>CM060923.1:188200695-189400695 GCA_030737875.1 Allium sativum | reverse complement strand
GGTAGAGTTGATAGCATTCCTCTAGCTTAGCAATTTCAAAGACGAAATTATATTAAGGGGGGAAGATTGTAATGACCCGCATTTTTCACGGTCGAATAATTTATTTATTTAATTATTAAATATCTATTTAGCGATATCGAGAACCAGAATTAAATAATATTGAATATTTAATTAATATTTATAATGAATAATAAATTATAAATATCGAAATAGTCAGAAATAGTAGAATTCACAATAGTGTGTGAATTGAATAGTATACGAGATTTGGTTGAGTTTCGATTCGAAATATAATAACGAATATATTCAATCGACGACGTTAGAACGTATAATTTATATTATAATTATAATCCAGCTTGAAATGGCGCGGCAGTTCGCTATTTGGTGATTCGAACTTCAATTGAATATACAGAAGCCGTTTTAAGTCGGATTTCAGTGAAACAAGAAACGTATAGAGCTGGTGAAGTATATTTTTCTAATGGAACAGAAAAATCAGGATTTCGTCGTGTAGATTTTGATTTATGCCCAAATCAAATTTTAGAAAAGTCGCTACGGAATTCCTTTATGATTTATAACGATTTATAAAAGGAATTTCAATATAAATTGAATATCGATATAATATGGATTTGGAATATCGAGCTATAAATCCATATATGAATATTTTGGAGTTGTGGTATATTCTATGTGGATATATACGATAATATTTATTTATAAATATTAAATTTAATTATTTTTAAATATATTTATATATTTAAACGGGTTATTTAGAGCTTTAAAAATAGCCAGTTTTGCAAACGACCTCAGAATTCGACGAACTAATTTTGTTGGATCCGCAGTGTTAAATTATTGTTTGATTTCAATTTTCATGATTTTTAGAGTCAGTGTGTGGCCGTACAGATTTTTAATGTGAGAAACAGTCAGTATTTTGATGGTTAAAAATACACTGTGTGAGCAAACGAAGTCGAAATTCGACGAAACCAGTTTCGTTGGGTCCGCAATGTTGAATTGTAGCTGCATGTCCATTTTCGTGATTTTTGGGTATGGTATGTGATCATAGGGATTTTTAAAGGACAAACGAAGAGAACAGTCCAATAAAAATCAATATAAAATTAATTTTAAAATCCTATATAAACACCTCAACACCCTTAAACCTAATTTATTTTCCTTTCAAAGTCAACAGCACTTCCGCCGTCGGTTTGTTCTTCACAGCAAACAACGATGAGCAAGAAAAAAATCAAAAGGGATTCAAAAGAAAATCATATAAATCCTATTATACACATATATGGATTCCACTAAGGCTTCTCTTCAGTCTCGTTTGAACATTTCTGAGTTTGAAAAAAAAAATCTGGTGCGTGAATAAAAAACTCGAATGCTAGGGTTCATGCTATTTGGAAATCGAAGCATTTAATCTTGATTTGGGTGTTAGATTTGGATTTTTGGTTGTGTTTACCACCTGTGAACGAAGTCTAGGAGGATTCCGATCTGGATGTGATCGCACGAATCACTAGAGGCAGCCGACATCGACTTCAGGAAGGGGGACCGGTGTGGGATTTGAGGTGGCATTCGGGTAGAGAGGGAGGTGCAGTTCCGTTTGGTGGTGACCGCGGTGATGATAGGTGGCCGGAGCGATGGTGGTTGTGGGTCAAATATGGGTCAACGTGGAGGAGGATTGAAGTTGGAATCGGGTTTTTGCTGTGTTGGGATTTCAACAGCGAAGAGGAAGGAGACTTCGGTGGGTTTGGGTTCTAAGGGAAGGGAGATGGGCCAAGGAGTATAGGTAAAGGCCCAATGGTTTAATTAAATTGGAAATTTAATTTTTATCAAATAAGTGTATGAACTTGTTTATTTAATATCTCGTTCGTATGTGGTCAGAATTTCAAACGGTCAGATCTGTTGGGACCGTTTGGACGAGAGCTTCACAATGAAGCTGAGTGGGAGTGGATTGGGGCTCATATGAATTTATGTCAAAATAAATTGTTTGATTCAAATCAAACAAACAGTTTATCGTTCTTTAACGATGTACTGCCAAAGTGAGTAAAACTCACCAACTCTGAACAGTTATATTTTTATAACGTATTCTTAGAACTGATAATTATCTGTTGATTGCTGTGCGTTGATTTGGTTGATTGAACTGCTAGTCAGTTAGTTGAAATTATATATATATATATAAACCATTAAATATATATATATATATACATATATATATTGATGTTTCTTATCACAACATTTCATACTGAAATGAAGTTGATGTTAATTGTATGGTTTAACATCTGTGATGCAGGGAAACAGGTTGGAGGGAACCAACTGGGTTCCTCAATATATAAAATACTGTTTTGTTTCATGTATTGAAATATATGATGTGATATATAATCTGTTGACGACTATATGTGTTGGACGATATTGATCATCGTGATTTGATATGTTGAATACCATAACATACCGGAATGTTGATAAGGGAATTTTCAAAGTGATATTGAATATAAATTTTTTATAAATGGAATATTTATAAATAAGAGATATTTATAAATTGGAATATTTATAAATGAGAAATATTTTTAAATTGGAATATTTATAAATAGGTGATATTTAGAAAGGGAATAATTTTTGAAAAGAAAATATTTGCAAACCAATTGCAATTAGAATAAATAGAGAAAAGGAAATATTTGCAAACCATTTGCAAATAGAATAAATAGAAAAGAAAATATTTGCAAATCATTTGCAAATAGAATAAATAGAAAAAGGAAATATTTGTAAACCATTTACAAATACAATTGAAAAGGAAATATTTAGAAAATAAATAGAGTTAAAAAGGGAGAATGTTATAATAAAGGAAAACGTTATTAAAAGGGAAATCATTTTTAAAAGTGAAGAACCGTTATTAAAAGTAAATCTTTTTAAATGAATAAATGTTATAAAAAGGGAAATTTTTATAAAGCAAAAGAGCTAACCAATTAGAGTTAACCAGTTGGAGTTAATCAGTTAGAGTTAATCAGTTAGAGTTAACCAGTTAGAGTTAACCAGTTAGAGTTAACCAGTTGGAGTTAATCAGTAGAGTTAACCAGTTAGAGTTAATCAATAGAGTTAACTAGTTAGAGTTAATCAGTTAGAGTTAACCAGTTAGAGTTAATCAGTTTGAATATAAGTTATTCGAGGTGAGTTAATCGAATAAGTTATTCAAAGAGAGATAATCGAATATAGGTTATTCGAAGAAGAGTTAATCAAATAGAGATTACTCGAAGGGAGTTAATCGGCGAATTCGATTATGTCGAATTTGGGGAAAGTACTTATACTTTCCGGTGTTTAAATCAAGATTTATTTATTAGGTGTTTATTTATTTATTCACATTAAAGAATAAAAGTTATAATCTAAGTTAGATATTTCGAAAGTAGGGATTATAACGTTAGCGTTAAAATCAAATGTTTCAATAAAGAAGTGGGTACGTAAATAGTACCCGAGAGTTACGTAAGGAAGTTGGTTAAAGATTTAAAAGATAAAATTTGACTATTTCGAAGTTAAAACGTTGTCCAGTTAAGGTCTGAGAGGTAATTATACCCCAACTTGATTGACTTCCTTCTTAACTAAGGAATGGTAAGGTTTGACAGTGAATGATAATTAAGTGAATTTAGTAAATGGTTTGGGTTGGCATGGAAATGATTGATTTAAACATCAGTTTAAATAAAATGAAGGAATTTGGAAATGTTTTCCAAATAAGAAATCAGAAATGTTTTCTGATAATAAAAAATAAGAATTTAGAACATATGGAAACAGGAGATAAGTAAAGTAATGAACTAAAAAGATAAATGTTAAATGATGATTGATCGATATAATTTCCATCTGGAAATAATATCGTTGTTTGCACACGAGTTTTTATTTGATAGTTAAATCACAGACTATCAATGTTTTGACCATTTTACGTTGTTAATATGGAGAGATCGGTTGGATTATTATCCGAAGAACCACTCCGTATTGGCATAAGCGTTGCGAATCAAGTATGCTGAATATTTTGAAGACGGAGGAAAAGTGCAAGGACTATTGTATAAATCTTAGATAACGATTGCCTAAGATGGATGTACTGAATAGTGCCTTCGGTTTGTACAGTCCCAGGACAACTTGTATGGACGAATGTCTGACAGAGTATTCCTAACGAATCATTTATGTTGATCTCTTCAACGTATTACGTTTGGTGGCAGAGGAATTCATTTCTCTTAGCTTCATACCCGTGATACCGATAGGGAAATCGATAATGATTTGGCGGGTATGACGATGTGGTATTCCAAGTAAATGAAGATATGATATGAAAAAGATAAGCGTAGCTTCTAGCCTCACATCCGGTAAATGACAAAAATCGGTCAGGAAGCATGGCTAAGTTGGTCGCTCCGAAGTAGGGTGTATAATCACCTATCTAGAGAATATTCATTTGCTTCTTTAATCTATCAATGTTGTCCCTTATGTATACACGGGAAAACGGTTGCTGATCCCAACCGTTGGTGATATACATTCGATACACTCAAGCGAAATGAGTGGTCGGTCTTGTGTGCCTGAGTTGCAAGATGTTGTTGTTGAACTCCAGTGTATCGTTCCTAGAGTACACTAATCGGAAGGTGGTTCCATACCTTGTCATAGTTGGAAATCCAATCATCCAATAAGCACCTGCGGTTTATGATTTTGCATTATATATGTGGAACGTGAGATGAAAGCGTTCTGCTAGATTGATATCTATTTGTATTTAGACATTATTATAATATCAGAATGATATTGCTTTTCAAAGGTGTTTGGATTTTCATAAGGAAAAACCCGTTCCGTTTTCACGGCATGGTCTTATGAGATATCCTCTATTGAACCAAGTGTTTGGAGTTTTATTCACACCAGTCCCATGACTGACCCAGAGTTTATTTTGTTTTGTTTCCCTAAACTCTTGGGTGCCTAAATTTGTATGGGCAGTCACGTAATCGGGATTTTTCAGATACACTTGGAGAGCATGGAGCAGGAGGCTTCAGGATTATATAGCTATTGTTTTATTTCCGCTGATGTTGTAAGTGTTGTACTCTGCAATGTTATTTTATACATATATTGTTTGTATTTCAAAAGTTATGTTATATTTTATTCGTTCCGCTATGAGATTCGTGTTTACTCTGATGATGATGTTCTTCGTCTTCTTCTATTCTATAAGTTCTAACTTATCTACCCTCACCCTCTAACTTCTTTCATTAACTATTCGGTATTTTTCGACTCTTGATGTTCGATATGTGTTGTATATCGGATAATCAAGATCCGTCAAAACCGGGTCGTTACAAGCCACATCTACAAAAAAAGGAAAAACAGCCTCTAACCTCCCCAAACAAAAAGTAAGTATGCATTCAAAATCACATCAGGAGAAAGGAGTGAATAAACAACAAAGGCAAGTAATTCTTCACAGATCCAAGAACCAAAGATACAACACAGAAACCTAAACCATAATCCAACTAAAAGGACCAGAAGAAAGGATTTTACTTTTTATATATGCCACCATTCATCATACCTCTTGGATTACCACCATCCGTCCTTACCTTTTTAGATTTAGATCTAGTTTTGATATGGGACACTAACTTAATCCACTCGACATTTGTCTCAACCAAGGGATCGTCACCAATAACCGCTTTATCACCTTTTATCTTACTACCCTTGTATTTATTTCTTTTTTTCTAATACTACTAGTAGACGAACAATCTGAATCCTCTAACATAATATCCTACAGGGAATCAATACCTATTTAATGTTGAACATATAAAGCAGAAGCACATACCTTTGATTAGATAGAATTATCTTCATTACTTCGAACAAGGTGACGCAACTCACTGCACTTGCTGACATATGCAATTCTGGTAAATTTCTGACCATTATCTCCTTTATCTACTTCTTTATCACTCTCATTTAAAATATCAGTCTCAAACCTAACCTTCAGGTTAATATCTTCAACAGTCATACCATCTCCATTGCCTGATTCAATAACCAAACCCTCCTTATTCTACACATACACACTAGGACAGGCTATCACTGTAAAAGGATTAGAATTATTGACATTAGCTTCCTCAGTTATAAAACTTTTTGTCCTTAAATTACTCAACTTCTTTTATGACCTTTCTCTAAAAAAATATTCACATTGGCATGCATGTTCTTCCTTGTGATGTTAGTACAATTTTTATCTTGATTTTGCAATTTTTCATCAATTTCCCTTTCCTTCACCATATTGGAATTACTCTTAGGATCCCAGATTTTAAAGGATTTGCAAGTATCACTTGAGTGCCCAAATTTTTTTGCAGTTATCACATTTTATAGGAACCCATTCATACTCCACTTTCTGCCACACAACATCACCATTGAAATATTGTATGAGTGTTTCTTCAAGAAAATTGAAATTGAAAGTAACTTCAACCAGAATTCTTGCATAAGAAATTCGTACAAACCCCTCAATAACACTATCCAGTTTAAGAGGATGACCCAAAATAGATGCAATACTAGTAATGGCTTCTACGGTCCAAAAATCTAGATCTAATTTAGGCAACCTAATCCAAATAGGAATAGAGTAAGAGATTCTCTAGTCAAATTTAGCCTTGGCTGCCATTTCTTCATAAATATCTACCTTTTATTATAGTAATAAGGCCCCGATGCCAATATATTCTCACAATCCTCAATGCTAAGACATTTTATGATAAAATGACTGTTTTCTTCGATAAAAACTGATAATTTATTTTTAAATTCCAAATTCTGTCTATATATTGCTTAATGAAACTTTTGTAATGTCCCGGTTTTTAAACGACTTTGTTAATGATAAACATTGATTTTAAAGAGATAATTTAAATAAAATTTGATTAATAAATAAACAAAACAATTATAATTATTTGTATGAATATATATAAGTGTGTATATATATATACTAATATGCATATGGTTAATTATGTTTAACTTGAATTCATGATATAAGTTGCAACAAGACACAAACTCATACATATTATAGCATAATATACATAATTTTGGTATGTAAAATGACATCTATTACTTAGAAAATTAGATAATCTTTAACCAGTAGAGAAAAGGAGGTAGAAAAACTTATACAACAAATCAATACAGCAAACCCAAACATATATGGACATTTACATGACATTAAACACCACATATTTGATAGAATGTCACAACTATAAAATAACAAAGGGAATGCAAGTAACAACCAAAAAATGAAAGCCAAAGTCAAATACACTTAAATGTGATTTAACACCAAATAGTATGGCTAAGATAGGAGACAGCCACTCCCTAAAAACTAGTAATACCAACTTGCGTATATGAAAAACCTCCTAATCAAAATATCAAACATTTTTAATGCAAGTAAAACCATTTTATATTGCCATTAGAATCTGAGAAAGAGTGGACCATTCAATAGAAATTAATGAAGTTATGGTTTGGATTATGTCACGTTTTAAGGAAGAAAGATAAGGACAAGAAAAGGAAAATATCTAAGGTAAACAATTCAATTTTTCTCATGCATAGTTTCCTGGAAACAAGTGTATAAGAGGGGTAAGTCTAAATAGATTCACACTGTAACTTTAGCCTTAAAATAAGGAAACAAAAGAATTGTTTGATAAGGGGAAACTTGTATATATAACACCTTGAGAACATGCATTTCTCACACAAAATGCCGAGCTCAAGAGAATCAAATAACAGAGGAAAGGGAAAGCAGATAAAGTGAGTAAACTCTTAAGAATATATTTACTGTTATATATTGATTCTAGTATATTACAGCTATATACCTTTGATTCAAATACTTGAGTTAGTTAAAGGGTTTATCTATGGAGTAGTTAGGATAAAACTTAAAAGTTTAGATAACCATGGGAATGTGGACCATGACGGTGTACAAATGGCAACACAGATATATATTTTTTGTGAGTAAATAACCTTAACTTCTTTACTGTTTGTTTGTGTTCATCTGTAAGTAACTTAAACTGTATGTGTATCCATTGTACTTACTCAAAAAACTGAAGTGGATTGGGCGGGGTTTAATTTATGTATGACAGTTAGCTTAAAGTTATAAACAAACTTAAGAAACATAAATGAACACAGTACTGAATATGAGTGGGAAAACATCCCTATTGTTCTTCTTATCATAAGTGTTATGGTCATTATTAAAGAATACATATAAATGTATACGTCTGATTGTATTATCACCTTATGGGAATGTCATATTATGAGAATTTGATGATAGAAAACAGAGGTAGTAAATATAGTAAAAATATATGAGTGGACACCCTACATCAAACTACTGTTTATATGTAACTCTAGTGAAACTAAAACCATATGGAAGTTGATATGTATTCAAGATAGTGAATACAAGCAATTAAGTGGTTAAAAAGTGTGTAGATTATGATTCAAGGATTTAAGAAAACAGAGAAGGAAGGAATATAGAAAGACAATGAAAAGTTTCAATAAACCTAGAACAAGATCCCCTCTTGGTGTTTGAGTTTTCTAATGGCCAAAAGATCCCCTCTTCATAGACCGGTTCAGCTATTTATAGTGGTCAGATCCCTTGAAAATAGGGGGAGCGGCTACTATGATGTGGCGTTATCTCTGGTATTACAGCTGAGTAGTGGATCAGTTCTATATGGATTATGGAGAAGCATTTTGTGGCCACGTGACACCCGATCCCTAAAAGTAGGAAATAATGGGTAGTTACTCAAAGTGTTTGATAATTATATTTGGGTTGGGTCGAATGTGTTCGACCCTATAAGATTCGACCCGGTGGCCATTATTTCATTCGACCCGTAAGTGCATTACTCAATTCGACCTGATGCTACCCTGTCGACCCGATACTTATGTTATTGAGTTGATCTGATCTTTGGTCTCTCGTATTCACGATCGTGGTGTCTGGACTTTGTGTGGCCTAGTCACAAAGTTGGTCAACATCCCCCCTCAAAGTATGTCTTATTGAAGATGAGCCGTTCTTTGAATCCAGTGCCCCATCCAGTCTTAAATAGTTACGATTAACAATCGCGTTATTTTCGTTAAGTTGTATTCCTTGATTCTCTGCATCAAGTATAAATACGAGTTCAAATCCACAATTGTCTTTGTTGCGCTTGACAACTCAAGATCTTTGGTTGGAGAGCAGGAAGATTTTTAGGTATTTTTCAGTCCTTATCAAATATGTTGGTTCAAATCATATGCTTGCATTATTTTTCTCTGTTAACTTTCGCCCAAGTGTATGAACAGTCCCGAACAAATGCTGTTGATCATCAAAACCTGGTCAATCTGTATGACGTGAAATTATGAATCATGAACCAATTGTCATAAACATGTATGACTTCCAGAAAAGGCTTAGCGTCCTTTCGAGTAAGTAGTTCAAATCAACTTTGATCTAGTATTCCAGCATGGCCATTGGGTCGGGTCAAGCTTGTTCGACCCATGGAACATTCGACCCGACGATCCCTGATTTTCCACCTAATTCTCCAAAAAGGCCAGGTCATCCTATCACATCGGAGAGAACACGAATGGTCCTTTTACCTATTATATAATACATCATATTATCTCCCTTCATCTTAATTTATTATTTTCGAGCTGCTTTAATTTCGCAAACCCTTAATTCTCAATCTCACGAATCCATCTCGATTTTCAGATCCTATTTATAGGTGGTTATCGAAATTGCTTGTCTCGTATCTTTAATTTCAATTATCAATTGAGTTTGGTTGGATTTGCACATTAATTTCCATCCCCCACCATTGTGATGCCGACATCGTGAATTCCGTGGCCACCGCCATCACTAGTGATGTCAGATTCACCTCAACGCGGTGGACACTATGCTTCGCGTCAGGTGTTGGGGGGTCTGAGATACAAATTTGCTTTTTACTGTTGGGAAATGGAGTTTTGATGACAACAACCTTATTTCAATATTAATTGATTATAAAATATATACTAACACCTTTATCTAGAATATATACATACATATGCATGATTTATATACAGGAATTAATACTGAAGACTGTACAATTTAAGAGCTTCTAGATATTCAGAATTCAGAGATGATTCAAGACTCATGAGTAATCAAGAGTTCAAGAGTTCAAGATAAATATAGTAATAGAGTCTAGTTATGTAGGACTCTGAATAAAACTCCAGGTTCAAATTCTAATTCTAATTTTTCAATTTCTGATTTCAAATTCTATTTTCAAATTCTATCTTCAATCTTTATTTTCTCTATTGTACTTTTGATTTTAAACTCAAGTTTTATAAGTTTTATATATTTATACTTTTGTGTACTTTATTTATATAGTTTTAAACTTTATAATTTTATAAATATGTTTATATAGTTTATACTTATGGTTTCAAATGATTTTCTACTTTATAATATTCGTTTAACAAAGAATTTCCAGAATTATATATATATATATATATATATATCAAAACGCTTCAAAAATGCTCAAAATTCAATTTTATACAAGGATATGTCAACATATATTATTGGCTACGTCAACATATAACTGTCATACTTTTGATTTTGAAAGGAAGTGTCTTTTCACTATTTGTAACATTTCAGAAGCGTTGCAACCTTTCAAATCTTATAAATTGGGATGATTTCGAATTTTTTTCATCATTCTTCTTCTCCATCTTCATCCCCTTCCTTTACACCATTAATATTTCACATTTTTATGATTTCTACACTTATACTCTACCGAATTCAATTCTATTTATATAAAACTTCTTCTCTTCTCACTCTCTACTAATTACTCTCTGAATCGAAGTGCTATTGAAGAGTTACAGGGCTGTTGTAATTGTTTGGGAAAAAGGTGTGTCCTTGTAGCCTTGAAATCAAGGAACCAGAGCGATGTTAACCTTGTAGCCATGAAATCAAGGGGAATAAACTTGATCAAGCGTGTTTGAAATCGATGTTAACTTTGTAGCCGTGAAATCAAGGGGGTCGTACTTGGATATTGATATAGTAATAAAACTCTGCGCAATCCAGCGTTCCGTGGGACTGGACGTAGGAGTAATCTGAACCAATATAAAATCTGGTGTGTTTTTTCCTTTTCTGCGTTTTATTTTTGTTTATCTTTGTGTTTGTGTTTGATTCTGTGTCTGTGATTGTTTCTGTGGAGTGTGATTCATATAGTAGATCATATAAGTTTTCGATTTTGCTTAATTTCTCAAAAACACTATTTACCCCCTTTTAGTGTTAGTTTTCCCTTAACGATCCATTCCGCAATCACTAACAATTGGTATCAGAACAAGGTCTATCAAAAATTTCATAATCTGATTTTTGAAAATTTTTAAATGGAAAATTTTGAAATAATTGTTAACACTAGTGTCAATTCATGCATTGTACCAATGTTGACAGAGTCTACATATAATCATGTTGAAAAATCAAGTGATCTACTGAAATATTGTTCAATACAGGAAAGGATGTGTTATATGGCTTTTGAAAATTCAAAAGTTGAAAAGATGGGTAAAGTGGCCGTTGATAATTCAAATTCTTCAATGGTGACTATTGAAATTCAATTTCTGAAAAGGTGGCTGTTGAAAGTTGAAATTCTGAATTGGTGTGCTACATGGCTGTTGAGAATTCAAATTTTGGAAAGCAATTGGTGGAATGAAAAAAGGACTAATGGATACTGGATAATGGTTGTACGAGACATATGACGGGAAATTCAGAATTAATCAATAATATTGTATATGAAGATGGTAGAATGGTGAACTTCATACATAATTCTAAAGGATACATTATTGGGATCGATAATGTCGGTAATTCTGAAACTCCTATTATTTCTGATGTTTAATTAGTTAGGAAACTAAAATAAAACTTGCTAAGTATAAGTCAACTTTGCGATTAGGGTTATAAAATAAACTTTGAAAAAGATAAATGCTTTATAGAAGATAGGAATTCAAAAGTAATATTCGAAGAAGATAGAAATATATATATATATATATATATATATATATTGAGTATGAAAATCTCTGACGATAACCTATGTCTTATGGCCAATACAAGTGACCCCTGGATCTGGCATAATAGATTTGGTCATACAAATTTCAAACACATATCTAGGATTTCTAAATTAGATTCAATTAGAGGATTACCAAAAATGAAATTTAAAGTTAATAATTTATGCGACGCTTGTCAAATCGAAAAATTATATAGAAGTTCATTTAAATCAAATGATAAATTACAACTTCAAAACCATTAGAATTAATTCATATGGATTTATTTGGCCTAACTCAAACCCAATCGATCAATCATAATATATATGTTTACGTAATAGTCGATGATTTTTCTAGATTTACCTAAACTTTGTTTCTTAAAAATAAAAGCGATACTTTTGATCAATTTAAAACTTTTTCTAAAAGAATTTAAAATTTATTATCACTAAAAATCAAAACAATACGTAGTGACCATGGTGGAGAATTCGAAAACGATAATTTTGAATAACATTGTAATGAAAAGGGAATAACCCAAAAAATTGCTATTCCTAGAACCCCTCAACAAAATGGAGTAGTTGAACGTAAAAATAGGACGATACAAGAGTATGCGAGAACTATGTTTTCTGATAGTGATTTACTAAGAATGTTTTGGACTGAGGCAGTTGCAACAGCTTGTTATATTTTAAATAGAATTTCAATCAGACCCTTAACTCATAAAGCTCCTTATGAACTTCGTATAATAAGAATCCAAAAGTATCATATTTTAAAATATTTGGAAGCCAAATTTTTAATACTTAATACTAAAGAAAATTTAGATAAAATTGACTCGAAATCCGATAAAGGAATATTTATTGGATATTCAGAAAGAAGTAAAGCATATAGAGTTTTCAATACTCGAACCAATACTATAGAAGAAACCTTGAACGTATCATTTGACGAAAATTATAAAAATATAACACAAAACAATGAAGATGAATGTGAAAATGAAATTAATGAAACAAATCATGAAGATAGTCGACCAAATAAACGAATTAGATTACTTAGAGACCATCTTGTAGAATATATCTTAGGAGATATTGAATCCATCGTTAGAACACGTAATCAATTGAATAATATGAGCAATACTGCATTTATTTCAACTATTGAATCTAGGAATCCAAAGAAAGCATCTTACGATGATTCATGGATACTTGCTATGCAAGAAGAACAGAATCACTTTACTAGGAATGATGTATGGGAACTTGTTCCTAGACCAGAGGATAAGACTATAATAGGAACTAAATGGGTTTATAAAAATAAAATGAATGAACACAGTGAAGTCATAAGAAATAAGGCACTACTAGTAGCACAAGGCTATACTCAAGAAGAAGGAATAGATTTCTATGAAACTTCTGCCCTCATAGCAAGATTAGAAGTCATTAGGACTTTACTAGCTTTCGCAAACCATAATAATTTCAAATTATATCAAACGAATGTCAAAACTGCTTTTCTAAATGGATTAGTTAAAGAAGACGTATATGTAGAGCAACCTCCTCTATTTGAAGACGAAAAATTACCAAATCACGTATATAAGTTAAAGAAACGTTATATGGATTAAAACAGGCTCCTAGGGCTTGGTATGATAGATTATGAAATCATTTATTACAATCCAACTTTGAAATAGAAAAATTAGATAATACTTTGTTTATTAAAAAGAATAATAAGGATATACAATTAGTACAAATATATGTTGACGATATAATTTTCATACCAACAAATAATAAGATGAGTAAAGAATTTTCAGATATTATGACCCAAGAATTTAAGATGTGTCATATGGGAGAATTAACGTTCTTTTCAGGCTTACAAATTCGGCAATTAAAGAATGGAATATTTATTAATCAAGAAAATTACGCAAGAGATCTAATTAATAAATATAATCTAACAACAACTAATGGGAGACCAACATCGATGGCGACTAATATAGCATTAAGTAAAGACGATACATCTAAAGACGTTGATCAAAAATTATATAGAGGAATGATAGGATCACTACTATATATAACCGTTAGTAGACCAAATATAATGCATAGTGTATGTCTATGTGCAAGATATCAATCGCAACCTAAGGAAACACATTTAAAAGCCGTCAAATGTATTCTAAGGTATGTAAAGAATACATCAGGCTTTGGATTATTTTATCCTAAGGATGATTCATTCAACTTAGTTTCTTATTGTGACGCTGATTATGCGGGATGTAAATCTGATCGTGAAAGTACTAGTGGAACATGTCATTTCTTAGGACTTTCACTAGTCTCGTGGTTTAGTAAAAAGAAAATACCATATTCTGGTCAACAACTGAAGCAGAATATATCTCTGCTGCATTGGCTTGTTCACAAGTAATATATATGCAACAAACTCTAAATGATTTTGGACTAAATATAAATAAATCACCAATATACTGCGATAATACGAGTGTTATAAATAATTCTAAAAATCCAACTCATCATTCAAGAACTAAACATATTGATATACTACATCATTTTCTAAGAGATAACGTAAGCAAAGAGAAAATTTCACTCGAATTTATAGAAACAGTTAAACAAATAGCAAATATATTAACAAAACCATTAATGAAGCAACATTTACTAAATTAAAAAGAGAAATAGGAATTTGTTCACTAAGTGAGTTAGAATAATTATATATATATATATAAGAATAACAGTAAAAATCAAAAAAATAAATAAAAAATACAAATATGTCGACATACATATGTCACTATGTCAACATATAACTGCCAGATTTTTAAAATTAATTCCCACCAAAACTTAGTTATAATAATCATTTAAACTCTCCACTTTGAATTTTCTTCTTCATTTTCATTTCTCACTTTTGTAAAAATTCTAAACTAAAATAAACAATGGCCTTTACCAATTTTAACACCCAAATCGATCCCGAATCATCCGCTGGACCATCTGAAGGTCCCTTTCAACGTTCTACCTTATCACGTGTCATCAAACTTGAAGAGAAGATGGAATATACTCTTCAAATGCTCGCTAAAATACAAGTGCTTCAAATTAGGATGATCCAAGAGCAAAATAGACAAGGAAAAGTGATAAGGAGTCTTCTTAAGTTTATAACGGATAATCAGGCTAACCCGATTATCATTGAAGATGATAATCAATCCATGGAAGAAGTGGATGAACCAGAGGTAGAACCAGAAGAGGAAGAGGAAGAAACGATGGAGGAAGAAGAACATGAGGATATTCAACAAGAAGTAACAGAAGAAGAAGATCTAGTCGTATGTGTGGGAGAGGTCTTGTTTGATCAAAATGGAAATGTGATCGAATGAAATGGGGATTTTTGTCCCCATTATCCAAATTGTCCAATCCATAGGTCTCCCATCATCAAAAATAATTAGAATTTAGTTTTTTCTTTCATTTTTGTTTCTATGGTATATCGCGTTTGTTATAATCCGTGTATCGTCAAAAATAACCAAGTTTAATATAATACTTGTTTTGTTTATCATAAGCATACATTAAGTATTATAATAATTTATACACTTATAGATCTTAGTATAGAGTAATATAGTTTAGATGGATATCGAATTTAGGGGGAGTACTTTGCTTTAGTACAGAATTTAATCAGATGGTTACAGGATTTGGGAGGAGTAGTTTTAGAATTTCTTTTTGATAATTCCAAAGGGGGAGAAATTATAGAATTAGTCTATAGGATTCGTATAGACATGGGAAGTATTAGAAGGATCATCATCAATAGATATGAACATGTATGATGTTTTATAAACTAAGGTTGTCATCATCAAAAAGGAGGAGATTGTTGGAGAATGGAGTTTTGATGACAACAACCTTATTTCAATATCAGTTGATTATAAAATATGTACTAACACCTTTATCTATAATATATATATACACACACATATGCAGGATTTTTATACAGGAATTAATACTGAAGACTATTCAATTTAAGAGCTTCTAGAGATTCAAAATTCAGAGATGATTCAAGACTCATGAGTAATCATGAGTTCAAGATAAATATAGTAATAGAGTTTTGTTATGTAAGACTCTGAATAGCACTCCAGGTTCAAATTCAAATTCTGATTTTTCAATTTCTGATTTCAAATTCTATTTTCAAATTATATCTTCAATCTTTATTTTCTCTAATTTACTTTCTCTATTTTACTTTTGATTTTAAACTCAAGTTTTATAAGTTTTATACATTTATACTTTTATATACTTTATTTATATAGTTTTAAACTTTATAATTTTATAAATATGTTTATATAGTTTATACTTATGGTTTCAAATGATTTTCTACTTTATAATATTCATTTACAACACTATGTTTCAATTTAAGAATTTCCAGAATTATATATATATCAAAACACTTCAAAAATGCCAAAATTCAATTTTATACAAGGATATGTTGACATACATTATTGCCTATGTCAACATATAACGGTCATATTTTTTATTTTGAATAGAAATGTCTTTTATCTATTTGTAACGTTCTAGAAGCGTTGCAACCTTTCAAATCTTATAAATCGGGGCTGATTTCAAAAAATTTCATCATTCTTCACCTCCAGCTTCAACCCCTTTCTTTACACCATTAATATTTCATATTTTTATGAATTCTACACTAAAACTTTGTCGAATTCAATTCTATCTATATAGAACTTCTTCTCTTCTCACTCTCTACTCATTACTCTCTAAATCAAATTGTTATTGAAAAGTTATATGGCTATTGTAATTGTTTGGGAAGTGTTTTGGAAAAAGGTGTGTCCTTGTAGCCTTGAAACCAAGGAACCAGAATGGTGTTAACCTTGTAGTCGTGAAATCATGGGGAATATACTTGATCAAGGGTGTCTGGAATCGGTGTTAACCTTGTAGCCGTGAAATCAAGGGCGTTGTACTTGGATATTGATATAGTAATAAAACTCCGCACAATCCAGCATTACGTCGGACTGAACGTAGAAGTAATCTGAACCAGTATAAAATCCGGTGTGTTCTTTCCTTTTCTGCATTTTATTTTTGTTTATCTTTGTGTTTGTGTTTGAACCTGTGTATGTGATTGTTTCGGTGGTGTGTGATTCATATAGTAGATCATATAAGTTTTAGTTTTGGTTTAATTTCTCAAAACCATCATTCACCCCCCTCTAGTGTTAGTTTTTTCTTAACGATCCATTCTACAATCCCTAAAAATTACTTCGAGGAACTAGGGAAGATATGATGATGGGATTCGAAGAAAGGAGGAGATGGAGAAAGAGATTGGACGGATCAAATTGCCAGTGGGTCGGACGGATGACCGAAGAGGAAGATTGGAGACTTAACAACCCCACAAATGACATGGAGTTGGGTTGAATAGTTCCAACCCAATGCTTATTCGACTGGGACCTTCAAACCGAAATTTCAACCCGATCTTCGTATAAACAACATAGTTCTTGTGTACTCTTCGACACATTACCGAGCCTACGAGGACTATTACAACATAAATCAATCATATATGCATGTGTGAAACTCAACATAATTCAATCATAACTCACAACTTCGTGAACAGTCAGGATAGAGCTCTTTTTAAAGAACTGGCTCTAAAGACGCATAACTGATCTACCTGCCAATTTTAGGCCCTAGAACTTAAACTTATTCACTATCGCGTCATTCATTAAATGGCTGCACGCCTTTACTGCTTCCTTTACATTTATCACACTAGCATTACACACACTAGCACACACACAGGGGGCACAGGCTATTTTACTCTAATCATCGGTCTTTCTTCGATAGTACAGCTAATATGTCTCGAAGGTACCCGACCAAATACTCGGAGTCCGAGAAAGGCAAAGCTCTGGAATCATCATCCAATCTCGATGATTCTCTGTCGAGTCCTAATCCTTCAGGGATCCCGGACTCCAAATTTGAAATTGATCTCCACGAGGAAATAGAATCCACAGTGAATTTGACACTTCTTATGACGAAGAGGATGGGGGAGTAGGAGATAATCGAGGCCCCGACGAATTCAATTATGCTATTATATTACATGAGCCAAAAGATTCTTGGGTTTCAACGACCAACGAAGCCAAACTAAGACGAATATGTTTAAAGCATGGAATATCTTGGGACGAGGTCAGAGTGGTAGATAATGTCTCAAATAGACCCCATTATCCTCCAGAAGGTTACATAGCGATAAGTCAATTGATGTGCTAGGTCGGAGCCATTCAACTGTTTCCTTCCTTCATCTTCAATTTTCTAAGATGATTGATGATAGCTCCCATGCAACTTCACCCAAAAGCTTACTCATGCCTGTATAGATTGTACATAGCGTACATGGAGGTTCTGGGTGTGGAACCACTTTTTAGGATGTAAACTTTTTCTACCATTTCAAGCATTTCCAAAAGGAGACTCCTTCCTTTCTCTATTTCGAATCCGTTCCCAAAAAAAAATCATCAAGTATGGATTTGACAATGTGGGTGATGTAAGGCCCGAGTGGATCTATATTCAATACCGACACGGGTGTGCTAGGAGGTGGATCCAATCAAGTAAGTTTCAAATTCTGGCTTTCTCATTTTGACTACACTCGTAGCTTCACCAACTCTTCTTTCTTGTTTACAGTTCCAAATCCAAATAAGACATAAGGTCAAGTATACCAAGATCGCCTAACTGACTTGCTGAATGGTAACTCGGATTTTCTGAGCGTTATAAAGTGCATTGTTGACGATTTTTTTCATCGCCACCATCTGCTCGACATGCGGCGAAGCACCGATGCTGGAGGTCATGCTTATATTTACGTGCGCCCGGTCCATGTTCCATCTGGACCAGCAGGGACTGAAAGCATGCCCCAGTCTGAGGGGCAGACAACGACGACGATTGAAGTTGGTGAGGGTTCAAAGAGAAGAGGCTTGCGGGCTCAACTGAAGAACCACAACTATGAGGAAAAGAGACAACTCCTAAGACAAACCCCACTAAGCTTCTCGAAAGTCCTTCTTCGATAAACATTCATACTAAGGAGCTTCTTGAATGAACATCTGAGGATGAGCCATGGGGTAGCTCCCCTAAAGATGTACCTACTCCTGAGGGGAAACCTTCTCTGAAGATCCCGTCTCTAGCCAAGCTACCTGTTCATGACCTTCAGCAAGAGGACTCCATATTCAGATACTTGGCTAAACTTCCCTTACCTGATGACATATACACTTCCCAAGACATTAGTTCTAGCTCTTTATTTCCTCCATATAAAAAAGAGATTACTCCCACAAACGCTGCGCAAACAACGCCTTCGTGCCGAACATCACACTCTGGTCCGTCTGGGGGACCACTTGTGTGATATATCGCCTCCTGATTCTGACATTAGCTTGTGTTGAATTGTAGGTACAATGTCTTACCGACACTACAATCCTGGGGACCTTCGTGGGAGTCTTCCCAGTTATGGCTCTGATGCCGAGCATGATTACATAAAAGGACGTGGTAAGGAGGAGAAAAGACGTATCACCCAAGACATCCTCAATCCTCCCGATTCCACTCTCCGACCCGCTTTTATTCTGATAAGTACAGAGAAGGACCCTCTTTATCAAGAAAAATCTCCCTAGAAACATACCGATCCTAAGGACAAGCCCTATGACAAGGAAAAGGATAGCGCGACCATCATTCCCACTAAGCGCAAGTCTACTGATATAACTACAAAAAAGCATGTGCCGCTAGATTCCTCCACTAAGCATAGGATCAAGATATTAAAGAAGCAATTCCCTGAATATCAATTTAGGAACATGCATTTTGTGCCTAATCTTGAGCCTGTCCCTGACAACTGGTCTGATCCCATCAAAGCTCGAATAGATTTTGTGGATAATCAATGCAAAAAGACTCGCAAGTACGCTCGGAAACTTTCCAAATTTGTTAAGGAGCTTCAACAGGACTTGGGTAACCAAAAGCTCATATCTGAACATGACGCATCTGGCAGGGCTGCTGCTATTAAGGAGTGTGAGGAAGCTCAGGACCAACTTGCTCTTGCACAATGCGAAGCCGAGAACTATAAGAAACTGCATAACGAGTTAAAACAACAATTCCACACCGAACTTGATAACAATAGTAAAGAGCGTACAGTCTTTAAAAAGCAAGTTTAGGGCGTCACCGTTGATAATGCCGAGTAGAAATTGTCATGTTCTCGTCCGGAGAAGGAGAAAGCCGATCTTGAGAAGGAAGTTGCCGATCTGAACGCTAAATTGGCGAGGGCTAAGGAGAGGGTCGTAATTGTTGAGGGTAATGCTAACGCCGCCCTTGAATCCGCAGCTACTTCCAAGGAACAAATCATCGAAGTCCAAGAAGGACTGGACAATTTTGGACACCTCCTTATCTTTCTTTGCTCAAGTTCTTCGAAATCGGTACATTTCTTGGATTAAGGATTATGAGACAAATTTAGTCGATGTGTGGGATGAGCTTGTCGATGATCGGAAGCGTTGACTGATAGTTGGCACTATTGATGAAGAGGAATTAATGAAAACCTATTTGAGTGGTGAGGAGATGAAATGTTTAGCATAGAAGAGGAGAGGAGACGACTAAAGGAGGCTGTGGAAGTTGCTAAACGTCAAGCTAAGGGCAAGGATGTTGTTCACGGTGGCTCCAGTTCTTCCTCCGCGATGCCCGAAAATGTAGAGACAGAAAAGTACGACCCTAGTCGTCCAAAGATCACCAAAAGCGCTCTCTTGTCTCCTATTGTTGAAGCTGCAATTCCGACCACTCTTGGGGACAAATCAGCCGAAGGTATCTCCACCTTTTCCCCCTAATTTTTCAAAGCTATTCTAGCTTGTCGTCGCATCATAGAGCAGACAATTGAAAGGCCCGTTTTATCTCCAGAGCTAATAACTATTGCTCTTCCTTGTTCAGGTATGAAGCCTGCTGAGGAGACAGAAAAAGAGCAAAAGGAAAATCTATAGTGGTCTCCAGTACTGACGCCCCCAAAGAAGGAGAAATGATCGATGCTTTAAAAGACACTGAAGGCAAGGAGGGTGAAGAGGATGCTGATGTCGTAATCACCGGAGCTTCCGACGAAACCGAGGATCTAACTCTTGCACAGATAAAGGCAAAGAACGAGGAACTCGTGAAGGTGAAGACTGAAAATGTAGAAGTTCCTCTCTCGATCAAGCCTATTCAAATGATTCCTCCTCACAGCACCAAGGTTTCCATCAAGCTTTCTAAGTCAATCACAGGAGGTGCGACTTCCCAATCTACCACTGATCCAGTAGATACCTCACTGAGAAAGACCAAGGGGAGGAAGCGCCTCCTTATAGAACATGAGAAAGAGGAGAATCGGAAGGTGAAAGAGTCCAAAAAATCCAAAACCACACCCTAGCTGAAGTGAAGCTTTACTTTGATTTCTTTTTTGTTTTTTGTTGGCCTTCTGTGGTTGTTGCGGGTACGACCACCTTGTTTTTGTCTTGTGTAAATGTGCACTTTATAAATAAAGCTATGTTCCGGCAATGCCACATATGTGCAACTTTGTTATTGCCTTCAATGTATGCATTCATAATCAAAATGTTACTAAACTAAGTAATAAATATTGAAACACATCGCAATTAGTTAAGGATTTTGACTCAAAAATCCCTACAATTAAAATGTTAATAAGATAAATAATAGACAACAGGTCATGTCACATCTATCTGAGTGGTGTGATGTGTATGTATATGCCCCCAATCAATCTTGAACAGATTGTCTAGCCAAGGCCTATTCGGCATTGTTACTAACGACATGTCACTGCCCCCAGACTAGCGGGGACATCCAGCTCAGCTAGTATCCATGTCCCCAATCCTTCTCTGGAGTATGAGCCGAGTTATTTGAGCACTTATTTCGAGTGCTTTTAAACTCTCCTATCATAAGCCCAGGATAGACTTTAGGGTAAAGCGGTCTCTATTCATGGTGCACCATTTCACGCTTTATCCTTTTATACTCACTCTCAAATAAAGAGAGTTTGAGTTAATTCGGCGGACAGTCATGTCACTCGCCTCAGCATTCCATCAACACTCTGATATTTAGAGTGGAAATTTGCCAATTCAAGTGTCGATACCGAATTTGGATTCAATCCATGCTCCATTCCACGCTCTGGTAGACGTAGTTGGCTGGGCGAGTGGTCAAGCCACACCAGCCCTGGTATTACCTTTTCTTTCCCCCATGTTTGGGGCAAAGGTTGGTTCCAAGGGAGGCCAAACTACATCCTGGTTGTTCATACTCATTCCATCAATTCTTGAGGAAGAGTTTCAAACATACGTAATATTTTCAAAAACACAAATCCTAGGAAAATAAATACAGCAAATAATAAGGGACACAATATTTTAATAGTGGTTCGGCCAAATCTCAGCCTGCGTCCACTTTATAATCTTTTGTTTATTTCAATCAATTGGTTTTTTTGGAAAGTCGTGCTACATTACATAGTTTGAAAAACAAAAGAAAAGAAATACAAGATCAAGTCAGGTAGCACCGTAAATGATCAACATTCCACGTTCTCGGGAGATGATCGCCATCAGCAGTCGTTAGTCCGGAAACTCCATTATCAAGCCTCCGATGAATGATGTACCGTCCTTCCCACTTCGGACCCAAGAAAGTCTGAATCGGGACGACACTCTTCAGTACTAGGTTTCCTAGTTCGAAAGTCCTTTGTCGAACATTCGATTGTAGTATCCGGCAACCTAGTGTCTATGTTCCTAGGCACGCAAGTCTGCTTGATCTCTCTTCTCGTCAATCATGTCCAGGGATTCAAGGAGGAGATCTTTATTCTTCATAGGATCGTAATTTGTTGCTCAGTGAGAGGGGACTTTGAGCTCTAGAGGAATGACTGCTTCCAAGCCATAAGACAGTGAGAATGGAGTGTGGTTTGTTGCTGTCTTATAGGTTGTTTGGTCCATAGAGACATGGGTAATTCATCAACCCACATTGCCTTTTCTTGCTCCAACCGCTTTTTCAAAATGGTCTTAATGATCTAATTTACAGCTTCTACTTGCCAATTAGATTGAGAATGTACCACAACGGTATACCTCTTCTCAATGCGGTACCATTGACAGAAATCTCCGAACTCTACAGTATCGAATTGTATCCCGTTGTCAGTGATGGTAATCCTCGGGATTCCAAATCGGCATATAATATTTATGGGAATGAAATTGATCACTCGCCTTGTCGTGATTGTGGTTAATTGTTCGGCCTTTGCCTACTTCGTAAGTAATCCACAGCTACGATTGTGTACTTGGCACCGCCTTTAGCGATTGGGAGGCTTCCATTGATATCAATTCCATATACAGAAAATGTCCACGTACTCACCATCGAGGTAAGTTGGCTTGTTGGAGCTCTAGGAATCCTTGCAAATTTTTGGCACTTATCACAACATCAGGAATAATCAGCAGCGTCTTTATTAATGGTCGGCTAGAAGTATCCATACCGTAGTGTCTTCTTTGCCAACATCTGTCCTCCAGTGTGATCGCCAAAGTCTCCTTCGTTTACTTCCCTCAGTACACGCTTGATGTCGTCATAGTCTATACATCAGAGCAATGGAATAGAGAACCCCCTTCTATAGAGCATGTCGCGCTGCGTAACGTATCTAAATGCTTTGCAAACAATAGCACATGTTCGGTTCTTTCTCTCTAGAAGGATTTCGTGTTGTAAGAAATTCTTTATAGGGGTCATCCAGGGGTCTCTTTCAGGTTCACTCTCCTAGGATTAGTCGATCTCCATTTAATAATGCTTGGAGCAATGCTTCAATCACGACTATTTCTGTGTCATCTGGGTTGTCAGAACATGATAACTTAGCCAGTTTATTTGCCTTATGATTTTCTATTCATGGGATATGACAAAAGTTATAATGCTCTAATCCATCAAGCAACTCCTCGACCCGCTCTAAATAGGCTGCAAGTCGCGGTCCCTTCGTCTAAAACTCTTTGCGAACCTAAAATATAACAATATGAGAGTCATAGTAAATTTCCAGCACAACTACCCCTAATTCCCACACGAGTCTCATCCCAACAATCAGGGATTCATACTCGGAGTCATTGTTAGTAGCGGGAAAGTTCAATCGTAAAGCGTAGTAAATTGACCGTTCCTCCGGAGTTGCCAGTATAACTCTGACGCCGGAACGTCGATCGTTGCGAGAACTGTCTGTATACAGCTTCCAAGTGCTCGATTCCATTTCAGATCTCGAGGGGCTAACTTCTTCATCCAACACATCATCCTCAGGGACTGTGAATTCTTCTATAAAGTCTGCCAATGCTTGGCCCATGATAGATTTCCTCGGGAGGAAGGTGATGTCATATTAGCTTAATTCAATTTTCCATTTGAGCAATCTTCTAGACGCCTCAGGTCGTTGAAGTACCTATCATAGCGGTTGGTCAGTATATATCATGATTGGATGAGCCTAGAAGTAGTATCGTGGTTTCCTTGAAGCGATCAAAAGGTTGTATGCGAGCTTCTCAATCTTCGAGTAATTACGTTCCGCTGCAACGAACTTCTAACTTACATCATATATCAGCCTTTAAATCTTATCTTCCTCGCGAACAAGTGCTGAGTTAATTGCATGCGACGATACTACCAAATATATGAATAGGTCTTCATGATCTACCAGTTGGACAGTATTGGTGGTCTTTCCAAATGGCCTAGCAAGTTTGAAAGGCTTCAACGCAATCTGGGTCCATTTAAAGTTATGCTTCCTTCGTTTTATCAACTCGAAGAAGGGTACGCACTTGTCGGTGGCCCTGGATATGAATCTGCTTAGCGTCGCAACCTTCCCTTCTAGACTCTGCACTTCCTTAATTCTTCTTGGTTCACGAATGTTCCTTATTGCCACAATCTGGTCTGGGTTGATCTCAATTCTGCGGGAGCTTACGATGAAACCCAAAAAATTTCCTAACACAATGCCGAAAGAGAATTTCAAAGGATTGAGTTTCATCTCATAACATCGGAGGATATTGAACATTTCCGCCAAATCTGAGACGTGGTCAGCTGACTGCTTGGACTTCACGAGCATATCATCCACATATACCTCCATGGTCTTCCCAATCTGATCATGAAACATACGATTTACGAGTCGTTGGTACGTTGCACTAGCATTCTTTTATTCGATAGGCATAACTATACAACAATACAAGCTAAGATCTGTGATGAAGCTAGTGTGCTCTTAGTCCGGCACATGCATCGGGATTTGGTTGTACCCTGAGTAAGAGCCCATAAATGACAAAAGTTTGGGTCCTGCCATCGAATCCACTAATTGGTCGATCCTTGGAAGTGGAAAGATATCTTTCGGGCAGGCCTTATTAAAATCTGATAAGTCAATACACGTCGGTCATTTCCCACTGGCCTTCTTGACAAGAACTGGGTTCGATATCCAGTCAGGATATGTTGAATCTCTAATGAAGCCATTGCTTTTCCATTTTTCCACTTCTTCCTTTAAGGCTGGGGACCTCTTCGGGCCAAGCATGCGCCTTTTTTGTTTGACTGGGACACTCTTGGTATTGATGTTCAGTGAATGACTCATAATAGATGAAGAAATCCCACACATGTCGGCATGGGTCCACACAAATACGTCCAAATTAGCTCGTAGGAAGTTCGTCAATTCCCTCGCCCATAGGGGATTTAAATGCGATCTGATCTTCAAGACCTTGGTCATGTCGTCGTCGTCAATCAGAATATCCAAAGTTGTTTCATTAGGGGTTTCCTTTCTACATCCCGGTTCCTCGTCCTCTCTGGGATCAATATCCTCCGACTGGTAATCTGGCGACTTTGACCGGGATGTGTCCTTTACTTGCTACGCCGAAGCCACCCTAGCAGGGGAGGAGGTTTTCTTAGGCTCTGCGTCGTCTCCTTGGCGGAGTGTATTCCATTCATCTAAGTAGCTGGCTCTCCCTCTCACCTGGTTTCCGCGGACCATTCCTATTCCTGATACGGTTGGGAATTTCAGCAATAGACACCAAGGTGCGATGCAGACTCTGAATTCTGCAAGAGCTGGCCGTCCTAAAAAGGCATTATAAGGAAATTTAATGTCTATCACAAGAAACGGGAGAATCCGTACCCTCCTGCAATCTCCTTCGCCAAGTTCCACTGGCAAGTCAACGACTCCTGTTGGGCTAGTTCCCGAACCGTTAAAGCCACGTATCCAGCCTGCACACGGTTTTAAGTCTCTAGTTTCCAACTTCATCTGGTCGAAAGCTTTCTTAAATATGATATTGACTGAACATCTGCAATCAATTAGAACTTTTCGTACCGTTGCCGGCCCAATCACAGCTGATATCACCAAAGGGTCTATGATTGGAGTCTCCACTCTGATGTTCTCTCTATTACGGAATATGATGTCATCTATTATCGTTTTCTGCTGTTTAACCAGCGTAGCATCCTCGGGAACACTGCATTCCCCTACATCGAGATGCTTTCCTGCATTGACGTGTTGCTCCATGGTTCTGGTGCTGAAACTTGTCGGGTGAGGCCCTCCAGTGGAGTTATTTATAACAATCCCTTTTCCTTTCTGCTGGGTCGTAGCCCTAGGAGATGCCTGCCTTTGATTCGAAGCAGAACCTCCTTGCCTCCTGTTTCTCGGGGAATTTTTATATTCATCCAACTTTCCTTCATGCAATAACCTTTCCACTATGTCTCTTATATGCCGACACTCATTTGTGGTGTGGCAATAAGTCTCGTGAAACAGGCAAAACTTTCCAGTTTCCAGCTCTTTTTCTGTCGAGTCTCTAGGCAGGGGTTTCTTGTATTGCATTACATTACAAGTATATAGGTAAATATTTTCCAAGGTATCGTTCAACGGTGTGAAAGTTTTGAAAGACTGGAATCAGGTTCTCTTCTTGGAATCACCCCTCTTATTCTTGTTCCTTTTATTACCATTCTTTCCCTGAGAAACATTTCCTTCGTTGCGATTGCCGACATTGACTTCATGTAATGACCCGCAAATCCGCAACATCAGAGTTGACTATATACATCATACGTCCAACCCAAATATCACGAAAATACGAAACATTTTTTTTTTAGAAGAAAGAGATAGAAGAAGAACGGAAATACCAACACAGAATCTCACATCGCAGCGGAACAAATATAATATATCATATCTTTGAAATACAAAATCTTAACTGTATAACATACACTTATCAGAGTACAACACTTACAACACAACGGAACCACTATAACTAGATAACGCTGAAGCCTCCTGCTCCAAGCTCCTTTAGATATATCTGAAAAATCCTGAACTACTTGACTGCCCGTACAAATTTAGGCACCCAAGAGTTTAGGTAGAACAAAACAAATAAACTCCGGGTCAGTCATGGGACTGGTATGAGTAAAACAGTTTAAAAACAGTTCGAACAAGTAAACGATATCTCATAAGACCACGCCGCATAACGGAACGGGTTTTTCCCTTATGAGAATCCAAAATATCTTTATATCAAAAACCTTTTGATATTATAATAATGTCTATCAACCATAGTATATATATAATCATCTAGCAGAAATGCTTTCATCTCACGTTCTACATATATAGTATACAATCAAAACCGCAAGCACGTATTGGGTAATGGATTTCCAACTATGACAAGGTATGGAACCACCTTTCGCTAATGTACCTCTAGAGAGGAATACACTGGGTTCAACAAGAACATCTTGTAACCCGGCCACACATGACCGACCACTCATTTCGCTTGAGTGTATCGAATGTATATCACCAACAGTTGGGATCAGCAACCGTTTCCCGAATGGGACAGCATCAACAATAGATTTTTAGAAGTAAATGAAACTCTATATCAGGTGATTATACACCCTACTTCGGTGCGACCGACTTAGCCATGCTGCCTGCCCGATTTCTGTCATTTACCGGATGATGAGGCTAGAAGCTACGCTTTATCATCATACCAGATTCACTTTGAATGCCACATCATCAAATCCATCAAATCACCGATTGACGTCTACAACAATACATTATGTGTTAGCTAAAAGAAGTTTCCTTCTCCGCCTCCACTCTTGGTACGGTTGTAGAAATCAATATACGTGATCGTCTGGAAATACTCTGTCAGACATTCATCCATACAAGTCACCCAGGAACAGGATGAACTGAAGGCACTATTTCTATTAATAGAAAAAGTCCTTGCACTCTACTCCGTCTTCGATTATCTTTATAAAATCTGATTCGCACGCTACTGCCGATATGGAGTGGTTCTTCGGATAATAATCCAACCGGTCTCTCCATATTGACAACGATGGTCAAAACTTCGATAGTCTGTGATTTAACTATCGAATAAAAACAAGTGTTTCGATAGTCGATGATTTAACTATCGAATAAAACAAGTGTTCATCCAAACATCCAACAATCACTGAACCTTTAATTAATATTCTATTAATTAAATCTCTTCTCTATTTCTTATCAATATTTGTTAACCAAATATTTTCAATAACCATATTGGCCTTATACGTTATTTGGAAAAACATTTCCATATATCGCATTCTTTTATTTTCTAACTAGGAAACATTCATTATTTTATTCCAAGCTTACATTTATTTGGGTTAAAACGGATGTTGTGTAAAACATCGTTATGACAACCCAAATACTATATTCAACTAACTCTTATTCAACATTGATCTTCGAGCCTGGAATCTTACTATTTATTTGTTAATAATAAAATCAATCAAGTTGGGGTATAACTACCTCTCAGACCTTGACTGAATAACATTTATAACGTCAAAACAGATATGACTACTTACTCGAAAAATCAATACCATACAACTACTTCTTCACTTTTAAACACATATATACTTTCTCTTTCTATTCTTACTAGATTTTATTCCTAGTCTTCCTTTTTGATTATACTATTCTATTTCTTAGTTCGTTTTCTTATCGACTTCTATATATTTTGATATGTTAATTTCTAACTATCAAATTATCTTAAAAATGTTCTATCTCCTTAAATTCCCGGAAAAATTCGCCATAACCTCCTTTGTACCGGGAGCATCGGGAAATTTCAAATAGCTTTCCCGGTCCTTCTCATCTCAAAAAGAAAAAGAAAAAGCCAAGCGGCTAGCCGATACGGCGCATAAAATCTCATATATGAATTAAATACGTACCTTTTTGTCGGGCATTCTATTTATTTCACTTCTATACTTTATTCCATACCTGTCTCCTGTATATTTATGCATGTCCAATCTATTTTAACTATACCAATCGTTTTAACTCAATTTGTTAATTAAATCTGTTACTTAACTTTTCAGTCTATTTCACCTTCATATTTGAACATGACCTGTTCAAATATAATTTAACTTGCATATTAACAAACCCTAATTATACTCATACTCTCGTTTCCTTATCGACTTCTTATTCAAATTCCAATTCAATTTTATTTGAATTCTCTTTATTTAAACTTCACTTAAATTCTATTTTCAAATTCTATAGTTTAAAGTCCATTTGAATTCTATATTCAAATTCTATAGTTTAAAGTCCATTTGAATTCTGTTATTCAAATTCTATAGTTTAAAGTCCATTTGAATTCTATATTCAAATTCTATAGTTTAAAGTCCATTTGAATTCTGTTATTCAAATTCTATATTCAAAGTCTATTTGAATTCTCTGCATTATTTATAAACAACGTTTATAACTTCAATTCAAATCCCACCTTTCCATTTATAAACAACGTTTATAAATTCGATTCAAAACCCATCTTCCATTGATAAACAAAGTTTATAAATTCGATTCAAATTCCATATTTTCATTTATAAACAACGTTTATAAATTCGATTCAAAACCCACCTTTCATTTATAAACAAAGTTTATAAATTCGATCACTTGTTTTATATACCTTCAAAACAAGTTAATATTTTCTATAGTTCATTTAAAATTCAAATTCTATTTATAAAAATAGAATTCCCTTTTAAAATCTCAAATACCCTTTTCGATATTTTATAAATCAATATCCCAAGCCCCAGTGATATTTTAAACAATCAAATCAACCAATTTTCAATCATTTGATTTTTAACACATCATATATGAATATATATGAAATCAAACAAACAACAACAGATAATATATTTTTGAGGAATCCAGTTGGATTCCTCCAACCTGTTTTCCTGCATCCACAGATGTTAGTCAACATAGTAATACCCATCCTGCTTCGAGGCAGGATATCGCGGTATAGAAGGTCATCCACTAATCATAGCGTGGGGCGTATAGGGTAATCATCCGCTAATGATACCGCGGGCATCCGCTAATGAAACTGCGGGAATCCAACCAATCATCAACCCAATATATATATATATATAATAGTCAACCAATCCTAAATAACTATATGTATTTTAAAACAATCAGCCTAAACAACATTCAAACAAGCACAGACAATTATTTTTAACTATATAAAAATAATTTCTAAAATAGAAGGTGAGATTTACTCTCCGAAATTGTAGTTGTGGAATATCCTGTTTAAAATGCCCTATCGTCGCCTTTACGAACCTACTCGAGTCGACTTAACTTGCACCTGACTGCTATGCCACTTGTCTACTAATTTATGAAGTACATTTTCCAACAGCCCTACTGTCTCAACATAACTTCTCCAATGATAGTCCGTCACTTCATTTAAATTTCTCAAAGACCAGATCTGAATTCATCGACACCTCAGTTGTAAACAAAACCATCCTTGTCATGTTCCTGATATTGCAGCGCCCTTCTTCTCCACCTAAATCCCAATAAAATAGTTTTGACCCTCCTTTGAAACCTCCGAACAAAGATGATGATACCCAGTTATCCACTCAGTATGTCGCACATTTCATTTCTACCTCAACACACAATATAACCAGATCGATATTGGTTCGAACACGAACCTGGGAAACTCGACACAGAAAAATCTGGTACCTGAACTCCACAGTCATCGTCGCCTTTCACTATCGTTCCTCATATCCATTCAACTCAGTTCACAGTCGAACTCCCACACACACACTAGCAGTTAACACTCGAACACCCATTTGCAACCGCACTTCAATCGACAGCTAATCGAAGACCTAGAACACTGCGAGCCCCCTGTCGAGCTTCCAAAAATTCCAGGCGCTACTGTTGTTATCGAATCCAAAAGTGAAGTCGTGATTTATGATTAGAAATAGGAAAACGGTCGGGATCGAGATCAAGCTCCCAGAACTCACTGTCGCGATGTCTCAGATCCCGTCAGAACTCCTCCTGTCGGCGTTAACAGCAGCTTGAAACCATCGTGATGCCATGAATGGTCTCCGTTCTTCACGGATCTGACCTCGGTATTCGAATTGAATTCGATTCCCTTGCCCTCCATTATTTAATTAAATTTGAAGATTGGCGGAACTGTTTTATCTGAGGAGAAACGAAAAATAAAATGATTTAAGGGAAAGGTTTGCTCTTGTATTTATAAGAAAGGGGTGCGGTTTCCTTTTGAACAGCAAGGTCGTATATGGGTGGGAAAAAGGGGAACTCGTGTTTTTTTTTCTATGTCCACACGAATTTTCATTTCTTTTATTTATTTATTTTTATTTAAATTAAACCGATATCTTTTAAATAAAAATACCCCTGATTCTGAATTCCTTTCTGAACCCCACAATTGTCGATTTTAGGGTTTAACCACCGCTCCGGACACACTGGTATAGATCACGAAGTCCAATTCGATCATCTGTGGAAGATATTTATTTAAATTTATATAAATCAAATTTTAAAACACTAAATTCTGCGAAATAAATTAATATTATTTATCGTTTATATTCGAATTAGAATTTCCATAGATAATTCTGAATTATATTGATTCAGCTCTAACTTCGAATATATATATTTATTGTTTTTCCTATTCGTCAATTTAATATATTCGATTTTAAATCGAAATTGATTATTAAACTAATAACATAATATAAAATTCCATTTATATTATCCCCTCCCAATATTTAAATCCATATTAAATATTTTAAAATTAACCCCTAAGAGTCCGGGTCATTACAATCTTCCCCACTTAAAATAATTTCGTCCTCGAAATTGCTAAGGTGGGAAAAGTGCTACAAACCCAATTATCTTTTCAAAACTTATTGATGTTGATACTCAACATTTCAAACTTCCTGTAATAACCCGGAAATTCTGAGCCAGTTTAAAATTTTTATTTTGGCGATTTTAGGGAATTTTGAATATTTAAAATAGATTATTTTAAATAATATCGACGAAAATTTATTTTGAATATAATTCGAACGTATATATTTATACGCGTCGTCGTTAGAATATAAATATTTATATATAATTATAAATAGGAATTGAAATGGCACGGTAGTTCGACAATTCGATTTCAAACTTCAATTGAATATACCGGGTGCAAAACAATCCGGATTTTAGTGAAACCAAAAACATTAGGATCTAATTGAGAATATCTTTCCAACGAATCCGAAAAATCAAAATTTCATAGCGGGAATCAAAAGATATGTCCAGTTGAAAATTCTGAATAGTCGCTATGGAATTCAGGCCCTTAAAAATGGGAATTTTGCAAACGACCTCGGATTTCGACGAAACCACTTTTGTTGGATCCGTGATGTCAAATTATTGCTAGATTCCAAATTTCATAATTTTTCGAATCAATATGTGAGCGTGGCGAAGGAAAACGCGTTTGACCAGTTTTAGTTGATTTTAATCGACTGGAAAATGGCCATTTTTCTAACGGTCTCAGAATTCAACGAAACTAGTTTTGTTAGGACCGTATCGCCAATACGAAGCTAGAAAATATTTTTCTGGAATTTTTCGAGTTAGTATGTGACCCCGGTAATTTGAAATGTACGTTTAAAATCCAATATAGTGATTTAAATGTAAATTTAACGGAAACTGATTCAAACAGTCGAATCAGCTTGCGATACATATCCCATGGTGTTCGGAATGGGGGTAAAACGCTACGGACGACAGGCGGTGGGCCTCGTTTTGAAGTCGAAAATAAAAGTTGCTTTTTGTGGAAAATTAAACAATAAATAAATAAAAAAAACCTTTTCTCCCCCTATTACGCTGCCCCCCCCCCTCTTATTTTTCAAAATCGTTTTTCAGAAGAAAAAAAAAAGGAAAGAAGACGTCGAAGCGGGGAGGAGCCGCCGCCCTCCCTGAGGCGATAGCCTCACCGACGCCATCGAGACCCCCCCCCCTCGACGTTCTCTCTCCTCCCTTCTCTGTCTTGCCTCCGTTAAAGCCCGAACCCTAAACCCCCAATTCGAGCACCACACCCCCTCCATCCTCTGACCCATCGCCCTCCGACGCCCACCAGAGCCACCCACCACCGTTCGACCGAAGTCCGCTGCCCCCCTCTGCCTCGCGTCGCGCCACCGACCGAAGACTCCACCCCCTCCCTCGTTTCAGGAATCGCGGCAAATCCCCCCCCCCCCCGTTGGCTGGTATGTTTTTATTTTTATTTTATTTTCATATTTTATTTTATTTTATTTTATTTTCATTTTCATTAAAATACAGATAGAAAAAAAGGGCAATTAGGATTTTTAACAATATAAAGTTTGAATTTTTAACATGGCAAAGTTTGAATTTTTAAAACGGAGAAGACGATATTTTTAAATATGCAAAGACGATATTTTTAAATATGCAAAGACGATATTTTTAAATATGCAAAGACGATATTTTTAAATATGCAAAGACGATATTTTTAAATATGCAAAGACGATATTTTTAAATATGCAAAGACGATATTTTTAAATATGAAAAACGATATTTTGGGATGAGAAGTGAAGTAAAAATATGATTTTTACTTCGGGAAGAAATATAATTTTCATATTATGTAAAGGCGAAATCTTTATTTTTATAAAGGCAAAATCTATATTTTTGAAATGGAATTTTTATCTATATGACGTCAAAGTAAAAATTCGATTTTTACATATTGAATAGCAAAGTAAAAAGTCATTTTTTATATATTGAATAACATAGTAAAAAAATCGATTTTTATATAAAGTATAACGAAGTAAAAATTCAATTTTTAAAAGGTATGAAGCAATTATAAAAATATGATTTTTAAATTGAAGGTTGGTAAATAAAAATGTGATTTTTATTTTAAAGACAGCAAAATATAAAAATGTGTGATTTTTATATATGTAGTGGCTACGGGCAACAAAGGCGATAAAAAGGCGAGAACGACGAAGATCTCTACAATAGGAGTGTCGTGGTATTGGATAGCTATCGGTGAGAATTTCTCACCTTTCAATTTCATTTCTAGTTATATATATATATATACTAGGATGCAGACGGTGCTTAGTAGCACCCGACACAATCGTCCACAGACCATGGACTTGTTTGTTTGGTTGCATAAATTAGTTAGATGATTTGATTTGAATTTGGTTGTTTGGTGAATTTGATTGATGTGTGAATGGCGTGGGCCTTCACTAGACCGGGGATAAGGCTAGGCCTCGTCCCGTTTCTAGTATCGTGCCGTTATGCCGCCGAAATTTTCTAAAATAAGCTAGAAAAATAAAAATATCATTTTTATTTTGTAAATGAACTGAATAGGAATTCATAAGTTAAAATAAAATGTTTTGTCGTTAAAAATATAATTTTTAACATGAATGTGAATAAATAAATATTCATTTACAAACCGAACGGTTTGTTTATGTACACCTATTTGACTGATATTGATTGGGTCGATAAATTTTACACATCGCCCAGCTGCACAAATAGAATCTGTGTTTGATTGTTTTGAAACCCCACACGGGTGTTGGGATGAAATATGAAGTTCACTCACCCCGATTGATTAATTATGTCGATCGATTGATTGACAGGCTGTTATAAGCGTTAGATATCTACATTTGATGCTTATACAGTGTAGTGCACTTTGGTTGATGGTTGATTATTTTTCAATGCGATTATATACATGTGTTGTATGAAAATCCATATAATTAACGTTATATGGTGATTGATTGGGTCTCATTCCAATTTAGAAGAAAAAGAATATATAAAATAAAGGTTCATGTGTTGACTGTACTCATCCGTTGAGATTAGTCATGTGTTGAACGAAATATTTTTATAATAAAATTTACATCTTTATAATATAAAATAAAGGTTCATGTGTTGACTGTACTCATCCGTTGAGATTAGTCATGTGTTGAACGAAATATTTTTATAATAAAATTTACATCTTTACCAATATAAAATAAAGGTTCATGTGTTGACTGTACTCATCCGTTGAGATTAGTCATGTGTTGAACGAAATAATTTAACAAAAATAGTCACACGTGGACGGTACTCATTCATTGAGATTAGTCGTGTGTTGACAAATAGAAATATTTTGAAATAGAAATATTTGAAATAGAAATATTTTGAAATAGAAATATTTGAAAATAGAAATATATGAAGCCATGTTGATTAGATTGACGCCATTTCGACGTGAACGATATTTGTATCAATTTTATTCATTATGAATTGAATTTGATTTGCTTAGAAAATGAATTGAATTTGATTTGATTAGAAAATGAATTGAATTTGATTTGATTAGAAAATGAATTGAATTTGATTTGCTTAGAAAATGAATTGGATTTGAAATGAATGGAAAACGATTTCGAAACGAATTGAATAGAAAACGATTTTGAAGTCGAATTGATTAGAATAGAAAACCAATTTGAATTGAATCGAATAGAAAACCAATTTGAATTGAATCGAATAGAAAACGACTTTGAATTGAATCGAATGGAAAACGACTTTGAATTGAATCGAATAGAAAACGAATTCAAATTGAATTGAAAGCGAATTGAAATGAATTCAAATTGAATTAAAATTTGAATTGAATAGAAATGAGTTTTAAAGCGGATTTATAAAGAAGAATTCAATTTTGATTCGAATTGAATTGGAAGTTGAAATGAATTTTGAAAGGAATTTAAAAACTATTTATAAAATTCGTTTTAAATAGAAATCGATGAAATATATATTATATATATTATATATATAATATAATGGCCTGAATAGAACGCGCCGCGCCGCGGCAGTTCGTGAATTTCGACCATTTATTTCAAACAGACATTACGGGAGATCCGACCGTCGGATTATCCTAAAACCGGAACCGTTGGGTTCGTATCGAAAAGAGCTTTCTAACGAATATTAGAAATTTGAAATCTAACGGTTGGATTTGGAGATACGTCCAAATCAAATTCGAAAAAGGTCGCTAAAGGTGCAGTTCGATGGCCGTTGTTGGAAATCGACTGTACGGGCCTTGATAAAATTATTAAAAATATCAATAATTTGTGTAAAATCAGAAGAAATGGTTTGGGAAAATTTGGGATGAAAAACTCCATATTTGAAAAGATAAAAATAGATTATTATCGGAATGAACTAGTTTGAACTCAATTTAAAACCCGATTTTTATTTTTAAATAAATAAATTAGTTTTAAAAAGGGGTTTTAAATAATCGGAATTCCTAATATATTCGATATGAATTGAACTAGAATGTGATTTGGGTTTATCGTGAACTGTGTTTTAAACAACACTGGTTCTTTAACCCGATAATAAATAAAATGTAATTTGGGTTTGTCGTGAACTGTGTTTTAAATAACACCTAGTTCTTTAACCCAGTAAAAGGAGTTTTAATGAATCTGTAATTAGATTGAAATGTGAATCTATAATCTAAATTATCAAATTTAGAAATGAGCGAGAATGGAGTATCGCCAGCTTTGCTCCAAAGCGATAGTTAAATCTTTAATTAGATTTGAACGTGAAATGGTAATTAATTTTACCGATAACACCATGGTGTTAGATATGGAGTATCACCAGTTTTGCTTCATGGGATGAATAGGTTGGGATTGGGAAATAAAATAAATAATTACTTCGTTGTGGTCCGCTAATCTCGACTAGTTTGGAAAACCATAATTTGGTTTTAAATGACATCCAAAGGAAGATTACAGGATAAATTTTAAAGAATTTATCTGGGATAAAATTAATGGTTACCTTTCCCTAAGAATGTGGAAATTAGAAACTAGCTGTAGGTTGGCTAAGAAGAATAGTTTCCTGGGTATTGATCTGATGTTGGTTTCGGCCTTCGGGGTTAATGTTTGGGAGATTGTTCTCTTGCTAATTTGCGGTTAGTGACTAATGAATTGGAATGTGGCGTACGTTGTGTTTGTGTAACGTTTGTTTTTAATATACGCGGGTTGTTCGGAAAGTCCGGGTTTACACCCATTCTGAATAACCGATTCGACGATATGTCGAAGATGAAGACGGTGGTCGAAGACCGGAAGTCTTCACATCGTTTGGGTAATTACTGACGATCCTGATTGGGCTGTACACCCAAGAGGATGGAAATAGTTGGTGGTCGTCCAGACGTACCTGGAGATGGATGGATATGCGAGGAAAGTGCCTCCGGTTTCGTTCAGACCCAGAACGGACTTGTAAATGGATTGTGTGTCTGACATTGGATTTTATTCTGTGTTGATTGATTTCTGTTAAATATACATCTGTTTGGCGGCGGAGAATTTATTCTTTTGCTTAACGCCCTTCTCTGAGACGTACGAGCTCAGAGGTTGTATATCGATAGACATCAGTCGCATGGCATGAATTGCCTATGTGGCACGCTAAGATGCAATGATCAAGGCTTCTGTTGAAAAGCAAAGTCTTGTGGTTGATGATCAAAGCACGCCTACGTGGCAGCTTTGTGTATAACGTGAATTCGCGAGCCTCACACCTCGGTATGAGTTAAAAACGGGATACGGGCCGTTGGGAGAACACGACGTTTCTTTCTAGCTTTGGTGGTGTCAGTGACTTACCAGCCCTGACATTTATATACTTTTCACCTTTGTGGTTGTTGGAATGAGGCGCCTCGATATTAGGTCTGTAAGGACCGGGAAACGTGTGTTCAGGAATTGCCAATCCTCTAACGTAAGTGAGGACCGGCCCAACCGATCCAAGTGGCTGCCCAGAGTGTGTAGTCCTGAGCATTTGCTAGAGTGTCTCGAACGCGGAGCGGAGCTTGCCCCTTGCCTCGACTCATGACGGAAATCCAATTTCCAATACGTGTATTGCGGTTTAATTGTAGAACTAGTATGGCGACATAGTAACATGGGATGCTATGCCGTCTATGATTTATATTTATGATTGAAATTGTTTTGACACTATACACTTATTATAGTATCAAATGATTTGTTTTAAACGTACCAAGCATGTTTGGCTGTTATAAGGTAAAACCCTATCCTCCGGCTTGCGTTGCATTGTGTGATGGGACCTGGGTCTTATAATAGCTTCATTTTTCGAAAAAGCATTGCGTTGTTTATTCTATGCACTGGTATTCTTGGGAGGAAACCCGTTCCGTGTTATACGGCGTGGTCCCTTGAATTACTCTCTTTTAATGTAAAGTTTTAATAACTATTTTAGTTCTCACACCAGTCACATGACTGACCTGGAGTTTATTGTTTTAACCTAAACTCTGGGTGCCCCTATTTCCGCACGGGCAGCTAGTAGTTTTGGTTTTGCAGATTTATATTCACAGGATCCTGGTTTACAGCTGGAATGATATCCGGAAAGCTCTGTATCCGTATATCACCTTCAGTTGTGCTTTGTATTATTTTTCCGCTGCTATGTAATTTATTGTAATCTCTGATATTTATCGAATGTAATTTATTCATTTATACTCTGTATATTCTTGTATCTGATGGTATTGTTGTAATAACAATGAAATGTTCTCACGTCTGCGTTCTGTTTTGTCTTGTTCTCAAACGTCCAGGGGTTTCGAACGGTCTAGATCGGTTTAACGACTGATTCGGATCGAGCGAAACTCCCGGCCGTCACATTTGGTATCAGAGCTTTGGTTTACATAGCTCGAGAACAAGACACATTAGAACCATACTAAATAATTCATCAGATATTGGATTAGTAATATCCAATTAGAATGACTCGTTAGAGATAGGATCAGTAGTATCCTAGCACGGGTGTAAAGAGTATATTTTTCAAATGAAAACAATTTTGTTTTGAAAATTTAAATCGTTTTATACGTATTTGATTATTAATTTATTTTGAATATGGACAATCGAGTATATAAAGATTTTTCATATACGCGTCATGAACGTATATTCGAAGTTTTAATATACTAGATAGATATAGAATCACATTCTAGTCGCCCGGAGATGGTACTGATGATAGCACGTGCATCATCAGTATTTATGTTCGAGTAACGAAGGTGTGACATCGATATATTTCCATCAGACTGGTGTGAGAACCAAAACTTATATATAGTTAGAACACATTGTTGTGAATTGGCATCAAAAACATGATTTTCTGTATATATATCAAATTTATGGATTTGAAACTCTAATTCACTAATTGATTGATGTTTGTGTTGATCGTTTATTTGTTTGCTAATTTTTGAACCATTATGCCTAATTGTATCAGATATTGAACTGTATTGAAAATTAGTTGCATTTGCTTGCATATACATATACTTACATTGGACAGGTCATAGCAAGGAGGCTAGAGCAGAGAATAAAATTTGTTTGCCCGACAAATAGGTACATGTTTACTACATAATTTACTGTTTTGTTTGGGTGATGATGATTTTATGAGCCTATTGGCTAGCCACTTGGCTTTTTCTTTTTCTTTTTGAGATTAGAAGGACCGGGGAAGCTATTTGAAATTCCCCGATGCTCCCGGTGCAGGGGAGGTTATGGCGAAATTTTTCGAAAATTTAGGGTGTTAGCCAAATTTTTGAAAATTTGGAAATTCTCAGAAACTGAAAAAGTTAGAGAATGGAAGCCAGATCGAGTGTAGAGCTTATTAATCAAACCACTTTCGACTTTGTTCCTTTTCGGGGACGAAAAGTTTTAAGTGGGGGAGATTGTAATAACCCGGAAATTCTGAGCCAGTTTAAAATTTTTATTTTGGCGATTTTAGGGAATTTTGAATATTTAAAATAGATTATTTTAAATAATATCGACGAAAATTTATTTTGAATATAATTCGAACGTATATATTTATACGCGTCGTCGTTAGAATATAAATATTTATATATAATTATAAATAGGAATTGAAATGGCGCGGTAGTTCGATAATTCGATTTCAAACTTCAGTTGAATATACCGGGTGCAAAACAATCCAGATTTTAGTGAAACCAAAAACATTAGGATCTAATTGAGAATATCTTTCCAACGAATCCGAAAAATCAAAATTTCATAGCGGGAATCAAAAGATATGTCCTGTTGAAAATTCTGAATAGTCGCTATGGAATTCAGGCCCTTAAAAATGGGAATTTTGCAAACGACCTCGGATTTCGACGAAACCACTTTTGTTGGATCCGTGATGTCAAATTATTGCTAGATTCCAAATTTCATAATTTTTCGAATCAATATGTGAGCGTGGCGAAGGAAAACGCGTTTGACCAGTTTTAGTTGATTTTAATCGACTGGAAAATGGCCATTTTTCTAACGGTCTCAGAATTCGACGAAACTAGTTTTGTTAGGACCGTATCGCCAATACGAAGCTAGAAAATATTTTTCTGGAATTTTTCGAGTTAGTATGTGACCCCGGTAATTTGAAATGTACGTTTAAAATCCAATATAATGATTTAAATGTAAATTTAACGGAAACTGATTCAAACAGTCGAATCAGCTTGCGATACATATCCCATGGTGTTCGGAATGGGGGTAAAACGCTACGGACGACAGGCGGTGGGCCTCGTTTTGAAGTCAAAAATAAAAGTCGCTTTTTGTGGAAAATTAAACAATAAATAAATAAATAACCTTTTCTCCCCCTATTACGCTAGCCCCCCCCCTCTTATTTTTCAAAATCGTTTTTCAGAAAAAAAAAAAAAAAAGGAAAGAAGACGTCGAAGCGGGGAGGAGCCGCCGCCCTTCCTGAGGCGATAGCCTCACCGACGCCATCGAGACCCCCCCTCGACGTTCTCTCTCCTCCCTTCTCTGCCTTGCCTCCGTTAAAGCCCGAACCCTAAACCCCCAATTCGAGCACCACACCCCCTCCATCCTCTGACCCATCGCCCTCCGACGCCCACCAGAGCCACCCACCACCGTTCGACCGAAGTCCGCTGCCCCCCTCTGCCTCGCGTCGCGCCACCGACCGAAGACTCCACCCCCTCCCTCGTTTCAGGAATCGCGGCAAATCCCCCCCCCCCTTGGCTAGTATGTTTTTATTTTTATTTTATTTTCATATTTTATTTTATTTTATTTTCATTTTCATTAAAATACAGATAGAAAAAAGGGCAATTAGGATTTTTAACAATATAAAGTTTGAATTTTTAACATGGCAAAGTTTGAATTTTTAAAACGGAGAAGACGATATTTTTAAATATGCAAAGACGATATTTTTAAATATGCAAAGATGATATTTTTAAATATGCAAAGACGATATTTTTAAATATGCAAAGACGATATTTTTAAATATGCAAAGACGATATTTTTAAATATGCAAAGACGATATTTTTAAATATGAAAAACGATATTTTGGGATGAGAAGTGAAGTAAAAATATGATTTTTACTTCGGGAAGAAATATAATTTTCATATTATGTAAAGGCGAAATCTTTATTTTTATAAAGGCAAAATCTATATTTTTGAAATGGAATTTTTATCTATATGACGTCAAAGTAAAAATTCGATTTTTACATATTGAATAGCAAAGTAAAAAGTCGTTTTTTATATATTGAATAACATAGTAAAAAAATCGATTTTTATATAAAGTATAACGAAGTAAAAATTCAATTTTTAAAAGGTATGAAGCAATTATAAAAATATGATTTTCAAATTGAAGGTGGATAAATAAAAATGTGATTTTTATTTTAAAGACAGCAAAATATAAAAATGTGTGATTTTTATATATGTAGTGGCTACGGGCAACAAAGGCGATAAAAAGGCGAGAACGACGAAGATCTCTACAATAGGAGTGTCGTGGTATTGGATAGCTATCGGTGAGAATTTCTCACCTTTCAATTTCATTTCTAGTTATATATATATATACTAGGATGCAGACGGTGCTTAGTAGCACCCGACACAATCGTCCACAGACCATGGACTTGTTTGTTTGGTTGCATAAATTAGTTAGATGATTTGATTTGAATTTGGTTGTTTGGTGAATTTGATTGATGTGTGAATGGCGTGGGCCTTCACTAGACCGGGGATAAGGCTAGGCCTCGTCCCGTTTCTAGTATCGTGCCGTTATGCCGCCGAAATTTTCTAAAATAAGCTAGAAAAATAAAAATATCATTTTTATTTTGTAAATGAACTGAATAGGAATTCATAAGTTAAAATAAAATGTTTTGTCGTTAAAAATATAATTTTTAACGTGAATGTGAATAAATAAATATTCATTTACAAACCGAACGGTTTGTTTATGTACACCTATTTGACTGATATTGATTGGGTCGATAAATTTTACACATCGCCCAGCTGCACAAATAGAATCTGTGTTTGATTGTTTTGAAACCCCACACGGGTGTTGGGATGAAATATGAAGTTCACTCACCCTGATTGATTAATTATGTCGATCGATTGATTGACAGGCTGTTATAAGCGTTAGATATCTACATTTGATGCTTATACAGTGTAGTGCACTTTGGTTGATGGTTGATTATTTTTCAATGCGATTATATACATGTGTTGTATGAAAATCCATATAATTAACGTTATATGGTGATTGATTGGGTCTCATTCCAATTTAGAAGAAAAAGAATATATAAAATAAAGGTTCATGTGTTGACTGTACTCATCCGTTGAGATTAGTCATGTGTTGAACGAAATATTTTTATAATAAAATTTACATCTTTATAATATAAAATAAAGGTTCATGTGTTGACTGTACTCATCCGTTAAGATTAGTCATGTGTTGAACGAAATATTTTTATAATAAAATTTACATCTTTACCAATATAAAATAAAGGTTCATGTGTTGACTGTACTCATCCGTTGAGATTAGTCATGTGTTGAACGAAATAATTTAACAAAAATAGTCACACGTGGACGGTACTCATTCATTGAGATTAGTCGTGTGTTGACAAATAGAAATATTTTGAAATAGAAATATTTGAAATAGAAATATTTTGAAATAGAAATATTTGAAAATAGAAATATATGAAGCCGTGTTGATTAGATTGACGCCATTTCGACGTGAACGATATTTGTATCAATTTTATTCATTATGAATTGAATTTGATTTGCTTAGAAAATGAATTGAATTTGATTTGATTAGAAAATGAATTGAATTTGATTTGATTAGAAAATGAATTGAATTTGATTTGCTTAGAAAATGAATTGGATTTGAAATGAATGGAAAACGATTTCGAAACGAATTGAATAGAAAACGATTTTGAAGTCGAATTGATTAGAATAGAAAACCAATTTGAATTGAATCGAATAGAAAACCAATTTGAATTGAATCGAATAGAAAACGACTTTGAATTGAATCGAATGGAAAACGACTTTGAATTGAATCGAATAGAAAACGAATTCAAATTGAATTGAAAGCGAATTGAAATGAATTCAAATTGAATTAAAATATGAATTGAATAGAAATGAGTTTTAAAGCGAATTTATAAAGAAGAATTCAATTTTGATTCGAATTGAATTGGAAGTTGAAATGAATTTTGAAAGGAATTTAAAAACTATTTATAAAATTCGTTTTAAATAGAAATCGATGAAATATATATTATATATATTATATATATAATATAATGGCCTGAATAGAACGCGCCGCGCCGCGGCAGTTCGTGAATTTCGACCATTTATTTCAAACGGACATTACGGGAGATCCGACCGTCGGATTCTCCTAAAACCGGAACCGTTGGGTTCGTATCGAAAAGAGCTTTCTAACGAATATTAGAAATTTGAAATCTAACGGTTGGATTTGGAGATACGTCCAAATCAAATTCGAAAAAGGTCGCTAAAGGTGCAGTTCGATGGCCGTTGTTGGAAATCGACTGTACGGGCCTTGATAAAATTATTAAAAATATCAATAATTTGTGTAAAATCAGAAGAAATGGTTTGGGAAAATTTGGGATGAAAAACTCCATATTTGAAAAGATAAAAATAGATTATTATCGGAATGAACTAGTTTGAACTCAATTTAAAACCCGATTTTTATTTTTAAATAAATAAATTAGTTTTAAAAAGGGGTTTTAAATAATCGGAATTCCTAATATATTCGATATGAATTGAACTAGAATGTGATTTGGGTTTATCGTGAACTGTGTTTTAAACAACACTGGTTCTTTAACCCGATAATAAATAAAATGTAATTTGGGTTTGTCGTGAACTGTGTTTTAAATAACACCTAGTTCTTTAACCCAGTAAAAGGAGTTTTAATGAATCTGTAATTAGATTGAAATGTGAATCTATAATCTAAATTATCAAATTTAGAAATGAGCGAGAATGGAGTATCGCCAGTTTTGCTCCAAAGCGATAGTTAAATCTTTAATTAGATTTGAACGTGAAATGGTAATTAATTTTACCGATAACACCATGGTGTTAGATATGGAGTATCACCAGTTTTGCTTCATGGGATGACTAGGTTGGGATTGGGAAATAAAATAAATAATTACTTCGTTGTGGTCCGCTAATCTCGACTAGTTTGGAAAACCATAATTTGGTTTTAAATGACATCCAAAGGAAGATTACAGGATAAATTTTAAAGAATTTATCTGGGATAAAATTAATGGGAACCTTTCCCTAAGAATGTGGAAATTAGAAACTAGCTGTAGGTTGGCTAAGAAGAATAGTTTCCTGGGTATTGATCTGATGTTGGTTTCGGCCTTCGGGGTTAATGTTTGGGAGATTGTTCTCTTACTAATTTGCGGTTAGTGACTAATGAATTGGAATGAGGCGTACGTTGTGTTTGTGTAACGTTTGTTTTTAATATACGCGGGTTATTCGGAAAGTCCGGGTTTACACCCATTCTGAATAACCGATTCGACGATATGTCGAAGATGAAGACGGTGGTCGAAGACCGGAAGTCTTCACATCATTTGGGTAATTACTGACGATCCTAATTGGGCTGTACACCCAAGAGGATGGAAATAGTTGGTGGTCGTCCAGACGTACCTGGAGATGGATGGATATGCGAGGAAAGTGCCTCCGGTTTCGTTAAGACCCAGAACGGACTTGTAAATGGATTGTGTGTCTGACATGGATTTTATTCTATGTTGATTGATTTCTGTTAAATATACATCTGTTTGGCGGCGGAGAATTTATTCTTTTGCTTAACGCCCTTCTCTGAGACGTACGAGCTCAGAGGTTGTATATTGATAGACATCAGTCGCATGGCATGAATTGCCTATGTGGCACGCTAAGATGCAATGATCAAGGCTTCTGTTGAAAAGCAAAGTCTTGTGGTTGATGATCAAAGCACGCCTACGTGGCAGCTTTGTGTATAACGTGAATTCGCGAGCCTCACACCTCGGTATGAGTTAAAAACGGGATATGGGCCGTTGGGAGAACACGACGTTTCTTTCTAGCTTTGGTGGTGTCAGTGACTTACCAGCCCTGACATTTATATACTTTTCACCTTTGTGGTTGTTGGAATGAGGCGCCTCGATATTAGGTCTGTAAGGACCGGGAAACGTGTGTTCAGGAATTGCCAATCCTCTAACGTAAGTGAGGACCGGCCCAACCGATCCAAGTGGCTGCCCAGAGTGTGTAGTCCTGAGCATTTGCTAGAGTGTCTCGAACGCGGAGAGGAGCTTGCCCCTTGCCTCGACTCATGACGGAAATCCAATTTCCAATACGTGTATTGCGGTTTAATTGTAGAACTAGTATGGCGACATAGTAGCATGGGATGCTATGCCGTCTATGATTTATATTTATGATTGAAATTGTTTTGACACTATACACTTATTATAGTATCAAATGATTTGTTTTAAACGTACCAAGCATGTTTGGCTGTTATAAGGTAAAACCCTATCCTCCGGCTTGCGTTGCATTGTGTGATGGGACCTGGGTCTTATAATAGCTTCATTTTTCGAAAAAGCATTGCGTTGTTTATTCTATGCACTGGTATTCTTGGGAGGAAACCCGTTCCGTGTTATACGGCGTGGTCCCTTGAATTACTCTCTTTTAAAGTAAAGTTTTAATAACTATTTTAGTTCTCACACCAGTCACATGACTGACCTGGAGTTTATTGTTTTAACCTAAACTCTGGGTGCCCCTATTTCCGCACGGGCAGCTAGTAGTTTTGGTTTTGCAGATTTATATTCACAGGATCCTGGTTTACAGCTGGAATGATATCCGGAAAGCTCTGTATCCGTATATCACCTTCAGTTGTGCTTTGTATTATTTTTCCGCTGCTATGTAATTTATTGTAATCTCTGATATTTATCGAATGTAATTTATTCATTTATACTCTGTATATTCTTGTATCTGATGGTATTGTTGTAATAACAATGAAATGTTCTCACGTCTGCGTTCTGTTTTGTCTTGTTCTCAAACGTCCAGGGGTTTCGAACGGTCTAGATCGGTTTAACGACTGATTCGGCTCAAGCGAAATTCCCGGCCGTCACACTTCCTTACGTAACTCTCTTTCGAATAAATCCCTATTCGATAACTCCTCCCTTCAAATAACTATATTCGATAATCTCTTTTCCGAATTTCGTAAACCTTTCTTCGAATAAACTATATTCGATTTACTCTATTCAATTTACTCTTATCAATTAACTCTATTGGATTTAACTCTTTTCGATTAACTCCATCGAATAACTAAATTCGATAACTCCTTCGAATAACCAATATTCTATAACTCACTTCGATTAAACTAATCGATAACTCTTTTCGATTAAACTATAATCGATAACTCATTTCGATTAACAAATAATCGATAACTCCTTCGATTTACTAATAATCGACAACTCCTTCCGAATAACCAAATTCGATAATTCCTTTCGAATAAACTATATTCGATAACTCCTTCGAATAACCAATATTCTATAACTCACTTTGATTCTATTCGAATAACTCGTATTTGATTTAACTCCATTCGCTTGACGCAAGATCGCAGCGATCACAATGGTTACGCCTGATTCCCCCTGGAAACATCCGACCGTCCTAGGCTATCTGCAGCCCAACGAATTACGCTAGCAGTCGTACGAAATGGCAACTTATCCTGAGTAACTATGTTTGGCTAACTCTATCTCAATAACTATATTCGATCAACTTTAATTGAATAACTATCATTCAATTAAATTCTAATTCGATTAACTATGTTCAATTAACTCTATCTGGTTAACTCTTTCTCTAATCGATTTATTCTAACTCTAATCGATTATTTCTAACTCCAGTCGACTTCTCCTATTCGAATAACTCCTATTCGATAACGTTTATTCATTTATAAAGATTTACTTTTAGTAACGGTTCTTCATTTTATAAATGTTCTCTTTACTAATGTTACTTCACTTATACAAGTGTTGTATATCCCTTATATTTAAAACTATCGGTGTTAAAAACCAATATCTCTTCTCTATATAAGTTCAGACTTATATATTCCATTTATCGAATGATAAATATTTAAATTAATTTATAAACTATTATTTAAAAATTAATCCTTCCTATTTATCTGTTAAAAACAGATTTCCATTTTCTATTCATCTTCTAAATATTCATTTGATTAAATTTTATTTATTTAACAAATAAATATCTCATTTATAACATTCTATTTATTTTCTATAAATAGATATTTCAATTTCATCTATTTGTAAATGTTTTACAGATATTCCCCTTTTAAATTCTATTTGTAAATGTTTTTACAAATATTTCTCCTTCTATTTGTTTACACATAACTTCCTTTGTATTTGTGTTACAAATATATTCCCTTTATATTTGTTTTACAAATAAAATTTCTTTTTTAAGTCTTTTGGTTTTTTTTTTCCTTTATTCACACCCAATTCATATTCACATTGATTTTACTCAATTTATTCATTTCGATCCATTTAACTTACCTAAGTTAAATTTAATTTCAATCATTCAAATTCCCATTAACTAGTTGCTAATTTACCGTTTTGCCTATTTCACCTTCATATTTGAATATAACTTGTGCAAATATATGTCAACTTAATTATAACTAATCTAATTATATTTTCAACTCGAGTTATATATTCGATTTCGAATATAAATTCTCAATATCTTCCACTTATCCAAAAACCCAATTTCGATTCAACTTTGATTAACTAATTATTCTTCAATTCAGTTAATTCTATTTAACCATTCAAAATATGATTTTTGTCTTAAAAATCATTTCACTTACTTCACTGGAGTTCATATTTATTTTGTATCTCCAGTCTGGATTTTTCTAATGCCCATTCGGATTTTATTTCCTAAAAATCTATTTGTTTATTTAATTAAACCGTTATGGTTTTATAATGGTTCTGGCGCTGCTTTTCTAAAAATTTGATTTTGATATAACTCAAAATCTATACGACGAAATCCAAATTTTTCTCTTTCATTAGAAAACTATTATTCAACCGGTCCCGGCGATTCTTGTTTCAAAGAATTCCGACTTCAATTGAGTTCTGTATACTAAATTGAAGTTCGAATCGCCAATTTACGAACTGCCGCGCTACGGCGAGCTCGTTTTAATTATATTTATAAATATAAATGTTTTAACTTTGTTTATAATAAATTCAACTCCATTCTGATATATTTTTAATATATATCAAATCCATTTTTCCATTTCAACATAATATTCTCGATCTATTTCACTTCTAATATTCAAATCCTATATCTTAATTTGAAATATTCAAATTCCATTTGAATTTCTTTATTCAAACTCTATATTATTTCCTTCTATTCAATTTCTATTTGAATTTTCTTCTATTCAAATTCTATTTCAATTCCTTATCTTCAAATTCTATTTGAATTTCTTATCTTCAATTTCTATTTGAAATCCTTTATTCAAAACCCATTTCAAATCCCTTATTCAAATTTCATTTGAAATCCTTTATTCGATTTCTATTTAAATTCCTTTGTTCAATTTCTATTTGAAATCCTCTGAATTTAAATTCTATTTTAACTCCTTTGAATTCAAATTCTATTTAATTTCACTTTGAATTCAAATTCTATTTAAACTCCTTTTATTTTCTTTGAATTCTAATATTCATCCTCCACTTTATATTCTCTTTGAAATCCTTTTTAACCAAATTCCATTTGAATTCTAATATTCAAATCTCTATTTGACTTTTCTTTATTCAAATCCATTTGAATTCCTTTGAATTCAAATTCCATTTCAATTTTTCTTATACAATTTCTATATTTGAATTCCCTTATATTTGCAATATTCAAATTCCATTTGAATTTCTTTATTCAAACTCATTTGAATTCCTTTGAATTCAAATTCTATTTCACTTCTATTTGAAATCTATATTCCAATTCCCATTTCAAAATTCCTTTGAAGTAATATAAATATATACATATATTTATATCTATCCCAAATTCAAAACATTTGAATTTTCAAACAACTTGTTTCTTTTCAAACAAATTTCCGTCAAAACTTTTCTAAGGCAGCAATTCATCACTTAGAAACTCGAAAATGAACACTGATGATGTTGCGACCATCATCAGAATTATTTCCCAGCTACTGAATGAGTTCAGTACTATATTTCTTTCAAACTCCAGAAAAATATTTTCCAAACTCCCAGGATTTTAAATTCTTAATTCTGGTTGGAATTCAATTTCAGTTTATCACATTTGTATATTTGATTTCATATACAAATTCCATTGGTTATATATATAACTATTTCTGTTTTATAATCTAATTCGATTATAATCCTAACAATCAACCTAACTATTTAAAAACAATATCGTGTCCAATCTCCTGTTCAAGTGTTTATAAACTCCTATCGACATCGTGGCGTCCCACGATTCGACCAAAATTTATAATCCACTCAACAGACTAGTCAACACAATATAAAACAGTTTTTATATCAAATAACAAATACGCTCTCTCGTATATATATACACTCAACTCATTTTAGGATACTACTGATCCTATCTCTAATGAGCACATTCCAACAAGCCTAGGTATTCGCTCAACCTAAGCTCTGATACCAACTGTAATGACCCGCAAATCCGCAACATCAGAGTTGACTATATACATCATACGTCCAACCCAAATATCACGAAAATACGAAACATTTTTTTTTTAGAAGAAAGAGATAGAAGAAGAACGGAAATACCAACACAGAATCTCACATCGCAGTGGAACAAATATAATATATCATATCTTTGAAATACAAAATCTTAACTGTATAACATACACTTATCAGAGTACAACACTTACAACACAACGGAACCACTATAACTAGATAACGCTGAAGCCTCCTGCTCCAAGCTCCTTTAGATATATCTGAAAAATCCTGAACTACTTGACTGCCCGTACAAATTTAGGCACCCAAGAGTTTAGGTAGAACAAAACAAATAAACTCCGGGTCAGTCATGGGACTGGTATGAGTAAAACAGTTTAAAAACAGTTCGAACAAGTAAACGATATCTCATAAGACCACGCCGCATAACGGAACGGGTTTTTCCCTTATGAGAATCCAAAATATCTTTATATCAAAAACCTTTTGATATTATAATAATGTCTATCAACCACAGTATATATATAATCATCTAGCAGAAACGCTTTCATCTCACGTTCTACATATATAGTATACAATCAAAACCGCAAGCACGTATTGGGTAATGGATTTCCAACTATGACAAGGTATGGAACCACCTTTCGCTAATGTACCTCTAGAGAGGAATACACTGGGTTCAACAAGAACATCTTGTAACCCGGCCACACATGACCGACCACTCATTTCGCTTGAGTGTATCGAATGTATATCACCAACAGTTGGGATCAGCAACCGTTTCCCGAATGGGACAGCATCAACAATAGATTTTTAGAATAAATGAAACTCTAGATCAGGTGATTATACACCCTACTTCGGTGCGACCGACTTAGCCATGCTGCCTGCCCGATTTCTGTCATTTACCGGATGATGAGGCTAGAAGGTACGCTTTATCATCATACCAGATTCACTTTGAATGCCACATCGTCAAATCCATCAAATCACCGATTGACGTCTACAACAATACATTATGTGTTAGCTAAAAGAAGTTTCCTTCTCCGCCTCCACTCTTGGTACGGTTGTAGAAATCAATATACGTGATCATCTGGAAATACTCTGTCAGACATTCATCCATACAAGTCACCCAGGAACAGGATGAACTGAAGGCACTATTTCTATTAATAGAAAAAGTCCTTGCACTCTACTCCGTCTTCGATTATCTTTATAAAATCTGATTCGCACGCTACTGCCGATATCGAGTGGTTCTTCGGATAATAATCCAACCGGTCTCTCCATATTGACAACGATGGTCAAAACTTCGATAGTCTGTGATTTAACTATCGAATAAAAACAAGTGTTTCGATAGTCGATGATTTAACTATCGAATAAAACAAGTGTTCATCCAAACATCCAACAATCACTGAACCTTTAATTAATATTCTATTAATTAAATCTCTTCTCTATTTCTTATCAATATTTGTTAACCAAATATTTTCAATAACCATATTGGCCTTATACGTTATTTGGAAAAACATTTCCATATATCGCCTTCTTTTATTTTCTAACTAGGAAACATTCATTATTCTATTCCAAGCTTACATTTATTTGGGTTAAAACGGATGTTGTGTAAAACATCGTTATGACAACCCAAATACTATATTCAACTAACTCTTACAACATTGATCTTCGAGCCTGGAATCTTACTATTTATTTGTTAATAATGAAATCAATCAAGTTGGGGTATAACTACCTCTCAGACCTTGACTGAATAACATTTATAACGTCAAAACAGATATGACTACTTACTCGAAAAATCAATACCATACAACTACTTCTTCACTTTTAAACACATATATACTTTCTCTTTCTATTCTTACTAGATTTTATTCCTAGTCTTCCCTTTTGATTATACTATTCTATTTCTAAGTTCGTTTTCTTATCGACTTCTATATATTTTGATATGTTAATTTCTAACTATCAAATTATCTTAAAAATATTCTATCTCCTTAAATTCCCGGAAAAATTCGCCATAACCTCCTTTGTACCGGGAGCATCGGGAAATTTCAAATAGCTTTCCCGGTCCTTCTCATCTCAAAAAGAAAAAGAAAAAGCCAAGCGGCTAGCCGATACAGCGCATAAAATCTCATATATGAATTAAATACGTACCTTTTTGTCGGGCATTCTATTTATTTCACTTCTATACTTTATTCCATACCTGTCTCCTGTATATTTATGCCTGTCCAATCTATTTTAACTATACCAATCGTTTTAACTCAATTTGTTAATTAAATCTGTTACTTAACTTTTCAGTCTATTTCACCTTCATATTTGAACATGACCTGTTCAAATATAATTTAACTTGCATATTAACAAACCCTAATTATACTCATACTCTCGTTTCCTTATCGACTTCTTATTCAAATTCCAACTCAATTTTATTCGAATTCTCTTTATTTAAACTTCACTTGAATTCTATTTTCAAATTCTATAGTTTAAAGTCCATTTGAATTCTATATTCAAATTCTATAGTTTAAAGTCCATTTGAATTCTGTTATTCAAATTCTATAGTTTAATGTCCATTTGAATTCTATATTCAAATTCTATAGTTTAAAGTCCATTTGAATTCTGTTATTCAAATTCTATATTCAAAGTCTATTTGAATTCTCTGCATTATTTATAAACAACGTTTATAACTTCAATTCAAATCCCACCTTTCCATTTATAAACAACGTTTATAAATTCGATTCAAATCCCATCTTCCATTTATAAACAAAGTTTATAAATTCGATTCAAATTCCATATTTTCATTTATAAACAACGTTTATAAATTCGATTCAAAACCCACCTTTCATTTATAAACAAAGTTTATAAATTCGATCACTTGTTTTATATACCTTCAAAACAAGTTAATATTTTCTATAGTTCATTTAAAATTCAAATTCTATTTATAAAAATAGAATTCCCTTTTAAAATCTCAAATACCCTTTTCGATATTTTATAAATCAATATCCCAAGCCCCAGTGATATTTTAAACAATCAAATCAACCAATTTTCAATCATTTGATTTTTAACACATCATATATGAATATATATGAAATCAAACAAACAACAACAGATAATATATTTTTGAGGAATCCAGTTGGATTCCTCCAACCTGTTTTCCTGCATCCACAGATGTTAGTCAACATAGTAATACCCATCCTGCTTCGAGGCAGGATATCGCGGTATAGAAGGTCATCCACTAATCATAGCATGGGGCGTATAGGGTAATCATCCGCTAATGATACCGCGGGCATCCGCTAATGAAACTGCGGGAATCCAACCAATCATCAACCCAATATATATATATATATAATAGTCAACCAATCCTAAATAACTATATATATTTTAAAACAATCAGCCTAAACAGCATTCAAACAAGCACAGACAATTATTTTTAACTATATAAAAATAATTTCTAAAATAGAAGGTGAGATTTACTCTCCGAAATTGTAGTTGTGGAATATCCTGTTTAAAATGCCCTATCGTCGCCTTTACGAACCTACTCGAGTCGACTTAACTTGCACCTGACTGCTATGCCACTTGTCTACTAATTTATGAAGTACATTTTCCAACAGCCCTACTGTCTCAACATAACTTCTCCAATGATAGTCCGTCACTTCATTTAAATTTCTCAAAGACCAGATCTGAATTCATCGACACCTCAGTTGTAAACAAAACCATCCTTGTCATGTTCCTGATATTACAACGCCCTTCTTCTCCACCTAAATCCCAATAAAATAGTTTTGACCCTCCTTTGAAACCTCCGAACAAAGATGATGATACCCAGTTATCCACTCAGTATGTCGCACTTTTCATTTCTACCTCAACACACAATATAACCAGATCGATATTGGTTCGAACACGAACCTGGGAAACTCGACACAGAAAAATCTGGTACCTGAACTCCACAGTCATCGTCGCCTTTCACTATCGTTCCTCATATCCATTCAACTCAGTTCACAGTCGAACTCCCACACACACACTAGCAGTTAACACTCGAACACCCATTTGCAACCGCACTTCAATCGACAACTAATCGAAGACCTAGAACACTGCGAGCCCCCTATCGAGCTTCCAAAAATTCCAGGCGCTACTGTTGTTATCGAATCCAAAAGTGAAGTCGTGATTTATGATTAGAAATAGGAAAACGGTCGGGATCGAGATCAAGCTCCCAGAACTCACTGTCGCGATGTCTCAGATCCCGTCAGAACTCCTCCTGTCGGCGTTAACAGCAGCTTGAAACAATCGTGATGCCATGAATGGTATCCGTTCTTCACGGATCTGACCTCGGTATTCGAATTGAATTCGATTCCCTTGCCCTCCATTATTTAATTAAATTTGAAGATTGGCGGAACTGTTTTATCTGAGGAGAAACGAAAAATAAAATGATTTAAGGGAAAGGTTTGCTCTTGTATTTATAAGAAAGGGGTGCGGTTTCCTTTTGAACAGCAAGGTCGTATATGGGTGGGAAAAAGGGGAACTCGTGTTTTTTTTTCTATGTCCACACGAATTTTCATTTCTTTTATTTATTTATTTTTATTTAAATTAAACCGATATCTTTTAAATAAAAATACCCCTGATTCTGAATTCCTTTCTGAACCCCACAATTGTCGATTTTAGGGTTTAACCACCGCTCCGGACACACTGGTATAGATCACGAAGTCCAATTCGATCATCTGTGGAAGATATTTATTTAAATTTATATAAATCAAATTTTAAAACACTAAATTCTACGAAATAAATTAATATTATTTATCGTTTAAATTCGAATTAGAATTTCCATAGATAATTCTGAATTATATTGATTCAGCTCTAACTTCGAATATATATATTTATTGTTTTTCCTATTCGTCAATTTAATATATTCGATTTTAAATCGAAATTGATTATTAAACTAATAACATAATATAAAATTCCATTTATATTATCCCCTCCCAATATTTAAATCCATATTAAATATTTTAAAATTAACCCCTAAGAGTCCGGGTCATTACACTTCAACCTTTTCAGAACTATCGTCGGACTGCTTAACAACAATGTTACTCTGAATCTTTATTCTCACAGCTTCACTAGACCTTCTTTTCCTATTTGAATATACTTCTTCCTACCGTAGCCGTACATTCTCTTTCTCATGAAACAGTTCAATGGTTGTAGGGAAATTTCCGGTCAAGTATCTTCTGAATTCAGTGTCCTTGTCCACCCCATCTATCATCGCCATTAGAATCGCCAATAGAATTGTCCACACACACACGACTCGAGCTGATTCGACCCGTGTGCCTGGGCTGCTGTTACGATCTACTGATCTTCTTGTCACTTTTTATTGCCATCATTTCTTCGAGAAGCTTGCTGATTCTTATCCTTTCTCGGAGCCATGGTAATCAAACTTGTTGAATTCGATGAAAACTTCAAAAATGATGAAAATTCGGATTATCTCTTCGGACTTGGTGATCCAAATAGCAGGATAATAATCCAGAAAGCTGAAAATTAAAGCTTCTTAGTGAAAGCACCAAAATGTTAGACCAAAAAATGACACTAACACACAATTGACAATATTTTGTAGAGAATAATGTGAAAATATAACTAAAATTAGAAAAAAAAAGCAAGCAAACATACAAGATTTATAGTGGTTCGGTGTTAACGAGCCTACGTCCACTTTATAATTCTTCAATTCGGTAGAAGATTACAATTACAAGGCTTTGAATCACTCTAACCCTCGTATACAATCGATCTCCTCGCCAATATTTTGAATTATATTCGAGATTTACCACTGCTTTCTCGGGTGAACAGTAATGGAAGCAGAGAAGGGTGTTTGAGTTTTCAGATGGCCAAAAGATTCCCTCTTTATAGACCGATTCAGGTATTTATAGAGGTCGGATCCCATGAAAATAGGGGGAGCAACTACTGTGACATGGCGTTATCTCTGGTATTATAGCTGAGTAGTGGATTGTATCTATAGGGATTATGGAGCAGCTGTTCGTGGCCACGTGGCACCCGATCCCTAAAAGTAGGAAATAATGGGTAGTTACCCAGAGTGTTCGATAATTACATTCGGGTCGGGTCGAATCTGTTCGACCCGATGAGATTCGACCCGGTGGCCATAATTTCATTCGACTAGCAAGTGCATTACTTAATTCGACATGATGCTTCCCTATTCTGTTCGACCCAGTGCTTATGTTATTGAGTCGATCTGATCTTGGGTCTATCGTATTCACGATCGTGGTGTATGGGCTTTGTGTGGCCTAGTCACAAAGTTGGCCAACACCACTATTTCCTTCCTTAGATTCAATACCCTTCTGCTTATCAATAGTAGCATACCTATGCCCCATGTCTACCAAGTCAATGAATGATTGTTAGATATGCACAGTCATCCTCTCATGATACTTCAACTCCATTCCCTTAATAAATCATTCATTCTTCTTTAATAAAGTGTCTATCATCTCTGGTCCAAAGCAAGAAAGCTTTTTAAACTTATTCAAATAACCCTCGAAAGGTATATCGACTTGCCTGAGATTCACTCCTCTTACATCCTGGAGATTTTTGTCGAAGGCATATAACATTCTTCGAAAACTTCTTTGAAATCCTTCCGTGAAAAGTCATCTTCTCATTTCCCGTAGATGATAGTCTCGCACCATATAGCAACTCCTTCCTGTAATTGCCATGTAGCTAGTAGCCTGTTCTGGTTATCTTTTAGGTTAAGTCCTCTGAAAATCTTATCACATGCGTTAATCCATGCTTGATCTTCCATAACATCATCAGATCCCTTAAACGGTTTCCCAACCAATTTTGCATAATTCTTTTTCAGAACCGGAAGACTGGCTTGAGTCGGGGCATGAATCGCAATCTCGTTAACTGCGATAGCATTATGACCGTTGGTGGTGGTACTGCTTCCTCCTCTACGTCTGCCTCTATATAGCTCATTTTCTACTATTTGGATGTAGTATGAAAATTATGTTAGACATGCGGACGAATTACCTTAAGAGTTATGAAACAATTAAACTCTTTGCATATCACTGGATTATACTCATTCTAGGGTATTGTTAACCCCATCTCTAACGAGTTATCTAATGAGTTATTCCCTAAAGCTTTGCATAAACCAAAGCTCTGATACCAACTGCGACGACCCAGAATTTCCACCTTCGAAAATCGACATTTGATGCTTACTTATTTTCAAATGTCGTTGATTCAAATGTCGGATTCCTAGTTTTCTGGGGATATAACACATTAGAACAATCACAATGAAATAAAACAACTTATCATTTATGTAGCATGAGATTACATCAGAGTTTACAATGGATACAACATAAGAGTGCAACACTATTTGCAATAACAATATAACACAGGAACGGCGGAAACAAACTAATCAAGGTGAATCCAAAACCAAACTTCATATTTATCTGGATACCTCCAATTCACTAATGCCCATAAAAACCAAACACTCCACATAAACAGCAAAAGATACTCCGCATCAATAACAACTCCACAAAAGCAAAGACGCACTAGGAAAGGCTCCAAGACACATGCTCCACCTAACACTAAGTTGCCCGTGTGGAAAATTATGGGCATCCAAAGTTTTGTGGGAAAATAAACAAACTCCAAATTAGTTGTGGACTGGTGTGAGAACTCAATATATATGTTATGTGCACTAAAATTCGCAATGCTTTTTAGAAAATGAAACTAACATAAGGTCTGGCGGCATACACACAATGCGAACGCACACATGGGCGAGGTTTCTCCTTATAATAATCAAACATGTTTGATATGTGAAAACCGTTTTTGATATTATTATTAGTGCATAGTGTGAAATCAATTTCGCAAATAAATGTTTCAATCTTAGCCAACATAATGCCCCATCCCATTATGTTGACATATTCTTACCGCCTGTCGGTAACCAGTAGGCTATACAACTGATATCGCAAAAGCTCGTATTGGAGAATGGATTTCCAACAAATGACCAGGCAAAGGAACTTCCTTACCGAACCGATGGGAACACCTTTAGAGGGATGCCCCAAGAACCAAACGGGCTCTTTACCAACACCAAGCTGGGTTACCTTTATAACTAGGTAACTTAAAGCATGCCTAAGTATATCACTTCTCGGTTGTAACCAACCTTTCACTGAGGCCTCGCAACATCAACATCCACATAAGTAGAAGTTGCCACATAAGTAATACCTGGGATCCATACCATGGTACACTTTTTATCTAGAAGGAAATGACTGCCCTTAACTTTGCTGCATCTTTCCTATTTTGGCCATTTTCGAGGTATGAGGTTTGCTGAAGTCTCGTTATATAGAAAGCTACGCTTCAATAAGCCATGCTTTGATCATCATTAGCTCATCACTTAAGTATTCTAGATTTTCAATTCACAACACATAACTGATGTCTATCAATGTATAACATCTAAGCTCGTACGTCTTAGAGAAGGGTGTTAAGCTAAGAGAATAAATTCTCTACCACCAAACGAATATATAATTAACATAAATTAGTTGTTATGCAGTTAATTACAGTGTCTTACAAACATTCCATACAAGTCCGTTCTAGGTCTGAACGAAACCAAAATCCGGAATTCCTCCAAATACGTTCGGACTACTTGCCACTTAACTGATAAAAACTCCATTTACAACTGGAAGCTACCAGTTTGAGACATTAAGCAAATAGTCCTTCCGATGTGAAGGGTCCCAGTCTTCAATATCGTCTTCATATGCTTATTTTCTCCAAATGTCGTTTTATTTTTCGTAATGGTTTTCAGATCCAATATTTGATCTCGGTCCTCATGAATAACAAACGTTATTTTAAAACATGTGGATATACACGACCAAATCAAGTCTCAATCCGTACTCTATGTTTGAAAACTCGAATTATCATTTAAAATACTTTATTACTTGTTAGAAATCATTTACCAAGGTTTGGAATAGATTTATAAAGTTAAATTCCTTTAAAACTCAATACTGAATAAACAGCGTTACAAAAGCGTTACAAAACATTACAAAAAGCGTTTCAAAATACCGATATTGGCTAGTTTAAGTAAAATGACCTTTATATTACCCAAAACTTCATAATTTTGATATAAATCACTTTAAAAAAATTAATCATGATTTTACAAAATTAACCTTATTTTAAAATAATTTATAACGACCATTCACCTTTATGGTCAACGAACTGCACTTACAACGACCTTTAAAAAAACCGTTTCAAACTTAACTTGAAAACTATTAGTCAAAATTGAAAATTTCCTTTTTTATTTGAAAACCCTTGTGAATTAAAAGTAAACGTTTTTTGTTTTGTGGAAATCCGATTTAAAATGCAAAAGTTATAGCCGTTTAAAGTTTGCAACTAAAATACGCAAACTGCCGCTATGCAACAAACTCTATTTCGATCGTAATATAACTTTATATAAAAATTATTCTGAATTACTTCAAAATACTTTAAGAAACCATTATATATATATATATGTGTGTGTGTGTGTGTGTGTAAATCATTTTAAAATAAGATTTCATCTTTTCAACTTCAAATTCAATATTTATTTTTATTAAATATTATATTTATTTAAATAATAAAATTATACATTATATTACGGAATTGGTCTGAGACTTTTCTGATATCCATATGAATCCACATATGTGTGTGTGTAACAAGTGTAGTGCAGATACTATCACTATTAACAACCACGAAGCAACCATTCATCCATCGTACAAACATATATAATAGTGCGTACATGTGTATGCATAAGCGTTCGTCAATGTACGCTTACACTGCAATTATTACTAATTAACCACATAATTAACAACCATCCAAATAACATCACTAGTGAACAAATATAAGTGTCGAGTTCTCACCTTGGGGCTCCACTCCACCAATCATTATTTTAAGGCTACTAGACCGACTACGGCTATCCAGGACTTACTGTTCGACGTCATCAACTTTTCAACAAATATATATATATATATATATAATAATATTAATAATAATAATAAACAATTATATATTTTTTATTTTAGGAGGAGGAAGGGGAGGTAGGGGCCGACTTTGGGGTGTTGGTTTACGGCCGCGTTGGGGCCAAGGGAGGGAGGTGGTGGCGGCGTGGGTTATGGCCGTGGAGGGGCGGCAAGGAGGTGGGGAGAAGGGAGCTAAATGGCGGCTAAAGAAGGAGGAGATGGGGAGGAAAAGGGGCTGAATACTTAGAGAAAGAGTAGGAGAATAAAATGGAGGGAAAGAGCGAATTTTAGGGCATGGAAACCATGTCAAGGAATTTCAAGAAAAAAGGGGAAGTAGGAGAATGAGAAGGATGGTTAGAAATGAAGAAAATGAGCTCAATTTATAGGAAAGAAGGAGGAAAGAGGGTGTGCCACCTAGTAGGACACGTGTAAGGTAAGAAGGAAGGGTAGCATGATTAAGACAAGTGTCCATACACTTGTCATCTTAAGGAGGAGGTGATTTGAGGTAGCATTTCCTATGAAATGCTATGGAAAGTTTTGTGTAACGTTTGACAAATGCAACAATATTTCAACTTCTGGTTAAAATTCGACTAGTCCGTCCAAACGATGAATGATACTGAGAAATCCCAATCATATTTCTAATCGTTTTAAACCTTATAAATTTCAAATTAATTTTGGAAACCTATACTTTTATATTAAACTTATATTTATTTATATTCAACTTGAATTTGCTTGGATTAAAATATTAGTTTTTGAACTAACAAAACTCAGGGACGTTACAATACACTAATGCAAATATATATAATAAATGGATTAATAAATTAAAGATGTTAAACCATTGAAGAAAATAAGAAGAGTGAATCTTGAAATAAAATGACATAATCAATTCAGTTATAACTAAGGAGATTGTTTGACTTAAACTTTTGAAATTGATTCCAGAAATTTGGAAATTGATTTCAAATGTGTTTGAAATAGAAATGTTTCAAATGGTTTTAAATATACTAGCAATCTATAAAAGTATTTTTGAATAGATATGTCTCTAGTGATTTTCTAAATTGTTTTCGAAAGGAAAATATATGAATGAAGAACCCACTTTTGTCGCTAGAAAATAATTTCAATCTTAATTTTATATCATCGAAATTTATTCTCGAGTTTCATAGTGGGGAAGACTAGTATGGTAGCCTTGCTACTTATTTGTTTTGATAAAACAAATTTGATTTCCGAAACATTTTTGAATATACAAATATGTTATATATATTCTTAACGATTGACATAAAATCTAGAATTGAATCTTGAGTATTGGGTTGAACAAAATGAATCCTACAAAATTCTAATTTGTACACCTCTAAAAGATGCCTTGAAGAAAAGATCGATTTAATTTTCCAACGATTGGGTAAAAGTTCGATTTTCCAACTATTTGAATAAATTTGATCATTTCAAATGAGATTTAAATTTTGAGTTATTTCTTCATAAGCCCAAAAGTGATTGAATGTGAATGGAATTTGAACAATTATTTCAATTTGAAATGAAATTGAAATTGAGATTTGAATCATAAATTTGAATTATGATCTAACTACAGCACTTGGTTCAAATTGAATTGTAACTGAATTGATTATAAAGCTAAGTTGAGCTAAACTTCGACATTGGAATTGAAGTTAACTAAAATTTATGGTATTATATTTGTCTATTTTTGAATTTAATACTATTTATTATACAACTATTTTCTTCAATTTATGGTATTATATTTATCTATCTTATTTAAACCACTTTGTTCATAAATCTAATTATCTTTGATTTCAAACTATTTATTTAAACTTAGTTTCCAAACCTATGTAATTAATTCAAACTTATATTTCAAAACCTATCCAATATATTCAAACAATTTATTCAAACTCATTTTATAACGCCTAGCTATTTTATTCAAGCTTATTTTATCAAAATCTATCTATTTTATTCAAACTCATTTTATATCAAGCTTGTTATTTTACAAACCTATCTATTTATTTCATAATCATTTTATATCAAGCTAGCTATTTTACCAAAACTTATTTAATTTATTTTTACAAACCCATTTAATCTATTCAAGCTATTTTTACCAAAATTTATCTACTTTATTCAAAACGAATTTTATATCAAGTTACTATTTTGTATTCAACTTAACTATTTTAGATAAAACCATATACTTCCGATCCAAGCAATTTAGTTCTGAAATGATTGAATGAAAAGATCCAATTGAAAATCGATATATGTGATGTGTAACCGAAATTGAATGTGAAGTTTTGATAATAATCGATTTGTAAAACTTGAATTCAAAATGATACCAAATACTCGAATCGATTTGAAATCAATTTATTTTGATATTAAAATGAAATTTTGAAGATCTTTGATTTTGAATATTGTGGTATGAAAGTTTTTGAAACTTGATATGATTTATATAAGCATGAGATTAATCTGAAAGCTATTTGTTTGGAAGGTAATTGATTGAAATGAAAATCTTATATAATGGAATTTATATGAGAATGATATTTTTGAAAAAATATGACATGAAAAAAATCTTATGTAAATTAATATTTATATAACTACGATATATGTGAAATGTGAAAATGAAGTACTATATATAGTATATATGTTTTTAAATCGAAGATATGGGACGTGCCTTCCATTGAAAATCAGGATTCCAGGTAGTGGGGTTGCATTGGAGATCTTCGGGAGTGTCCATTGAAATTGAAAACCGCAACTGCGTTGGAACTACGTTGATTGAAGTTTCCACTGAAATTGGAATCCCACTCGATGTGAACATGTGAATCTATCATATTTTATTTAACTATTCTAGCGTAATTCGAAAGGCGCAAAGCCTACAGTTACAAGCGATTCCACTGGGATAGTGGTGTAACCATCGTTTCATCATATAGATGATTCGTTTGAGATAGTGGCATAACCTTAGTGTAACTGCGATCTAAACGAGCGAAATTCCAAGGTAAGATGCTTGTAGTAAAAGCGATTCTACTGGGATAATAGCGTAGCCACCGTTGCCTTAGTACAGCGACTCCACTGAGATAGTGGCATAACCGTTGTGTCACTGCGATCTATGGCCAACAACTATGGCGAAATTCGAGAAGTGTGATACATATAGTTACAAGTGATTCTATTGTGATAGTAGCGTAACTACCATTGTCATTGTACAAGCGATTCCACCGGGATAATGATGAAACTGCTGTGTAATTGCGATCCATGGGGGGAATGCACTTCCGTATCAATTTTTAAATTTTTTAAGTATTTTCACTGGAAGGGGAAACAAGTATATAGAGTACTTGGAGGTTTTTAGTCATGCATCGGTACCACATATGTCTAAATTTCTGTAAAAAAATAGACTTGTTAAACTTCGAGTTATCAAGTATTTTCAACTTTAAATAATAAATCAATAATCTGCAACAAATAATATATACAACTTCAACGTATTAAACTAAGCAATAAAAAGTTTTGAATAATTTGGAAATAACAACAGCTTTATATTTTATTTAATACCAGTTCTAATTTCAAAATTATTTTCAAATACGAGAATCATATATTTTATTAAGTTTTGTTGTGAACAAATATAAGTTTTGGTAATAGAAAAAAATGAAGTTTTAATGAGAATGTTTTCAATAAAGATCAGGGATTTAATAAATAATTTTGATAATAAATAAATTTTATAAATTGATACATGAATGAATTTTCGAGTTTTACAAATCCTATAATTTATTTTCTTCTAATAGGTCTAAACTTAGTAAATTTGTATAAGTAAAATAATTTGGTTATATGCATAAATATGATTTTTGACAACCTTACTTTTTGAGGATGAAAAGCTTTACGTGGGGCAGATTGTAACGACCCAATAATGTCAACATTTTAAAACAATGGATTTATTTAATCGAATATTTTATATTAATATTTAAATTTAATATGTTTGAATATTTGAATTCAGAATATTTTTGTAAAAAAAGTTGTTTGTAAATATAAAATATAGACGATAAATTATTTTAGAATTTATATAATCAAAATAAACCTAAAATTCAAAAAAAATTATATAACATTGATTCTTAAGTTCGAATAATAAGACGTCGTTCGAATTTGAACATATTTTACAAAAGTTTTAGACTATATTCAATTAGCTATTTTATCTAATTGAAAATTCTAAATTAGTTTAAGATTTTAATTGATGAAAGTTTATTTCTTTAAATAATTATGTGTTAAGTCTTATTTTAAAGTATTTAATTTAATAAAAAAAATTGAATAATTAAATTAACTAGTGCACTTGGTTGTAAATTAAAACTACGTGGGCACTTAGTGTAACGACCCGGTTTTTTGTCGATCTTGGTTATTAGATATACAACACATATCGAACATCCAAGGATCGATAATAACCGAATAGTTAATGAAAGAAGTTAGAGGGTGAGAATAGATAAGACAGAAACTTATAGAATAGAAGAAGAAGAAGAACATCATCATCAGAGTAAACCCGAATCTCACAGCGGAACGAATGAAATATAACATAACTTTTGAAATACAAACAGTATGTATACCATAGCACTTATCAGAGTACAACACTTACAACAACAGCGGAAATAATAATAGCTATAGAATCCTGAAGCTTCCTACTCCAGCTCTTCAAGTATATCTGAAAAATCCCGACTACTTGACTGCCCGTACAAATTTAGGCACCCAAGAGTTTAGGGAAAACAAACAAAATAAATTCCGGGTCAGTCATGGGACTGGTATGAGTAAAACAGTTTAAAATAGTTTGAACAAGTAAACGATATCTCATAAGACCATGCCGTATAACGAAACGGGTTTTTCCCTTATGAGAATCCAAACAACTTTGTAAACAATATCCTTCTGATATTATAATAATGTCTAAGTACAAATAGAAATCAATCTAGCAGAAACGCTTTCATCTCACGTTCTACATATATAGTATACAATCAAAACCGCAAGCACGTATTGGGTAATGGATTTCCAACTATGACAAGGTATGGAACCACCTTCTGATCAGTGTACTCTAGGAACGATACACTGGAGTTCAACAAGAACATCTTGCAACTCAGCCACACATGACCGACCACTCATTTCGCTTGAGTGTATCGAATGTATATCACCAACGGTTGGGCTCAGCAACTGTTTCCCGTATATATATAGACCAATCCTATCCGATCATTGGAAATACTCTGTCAGACATTCGTCCATGTACGTTCGTTCTGGGACTGAATGAAACCAAAGGCACTATTCAGTACATCCATCCTAGGCAATCTCTACCTAGGACTTACACAATATCCCTTGCACTTTACTCCGTCTTCAATATATTCAACATACTTGGTTCGCAACACTTATGCCAATACGGAGTGGTTCTTTAGATAATAATCCAACCGGTCTCTCCATATTAACAACGTTAAAATGGTAAAAACTTTGATAGTCAGTGATTTAACTATCAAATGAAAACATGTCCGCGTACACACAACGATCTTATTTCCAAATGGAATTATCGATCAATTCAACCAACATATATATATATATATATTCATATTTCCTTATTTTCTATGTTTAGAAAATATACGTTATTAACGTTGGAAAACATTTCCAATCCTCCTTCATGCATCACTACCATTCCACAACTATTAGTCCCTAACTGTAAACTAGTAAGAGAACAATTCTCTAAGTATAAACCCCGAAGGCCGAGATCAACATCAGATCGATACTCAGAAAACTATCCAACTTACTAATCTCTAGTCAGTTTCTAACTTTGCTTAACTCTATTTCTTTAACTTTATTCGATGAACTCTATTTGATTAACTCTAATTGGTTAACTCTAACTGATTAACTCTAACTGGTTAAGTCTAATTGATTAACTCTAACTGATTAACTCTAACTGATTAACTCTAACTGATTAACTCTAACTGGTTAACTCTAACTGATTAACTCTAACTGGTTAATTCAAATCCGAATAACTTATATTCGATTAAATCCTTTTAATAACGTTTATCCATTTATAAAGATTTACTTTTAGTAACGGTTCTTCACTTCAAAAATGTCCTTTTTATAATGTTTCTCCACTTATAAAGATTTCCTTTTTATAACATCCTATTCTATTATAAATATTTTCCTTTTTAATTCTATTTATTTTCTAAATAAATATTCCTTTATTACTTCACTTCTATTCATTAGATCCTCATTATAAATTGGTAAGTGAATAAATTTCTCAGTGTTAATCCCGAAGGCCGAAACCAACATCAGATCAACACTTTGAAATTTACTCAACTCAATCAACGTATAACAAGTTCCAATTACTAAAAACCATACCCTATTCTCTTTAACATTTTTAAATTGATTCTATTTATTTTCTAATAAATATCCCTTTTATAAAATCCTTCGATTTTATAAATAAATTCATTTTCAATAGCGTTTAGAAAATTCCCTTTTTAAATCCCAGTATTTCTTAGGGTATTTCAAATACCAAATGACAATGATCAACATCATCCAAACACACATAATCAACAACGGATTATATATCACATCAAACATCATAGTATGTGAAACAAAACAGTATTCTATATATTGAGGAACCCAGTTGGGTCCCTCCAACCTGTTTCCCTGCATCACAGATGTTAAACCATATAATAAACATCAACTTCATTTCAGTATGAAATGTTCTGATAAGCAACAACAATATATATTTAATGGTTTTTATATATATATATATACATATAATTTCCACTAACTGACTAACGGTTCAATCAACCAAATCAACACGCAGCAATCAACAGATAATTATCAGTTCTAAGAATACATTATAAAAATATAACTGTTCAGAGTTGGTGAGTTTTACTCACATTGTACGATCATTGTTAATAACGATAATCATCGCCTGATTCAGAAGGACAATTTATTTTGCAATAAATTGTAACGAGCTCTGATTCGCTCCCAGTCAATTCCATTGTGTTGCTCCCGTCCATACGATCCCAACATAGTAGACCGTTTGAATTCTAACCTAGTATGGAAGAGATATAAATTTTACAACTTTTATCGATTCAAATGATATAAATATAAATTAATTATTTATAATCAAATCCTAATTCCTTATTTCGTCTATCAAATCACTTATTTACTACGGCTGTAAATATGAACGTTTAGATCTTGTTTCAACATTAAAGTGACTTCCTACTTTCCATTTAGGGTATGCATATAATTAAAAAAATCAATAAGTTCTGCATGGTATTTTATAATTGGGCCTTAAACTTTGTTTGTAGCCGACCCATCTTCATTACATTAAAAATCCAGACCCGAACCCGCACTCTTTCTTCCCCCACAACTCATTCAAACGCTGCTTCCTTCCAGTAAAGTATTTCAGCGTTCCCCTTTTGTTTTTCTTAGAAACCGGGCTCGCACCTTACTTGTTGGCCCGTAACCTTTCTGTTCGAAATCACGTAGACCAGGACTCCATCCTCTAAACCTCACGTCTAACCACCTCAACTTCCTTTTCCAGTAATCATCTTAATTAGGCTAATCGAGATTTTAAATACTTCTTCTTCGTTCTAATTCTCTCGCTACTGTAAGGAGAAAACTTCGAATCAACTGTACCTTCCCATCACCGTTCCTTACTTCCCAATCCACGGTTCCAGTCTCGACTGCGCTGACCACTCCACATCGCGACCCCCTTCACATCGTTACCCTTCAGATAAGTGCACACGCACTACATCCCTCAACCACACTACCACCAAACCAAAGAACTCGATGGCCTTAGGAAGAACCCCGTCATCGACCAAACTTACATCGTACACCTCAAAAAGAAACGAGGTAATTGCTAATTGCCATCACGAATTTGATTACAAACACAGATTCAACTTTCGCTCAACCCATTAACTAAAAATCCTAAACCCTAGCTTTGCTGTCCTCAAAATCGAACTCAGAGATGAGCGTCGAACCCAACACAAAGGACATCAGGTCGAAGAGAAAAGCATGGTGAATCCAAAGAAACCAACTTTGCAATTTATTGGATTTTATTTTCTTTTCTATGAATTTGAAAGCTTAAAGGTTTTACTGGAGATGGAAAAAGAATTACGGCGACACACATTTTGACCGAAATAAAGAAAATGACCTAGGTTTAGAATTTTTAGGATTATTTATAGGGTGCATCTTAGCTTAGAAACTAAGCTACTCATATTTTTATTATTTTATTATTGATCTAAAAATCCCTATAATCACACAAGATATCCAAAAATCATGAAAATGGACACGCCGCTACAGTTCGACATTACGGACCCAACGAAACTGGTTTCGTTGAATTCCGACTCCGTTTGCTCATACAGCGTATTTTTAACCGTCAAAATATCGATAGTTTTTCACTCTAAAAATCCGAACGGCCACATACTGACTCTAAAAATCACGAAACTTGGAATCTAACAATAATTTGACACTGCGGATCCAACAAAACTAGTTTCGTCGAATTCCGAGGTCGTTTGCAAAACTGGCTATTTTTAAAGCTCTAAATAACCTATTTAAATATATAAATATATTTAAATATAATTAAATTTAATATTTAAAAATAATTATTATTGTATATATTCACAGTGGAATACCATACAGCTTCAGAATATTCCTATATGAATTTCTGACTTGATATTCCATCATCAGAGTTATATCGATATTCGATTTATATTTAAATCCTTTTATAAATCGTTATAAATTATAAAGAAATTCCACAGTGACTTTTCTAAAATTTGATTTGGCCATAAATCAAAATCTACACGATGAAATCCTGATTTTTCTCTTCCACTAGAAAAATATACTCCACCAGCTCCACACGTTTCTTGTTTCGCAGAAATCCGATTTAAAACGAACCTTGTATATTCAGTTGATGTTCAAATCGCCAAATAGTGAACTACCACGCCATTTCGAGCTCGATTTTAATTATAATATAATTATACGTTCAAACTTCGTTTATATAATATATGCATGAATATAATTCAACTCTAAACTGAATTATATATTTTAAATAATTCAATTCACACAATATTGTGAATTCCACTATTTTTGATTATTTCTGAATTTAATATATTATAAAATTATTTATTTTAATTAAATATTCATTTTTATTTAATTCAGGTCATCGATATCGCCAAAACGATATTTAAATAATTAAATTAATTAATTATTATCCCGTGAAAAATATGGGTCATTACATTCTTCCTCCCTTAAAATAATTTCTTCCTCGAAATTGCTAAGCTAGAAGAATATTACTAACTCTACTAATTAGATTTAAACATCTTCTGGTTTACTTCTTAACTTCCATTTTAACTGAACCATTTAATTTCAATTAAGATATTAATTTATTTCGGCTTAACAAAAATTTTCAAAAATACTGAAAATTTTCTAACGCCTTTAATTCCCGGAAAATTTCGCCATAACCTCCTTTGTACAGCCCTATCGGTACAACTCCAACTCGGCTCTCTGGACCATCTCCAACCCAAAAGAAAATCAAACATCCAAGCGGCTTGCCAATTCGGCTCATAAATCTTATACATAATGGAAATGTAAACTTGTACCTTTTTTTCGGCATATCATTGTATCCTTTCCACCTGTTATCAACTCAGCAGATACAAGGGTCATCCCAATCAAATTCCAATCTGTTTTTACCCACAAATCCAACCATTCGCTTATACCTAAGTCGAATTCAATTTCAAATCAAAGTTCCATTGCAGATCATTCTCTAATCAAATTCGGTTTTATTTAACTTAGTTCAAGTTAAATTTTAATTATTTTTACTTATACCATCTCAATCCATTTAACCTTTTAAGTTAAATTTAAATTCCAAAATTTTAAATCCCGGCGGTCATTTCAAATCAATTTGAAATCATAATACCAATTCACAACCTTTGAATTTATAAACAACTCGTTTTCTCAAACAATTCAAAAACAAAATCTTTGGTAGTAATCCGTCACTTAGCAACTCGAAAATGACACTGATGATGTGGCCATCATCATCAGGGTTATTTTCCAGATATCAAAGTGAGTTCAATACTATATCACTTTCGGATTGAAAAACATTTTCAAAATCTCCCAGGAACTTAAAATTTCCTTACTCTTAATTCCAATTCTGATTTAAATTTCAGATTTAATTCATCTTATTTCATATACCTTATTATATGAATTCTGCTTAGTTATTTATAACCATTTCACCTTTTTATAATCTCATTCGATTATAATAACAACCAACACAACCAATATACTATATTATTTCGAATATTAATCATTCGTTTGTATCAAAATATAATTTGGGTAAAATTATTTCATTTACCCTCTTTTCAAAACATACTGTGTCGGTTTATCGTATTCAAGTGCTTAGTAACCCCGATCGATATAGTGGATCAAACTGATTGACCAGAACTCATAAACAACTCAACCAATAAATATCCACAATATAAAATTATTTTTATATCAAATAACAAATACGTTCACTCATATATATAAACTCAACTCAATCTAGGGTATTACTAACTCCATCTCTACTGAGTCACGCCACAGAGCCAAGGTAATACTTAACCTCTCTTTGATACCAACTGTAATGACCTAGATTTTGAGCGACCTTGGGTATCCGATATACAACACATATCGAACATCCAAGGATTGAAAATAACCGAATAGTTAATGAAAGAAGTTAGAGGGTGAGAATAGATAAGATAGAAACTTATAGAATAGAAGAAGAAGAAGAACATCATCATCAGAGTAAACCCGAATCTCACATCGGAACGAATAAAATATAACATAACTTTTGAAATACAAACAGTATGTATACCATAGCACTTATCAGAGTACAACACTTACAACAACAACGGAAATAATAATAGCTATAGAATCCGGAAGCCTCCTGCTCCAGCTCTTCAAGTATATCTGAAAAATCCCGACTACTTGACTGCCCGTACAAATTTAGGCACCCAAGAGTTTAGGGAAAACAAACAAAATAAATTCTGGGTCAGACATGGGACTGGTATGAGTAAAACAGTTTAAAACAGTTTGAACAAGTAAATGATATCTCATAAGACCACGCCGTATAACGGAACGGGTTTTTCCCTTATGAGAATCCAAAATATCTTTATATCAAAAACCTTTTGATATGATAATAAAACTATCAACCATAATATAATAATCATCTAGCAGAAACGCTTTTATCTCACGTTCTACATATATAGTATACAATCAAAACTGCAAGCACGTATTGGGTAATGGATTTCCAACTATGACAAGGTATGGAACCACCTTCCGATCAGTGTACTCTAGGAACGGTACACTGGAGTTCAACAAGAACATCTTGCAACTCAGCCACACATGACCGACCACTTATTTCGCTTGAGTGTATCGAATGTATATCAACAACGGTTGGGATCAGCAACCGTTCCCGTATATATATATATATATATGGGATAGCATTGATAGATTAAAGAAGCAAATGAATATTCTCTAGATAGGTGATTTTACATCCTACTTCGGAGCGACCGACTTGGCCATGCTGCCTGCCCGATTTTTGTCATTTCCCGGTTGTTAAGGCCAGAGGCTACGATTACTTTCCATTCATTGATAACACAATCACTTTGAATGCCACATTATTAGATCCCTTAATCACTAATTGATTTGCACAAATATTCTGGATATTATGCTAAAGGAATAAATCCGTTGCCACCATATATATTTATACAGACCAAACCTATGCGATCATTGGAAATACTCTGTTAGACATTCGTCCATATATGTTCGTTCTGGGACTGAACGAAACCGAAGGCACTATTCAGTACATCCATCCTAGGCAATCTCTACCTAGGAATTACACAACAGCCCTTGCACTTTACTCCGTCTTCAATATATTCAGCATACTTGGTTCGCAACGCCAATACGGAGTGGTTCTTCGGATAATAATCCAACCGGTCTCTCGATATTAACAACGTTAAAATGGTAAAAACTTTGATAGTCGGTGATTTAACTATCAAATGAAAACATGTCCGTGTACACACAACGATCTTATTTCCAAATGGAATTATCGATCAATTCATCCAACATATAAATATATATATATATATATATATATATATATATATTCATATTTCCTTATTTTCTATGATTAGAAAATATACGTTATTAACATTGGAAAACATTTTCAATCCTACTTCACGCATCATTACCATTCCACAACTATTAGTCCTTAACTGTATACTAGTAAGAGAACAATTCTCTAACTATAAACCCCGAAGGCCGAAACCAACATCAGATCGATACTCAGAAAACTATCCAACTTACTAATCTCTATTCAGTTTCTAATTTTGCTTAACTCTATTTCTTTAACTCTATTCGATGAACTCTATTTGATTAACTCTAACTGATTAACTCTAACTGGTTAACTCTAACTGGTTAACTCTAACTGATTAACTCTAACTGATTAACTCTAACTGATTAACTCTAACTGGTTAACTCTAACTGATTAACTCTAACCGGTTAACTCGAATTCGAATAACTTATATTCAATTAACTCCTTTTAATAACGTTTATCCATTTATAAAGATTTACTTTTAGTAACGGCTCTTCACTTTAAAAATGTCCTTTTTATAACGTTTCTCCACTTATAAAGATTTCCTTTTTATAACAGCCTATTCTGTTATAAATATTTTACTTTTTAATTCTATTTATTTTCTAAATAAATATTCCTTTATTACTTCACTTCTATTCATTAGATCCTCATTATAAATTGGTAAGTGAATAAATTTCTCAGTGTTAATCCTGAAGGTCGAAACCAACATCAGATCAACACTTTGAAATTTACTCAACTCAATCAACATATAACATGTTCCAATTACTAAAAACCATACCCTATTCTCTTTAACATTTTTAAATTGATTCTATTTATTTTCTAATAAATATCCCTTTTATAAAATCCTTCGATTTTATAAATAAATTCATTTTCAATAGCGTTTTGACAATTCCTTTTTTAAATCCCAGTATTTCTTAGGGTATTTCAAATACCAAATGACAATGATCAACATCATCCAAACACACATAATCAACAACAGATTATATATCACATCATACATCACAGTATATGGAACAAAACGAACCCAGTTGAGTCCCTCCAACCTGTTTCCCTGCATCACAGATGTTAAACCATATAATTAACATCAACTTCATTTCAGTATGAAATGATCTGATAAGCAACATCAATATATATTTAATGGCTTATATATATATATATATATTTATATATATATATATATACATATAATTTCCACTAACTGACTAGCAGTTCAATCAACCAAATCAACACACAGCAATAAACAGATAATTATTAGTTCTAAGAATACATTATAAAAATATAACTGTTCAGAGTTGGTGAGTTTTACTCACATTGGACGATCATCGTTAATAACGATAACCATCGCCTGGATTCAGACGGACAATTTATTTTGCAATAAATTGTAACGAGCATTGATTCACTCCCAGTCAGTTCTAATGTGTTGCTCCCATCCATACAATCCCAACTTAGTAGACCGTTCGAAATTCTGACCTCGTATGGAAGAGATATAAATTTTACAACTTTTATCGATTTAAATGATATAAATATAAATTAATTATTTATAATCAAATCCTAATTCCTTATTTCATCTGTCAAATCACGTATTTACTACGGTTGTAAATATGAACATTTAGATCTTGTTTCAACTTTAAAGTGACTTCCTACTTTCCATTTAGGGTGTGCATATAATTAAATAAATCAATAAGTTCTGCATGGTATTTTATAATTGGGCCTTAACCTTTGTTTGTAGGCGGCCCATCTTCATTACATTAAAAATCCAGACCCGAACCCGCACTCTTTCTTCTCCCACAACTCATTCAAACGCTGCTTCCTTCCAGTAAAGTATTTCAGCGTTCCCCTTTTGTTTTTCTTAAAAACCGGGCTCGCACCTAACTTGTTGGCCCGTAACCTTTCTGTTCGAAATCACATAGACCAGGACTCCATCCTCTCAACCTCACGTCTAACCACCTCAACTTCCTTTTCCAGTAATCATCTTAATTAGGCTAATCGAGATTATAAATACTTCTTCTTCGTTCTAATTCTCTCGCTACTGTAAGGGGAAAACTTCGAACCAGCTGTACCTTCCCATCACCGTTCCTTACTTCCCAATCCACGGTTCCAGTCTCGACTACGCTGACCACTTCACATCGCGACCCCCTTCACATCGTTACCCTTCAGATAAGTGCACACGCACTGCATCCCTCAACCACGCTACCACCAAACCAAAGAACTCGACGGCCTCAGGAAGAACCCCGTCATCGAACAAACTTACATCGCACACCCCAAAAACAAACGAGGTAACTGCTAATTGCCATCACGAACTTGATTCCAAACACAGATTCAACTTTCGCTCAACCCATTTACTAAAAATCCTGAACCCTAGCTTCGCTGTCCTCAAAATCGAACTCAGAGATGAGCGTTGAACCCAACACAAAGGACATCAGGTCGAAGAGAAAAGCATGGTGAATCCAAAGAAACCAACTTTGCAATTTATTGGATTTTATTTTATTTTCTATGAATTTCAAAGCTTAAAGGTTTTACTGGAGATGGAAAAAGAATTACGGCGGCACACATTTTGACCGAAATAAAGAAAATGACCTAGGTTTAGAATTTTTAGGATTATTTATAGGGTGCATCTTAGCTTAGAAACTAAGCTACTCATATTTTTATTATTTTTGTTGATCTAAAAATCCCTATAATGACACAAGATATCCAAAAATCATGAAAATGGACACGCAGCTACAGTTCGACATTACGGACCCAACGAAACTGGTTTCGTCGAATTCCGACTCCGTTTGCTCACACAGCGTATTTTTAACCGTCAAAATATCGATAGTTTTTCACTCTAAAAATCCGTATGGCCACATATTGACTCTAAAATTCACGAAACTTGGAATCTAACAATAATTTGACACTACGGATACAACAAAATTAGTTTCGTCGTATTCCGAGGTCGTTTGCAGAACTAGCTATTTTTAAAGCTCTAAATAACCTATTTAAATATATAAATATATTTAAATATAATTAAATTTAATATTTAAAAAAAAGTATTATCGTATATATTCACAGTGGAATACCATACAGCTTCAAAATATTCCTATATGAATTTCTAACTTAATATTCCATCATCTGAGTTATATCGATATTCGATTTATATTTAAATCCTTTTATAAATCGTTATAAATTATAAAGAAATTCCGCAACGACTTTTCTAAAATTTGATTTGGCCATAAATCAAAATCTACACGACGAAATCCCGATTTTTCTCTTCCACTAGAAAAATATACCCCACCAGCTCCACACGTTTCTTGTTTCACAGAAATCAGATTTAAAATGAACCCTGTATATTCAGTTGAAGTTCATATCGCCAAATAGCGAACTGCTGCGCCATTTCGAGCTCGATTTTAATTATAATATAATTATACGTTCAAACTTCGTTTATATAATATATGAGTGAATATAATTCGACTCTAAACTGAATTATATATTTTAAATAATTCAATTCACACAATATTGTGAATTCCACTATTTTTTATTATTTCTGAATTTAATATATTATAAAATTATTTATTTTAATTAAATATTCATTTTTATTTAATTCAGGTCATCGATATCGCCAAAACGATATTTAAATAATTAAATTAATTAATAATTATCCCGTGAAAAATACGGGTCATTACACTTAGCCTTTAATGTTACACATGCTTCTCCCCTCCCTTTCCTATTTTATTTCTTTGGTTTCCATGGTTTTGTAAAGAGGCCTCTAAGACTATTTAATAGTGATTCTCCCTGTACTTCAAAACATTAAATATACGTGACATCAATACTATGTATTATAAATAAGTGCACAATCGTCATATATCTATGTACATTCATGTACCCGTACAACATGCTTTGCCAAGAATACAACAACAACAGTCACTTTATAAAAGAATTATACACTAATATGTATTTATAATATGGAATCAAAATGTTACTCCAGTAGGATTCTTATGTCATTTCCCCGTAGGGGATTCAGGTTTCCTGAAATTTGCTTTCAACGCAAGATTTAACATTCTAGAATGCACCTCCGCAGATTATTCTGAAAGTGCTTTTACTTGATTGAACAAATTTTCGAATGCGTATATTTCATATTTAAACCAACTTGAAAATTATTTGTAGGAACATGCCACTATCAACATATGTTGCAAAGAGTGATATTTCCTACCTTCAAAAAGCACGAGCACATTTCTTTTTAAAACTATAATTAGTATAAAGGCTACTGAGATGTGAAATGACATTTTTAAGTAAATAGTTATAAAATAGATTTAATATACAATTTGGTTTTATTACAAAAGTTTGCTTAATTGAGCAAAAGTTTGATTATCTTATATATATACCAGTACACAGGCATGCCCGATTGGCGTGTGCATAGATGAATTTGACCAAAGATGGAAATAAAGTTTAGAATGAGCAGTCTTTGCGGCTGTTTATGTGTAGAAATTCTGGAGTTTGCAAAATGAAGTAAAAAAACAGAAAATAGTGTGTGCCGTAAAAAACCGTATACAGTTAAACTGGTTAGATTTTTGTGTAGCATGCACTCGGAATGCAAAATTGCAGGCATAGGAGGCCCTGGCCTAGTGCCAGCCGTGCGACTGCACAGGGACCATTAGGTCAGGGGGCCCAAAAAAACTGTATTACCTTTACTAGAGCTGCTTTTTCTTGTTAGGATGCGTGTACTTGATAGTAATTTATTTATGCAGAAGTAGATATGATTTTATGCTTTGTTGACATCAATCAATATATTAAAATAGACATGTGGCTTGTGTGGACCTCTAGTTGACAGACTGAAAATATGGGTAAAAACTTTATGAATTTGCCGAAACACGCAATTTTCTCAATGGAAATGCACAGTAGAAAAAGCACATTTTCACTTAACTTCAATTTCATAAAAATAAAAAAATTAAGGGCCCAAAATTTTATTTTTGCACTAGGCCCACTAATACTCGGGGTCGGCCCTGATTGAAGGTGACCTTCAGCTGAAGCTAAAAAAGAGAAAAATAAATAAATAATAGAATGAAAGACCTACAGGAAGAGAATAGTAGTAATGATAGAACATGAAAGTCATTTTGTAGCAGACAAACTAACATATTGCAGTAGCCAAGATTAGCTATACAATCTTTGTATCAACTGATTCCACTAACTTTATCACACCATTTTAACCACTATAAAGAGATACGCAACACCATTTATTACTTGTACTTAATGAGTGTTGATCTTCTGGTTTCAAATTTTCTTGCTTCCTGTAGATCAGTTGCAAATCCATCCATCCACTCTATATCTCCGATATTTATTAACATAATTTAAAGAACTGGTCTTCTGTTTCAAGTTGCATCCAACCTCCCCTTCAGCTTTCATTCTTATTAGGCTAATCTTCAACACGACGACAACATAACTCAGAAGTGACATTCAACTTAGGCATGAAACTACATCCATTTCTATTTTTTCGGTTTTAGAATCAGTTTTCAAGTTGTGTTGATGGCTCTTTAGTTCTATTCACTGCAAGGACACCTCAGTTTCATGCTGCAACATGTCCGTTTCATAGTCGCTTATTATGCTTCACTCAGCAGTCAATCTGCTATGAAATTCTACTACACATGAAGATGATTCACATTAACCGGTCAATAGCTTCATTTTTCGCAGTTACATAACAACCTTTTTCAAAGTTGAAGAAGTTTACTTTAGTTCAACATATTTTGTAAAAGAGAAAAAAACTTATTTTCTAAACCTATTTTCCCATGAATGATGTTGCATGAATTTATAAAGTGCAGATATTATACTGAAATAAAATCACAATACATAACAATATAGAAGGTAAATACAACGACAATGATTTAACGGGTCAGATAACAATGGCACAAAAAAACAAACGATGGAAATTGCATTCAAGTCCCCCTGTTGTTCGAGTCATCGTACTCTTCGTCCTCTCCACTTTCATCGTCGTCGTCTTCAACGTCATATCTAGATTTGTCCATCTTGTTCCCCATCTTGTTCCCCAAGTGTATTTGACAGTTTCATGGTTTTGCATGTAATACTTAATATTAGATATTAAAAGAAATATAAAATAAATTTTATGTCACATCAATTTAAATGGTAATATTTCTTTTTATGTAACACATACAAACGGACCATCATGGATTACTATTTAATGTAGTCTAAACTGGAGTTTAACATAGTAATATTATAATTAAAGTGTTTTTCTAAAACAATTAAAGTCAAGTTTCCAATTTCACATTGTTTAAATGTTTCAATTGACAAACACGTTTTGAGTGAAGTATGCTTCTTAATTAAATTTCATCTTAGCCAATAGGTCTACATTTAATTTTTTTCTTACTTAATATAAAAAAATGGCTCCAATTATTACATAAGTGGTTAGCTCTTCAGGGACTGAGATTTCTGTCAATTTTTTAATCTTACAACTTGAATGTCCATATAATTGGTCTACCACTCTCTATCTTAATACCGAGATATTGGACAATCAGGCTTAAATGTAGTTTAAATGTTTATGTTTATATTACGTATAGTACATATATATATATATATATATATATCATATTAAAACCTTGCAAAGTTGTACATAGAAATCGTAAAACATTTATTGCATTAAGCTACTGTTATATAAAATATGATATAACAAAGGATTTATTATGCAATTTTGGTAAAAATATCATCCCATTAGTTCTTTCCTTTCAGATGTAATCCAGATTCGTTAGAAATTTTGTACAAAAAGTAAAATTTGACTCCATGAATATTGCAATCCGTATGTAAACTTTTGTCTTACTCCACTAAAAGCATGCTTAATCTTAATCGATAAATTTTGAACACTCATCGAGGCATTATCTAAATGTAATAACTAATCTCGAGTCCAATAGTGAAACATTTAACCAACTACTTTTGCTACTATTACATAGCAGAACCACATAAAGTTTACACGGTTAATCACCAATCACCATGCAATAAATACAAAGAAAACTACTTTTTAAAATGCTGTTTTAGTGTTTGTGAACCATAACTTATATGATTTTAGTAGGTTATGTTATAAAGCAAGTGGAATATCAAAAATGAAGTAGGAAGAATTGGACATGAATCAGCTAAAAAGATTTAAAACTAGGACATCAATTTTCTTTGTCATTTTTTCATAATAAAAGAAAGGATAACGTGAACTATAAATTACCAAAATGTTCAGTAATTTAGGAGATAATCTATAGTAGAATCTTTAATTATATAAAATTATCTTAACGTACTCCAGATTAATGGCCAAATGAGGTAGGAAATTACAATTTTAAGTGGCTATCATTCAACGTACTTAAATAAAGAGAAATCATATTTGGTCCAATGCATACTTAAAAAAATAAAGAAAAACATTCCCCGTCGTAGAAGAATTGGGTAATGACTCTATGAATCAACAACTATAGCCTCATACATATGTCACTAGGAAATAGACTAAAAACAAAGGGAAAGCATACTTAATCTAAATGCATAAAAGTAATAAATAAATAAAGATCAGTCTAATCCTTTTTGCCTGCAAGTGCATGTATATGTTTTTTTGGATATGTGCATTATTATTTATGTTATACATCTACAATTCCTGAAAATGGGTTAATGGCATATTGTAAAGACATTTTGAGTTGTTAAAGTAATGATTTTGAGCATTAGCCAAGACAACTGACACACACACAAAAGTTAAGAATTTGACTTCGTAAAAACTCCAGTTCCTACAGTCCTAGATTTCTCTATACTACAGATCACTAAGAGAGCTACAGGAAACCTTATTCTCTTTAAAATGTAAAGTTTCCATTCTTTTTTAAGCTTACCTATAGTAAATTTGACAGGCTAGCAAGATTTGTTGAAGGGAGCTGATAAAAACATTTGAAGGTTCTGTAATGGCGCGTTTTGTTAGCTGTCGAATAACTAATTTATTTAATTATTTATATATCGATTTGGCGATATCGATAACTTAAAGTACAACGTTCGAACTTATAATTTATAATTATAATTAAAACGAACCTGAAACGTCGCGGCAGTTCGCAATTTGGCGATTTGAACTTCAACTGAATGTACATGATTCATTTTAAGCCGGATTTCTATGAAACAAGAAACGTGTGGAGCTGGTAGAGTATATCTTTCTAGTGGAAGAGAAAAATCGAGATTTCGTCGTGTAGATTTTGAGTTATGTCCAAATCAAATTTCAGAAAAGTCGCTGTAGAATTCCTTTATAATTTGCGACGCTTTATTTACGTTATAAAAAGGGTTTTTCAATATAACTAGATATGGGGTTTGAATTTAGACGTGGTTCTTTTGGGAAATAGTGATAATTTAATTTTTAGAATTTTATAGTAATTTTTAATTAATTAAATAAGCAACTTTTTTATTTGGGGTATTTTGCACCCTGAAATCAACATTTTGAAGTTTCACAATATGAGTTAATCTACCGGTATTTCTATATTTTTGGAATCGTGGTACCTTACTTGTCACAACGGTATTTTTATATCTGCCCATAACAACTCGTACGAGAACGAAATATTGCATAGCGAGGTGAACTAAGTTTTATAACTTAAAACTAATTTTTCTCTTCATCTTAACGGTAAAAGATTTTGCCACCGGTCCCTTTTCGTTCTCCTCAATAAAACTGAAACGTGGAAGGAAGTCCCCCTCTAAATCAAACTAAGATGTGGACATTCTATATCCTAGGAAATCAAAGAAACCCCTTAAAATACTTAGAACCAAAGTCCATCCTTCTGTAAACGAAGAGCCGGCACTTGTTCTTCAGAAAAACGCAAGTAATTCCTCTTCAAGAAATTCCAAAACAAATCAAATATAAACCAATAAATTGAAAAGCTTATATATTTGGATTGACATGGAGATTCTCTTCATCCTCATCTCAACATTTTGGGGCTCGACGCCCGTTCTTTCTGCTGGTTTAAGGACGACGTAAATTAGGGTTCGACCCTAATGAAATATAATGCATCGGTTAATGGATTCAGTGTTGGATGTGGCATCATCCCCGAGTTTTTAGTCGGGTTCCGAGCACTAAAGTGTCGATCGAACTGCAGCAGGTTGGAGGACTGCATGTTGACGCGGTGTGTTCTGGGTGGTATCGAGTTGAACAGTAAAGGGAGGAGGTCGAAGCTGGTACGAAGGGAAGTAGTTTGGGGTTTTTCCTTTGGGAGAATGGTGGTTAGAAGGAGCGGACGTGGAGGAACCGTGACTGTAAATGGAGAAGAGCAGGCGTTGGTTCATTTGGGAAAGAAGATGATTACGGTGGGCTTAAATGGAAGTAGTTGGGCCAAGGAAGAAAAGGATGGTGAGGCCCATTAATTAAATATATATATATGTTTAATAAAATTCGAATAAGTGTATTCAATCTTGTAAATTGAATATCTTGGTCATACGATATCAGAATGACGAACCGTAAGATGCGTTGGGATCGTATGGACGGGAGCAACACAATAAGACTGACCGGGAGAGAAACAGAGCTCGTTACAATTTATAGCGAAATAAATTGTCCGTCCAAATCTAATCAAGCGATGGTTATCGTTATTAACGATGATCGTCCAATGTGAGTAAATCTCACGAACTCTAAACAGTTTTATTTTCACGTTGTATTCTTAGAACTGTTAAAACATTGTCTGTTTGACTGTGTGTTGATTGTTTGCTTGAACTGCTAGTCAGTTAGTAGAGATTTTATATATATATTTACGTATATATATAAACCGTCAAATAGTTATATGTTGATTCTGTTTATCAGAATATTATACTGTTGTTGTCTAACATCTGTGGTGCAGGGAAACAGGTTGGAGGAATCCAACTGGATTCCTCAACAGTTATTTTACTGTGATTTTTATATGGTGATATATAATGTGATGTATATAATCTGTGTGATTATGTGTGGTGGGACGATATTTATCGTTGTTATATGGTGTGTTAAATACCATGAGAAATACCAAAATGTAGGAGAGGGGTTTTCCAAGTATATTTTGAAAATAGTTTATTTATATAAAATCAAGGGATTTTATATATATATATATATATGTATATATATATATAAGAAAAAGGATTCTGAATAATAAGGAATATAGTTGGTAAAAACAAATATAAAAGAATTATATTTGTAAATCAAATACAAGGGAATATATATGTTAATCGAATATAAGGGGATATATTTGTTAATCAAAATATAAAGGAATTATATTCATTAAAAGAAATATAAAGGATATTTATTTAGAGATTAAATAAATAGAATTAAACTAAAGGAGATATTTATTTGTTAAATAAATAGGAGTTAACCAAGTGAATTGGTCGAGTTAACCAAGTGAATTGGTCGAGTTAATCGAAGTGAATTTGTTAAGTTAAACTAAGTGAATCGGTTAGAGTAAATCAAAGTGAATTAGTTAAGTTAACTAAGTGGTTAATCGAAGTGAATTAGTTGAGTTAAACTAAGTGAATCGGTTAGAGTTAATCAACGTGAATTAGCTAAGTTAAACTAAGTGGATTAGTTCAGTTAATCGAGACGAGTTAACCAGTTAGGTTAAACCATTTGAGTTAATCAGTTAGAATTGACCAGTTAGAGTTAACCAGTTAGGTTAAACCAGTTGAGTTGACCAGTTAGAGTTGACCAGTTAGAGTTGACCAGTTAGAGTTATCCAAGTAGAGTTAATCGAGTAGAATTGCCGAATATCACTTATTCGAAGTAGAGTTATCGAATATAGTGTATTCGAGGGAAGAGTAATCGAATATAGTTTATTCGAGTGGAGAAATCAAATGTTATTCATTTGAGAAGAGTTACCGAATATTATTTATTCGAAGAGTAGTTATCGAATATTGGTTATTCGAAGTTAGTTAATCCAAAGGAGTTATTCGAAGTTAGTTAATCCAAAGGAGTTATTCGAAGTTAGTTAATCCAAAGGAATTATTCGAAGTTAGTTAATCCAAAGGAGTTATTCGAAGTTAGCTAATCCAAAGGAGTTAGTCGAAGAGTTAATCGAATATAGTTATTCGAAAGAAGGTGTTAATCGAATATAGTTATTCGAGTAAAGTTAAAAGAGTTAATCGAATTTAGTTATTTGAAATGAGTTATTCGAATTTGATATTTGAATAGAGTTAAACACATTAGAGTTATTCGAATTAGTTATTCGAATAGAGTTAAACACGTAAGAGTTAATTGAATATTAGTTATTCAATTAGAGTTAAATCGAATTTAGTTATTCGAAAGGAGTTAATCAATTTGAGTTAAGTTAATCGATTTGAATTAAGTTGAATCGAAATGGAGTAAATCGATTAGAATTAAGTTAATCGAGTTAGAGTAAATCGAATATTGGTTATTCGAAGGTAAGTTATTCGAATTAGTTATTCGAAGGAGTTAATCAAATGAGTTGATCCAAAGGAGTTAGTCGAATATTAGTTATTCGAATAGAGTTAAAGGAGTTATCGATTTTAGTTTGATCGAAAGGAGTTATCGATTAGTAAATCGAAAGGAGATTTTCAAATATAGCATATTTGAAAGAAAGAGATCGTATATTGTTTATTCGAAAGAGAGAGATTTCGAATATGAGTTATTCGAAGAGAGATAATCGAATATAGGTTATTCGAAGAAGAGTTAATCAAATAGAGATTACTCGAAAGAGAGTTATACGTCGAATTCGATTATAGCGAATTCGGGAAAGTACTATTTACTTTCCAGGGTTTAAATCAAGGTTTAGTTATTGATTAAGAAATTAGGTGTCTGTTAAATTATTCGAGTTAGGAGATAAAGTTATAATTTAGGTTAGATATTGTAGAAGTAGGAATTATAACGTTATAGTTAAAATCAAACGTTGTCATTTAAGAAGTGGATTCGTAACCTGAATCCGAGAATTTGCGTAAACAGATGATTGGAAAAAGTGAGTGACGAGCTTCATCTATTTCACAGTAAAGGACGTTGTTCAATTAAGGTCTGAGAGGTAATTATACCCCAACTTGATTGACTTCAAAATTGACAAAGGAATAGTTGTGGTTCGATAGAAAAGGTTGATTTGAAATATAGTTAGGTAATAAGCGATTAATGGATTAAGCGTAACGATGTTTTATACAACGTTCATTGGAAATCCGTAAATGAGTTTTGGAAACGTTTTCCAAATATAGTCAGATATGTTTTCTAAACATAGAAAATGAAATGTTTTCATGATAAGAATTTAAGAAATAGAGTTAAGCAAATTCAGAAACTGACTAGAGAGGGTAAGTTGAACGGTTTTCTAAGTGACGATATGATGTTGGTTTCGACCTTCCGGATTGATACTTAGAGAATTGTTCTCATACTAGTTACAGTTAGGGACTGATAGTTGCGAAATAATAGTGATGTGAAAATAAGCTATGGAAATGTTTTCCAATGATTAATAACAGATATTTTCTAAATATATGAAATAAGGAAATATGAACATATGATGATTGATCGATCGAATTTCCATTTGGAAATAAGATCGTTGTTTGTACACCGACATGTTTTCATTTGATAGTTGAATCACAGACTATCAAAGTTTTGACCATATTTACGTTGTAAATATGGAGAGACCGGTTGGATTATTATCCGAAGAACCACTCCGTATTAGCATAAGCGTTGCGAATCAAGTACGCTGAAGATAATTGAAGACGGAGTGAAGTGCAAGGGCTATTGTGAAAAGCCTAGGTAGGATGGATTCACTGAATAGTGCCTTCGGTTTGTCCAGTCCCAGGACAACGTATATGGAAGAAGGTCTGACAGAGTATATCCAATGGATCGCGTAAGTTGATCTGTTCAAACGTATTCACGTTTGGTGGCGGAGGAATTCGTTTCTCTTAGCTATATACCCGTGTTATTTTTGGATAAGTCAATTTGTGATTTGGCGGGTATGACGATGTGGCATTCAAAGTGAATGGTGATCAGATGTTCTGAAGATAGACGTAGCTTCCAGCCTCACACCAGGAAGTAACAAAAGTTGGGCTAGGCAGCATGGCTAGTTGGGTCATTCCCAAGCAGGGTGTATTGTCACCGATCTAGGGAATATTCATATTTATACTTCTTTTTGATTCTGTATCTTCGGATGACGGTTTGATGGCCTACAACCGTGGTGGCAATATATTCGCGACACTCAAGCTAAATGAGTGAGCGGTCATGTGTGGCCGGGTTGCAAGACGTTCTTGTTGAACCCTGAGTGTATCACCTCTAGAGTACACTATTCAGAAGGTGCTCCCATACCTTGTCTGTTGGAATCCAATCTTCAATAAGCGCCCTGCGGTTTATGATTTTACTATGTATGTAGAACGTGAGATGCAAGCGTTTCTGCTAGATTGATACCTATTTGTACTTAGACATTATTATAATATCACAATGATATTGCTTGTCAAAGTTGTTTAGATACTCATAAGGAAAAACCCGTTCCGTATTCACGGCGTGGTCTTATGAGATATCATATACCTGTTCAATTGTTTTAAACTGTTTTACTCATACCAGTCCCATGACTGACCCGGAGTTTACTTTGTTGTTTTCCCTAAACTCTTGGGTGCCTAAATTTGTACGGGCAGTCAAGTAGTCGGGATTTACAGATATACTTGGAGAGCTTGGAGCAGGAGACTTCAAGATTCTATAGCTATAGTTATTTCCGCTGTGTTGTAAGTGTTGTACTCTGATAAGTGCTATTGTATATATATAACTGTTTACTTCAAAGTTATGTTATATATTATATGTTATTCGTTCCGCTGTGAGATTCGTGTTACTCTGATGATTCTGATGTTCTTCTTCTTCTTCTATTCTATTAGTTCTATCTTTTCTTTCTCACCTTCTAAATTCTTTCACTAACGTCTCGGAATTTCCGACTCTCGAGGAGTCGGAAATTTCCAGCAGTTACAGTTGGTATCAGAGCTTAAGTTAAGTGATTACCTTGGCTCTGTGGCGTAACTCAGTAGAGATGGGATTAGAAATATCCTAGATTGAGTTGAGTGTATATATATGAGTGCGTATATGTTATTCAATATAAAATGGTTTTATATTGTGGAGACTCATTGGTTGAGTGGCTTATGAATTCTGTTCGATCAGTTGATCCACTGTATCGATAAGGGTTACTAAACACCCGAATACGATGAACCGTCATGGTATGTTTTGAAAGAGGGTAAATGAAATAATTTTTCCCAAAATATATTTGTTTATAGAAGAAATATATATCTTGAAATTATTATAGTATATTGATTGTGTTGGTTGTTATTATAATCGAATAAGATTATAAAAGGGTGAAATGGTTATAAATGACCAATCAGAATTCATATGAATGTAATATATGAAATAGTTTGAATTAAATATGAATTTAAATCAGAATTTGGAATTTAAAATAAGGAAATTTTAAGTTCCTGGGATATTTTGAAAATGTTTTTCAAATTGAAAGTGATATAGTATTGAACTCACTTCGATAGCTGGAAAATAGATTCTGATGATGAATCTAGACATCATCAGTCTTCATTTTCGAGTTCTAAGTGACGGATTACTACCATAGGTTTTGTTTTTGAATTGTTTTGAGAAAACAAGTTGTTTAGAAATTCAAAGGTTTTGAATTGGCATTATGATTTCAAATTGATTTGAAATAAACCCAGGAATTTTGAATTCTGGAATTAAAAATTTAACGTATGAAGTTAAATGGATTAAAATTTTGAAGGTGGGTAAATAAATTTGAATTAAGCTTCGACAAGGTTAAATATAATATAGGATTATATTGGAATGATGTCGAGTAAGTTGATTGATGATATAAGGATGGGAATCAAGAATTTGTACTTAAGTTGGAAATGGAATCTGACTTGAGTTTAAGCAAATGATTGGGTTTGAGGATGAAAATTGATTGGAGATTGGTTGAGATAACATTGGTATATGTTGGGTTGATAACAGGTGAAAGTGATAAGGTTAATATGCCCGACAAAAAGGTACAAGTTTATATTTGATATAAGCATGAGATTTATGAGCCGATTTGGCAAGCCGCTTGGCTGTTTGTTTTTCTTTTGGGTTGAAGAAGGCCCAGAGAGGCGAGTTGGAGTTTGAGTTATTGACCAGTACAAAGGAGGTTATGGCAAAATTTTGCGAAAATTCCAGGCGTTAGAACATTCTCATGATTTATGGAAATTCAGTTAGCCAGAATGAATTAATAATTTAATTGAAAATTAAATGGTTCAGTTAAAACTGGAGTTGGGAAGTAAACTAAAAGATATTTGAATCTAGTTAGTAAAGTTGGTTCCATTTTCCTAGCTTAGCAATTTCGAGGACGAAATTATTTTAAGGGGGGAAGTCTGTAATGGCGCGTTTTGTTAGCTGTCGAATAATTAATTTATTTAATTATTTATATATCGATTTGGCGATATCGATAACTTAAAGTACAACGTTCGAACTTATAATTTATAATTATAATTAAAACGAACCTGAAACGTCGCGGCAGTTCGCAATTTGGCGATTTGAACTTCAACTGAATGTACATGATTCATTTTAAGCCGGATTTCTGTGAAACAAGAAACGTGTGGAGCTGGTAGAGTATATCTTTCTAGTGGAAGAGAAAAATCGAGATTTCGTCGTGTAGATTTTGAGTTATGTCCAAATCAAATTTCAGAAAAGTCGCTGTAGAATTCCTTTATAATTTGCGACGCTTTATTTACGTTATAAAAAGGGTTTTTCAATATAACTAGATATGGGGTTTGAATTTAGACGTGGTTCTTTTGGGAAATAGTGATAATTTAATTTTTAGAATTTTATAGTAATTTTTAATTAATTAAATAAGCAACTTTTTTATTTGGGGTATTTTGCACCCTGAAATCAACATTTTGAAGTTTCACAATATGAGTTAATCTACCGGTATTTCTATATTTTTGGAATCGTGGTACCTTACTTGTCACAACGATATTTTTATATCTGCCCATAACAACTCGTACGAGAACGAAATATTGCATAGCGAGGTGAACTAAGTTTTATAACTTAAAACTAATTTTTCTCTTCATCTTAACGGTAAAAGATTTTGCCACCGGTCCCTTTTCGTTCTCCTCAATAAAACTGAAACGTGGAAGGAAGTCCCCCTCTAAATCAAACTAAGATGTGGACATTCTATATCCTAGGAAATCAAAGAAACCCCTTAAAATACTTAGAACCAAAGTCCATCCTTCTGTAAACGAAGAGCCGGCACTTGTTCTTCAGAAAAACGCAAGTAATTCCTCTTCAAGAAATTCCAAAACAAATCAAATATAAACCAATAAATTGAAAAGCTTATATATTTGGATTGACATGGAGATTCTCTTCATCCTCATCTCAACATTTTGGGGCTCGACGCCCGTTCTTTCTGCTGGTTTAAGGACGACGTAAATTAGGGTTCGACCCTAATGAAATATAATGCATCGGTTAATGGATTCAGTGTTGGATGTGGCATCATCCCCGAGTTTTTAGTCGGGTTCCGAGCACTAAAGTGTCGATCGAACTGCAGCAGGTTGGAGGACTGCATGTTGACGCGGTGTGTTCTGGGTGGTATCGAGTTGAACAGTAAAGGGAGGAGGTCGAAGCTGGTACGAAGGGAAGTAGTTTGGGGTTTTTCCTTTGGGAGAATGGTGGTTAGAAGGAGCGGACGTGGAGGAACCGTGACTGTAAATGGAGAAGAGCAGGCGTTGGTTCATTTGGGAAAGAAGATGATTACGGTGGGCTTAAATGGAAGTAGTTGGGCCAAGGAAGAAAAGGATGGTGAGGCCCATTAATTAAATATATATATATGTTTAATAAAATTCGAATAAGTGTATTCAATCTTGTAAATTGAATATCTTGGTCATACGATATCAGAATGACGAACCGTAAGATGCGTTGGGATCGTATGGACGGGAGCAACACAATAAGACTGACCGGGAGAGAAACAGAGCTCGTTACAATTTATAGCGAAATAAATTGTCCGTCCAAATCTAATCAAGCGATGGTTATCGTTATTAACGATGATCGTCCAATGTGAGTAAATCTCACGAACTCTAAACAGTTTTATTTTCACGTTGTATTCTTAGAACTGTTAAAACATTGTCTGTTTGACTGTGTGTTGATTGTTTGCTTGAACTGCTAGTCAGTTAGTAGAGATTTTATATATATATTTACGTATATATATAAACCGTCAAATAGTTATATGTTGATTCTGTTTATCAGAATATTATACTGTTGTTGTCTAACATCTGTGGTGCAGGGAAACAGGTTGGAGGAATCCAACTGGATTTCTCAACAGTTATTTTACTGTGATTTTTATATGGTGATATATAATGTGATGTATATAATCTGTGTGATTATGTGTGGTGGGACGATATTTATCGTTGTTATATGGTGTGTTAAATACCATGAGAAATACCAAAATGTAGGAGAGGGGTTTTCCAAGTATATTTTAAAAATAGTTTATTTATATAAAATCAAGGGATTATATATATATATATATATAAGAAAAAGGATTCTGAATAATAAGGAATATAGTTGGTAAAAACAAATATAAAAGAATTATATTTGTAAATCAAATACAAGGGAATATATATGTTAATCGAATATAAGGGGATATATTTGTTAATCAAAATATAAAGGAATTATATTCATTAAAAGAAATATAAAGGATATTTATTTAGAGATTAAATAAATAGAATTAAACTAAAGGAGATATTTATTTGTTAAATAAATAGGAGTTAACCAAGTGAATTGGTCGAGTTAACCAAGTGAATTGGTCGAGTTAATCGAAGTGAATTTGTTAAGTTAAACTAAGTGTATCGGTTAGAGTAAATCAAAGTGAATTAGTTAAGTTAACTAGTGGTTAATCGAAGTGAATTAGTTGAGTTAAACTAAGTGAATCGGTTAGAGTTAATCAACGTGAATTAGCTAAGTTAAACTAAGTGGATTAGTTCAGTTAATCGAGACGAGTTAACCAGTTAGGTTAAACCATTTGAGTTAATCAGTTAGAATTGACCAGTTAGAGTTAACCAGTTAGGTTAAACCAGTTGAGTTGACCAGTTAGAGTTGACCAGTTAGAGTTGACCAGTTAGAGTTATCCAAGTAGAGTTAATCGAGTAGAATTGCCGAATATCACTTATTCGAAGTAGAGTTATCGAATATAGTGTATTCGAGGGAAGAGTAATCGAATATAGTTTATTCGAGTGGAGAAATCAAATGTTATTCATTTGAGAAGAGTTACCGAATATTATTTATTCGAAGAGTAGTTATCGAATATTGGTTATTCGAAGTTAGTTAATCCAAAGGAGTTATTCGAAGTTAGTTAATCCAAAGGAGTTATTCGAAGTTAGTTAATCCAAAGGAATTATTCGAAGTTAGTTAATCCAAAGGAGTTATTCGAAGTTAGCTAATCCAAAGGAGTTAGTCGAAGAGTTAATCGAATATAGTTATTCGAAAGAAGGTGTTAATCGAATATAGTTATTCGAGTAAAGTTAAAAGAGTTAATCGAATTTAGTTATTCGAAATGAGTTATTCGAATTTGATATTTGAATAGAGTTAAACACATTAGAGTTATTCGAATTAGTTATTCGAATAGAGTTAAACACGTAAGAGTTAATTGAATATTAGTTATTCAATTAGAGTTAAATCGAATTTAGTTATTCGAAAGGAGTTAATCAATTTGAGTTAAGTTAATCGATTTGAATTAAGTTGAATCGAAATGGAGTAAATCGATTAGAATTAAGTTAATCGAGTTAGAGTAAATCGAATATTGGTTATTCGAAGGTAAGTTATTCGAATTAGTTATTCGAAGGAGTTAATCAAATGAGTTGATCCAAAGGAGTTAGTCGAATATTAGTTATTCGAATAGAGTTAAAGGAGTTATCGATTTTAGTTTGATCGAAAGGAGTTATCGATTAGTAAATCGAAAGGAGATTTTCAAATATAGCATATTCGAAAGAAAGAGATCGTATATTGTTTATTCCAAAGAGAGAGATTTCGAATATGAGTTATTCGAAGAGAGATAATCGAATATAGGTTATTCGAAGAAGAGTTAATCAAATAGAGATTACTCGAAAGAGAGTTATACGTCGAATTCGATTATAGCGAATTCGGGAAAGTACTATTTACTTTCCAGGGTTTAAATCAAGGTTTAGTTATTGATTAAGAAATTAGGTGTCTGTTAAATTATTCGAGTTAGGAGATAAAGTTATAATTTAGGTTAGATATTGTAGAAGTAGGAATTATAACGTTATAGTTAAAATCAAACGTTGTCATTTAAGAAGTGGATTCGTAACCTGAATCCGAGAATTTGCGTAAACAGATGATTGGAAAAAGTGAGTGACGAGCTTCATCTATTTCACAGTAAAGGACGTTGTTCAATTAAGGTCTGAGAGGTAATTATACCCCAACTTGATTGACTTCAGAATTGACAAAGGAATAGTTGTGGTTCGATAGAAAAGGTTGATTTGAAATATAGTTAGATAATAAGCGATTAATGGATTAAGCGTAACGATGTTTTATACAACGTTCATTGGAAATCCGTAAATGAGTTTTGGAAACGTTTTCCAAATATAGTCAGATATGTTTTCTAAACATAGAAAATGAAATGTTTTCATGATAAGAATTTAAGAAATAGAGTTAAGCAAATTCAGAAACTGACTGGAGAGGGTAAGTTGAACGGTTTTCTAAGTGACGATATGATGTTGGTTTCGACCTTCCGGATTGATACTTAGAGAATTGTTCTCATACTAGTTACAGTTAGGGACTGATAGTTGCGAAATAATAGTGATGTGAAAATAAGCTATGGAAATGTTTTCCAATGATTAATAACAGATATTTTCTAAATATATGAAATAAGGAAATATGAACATATGATGATTAATCGATCGAATTTCCATTTGGAAATAAGATCGTTGTTTGTACACCGACATGTTTTCATTTGATAGTTGAATCACAGACTATCAAAGTTTTGACCATATTTACGTTGTAAATATGGAGAGACCGGTTGGATTATTATCCGAAGAACCACTCCGTATTAGCATAAGCGTTGCGAATCAAGTACGCTGAAGATAATTGAAGACGGAGTGAAGTGCAAGGGCTATTGTGAAAAGCCTAGGTAGGATGGATTCACTGAATAGTGCCTTCAGTTTGTCCAGTCCCAGGACAACGTATATGGAAGAAGGTCTGACAGAGTATATCCAATGGATCGCGTAAGTTGATCTGTTCAAACGTATTCACGTTTGGTGGCGGAGGAATTCGTTTCTCTTAGCTATATACCCGTGTTATTTTTGGATAAGTCAATTTGTGATTTGGCGGGTATGACGATGTGGCATTCAAAGTGAATGGTGATCAGATGTTCTGAAGATAGACGTAGCTTCTAGCCTCACACCAGGAAGTAACAAAAGTTGGGCTAGGCAGCATGGCTAGTTGGGTCATTCCCAAGCAGGGTGTATTGTCACCGATCTAGGGAATATTCATATTTATACTTCTTTTTGATTCTGTATCTTCGGATGACGGTTTGATGGCCTACAACCGTGGTGGCAATATATTCGCGACACTCAAGCTAAATGAGTGAGCGGTCATGTGTGGCCGGGTTGCAAGACGTTCTTGTTGAACCCTGAGTGTATCACCTCTAGAGTACACTATTCAGAAGGTGCTCCCATACCTTGTCTGTTGGAATCCAATCTTCAATAAGCGCCCTGCGGTTTATGATTTTACTATGTATGTAGAACGTGAGATGCAAGCGTTTCTGCTAGATTGATACCTATTTGTACTTAGACATTATTATAATATCACAATGATATTGCTTGTCAAAGTTGTTTAGATACTCATAAGGAAAAACCCGTTCCGTATTCACGGCGTGGTCTTATGAGATATCATATACCTGTTCAATTGTTTTAAACTGTTTTACTCATACCAGTCCCATGACTGACCCGGAGTTTACTTTGTTGTTTTCCCTAAACTCTTGGGTGCCTAAATTTGTACGGGCAGTCAAGTAGTCGGGATTTACAGATATACTTGGAGAGCTTGGAGCAGGAGACTTCAAGATTCTATAGCTATAGTTATTTCCGCTGTGTTGTAAGTGTTGTACTCTGATAAGTGCTATTGTATATATATAACTGTTTACTTCAAAGTTATGTTATATATTATATGTTATTCGTTCCGCTGTGAGATTCGTGTTACTCTGATGATTCTGATGTTCTTCTTCTTCTTCTATTCTATTAGTTCTATCTTTTCTTTCTCACCTTATAAATTCTTTCACTAACGTCTCGGAATTTCCGACTCTCGAGGAGTCGGAAATTTCCAGCCGTTACAGGTTCCTTAAGAAAATTAATATTTTGAGAACCTCAAGAGCTTCCAACAAAGAGTGAACAAGATAATGATATGTAAATGAAAACAGTGCTTAATGATCACAAATACTCGATGCCCAAAATTGAAATGTAAAAGAACTCATCTTTTTTAGCCACACACTGACTTAGTCAATCTCCCCAAAAAAAGTTTAACAACTGTGTTTTTTAAATATTAGTATTTAGGTGATTTTGGGTGGACTGCGCGATGGATTAAACATGACATGTAGATTTAATATTTAAGTTCTCAAGAAAAGTACAAAATAGTAATATAGCATAGTATGAGCTTCGCTATAATATAAGCTGAAAGTGAACTACATTTCCTTTTCAAGTTAAATAGCAATATGAAAATAAATGAAGCAGGTTGACTTTATTTCGTATACATCTAATTATGTCCATCTGGCAATTCTTATCAACATTTAAGCATGCCTCTAATATTGTAAAACTGGTTTGTTTGAGGAGCTGTAATATGTAATGCTACTGAGGAAAATAAATTACCTGCGTAGTGCATCCGAGTTGTAAATTTAAAGTAAAAGAAGATAAAATCTGACACTAATTCAGAGATGCCACATTGTCCCACTGGTGAGCGTGCCATTTGAACTAATGATCAATCGTATTCATTTGTAAAATAATAAGGCATATCTTAGAATAGATCAAATGTCCGCAATATTTTATTTTTCAATAAAATGTCAAAGAAACATATACTGTGACAAAATAGAAACACACAGACTTATCCAAAGTTGATGAAAAATGTGAAGTAAATATGGAAACAAAATCCTTTGTTTGAGGAATGCAAATATTTTCCTAGGGAAATGCATTAGCAGGGAGTGAACAAAATAAAAATCAAAAGAAATATATATATATCAGTTTATAGTACATAACTTTGATTGTGTTTAATCATGATTAAAACAATTAGTCAGTTAAACATTTAAACATTTTTAGACAGTAAGAGTAGAGTGAAAAATTATCTTAGGCAAGAAAGTGACAGACAGTCTGCCTCTTTATTGATATGCATATAATGCAGCAAAGCAATAATAGCTTTCAAACAAAAATTATAATCACTATATCAAAATAATTAAATAGAATCATACATAAAATTCAATACGAACAAAGATGGACATGAAAAGGAAAAAAAGAGGTAGAAATAGTACTGTACTTGTTTTTTGAGTCCATGCTCTTGCTTCTGCAACATGATATTGGAAGAACTACTTCAGCAAACAAATAACTGTAACTAATCGGACATTAACATTCAACCAATAAATATGGAGCAAAACAAATGAAGGAATTGTAAATAGTAACGATTGAAACTTTCTTTTTGTCCGGAATTTCCAATGTAAACTATTTTCGGAATTCCTCCCCAAAATTTCACAGATTGAAACAGCCTAAGACAAACAATTCAAAAGACAAACTATAATAAGCTCACTCTTTCAAAATATAGCTAACAACAGCTGAGATAAATTTCCACTTAGCGGCTCATTGTTGAAGATCCGTTCACGTATCAATATATATGAGAAATACTTAATTGATAATGTAGATGATCATCGGGTTAATAATATGGAAACTACAATATATGCAAACCTAAGTATTTTTTAGCAGTAGTAGTGCGCCCTTACCACTATGAACTTCTTGCTCATCCATCCTAACATCTGCAAAACCTCAAATGGCAAATAATGAATAAGTGTTCATGTTAATCATGAATTTACAAAAAGAAAAAAATTTATACATAATAACGACATTAGCTGATGTAGTAACAACAGATGGCAATTGATTGGGGGTTGCAATGGAGGGTCAGTGTTAATTTACCAATGGAAGTATATGAGAAAACTCAGATATTAATGAAGAAGAAAGGAAAAACTTACGCTACCGTAAAGAAAGGCTCAAAAGCACCCAACAAATTCTGCTCGCAACATTTTGTAAATGTCCAATACGGATCTGCGGAAGAAAGTAGAAGGAAAAACATCAAAATAAATATTAAGTCCAGTACAATCATCAATTATAATTTTTTGAAAATCCTGTAAAGTCACATTTAGACCTTTCCTTTTACCTCTGAACCGCCGTCTACCACCTAAATCCTTCGTAATTTAAAGATAAAACATGCCCGCGGCCTTCCCCCTCTACTCAACACGCACGATTCTGATTATGGTAATTTAAATTTAATAGTTTTTACATTGTCATAATGGGAGTATGGGTTTGACATCTATCCGTATTTACAAACATCTATAAACCAAAAAGATACATACCCAATTCAAATACTTTCTAATTTGTTACCAATTGTATTGAGCCAAAAATATAAGAAGGAGAAGAAAATTAAAAACAAATAACATATATAGTGACAGATTTGAGTATAAGATTGATTATTGATCCAATGTCAATAATGTTAAAGAACTAAAATTTAACAATATATTTAGTAGCTGCTGGAAAATCCATAGCTATAAGGCAGGACAAAGTCCAGAAGTCACTAATCCAGACAGAATATATTCCTTTTACATTGAGTTTTCCTATCATATTTGATATAAAGTAAAAGAAAACCCTTGCTTACCACTTAAAAAAAAGAAAAAGAAAACAACATGTGCTAAATAAACAAAAATCTGCATAATCAGGTTAACTTCATGATGAAGGTCAGAAACCATAGTTAATAGAAGTAGTCATTGAAATCTACAATCTACGAACAAATAATTTTAGAATGAACACTGTACTAACAAATAAATACTCTATGATCAAACAATACCTTCTCTTGCTTTACTACTCAGTAATATGGATGAAACCCCCTACATTTTCAAACACGTTGTAGTCCAAGCCCGCTCGTTTTCCAATCCGCTTCTTATTCATCAATTGATTACTGAAGGTCGGCCTGAAGGCGTAAGCGATGTCATGGAATTTTCTGCAAATTAAAGAGTTGAAACTGTCGTTTTTTAAAGCAACTGATGAATAAATCAATGTTAATTGAACAAAAAACAATTAAAGCGAACTCAGACATTTAACAAAAGCAAGCAGTTTACCTAAGTAACAACGGGTGGAAACCTCGCCAATCATCGTCGCGAACACCAGGCATATCGACATCGGGTTTAAACAAGAAGAAGAGAACATGGTCCATCCAGCATAGGAGGTTGAGCCGTTACTTTCACTACAAATTTGTGAACTCCCTAGTTGGATCTAAAGGTCAGATCAAATTTCAGGAAAGGCGGTGCATTCGATGGAGGGTTGGGGAGAGCTAGATACATAATGGATGGTTTTCGACTGGAAAGGAAAAGAACTGAAAGGAGAAATTTTGACGATAGATTGGAAAAAAGGAGAGATGGAACAAAGTGGGGAGATGTGGTGGACTAACTGTTGAAACGTTAGTGGAGCAGGCGAAATGACACATAAACCCCAATTTTCTTTTATGTACTAAATTTCCGTACAAACATGAGTTGGCTTTTACGGAAGTTTAAAAAAGCTTCACCATCCAAAAAGATTTCCTTTATTAGTAGATATATATATATCTATATATGATATATGTATATATATATATATGTATATGTATATCTATATATGTATATGTATATATACACACACACACACTAGTTGAGATAAGAATACCAATTTTCTTTTTCATAATTTCCTTAAATTCAAGAATGCTAGTTCGATTATATACTGCATTTAGGATGTTTAGGGTAATCATCATTTTCTTCTCTAAATATCAGCTTGCCTTCATCAATTACTTTGCCTACCTTATGTGATTGAATACGCTATTTCTTATATGAAACCTGATAGTTCAACTGGCCATGATGGTTCTTTTTCACTTCATTCAATTTACATGGAATATTGTCATTTATGATTTCGCCAAAGCTAATCTTCATTTTTTAAATCTAGCCCCTTTTAAGTGGAATTAATCACAATAAATCATCCTTAATCCCCATGGTTGATCATCCCATTGATGTATCTTAGCTCCTTCTAATTTCTTGTTTTAATTTCACTTACAAGTGCATTGCAAAAATCATAGCAGTAATAATGTCTCAATTCCATAAGTCACGATATAACAAAAATGGAAATAGAACGATATATGTAGTATTATGGTTGATAGTATATAATTTATCAATCAGCAAAACATAAGTCACGACCACCTTCTCATAAAAACCGCTATGTTCGATTGAAGGCAATGATGATTCAGCCTAGAGACATTTGATCTAGAAATTGTTGTTTCTTTAATAAGTATTTATGTACTATTATATTTTAATTATTTTCGTTGTGAGTTATTTACTTGAGCTTTAAAATATCCATATTTTCCTACTTGTAGGATGCCAAACACCTAATTTGAACTTCTGTGGACTTGAATTTTAGCATTTTACGAAAACTCTAAAGCCTTTGGATTTGGGTTGTTACAACTTACGCTAATATTAGTTGCATGTGGAAAATAAGGTTCAATGTACATTTGTTGGACACTTGGAGTCAAATGGATTCAGAGATTGTGCTAGATAAACAAAAGTGGTATGCAATAGCTGCAGAATTATGGCGAACATAGATGGTGATATTCAGGGTGTCAATTGCAATCAGACCCTGTAATTATATCCAATTCAATGGAATCATGTCCAATCCGATGGATCTCGGTCTTAGATCATGAGTCAGGTATGTCTAGACCAAATAAAATACCGTTAAAACTTCGCAAAATCTGGATTATACCACAACAATTAGCACATATCCACTACTCCATTTTTTTAATTTAACACTAGTGAACAACAAATCTATTTTGAATTCAGCTATTTTATGGTACATTCACTAAATCAAGTCTTTATAAACATGCGCTTTAGCAAGATTAACATAAAAATATTGATTTAACTAACAACATTTTAAAACAAATCAAACAATTAGTAATTTTAAGGCATACACATTGTATGTAAGCTAGAAATCTGCTTCTATCTCAAATTTGGACAACAAAAATCATGGTATTCATGTTATTGTTATAAAGATTAAACAATATATATTTTTTCCTATATAATAATGTAAAAACAAGAATGAATTACGCTTGACTATATATAATACAATTTATTTTTTCCATCTTTGATATTTTTTCGTTGTATCCCACTTTATTACTGTTATAATTTTTGCACCTCTAGCGTTATAGAACCAATAAACACGTTAATTGCACAAGTTCAAACTATATATTTCAAACTCACCCCTGAGTCAATCTGACATTTGGTTCGGATTAGATAAGATCGATCTGAGCTGCTTTAGCAGTAACACTGAAAATCTATTTATTTTAAATATTTTTATTTTGGTCTTTCAAGTTAGAATAGTTTGAAACGCGTTTGTTCGGACTTCTATGGAAGCTACATCTTCCAAACTCGATCCATCACTTACTAACTTCAATTCGAGTCTTGTAGGGTCGGTTTGTTTAGATTTGCAGCTCTTCGATATAATTATCACCCCAAGTAATATATGACATATGATATTAAAGCAATTGGACAATTGATTATAAGAAAAATCGAAAATATAAACCCTAAAATGTATTAATGACAAAGGGTGCGTCCGCAATCCAAAAATTCCCCATTTTTGCTTTTGACTTGTCAAATGAAAACAGGGTGTTCTGCACCGTTTCGCAATTGCAAGAATTTGATGCGTTAAGATTTAATAATAACATTAATTAATAAATTTAAATTGTTATAAATTACAAAAAATAATTACAAAAATGCTGAAAAGTAACTATTTAAATCAGCTGCTGGATTTCATTGTCAACTTCCCTGCACCAGAAGTTACAATTAATGACACATGATAAACACATGTAGATAAATTAATCATAACTGCAATCAAACTTGTAACCTCCAAGACTGAGCCACATCCTAACTTTCTTCCGTTCTATTAGTTCTCTAGCTACTTTCTTTTTAATTTACTTACTAATAATAACATTTTATTCTAACAAGCAAGCAACATATAGTCAACTTGACAAAAAAGTACATATATACTCATAAGTAATAACATGTTAATTAACCCATCATCAGTTCTAAGTGTGGGTTCGACTCAGGTTTTTTCCCAATTCTATGTTGGAAGAACTGATTAGCAACATACATACATTCATACATATGTATATATCATCAAGTGGAGGAAGAGAAGATAAGAAATTGATAGTCGCACATATTTTGATAGTTAGCACTTTATGTGGTTGTACTAAAATTTTCTATATTGGGGACAAATAGGTTTTCCTCTCTTACTTCAATTAGAGGCAAAAAAATATAGCCATTCTACCGCTAAATGAATGAGGGGCAATTTAACATCTACCTCTCAAAGCAGAGTCCCTAATAATATTTAGGGGCAAATCTAACCATAATTTTGCATCTACTATTTACCTACCACATAGGATGAATAAATAAAATAAGAAGTTGAGGCACTAACAGCCGCCCTGATTATGAATTGTATTATTAAAAAAAAAAATCTCAAATCAGCATATGCGATCATATATATTAAACATAGCATAAACAGTTTATTGTAAAACAAATATAAATTATAACTGAATAAAACACCCAACCAGATATCAAATCATTTAGATACACAATGTTATGATTAATTATAACAACAAATAATACCCTTCAGGTACATATAAACATAACAAACCATGTACTTATCTATATAAACCATAAAGTCATGCTTACTGCTACTAACCCTGGTATATCTTTGAGAGCTTTTGGTGTCTTCTTGGGCTACGCTCGTAGTAACAAGAATCTGATATGAAATTATAATTTTTGGCCCAAATATAAGTTGACCTGAATTTTCCAGTTTATTAATCATGCTTAGTCTTCACACGTAATTCCACCAATGACACAACTTTTCAACATGAAGAGGTGCCACATACACTTTTAAAAATAAAATTAAATCGTTAGAAAAGAAAATAGGTACAAATCAAGTTAATTCGGGCTTTTAGGCAATTCTTTTTTAAAGCAGTGCTTTCAAAAAATCTGGAAAGAGAGTGACAATTTCATTAAAAAAGAAACTTTTTACACCTAACTTAAAACAACACAATCTTCACTAATGCAACACAAACGGAATGCATATATGTTTGTCATGCCTTGTCATCAGTAAGTCATCCAAATAAAGGTTATCTCCCATAATTTATATCTATTTTTTTCAATAGACATTCAAATATAAACAAAATTGATAACAGGTATGATAGGCAGCGGATTACACATGCACCAACCATTAGTGAATAGGCCAAAATATAATTCAAGATTGCTTTCTATATTCTGCTAATAATATTGGCATCATAGGATTCAATGTTGCTTTATGCCAAAATGGCGTACAAGATTAAAAACCAGAAGCTTCTTTTGTTTATATAAATTAGTTACGGTCTGTTACAAAATGCACACACTACATTGTATTGAACTTGTCACATTATGGTACAATCATCGGTAACAGTTTAGGCTATATATATCAGCAGTAATATGTAATGAGGGGATATGAAATGAATGAAAAGCTTTCTTCCTTACCAGGTCTTCTTTGTTTCTTCCTGCAATTCTACTTTCCTCTTTCCTCAAACTAATTGGTATCGTATCAATTTGTGCTTTCACTCTTGTTCTCACCTCCTTCATCTATTTCTCATCTTCTTCGTCCTTTCACTAGTTGTGAGCCATGGAAAACATCATCATCCATAATCGCACTACCATCAAATCCATTCAACAACTCCATGAAACTACCATCCAACATCAAATCGCCATCAACACCATTTAATCGACCCTTGAAACTCAACAACAAGACATTACTGACATCAAAACGGCCATCTTCGACATCCGAAGTTTCATTAATCATATCATTCGCTCTGTGTCTGAGATCGCCACAAAATTTGGCTTTTAAATCACATTACCACAGCCTCTTCCTATATCTTCAAGTCCTCCAACTTTGTTGACTTCCACTTTCATGGGTACTAGGACAGCTGCTCCCTCGCCTAAGTCCTCAATGCCTCCAACTCTACAAACAACCATTACTGCAAATTCCTTAACTCCTACTTCCGCTTTGATTCATATCAGATTGATCCCTCCACATCAGCCCTGCACCTAAATAATACTTGCTCAATGCTTGATGATAGCCTGAAGTACAACGTGCAACCATCAGATTTGAACTCATCAAAAACACAAAATCCGAAACAACTCCCAACTCAAGAAATCTCCTATAAAGCACTCATTAGCACCACAAATCTATAGGTGGAGTTGTTTCCTGCACTTATCCTTGTTCAACCAGATGCAGCACTTGTCAAGTTAGTTTGTGCCACTCTCCTTTTGTTGGGTTTCTTTGAGTTAAAAACTAAAATGGATGAAAGTAAAATTTTCATTTTTGATCCCGATGGTATTTTCAATATAAAGTGCATTCTCGACCTTGAGGACAAGGTCAGTTTCGAGGGGATGGCAATGATAAGGAGTACGATAGGCAATGGATTACACATGCACTAACCACTAGTGAATAGGCCAAAATATAATTCAAGATTGTTTTCTATATTCTGCTAATAATATTGGCAGCATAAGATTCCATGTTACTTTAAGAAGAAATGGCGCACAAGATTACAAACCAGAAGCATCATTTATTTCTCAATATATATATATATATATATATATATATTAGTTATGGTCTGTTACAAAGTGCACACACTGTATTGAATTGATACTTGTCACATTATGGTACAATCATCTGTAACAACCTAGGCTATATATATCAGCAGTAATATGTAATGAGGGGATACGAAATGGATGAAAAGCTTTCTTCCTTACCAGGTCTTCTTTGTTTCTTCCTTAAATTCTACTCTCCTTCTTCCTCAAACAAATTAGTACCATATCAAAAACCCACAACAATTTGTATAATTTCAATTATTATTTAAATATTTAGTTTTGAATTGCATGGTTTTTACTTAGCATTGTAGAATTACCAAATAATGCAAATGAATATCCTTATTATTAGTAATGAAATAATAGTAATTATTAATCATGTGTGTATAATAAGAACTTGAACGGAACACCATGTAGAAATTAAGTAATATTGAGTGAAGTACAATGCAGCTATTACAAATCGATATAGACAGACGAATCAATGGAAGTAAAAAAGAGAAATTCTGTTGTTTAAAATGACATGGTTGAATTATATAAAATCACATAATCAAATAAATTTTATGAAATGTTTTTCTTTTACTAAAGTAGTTGTGATTACTAAAATCTGGAATACTACAAATTGAATCCCTTTTCTGATAGATTTCCTTCTCTTTCAATTAAGTTCTTTGAAATTTGATTTAAACTGAATTTGTATCGCAAACCAAAAAGTCGTTCCATTGATAATATATATTTGAAACTAAAATTAGTTTTAATTTTCCTAAACCATAAAGATGGAAGGATGATGTAAGGACCCGAAAATCCCCGCCCTTTGAATCGACCATACACCACATAGGTCTGATCCAAAAGTTGGATATGTTCGAATACTTTAACTCTGGGAATACAACACATCAGAACATATAACAACAGACTTTTATAAACATCATAATAATGTTACGTTGGAGTACAGAATATCAGAGTACATCGAAATAATAATATAGCGGAAGATAAATTACAATGAATTTAATACATTGCAGCAGAACCAATAATCTGATACAGCGGAAGTCTATCAATGCTCTGGACACAGCTTTAAGCTTCGATCCAGAATCCTGCTAAATATATCTGCAAACTAAGCTACTCGACTGCCCGTATGGAAAAGAGGGCACCCGAGTTTGCCAGTGAAACAAACTACAGGTCAGTCATGAGACTGGTATGAGAAATCTTTACTTAACTTATCTAATAATAAGGCTAATCACAGGACCATGCCGCTAACGTAGAATGGGTTTACTCCATTGGATTGCCAGTGCATAAATTAAATAAGTTTTTATACAAAACAACGCAATGCTTTTTAGAAAAATGAAATCATTATAAGACTCAAATCCCATCACACAATGCAATGCAAACCGGAGGATAGAGTTTTACCTTATAACGATCAAACATGCTTGATACGTAGAAAATAATATTTTAATATTATTATTAGTGTCTAATCAGTTTTAAAATACTTCAAAGTAAATGTATCAATCCTAGACGGCATAGTACCCCCTCCTACTATGTTGCCATACTAGTTATACAATCAAAACCGTAATGTCGTATTGGAAATTGGGTTTCCATCATGAGTCGAGGCTGGGGATCGTCCTCTACGATTCGAGACACTCTAGCAAATGCCTCAGGATCACACCTACGGGCGACCCTTGGATGCGGTAGGGCCGATCCACAAATAACGTTAGTGGATTAATTATGCCTGAACACACGCTTCTCAGTCCTATTGAACCTATAATATGACCACTATAGGCCTATTAATCCGAGGTACCTCATAACCCATCATCCACATAAGTAAAAATGTCAGGGCTTGTAAAACGCTGACACCACTTCTAGCTAGAAAAAAACGTGTGCACTCCCTATGGTCCCGATCCCGTTTTTGACTCATACCGGGGTGTGAGGATCGTGAAGTAACGCTATACAAATTGAATCCCTTTTCTAACAGATTTTCTTCTCTTTCAGTTAAGTTCTTTGAAATTTGATTTAAACTGAATTTGTATCGCAAACCAAAAAGTCGTTCCATTGATAATATATATTTGAAACTAAAATTAGTTTTAATTTTCCTAAACCAAAAAGATGGAAGGATGATGTAAAGACCCGAAAATCACCGCCCTTTGAATCGACCATACACCACACAGGTCTGATCCAAAAGTTGGATATGTTCGAATACTTTAACTCTGGGAATACAACACATTAAAACATATAACAACAGACTTTTATAAACATCATAATAATGTTACGTCGGAGTACAGAATATCAGAGTACATCGAAATAATAATATAGCGGAAGATAAATTACAATGAATTTAATACATTGCAGCGGAACCAATAATCTGATACAGCGGAAGTCTATCAATGCTCTGGACACAGCTTTAAGTTTTGATCTAGAATCCTTCTAAATATATCTGCAAACTAAGCTACTCGACTGCCCATGTGGAAAATAGGGCACCCGAGTTTGCCAGTGAAACAAACTACAGGCCAGTCATGGGACTGGTATGAGAAATCTTTACTTAACTTATCTAGTAATAAGGCTAATCACAGGACCATGCCGCTAACGTGGAATGGGTTTACTCCATTGGATTGCCAGTGTATAAATTAAATAAGTTTTTATACAAAACAACGCAATGCTTTTTAGAAAAATGAAATCATTATAAGACTCAAATCCCATCACACAATGCAACGCAAACCGGAGGATAGAGTTTTACCTTATAACGATCAAACATGCTTGATACGTAGAAAATAATATTTTAATATTATTATTAGTGTCTAATCAGTTTTAAAATACTTCAAAGTAAATGTATCAATCCTAGATGGCATAGTACCCCATCCTACTATGTCGCCATACTAGTTATACAATCAAAACTGTAATGTCGTATTGGAAATTGGGTTTCCATCATGAGTCGAGGCTAGGGATCGTCCTCTACGATTCGAGACACTCTAGCAAATGCCTCAGGATCACCCCTACGGGCAACCCTTGGATGCGGTAGGGACGATCCACAAATAACGTTAGTGGATTAATTATGACTGAACACACGCTTCTCGGTCCTATTGAACCTATAATATGACCACTATCGGCCTATAAATCTGAGGTACCTCATAATCCATCATCCACATAAGTAAAAATGTCAGGGCTTGTAAAACGCTGACACCACTTCTAGCTAGAAAGAAACGTGTGCACTCCCTATGGTCTTGATCCCGTTTTTGACTCAAACCGGGGTGTGAGGCTCGTGAAGTAACACTATACACAAAGCTACGCCTAAACAGGTTGTGCTTTGATCATCAACCACAAGGCCCTGCTTTTCAACAAAATCCTTGATCATTTGCATCTTGGCGTGCCACATTGACAATTCACGCCATGCGATCGATAACTACCAATATATACCCTCTGAGCTCGTATGTCTCAGAGAAGGGTGTTATGCAAGAGAATAAATTCTCCGCCACCAACAGATATATATTAAATAGATATCAATTTAATTTACATGGAATGAAATTCAATGTCAGACACACATCCATTTACAAGTCCGTTCTGGGTCTGAACGAAACCGGAGACACCTTATTCCTCATCCCGTATGTCCAATACGGAAGAGAGGTGCTCGCATATCCGAACAATCAACAAGTACGTTCGGACAAACTACCACTATTAACCCTTTACTGGGAGCTACCCAATGTCGGGCATCAGTAGTCGTCCATTCGATGGGAAGATCGCCGGTCTTCAATCATTGTCTTCAATATCTTCGACTTAAATCGTCGTATAATTATTTGAAATGAGATTGAACTCGGTCTTTTCAAATAATCCTCGCATATATATGATTTTAAACCATTCCATATCGTTAATATTATTTTATAACGATTTATCGCTATTTTTATTTATATAAACATAGCTAAATTAATTCAACGACGCTTCGGGTCGATAGGCGGCCCTAGCGCTGTTTTTATCAAAATTTGATTTACACATATCTCGGAATCTAATCGTTGGATTTTAACAAATTTTATATCGTTGGAAAGATCTTCCCAAAGCGGTCCTAACGGTTCCAGTTTTGGGAAAATCCGACGGTCGGATCTTTCGGTATAATCATTTAAAGTTACGATTCTGAAACGCGAACTACCGTGCGTGATTCGTTTAATTTTAACATATATATATATATAATTATATAAATATAAACCGTTCGACGATTCCACTAACGTGTTTAACATGTCAAATAAAAGAATGTTTCTATTGGCACATCGTATCCACATATTCACAATGTCAAACAAATATATTTCATCTACATGACAATTGAACCAATGACAAATAAAAGCTAATTTTTATTATTTGTATTTCTATTTTTAACTTTAACAAATAAAAAGGGAATGTTTTATTTGTATAAAGTTTTCAGTGAATGTTTTTACAATAAAAATAATTCGTACAGATTCTAATGTACGTATTGTCATTAAAATGATATTTTAACTTTGCATTCTAATATATTCATTATTAGATAAAATGTCATTTCAACTATGCATATAAATTCTAGTATATGCATGACAAATAAAAGTGTAATTTCACTATGCATATAAATCCTAATGTATGTATTGTAAATAGAAATGTAATTTTAACAATGCATATAAATTCTAATATATGCATTGCAAATAAAAATGAAATTTCACTATGCATATAAATTCTAGTATATGCATGTAAATAAAGGTGTAATTTTAACAATGCATATAAAAATGTAATTTTAACAATGCATATAAATATGTAATTTTAACAATGCATATAAATTTTAATATATGCATTGAAAATAAAAATGAAATTTTACTATACATATTTTGATGTTTTCAATTTGTTAACAATTCTATTTTTAAACAAAATGTATGAAAGCGATGTTTTCATTTTCCTTCTTCCTAGCATGTTAAAAATAATATTTTAACCTACAAATATTTTCTAACATATGTTTCCTACTGAATCACTTTTACATTAAAAAAAGTGGAATTTTTAATGTTGCAACATTTTTATTCAAACAGACAATATTTCCCATAAATCAAACTTTGCAGTAAAAATATGATTTTAATGTTTCAACACTTTTATTCAAATATGAACAATTTTTATATGAATCATTCTTTTATAAAAATGATAATTTTTATTGTCAACATGCCTTTGTTTTAAAAATGAACATTTTCTAGTGATTTATTCATTTCATTAAAAACAAAGTTTTTTAATGTAAACATGTTTTATTTTAAAACATGCATGTTTGTCCAACTTCTATTATTACATCAAAAGTGGATTTTTAATGTAAAACATGTTTTCAATTTAAAACATGAATATTTGTCCACATTCTATCATTACATTAAAAAGTGAGTTTTTAATGTAAAACATGTTTTCAATTTAAAACATGAATATTTTATATAGATATATTATTACATTAAAAAGTGAACTTCTAATGTAAAACATGTTTTACTTTAGAACATGAATCTTTTTGTATATTTCTATTATTACATTAAAAAGTAAGCTTTTTAATGTAATCATGTTCTTATTAAAAACATGAACATTTCTGTTTTTATATTAATTCCATAAAATGATAGAAATTTATATTTCATTTTTGTTGAAAGTTCTAATTCAATCCAAATGGCAAAAGTGATATTTCATTTTGGTGAATCTTCTTGTTCAACACAATGGTAAATTTGATACCTCATTTTTGTTGAAAACTCTAGTTCAACAAATGACAAAAATGTATATTTTATTTTTTTGTTGAAAACTCTAGTTCAACAAATGACAAAACTGTTCTTTTCATTTTTGTTGAAAATTCCAATTCAACAAAATGACAAAATTTGATGTTCCTTTTTTGTTGAAAATTCTAATTCAACGAAATGATAAAAATGTCGCTTTTCATTTTTGTTTCCATTAAACAAAAGTGATAATATTGGTTTTAACTAAACTATTAATCAAGGGTGATAGTTTTGTTTCAATCTAAACAATGAAACAAAAGGGATAATGTTGTTTCAACTAAACTATTAATCAAGGGTGATAGTTTTGTTTCAATCTAAACTATGAAACAAAAAATGGAATCTATTTATCTTAATCTTTTTATCATAATCTTTCTATTATAATCTTTTTATTATAATCTATCTATTATAATCTTTTTATCATAATCTTTCTATTATAATCATTGTATTATAATCTATCTATTATAATCTTTTTATTATAATCTTTTAATCATAATTTTTTTATCATAATCTTTCTATTATAATCTTTTTATTATAATCTTTCTATTATAATCTTTTTATTATAATCTTTTTATTATAATCTTTCTATTATAATCTTTCTATTATAATCTTCCTATTATAATCTTTTAATCATAATCTTTCTATTATAATCTTTTTATTATAATCTTTCTATCATAATCTTTTTATTATAATCCTTCTATTATAATCTTTTTATTATAATCTTTCTTTTATAATCATTTTATTATAATCTTCCTATTATATTCTTTTTATCATAATCTTTCTATTATAATCTTTTTATTATAATCTTTTATGGTGAAAACTATTTTTTGACAAAAACCATGTTTCATGTAGACAATAAAGATAAATATTTTATTGTAAATCTAAGTTTGACAAAACAATGTTTCAAGCTAACAATAAAAATAAATATTTTATTGTAAATCTAAATTTGACAAAAAGTGTTTCATGTTAACAATAAAGGTGAGATTTTTATTGTTAATCTAAATTTAACTGTAATAACCCGGAAAATCTGGGCCAGTTTAAAATTTTTATTTTGGCAGTTTTAGCGAATTTTGATTATTTAAAATGAATTATTTTAAATAATATCGACGAGAAATTTATTTAGAAGAGAATTCAAACGTATATATTTATACGCGTCGTCGTTAGAATATAAATAATTATATATAATTATAAATAGAATTGAAAAGGGCGCGGTAGTTCGATAATTTGATTTCAAACTTCAATTGAATGTACCGGGTGCAAAACAATCCGGATTTTAGTGAAACCAAAAACATTAGAATCTAATTGGTAATATCTTTCCAACGAATCTGACCAACTGAAATTTCATAGCGGGAATCAAAAGATATGTCCAGTTGAAAATTCTGAATAGTCGCTATGGAATTCAGGCCCTTAAAAATGGAAATTTTGCAAACGACCTCGGATTTCGACGAAACCACTTTTGTTGGATCCGTGATGTAAAGTTATTGCTATATTCCAAATTTCATAATTTTTCGAATCAATATGTGAGCGTGGCAAAGGAAAACGCGTTTGACCAGTTTTAGTTGATTTTAATCAACTGGAAAATGGCCATTTTTCCAACGGTCTCAGAATTCGACGAAACTAGTTTTGTTAGGACCGTATCATCAATACGAAGCTAGAAAATATTTTTCGAGAATTTTAGAGTTAGTATGTGACCCCAGTAAAATGAAATGCGCGTTCAAATTCAATATATAGAGTTATATGTTGATTTCGACGGAAACTATTCGAAACGATCGAATTAGCCTACGATACATATCCCATTGTGTTCGGAATGGGGGTATTTAGCTATGGACGACAGGCGGTGGGCCTCGTTTCGAGGTCAAAATAAAAAGTTGCTTTTTGAAAAAAATAAAATGAATTAAATATAAAAAATATATATTTTCAGAAACCCCCCCCCTCTTTCTTGTTTTCACGAATCAGAAAAAATAAAAAAAAAAGTGAAAGAAGACGGAGCAGCCGCCACCACCCATCGTCGCAGGTCCCTCCGCCACCCTCCGCCTCCTCGCGCCACCTCCCATTGGCGAGCCCTCCGTCCTCCCTCCAACGCTCCCCTCAACGAAGCCCCGATACCCACGAAGATCACCTCCAGCGAAACCTAACCACCCAAGCCTCCACCCCCTCGCGCCGGCGATCCCCACCACCCACGACCGTCGTTCCCTCCTCCAACCTCTTCTTCTCCCTTCTCCCCTTCTTTGAACCCCGTAACCCTAAATCTCCCCAACCCCTAGCCGCCGCTCCTCTACGTCGCAGGCCCCACCATGCTTCCGCTGCGCCACCAGTCTCCACCACCTGCAGATCACGGCGAACACCACCCAACCAGACCTCAGCGAGCGCCACATCCAAGCCCCAAATCGAAGGAGACCGCTGCCCTAGCTTGGACCCGCCCTTGCCTCCATCGCACTGCACAGGGCTGGAATCACCGCGAGGCGCTGTAGTAGCTCTCCGACCCGTTCATCCCTTCCTCCACTGAAACTCACAGCTCTTCTCCGTCACGAGGTGAGTTTCTCTAAGTTGATTTCAACTAAAAACGGTTAGGAAAAAGGGAATGTTTATTTTACGTGACAAATCAGTTTTTAAAAATAAATACTTTGATTTGAAAATATAACATACTCTATTTTTGAAAACACAAAATAGCATGACTTTTGAAAGTATAAAATATTATTTTTGTAAATAAAAATAGTATTCATTTTGAAAATAAATAAAGCATTGTTTTTAAAATGTAAGCATATAATAAAGGCGAGATTTTTATACAGAGGAAGGCGATATTTTTAAGTAAAGAAAGGCGAAATTTTTATTGAATGTAAAGGTTAAAAATATAATTTTTATCGTGGGTAAGGAATAAAAATATAATTTTTATATGGCAGAGCTTATAAAAATATTTTTTTTATAATATAAGATAGAAAATATAAAAATACGATTTTTATATATGTTGTAGCGAAAAGATTTGATCTTTATAAATATAGCGGAGTGATAAAAATGTGATTTTTAATGTGAACAGTGTGAATAAAAGTGCGACTGAATTGACGGGCAGCAAAACAGAATCCAGACCATTCAGAAGTAAAGAATGGAGGAGTGGATCCCTCGGAGAGAACTCCTCACTCTAAATTTTCTTTTCTAGTTATATATATATATACTAGGATGCAGACGGTGCTTAGAAGCACCCGACACCTTTGTTTGAAACCATGGATGTTTGGTTGATTTGTGGTTTGATTGTGATATTGGTTTGAATGTGGTTTGTGGTGTGAAAAATCAAATCGATAAATTGGTTAGGATTAGACGTGCGCCGTTATAAGGCGAAGGAGTAAGGCTAGGTTAGACCCTGCTCCAAATTTTGTGGTTTGAATAACGAAAGTGATTTGATTGATATGTGTATGACGTGGGCCATTATTAGACCGGGGATAAGGCGAGGCCTAATCCCGTTTCTAGTATCGTGCCGTTATGCCGCCGAAATTTTCTAAAATATGTTAGAAAAATAAAAATATCATTTTATTGAATAAATGAACTGAATAGAGCATTCATAAGTTAAATAAAATATTTTATCGTTAAAAATATAGTTTTAACGTGGAAGTGAATAAAATAAAATATTCATTTACAAACCGGACGGTTTGTTTATGTACACCTATTTGAAGGACATTGATTGGGTCGATAGATTTTACACATCGCCCAACTGCACAACTAAAATCTGTGTTTGATTGTTTGAAACCCCACACGGGTGTTGGGATGAAATTTGAAGTTCACTCATCCTGATTGATTAAATATGTCGATCGATTGATTGACAGGCTGTTATAAGCGTTAGATATCTATATTTGATGCTTATACAGTGTAGTGCACTTTGGTTGATGGTTGATTATTTTGCAATGTTATTATATACGTGTGATGTATGAAAATCCATATAATTAACATTATATGGTGATTGATTGGGCCTCATTCCAATTTAGAAAATTTACATCTTTATCAATATAAAATAAAGGTTCATGTGTTGACTGTACTCATCCGTTGAGATAAGTCATGTGTTGAACGAAATATTTTAATAAGAAAATTTACATCTTTATCAATATAAAATAAAGGTTCATGTGTTGACTGTACTCATCCGTTGAGATAAGTCATGTGTTGAACGAAATATTTTAATATAGAAATATTTGAATAGGAAATATTTGAAAAAGAAATATTTGAAATAGAATATTTGAAAATAGAATGATATGAAGCTGTGTTGATTAGATTGACGCCATTTTGACGTGAATGATATTTATATCGATTTTATTCATTTTATAATGAATCTCGAAAGTGATTTCAAAATCTGATATTTTGAAAAGAATTGAATATAAATAAATTCGAATAGAAATTGAATATAAATGAATTCGAATTGAAATGGAATAGAAATGAATTCGAATTGAAATTGAATTGAAAACGAACTGAAATTGAATTAGAAATCAATTTGAATTGATATCAATTTGAAATGAATTTAATATGAATTTAAATTGGAATATTCAATTTTGATTTGAAATTGAATATAAAGTTGAAACCGTTTTGAAAATGAATTTAAAACGATTTATAAAGCACGTTTTGAATTGAAATCGACGAAGTATATATTATATATATTATATATATATATATAATATAATGGCCTGAATAGAACGCGCCGCGCCGCGGCAGTTCGCGAATTTCGACCATTGACTTCGAATGGATATTGCGGGAGATCCGACCGTCGGATTCTCCTAAAACCGGAACCGTTGGGTTCGTATCGAAAAGAGCTTTCTAACAAATATTAGAAATTAGAAATCTAACGGTTGGATTTGGAATTATGTCCAAATCAAATTTGAAAAAGGTCGCTGTAAGTGCAGTTCGATGGCCGTTGATGGAAATCGATCGTACGGGCCTTGATAAAATCATTAAAAATATCAATAATTTGTGTAAAATCATAAGAAATGATTTGGGAAGAATTGGGATGAAAAACTCCATATTTGAAAAGATAAAAATAGATTTTTATCGAAATGAACTAGTTTTGAACTAGAATTATAATTCTATTTATTTTTAAAATAAATAAATTGAATTTGAAATGGTTTTGAAAACAACCAGAATTTCCAATGATTGCATTGGAATGGATCTGAATCGAAATTGTCTTCGGAATATTTCGATGTTGGATTTCGTGATTATACATATGTTGTTATGGAAATTTGAAAGATATAGATATGTATATCGTTATTTCCAATACGACATTTGTTAATCGTAGAATTTGATATTGAATATAAGCCGATATATTTTCTATTCGGAGCCTTGTATTGAATATCAAATGTGATTTGGGTTTGTCGTGAATGGTGTCTTCATTAACACTGTTCTTAAGCCCAGTTGAGAAAAGATTAAATCTTTTTATTTAGATTTAATGAAGTGTACCAATTAAATTATATTTAATTGGAATTGAATTGGTATTGATTTTTGGGTTTATCGTGAGCAGTGTTTTAAATAACACTCGTTCTTTAACCCGATAATTAATGAATGTGATTTTGGGTTTATCGTGAACCGTGTTTTAAAATGACACTGATTCTTTAACCCAGTCACAGATTAAAACTAAGTGGGGTTTTAATGAATCTTTAATTAGATTGAAATGATCGAGAATGGAGTATCTCCAGTTTTGCTCCAGGCGTTAGTTAAATCTTTAATTAGATTTGAACGTGAAATGGTAATTGAATTTACCGATAACACCGTGGTGTTAGATATGAAGTATAACTAGTTTTACTTCATGGGACGAATAGGTTGGGATTGGGAAATTAAAATAAATGATTATTTCGGTAAGGTTCGTTAATCCCGACTAGTTGAATCGAAATTCAAAAGAAGATTAGAGAATAAACTTTAATGATTTATCTTTGATAAAATTAACGGGAACCTTTCCCTATGAATGTGAAATTTAGAAACTAACTGTCGGTTAGCTAGGCAGAATGGTTTCCTGGATATTGATCTGATGTTGGTTTCGGCCTTCAGGGTTAATATTTGGGGAATTATTCTCCTGATTAATTTACGGTTAGTGACTGATGAATTGAAATGAGGCGTATGTTGTGTTTGTGTAACACTTATTTAAAATATACGCGAGTTATTCGGGAAGACCGAGTTTATCCCATTCTGAATAACTGATACGACGATAAGTCGAAGATGAAGACGATGGTCGAAGACCGGAGGTCTTCACGTCGTTTGGGTGATTACTGATGATCATGATTGGGCTGTACACCCAAGAAGATGGAAACAGTTGGTGATCGTCTAGACGTACTTGGAGATCGATGGATATGCGGGGTACTAGGTGCCTCCGGTTTCGTTCAGACCCAGAACGGACTTGCAAATGGACTGTGTGTCTGACATTGGATTTTAGTCCGTGTGATTGATCTCTATTAAATATATATCTGTTTGGCGGCGGAGAATTTATTCTCTTGCTTAACGCCCTTCTCTGAGACATACAAGCTCAGGGGTTATATACTGATGGATATCAAACGCATGGAGTAAATTGCCCGTGAGGCATGCCTAAGTGGCAATTGATCGAGGCTACTGTTGAAAAGCAAAGTCTTGTGGTGATGATCAAAGCACGGCCTTTGTGGCGTAGCTTTGTGTAACGTTTACTTCGCGAGTTTCGCACCCCGGTTGTGAACCAAAAACGGGAGAGGACCTCAGGGAGGGCATGCGTTTCCTTCTAGCTAGGGTGGTGTCAGTGACCTACCAGCCCTGACATTTATATACTTTTCACCTGTGTGGTTGTTGCTGTTGCGAGGCGCCTCGGTTAGATCGGACGATCCGGGTCCGATGGAGCCATTCGTTGGCTCGTTTACGCCCCAAAGGGCGGGGAAACGTATTGTTCAGGCACTATAATCCACATCGGTGGACCGGCCCTGTCACTCCAAGGGGCATTTGCGGCTGTTTCGGAGACATGGGCTAGATTGTCTCGAAGACGGTGAGGACGATCCCTGGCCTCGGTTCATAGATGGAAACCCAATTTCCAAATACGTGACTTTGCGATTTCGATTGTATAACCTATATATGGCGACATAGTGGTATGGGGCATTCATGCCGCCTATGATTGATACTTATGATTTGAAGTTGTTTTATACACTACACACATATAGTAATAATAAATGATTTGTTTTAAACGTATCAAGCATTCTTGGCTATTATAAGGTAAAAACCCTATCCTACGGCTTGCGTTGCATTGTGTGATGGGAACTGGGTCTTATAATAGCTTCATTTTTCCTTATTTAGCATTGCGCTGTTTGTTTTATGCACTGGTGTTCTTGGGAGAAAACCCGTTCCGTGTTATACGGCGTGGTCCCTTGATTTACCTAACTTTAAAATAAAGATTAATAACTGTTTTAGTTCTCACACCAGTCACATGACTGACCTGGAGTTTATTGTTTTAACCTAAACTCTGGGTGCCCCTATTTTGACACGGGCAGCTAGTAGTTTTGGTTTTGCAGATTTATATTCACAGGATCCTGGTTTACAGCTGGAACGATATCCGGAAAGCTTTGTATCCGTATATCTCTTCTAGTTGTGTATTGTATTATTTTCCGCTGCGATGTATTTAAATGTAATTTAAATCTCTGATATTTCTGTGTAATATTCATTTATACTCTGTATATTCTTGTATTCTGGTGCATTGTTGTAATATACAATGAAATGTTCTTTTGTATGCATTCTGATTTGTCTTGTTCTCAAACGATATGGCGTTTCGAACGGTCTGGGTCGGTTTAGCGACTGGTTCGGACCGAGCGAAATTCCCGGCCTTCACAGTTGGTATCAGAGCTTTGGTTTACAAAGCAGAGAACAAGACACATTAGAACCATACGAAAGAATTCATCAGATATTGGATTAGTAATATCCAATGGGAATGACTCGTTAGAGATGGGATCAGTAGTATCCTAGAACGAGTGTGAAGAGTATATTTTAAAGTGAAAACAAATTTTGTTTTGAAAATTTAAATCAACTATTCGTATTTGATTATTTATTCTATATTGATTGGGACAATCCGATATATAAAGATTTTGCATATATGTCTTGCAAACGTGTATTCGAAGTTTTAATATACTGGATAGTTATAGAATCATACTCTAGTTGCCCGGGGATAATTCTGGTGACGGGGCACCATCGCCAGTATTTATTTTCGAGCGACAAAAGTGAGATTTCTATATATCTCCTATTGACTGGTGTGAGAACCGAAATTAGATAGGACCTATTGTTGTGATTTGGCATCAAAACATGATTTTCTTTATATATATCAAAATTATGAATTTGAAACGTTAATCCACTAATTGATTGATGTTTGTGTTGTTTGTTTAATTGTTTGCTAATTTTTAGCCATTTAGCCTAATTGAATCACATATTGAATTGTATTGAAATTGGTCGCATTTGCATGCATATACATATACTTCCATTGAACAGGTCATAGCAAGGAGGCTAGAGCAGAGAATAAAATTTGTTTGCCCGACAAATAGGTACATGTTTACTACATAATTTACTGTTTTGTTTGGGTGATGATGATTTTATGAGCCTATAGGCTAGCCGCTTGGCTTTTTTCTTTTTCTTTTTGAGATCTGAAGGACCGGGGAAGCTATTTGAGATTTCCCGATGCTCCCATTGCAGGGGAGGTTATGGCGAAAATTTTTCGAAAATTTAGGGTGTTAGCCAAATTTTTGAAAATTCTCAAAAACTGAAAAGTTGGAGAATGGAAGCCAGACCGAACGTAGAGTTGATTAATCAAACCACTTTCGACTTTGTTCCTTTTCGGGGACGAAAAGTTTTAAGTGGGGGAGATTGTAATAACCCGGAAAATCTGGGCCAGTTTAAAAATTTTATTTTGGCAGTTTTAGCGAATTTTGATTATTTAAAATGAATTATTTTAAATAATATCGACGAGAAATTTATTTAGAAGAGAATTCAAACGTATATATTTATACGCGTCGTCGTTAGAATATAAATAATTATATATAATTATAAATAGAATTGAAAAGGGCGCCGTAGTTCGATAATTCGATTTCAAACTTCAATTGAATGTACCGGGTGCAAAACAATCCGGATTTTAGTGAAACCAAAAACATTAGAATCTAATTGGTAATATCTTTCCAACGAATCCGACCAACTGAAATTTCATAGCGGGAATCAAAAGATATGTCCAGTTGAAAATTCTGAATAGTCGCTATGGAATTCAGGCCCTTAAAAATGGAAATTTTGCAAACGGCCTCGGATTTCGACGAAACCACTTTTGTTGGATCCGTGATGTAAAGTTATTGCTAGATTCCAAATTTCATAATTTTTCGAATCAATATGTGAGCGTGGCAAAGGAAAACGCGTTTGACCAGTTTTAGTTGATTTTAATCGACTGGAAAATGGCCATTTTTCCAACGGTCTCAGAATTCGACGAAACTAGTTTTGTTAGGACCGTATCGTCAATACGAAACTAGAAAATATTTTTCGAGAATTTTTAGAGTTAGTATGTGACCCCAGTAAAATGAAATGCGCGTTCAAATTCAATATATAGAGTTATATGTTGATTTCGACGGAAACTATTCGAAACAATCGAATTAGCTTACGATACATATCCCATTGTGTTCGGAATGGGGGTATTTAGCTATGGACGACAGGCGGTGGGCCTCGTTTCGAGGTCAAAATAAAAAGTTGCTTTTTGAAAAAAATAAAATGAATTAAATATAAAATATATATATTTTCAGAAACCCCCCCTCTTTCTTGTTTTCACGAATCAGAAAAAAATAAAAAAAAAGGGAAAGAAGACGGAGCAGCCGCCACCACCCATCGTCGCGGGTCCCTCCGCCACCCTCCGCCTCCTCGCGCCACCTCCCATTGGCGAGCCCTCCGTCCTCCCTCCAACGCTCCCCTCAACGAAGCCCCGATACCCACGAAGATCACCTCCAGCGAAACCTAACCACCCAAGCCTCCACCCCCTCGCGTCGGCGATCCCCACCACCCACGACCGTCGTTCCCTCCTCCGACCTCTTCTTCTCCCTTCTCCCCTTCTTTGAACCCCGTAACCCTAAATCTCCCCAACCCTTAGCCGCCGCTCCTCTACGTCGCAGGCCCCACCATGCTTCCGCTGCGCCACCAGTCTCCACCACATGCAGATCACGGCGAACACCACCCAACCAGACCTCAGCGAGCGCCACATCCAAGCCCCAAATCGAAGGAGACCGCTGCCCTAGCTTGGACCCGCCCTCGCCTCCATCGCACTGCACAGGGCTGGAATCACCGCGAGGCGCTGTAGTAGCTCTCCGACCCGTTCATCCCTTCCTCCACTGAAACTCACAGCTCTTCTCCGTCACGAGGTGAGTTTCTCTAAGTTGATTTCAACTAAAAACGGTTAGGAAAAAGGGAATGTTTATTTTACGTGACAAATCAGTTTTTAAAAATAAATACTTTGATTTGAAAATATAACATACTCTATTTTTGAAAACACAAAATAGAATGACTTTTGAAAGTATAAAATATTATTTTTGTAAATAAAAATAGTATTCATTTTGAAAATAAATAAAGCATTGTTTTTAAAATGTAAGCATATAATAAAGGCGAGATTTTTATACAGAGGAAGGCGATATTTTTAAGTAAAGAAAGGCGAAATTTTTATTGAATGTAAAGGTTAAAAATATATTTTTTATCGTGGGTAAGGAATAAAAATATAATTTTTATATGGCAGAGCTTATAAAATTTTTTTTTTTTATAATATAAGATAGAAAATATAAAAATACGATTTTTATATATGTTGTAGCGAAAAGATTTGATCTTTATAAATATAGCGGAGTGATAAAAATGTGATTTTTAATGTGAACAGTGTGAATAAAAGTGCGATGGAATTGACGGGCAGCAAAACAGAATCCAGACCATTCAGAAGTAAAGAATGGAGGAGTGGATCCCTCGGTGAGAACTCCTCACTCTAAATTTTCTTTTCTAGTTATATATATATATACTAGGATGCAGACGGTGCTTAGAAGCACCCGACACCTTTGTTTGAAACCATGGATGTTTGGTTGATTTGTGGTTTGATTGTGATATTGGTTTGAATGTGGTTTGTGGTGTGAAAAATCGAATCGATAAATTGGTTAGGATTAGAAGTGCGCCGTTATAAGGCGAAGGAGTAAGGCTAGGTTAGACCCTGCTCCAAATTTTGTGGTTTGAATAACGAAAGTGATTTGATTGATATGTGTATGACGTGGGCCATTATTAGACCGGGGATAAGGCGAGGCCTAATCTCGTTTCTAGTATCGTGCCGTTATGCCGCCGAAATTTTCTAAAATATGTTAGAAAAATAAAAATATCATTTTATTGAATAAATGAACTGAATAGAGCATTCATAAGTTAAATAAAATATTTTATCGTTAAAAATATAGTTTTAACGTGGAAGTGAATAAAATAAAATATTCATTTACAAACCGGATGGTTTGTTTATGTACACCTATTTGAAGGACATTGATTGGGTCGATAGATTTTACACATCGCCCAACTGCACAACTAAAATCTGTGTTTGATTGTTTGAAACCCCACACGGGTGTTGGGATGAAATTTGAAGTTCACTCATCATGATTGATTAAATATGTCGATCGATTGATTGACAGGCTGTTATAAGCGTTAGATATCTATATTTGATGCTTATACAGTGTAGTGCACTTTGGTTGATGGTTGATTATTTTGCAATGTTATTATATACGTGTGATGTATGAAAATCCATATAATTAACATTATATGGTGATTGATTGGGCCTCATTCCAATTTAGAAAATTTACATCTTTATCAATATAAAATAAAGGTTCATGTGTTGACTGTACTCATCCGTTGAGATAAGTCATGTGTTGAACGAAATATTTTAATAAGAAAATTTACATCTTTATCAATATAAAATAAAGGTTCATGTGTTGACTGTACTCATCCGTTGAGATAAGTCATGTGTTGAACGAAATATTTTAATATAGAAATATTTGAATAGGAAATATTTGAAAAAGAAATATTTGAAATAGAATATTTGAAAATAGAATGATATGAAGCCGTGTTGATTAGATTGACGCCATTTTGACGTGAATGATATTTATATCGATTTTATTCATTTTATAATGAATCTCGAAAGTGATTTCAAAATCTGATATTTTGAAAAGAATTGAATATAAATAAATTCGAATAGAAATTGAATATAAATGAATTCGAATTGAAATGGAATAGAAATGAATTCGAATTGAAATTGAATTGAATTGAAAACGAACTGAAATTGAATTAGAAATCAATTTGAATTGATATCAATTTGAAATGAATTTAATATGAATTTAAATTGGAATATTCAATTTTGATTTGAAATTGAATATAAAGTTGAAACCGTTTTGAAAATGAATTTAAAACGATTTATAAAGCACGTTTTGAATTGAAATCGACGAAGTATATATTATATATATTATATATATATAATATAATTGCCTGAATAGAACGCGCCGCGCCGCGGCAGTTCGCGAATTTCGACCATTGACTTCGAATGGATATTGCGGGAGATCCGACCGTCGGATTCTCCTAAAACCGGAACCGTTGGGTTCGTATCGAAAAGAGCTTTCTAACAAATATTAGAAATTAGAAATCTAACGGTTGGATTTGGAATTATGTCCAAATCAAATTTGAAAAAGGTCGCTGTAAGTGCAGTTCGATGGCCGTTGATGGAAATCGATCGTACGGTCCTTGATAAAATCATTAAAAATATCAATAATTTGTGTAAAATCATAAGAAATGATTTGGGAAGAATTGGGATGAAAAACTCCATATTTGAAAAGATAAAAATAGATTTTTATCGAAATGAACTAGTTTTGAACTAGAATTATAATTCTATTTATTTTTAAAATAAATAAATTGAATTTGAAATGGTTTTGAAAACAACCAGAATTTCCAATGATTGCATTGGAATGGATTTGAATCGAAATTGTCTTCGGAATATTTCGATGTTGGATTTCGTGATTATACAGATGTTGTTATGGAAATTTGAAAGATATAGATATGTATATCGTTATTTCCAATACGACATTTGTTAATCGTAGAATTTGATATTGAATATAAGCCGATATATTTTCTATTCGGAGCCTTGTATTGAATATCAAATGTGATTTGGGTTTGTCGTGAATGGTGTCTTCATTAACACTGTTCTTAAGCCCAGTTGAGAAAAGATTAAATCTTTTTATTTAGATTTAATGAAGTGTACCAATTAAATTATATTTAATTGGAATTGAATTGGTATTGATTTTTGGGTTTATCGTGAGCAGTGTTTTAAATAACACTCGTTCTTTAACCCGATAATTAATGAATGTGATTTTGGGTTTATCGTGAACCGTGTTTTAAAATGACACTGATTCTTTAACCCAGTCACAGATTAAAACTAAGTGGGGTTTTAATGAATCTTTAATTAGATTGAAATGATCGAGAATGGAGTATCTCCAGTTTTGCTCCAGGCGTTAGTTAAATCTTTAATTAGATTTGAACGTGAAATGGTAATTGAATTTACCGATAACACCGTGGTGTTAGATATGAAGTATAACTAGTTTTACTTCATGGGACGAATAGGTTGGGATTGGGAAATTAAAATAAATGATTATTTCGGTAAGGTTCGTTAATCCCGACTAGTTGAATCGAAATTCAAAAGAAGATTAGAGAATAAACTTTAATGATTTATCTTTGATAAAATTAACGGGAACCTTTCCCTATGAATGTGAAATTTAGAAACTAACTGTCGGTTAGCTAGGCAGAATGGTTTCCTGGATATTGATCTGATGTTGGTTTCGGCCTTCAGGGTTAATATTTGGGGAATTATTCTCCTGATTAATTTACGGTTAGTGACTGATGAATTGAAATGAGGCGTATGTTGTGTTTGTGTAACACTTATTTAAAATATACGCGAGTTATTCGGGAAGACCGAGTTTATCCCATTCTGAATAACTGATACGACGATAAGTCGAAGATGAAGACGATGGTCGAAGACCGGAGGTCTTCACGTCGTTTGGGTGATTACTGATGATCTTGATTGGGCTGTACACCCAAGAAGATGGAAACAGTTGGTGATCGTCTAGACGTACTTGGAGATCGATGGATATGCGGGGTACTAGGTGCCTCCGGTTTCGTTCAGACCCAGAACGGACTTGCAAATGGACTGTGTGTCTGACATTGGATTTTAGTCCGTGTGATTGATCTCTATTAAATATATATCTGTTTGGCGGCGGAGAATTTATTCTCTTGCTTAACGCCCTTCTCTGAGACATACGAGCTCAGGGGTTATATACTGATGGATATCAAACGCATGGAGTAAATTGCCCGTGAGGCATGCCTAAGTGGCAATTGATCGAGGCTTCTGTTGAAAAGCAAAGTCTTGTGGTGATGATCAAAGCACGGCCTTTGTGGCGTAGCTTTGTGTAACGTTTACTTCGCGAGTTTCGCACCCCGGTTGTGAACCAAAAACGGGAGAGGACCTCAGGGAGGGCATGCGTTTCCTTCTAGCTAGGGTGGTGTCAGTGACCTACCAGCCCTGACATTTATATACTTTTCACCTGTGTGGTTGTTGCTGTTGCGAGGCGCCTCGGTTAGATCGGACGATCCTGGTCCGATGGAGCCATTCGTTGGCTCGTTTACGCCCCAAAGGGCGGGGAAACGTATTGTTCAGGCACTATAATCCACATCGGTGGACCGGCCCTGTCGCTCCAAGGGGCAGTTGCGGCTGTTCCGGAGACATGGGCTAGATTGTCTCGAAGACGGTGAGGACGATCCCTGGCCTCGGTTCATAGATGGAAACCCAATTTCCAAATACGTGACTTTGCGATTTCGATTGTATAACCTATATATGGCGACATAGTGGTATGGGGCATTCATGCCGCCTATGATTGATACTTATGATTTGAAGTTGTTTTATACACTACACACATATAGTAATAATAAATGATTTGTTTTAAACGTATCAAGCATTCTTGGCTATTATAAGGTAAAAACCCTATCCTACGGCTTGCGTTGCATTGTGTGATGGGAACTGGGTCTTATAATAGCTTCATTTTTCCTTATTTAGCATTGCGCTGTTTGTTTTATGCACTGGTGTTCTTGGGAGAAAACCCGTTCCGTGTTATACGGCGTGGTCCCTTGATTTACCTAACTTTAAAATAAAGATTAATAACTGTTTTAGTTCTCACACCAGTCACATGACTGACCTGGAGTTTATTGTTTTAACCTAAACTCTGGGTGCCCCTATTTTGACACGGGCAGCTAGTAGTTTTGGTTTTGCAGATTTATATTCACAGGATCCTGGTTTACAGCTGGAACGATATCCGGAAAGCTTTGTATCCGTATATCTCTTCTAGTTGTGTATTGTATTATTTTCCGCTGCGATGTATTTAAATGTAATTTAAATCTCTGATATTTCTGTGTAATATTCATTTATACTCTGTATATTCTTGTATTCTGGTGCATTGTTGTAATATACAATGAAATGTTCTTTTGTATGCATTCTGATTTGTCTTGTTCTCAAACGATATGGCGTTTCGAACGGTCTGGGTCGGTTTAGCGACTGGTTCGGACCGAGCGAAATTCCCGGCCTTCACAGTTGGTATCAGAGCTTTGGTTTACAAAGCAGAGAACAAGACACATTAGAACCATACGAAAGAATTCATCAGATATTGGATTAGTAATATCCAATGGGAATGACTCGTTAGAGATGGGATCAGTAGTATCCTAGAACGAGTGTGAAGAGTATATTTTAAAGTGAAAACAAATTTTGTTTTGAAAATTTAAATCAACTATTCGTATTTGATTATTTATTCTATATTGATTGGGACAATCCGATATATAAAGATTTTGCATATATGTCTTGCAAACGTGTATTCGAAGTTTTAATATACTGGATAGTTATAGAATCATACTCTAGTTGCCCGGGGATAATTCTGGTGACGGGGCACCATCGCCAGTATTTATTTTCGAGCGACAAAAGTGAGATTTCTATATATCTCCTATTGACTGGTGTGAGAACCGAAATTAGATAGGACCTATTGTTGTGATTTGGCATCAAAACATGATTTTCTTTATATATATCAAAATTATGAATTTGAAACGTTAATCCACTAATTGATTGATGTTTGTGTTGTTTGTTTAATTGTTTGCTAATTTTTAGCCATTTAGCCTAATTGAATCACATATTGAATTGTATTGAAATTGGTCGCATTTGCATGCATATACATATACTTCCATTGAACAGGTCATAGCAAGGAGGCTAGAGCAGAGAATAAAATTTGTTTGCCCGACAAATAGGTACATGTTTACTACATAATTTACTGTTTTGTTTGGGTGATGATGATTTTATGAGCCTATAGGCTAACCGCTTGGCTTTTTTCTTTTTCTTTTTGAGATCTGAAGGACCGGGGAAGCTATTTGAGATTTCCCGATGCTCCCATTGCAGGGGAGGTTATGGCGAAAAATTTTCGAAAATTTAGGGTGTTAGCCAAATTTTTGAAAATTCTCAAAAACTGAAAAGTTGGAGAATGGAAGCCAGACCGAACGTAGAGTTGATTAATCAAACCACTTTCGACTTTGTTCCTTTTCGGGGACGAAAAGTTTTAAGTGGGGGAGATTGTAATAACCCGGAAAATCTGGGCCAGTTTAAAAATTTTATTTTGGCAGTTTTAGCGAATTTTGATTATTTAAAATGAATTATTTTAAATAATATCGACGAGAAATTTATTTAGAAGAGAATTCAAACGTATATATTTATACGCGTCGTCGTTAGAATATAAATAATTATATATAATTATAAATAGAATTGAAAAGGGCGCCGTAGTTCGATAATTCGATTTCAAACTTCAATTGAATGTACCGGGTGCAAAACAATCCGGATTTTAGTGAAACCAAAAACATTAGAATCTAATTGGTAATATCTTTCCAACGAATCCGACCAACTGAAATTTCATAGCGGGAATCAAAAGATATGTCCAGTTGAAAATTCTGAATAGTCGCTATGGAATTCAGGCCCTTAAAAATGAAAATTTTGCAAACGGCTTCGGATTTCGACGAAACCACTTTTGTTGGATCCGTGATGTAAAGTTATTGCTAGATTCCAAATTTCATAATTTTTCGAATCAATATGTGAGCGTGGCAAAGGAAAACGCGTTTGACCAGTTTTAGTTGATTTTAATCGACTGGAAAATGGCCATTTTTCCAACGGTCTCAGAATTCGACGAAACTAGTTTTGTTAGGACCGTATCGTCAATACGAAACTAGAAAATATTTTTCGAGAATTTTTAGAGTTAGTATGTGACCCCAGTAAAATGAAATGCGCGTTCAAATTCAATATATAGAGTTATATGTTGATTTCGACGGAAACTATTCGAAACAATCGAATTAGCTTACGATACATATCCCATTGTGTTCGGAATGGGGGTATTTAGCTATGGACGACAGGCGGTGGGCCTCGTTTCGAGGTCAAAATAAAAAGTTGCTTTTTGAAAAAAATAAAATGAATTAAATATAAAATATATATATTTTCAGAAACCCCCCCTCTTTCTTGTTTTCACGAATCAGAAAAAAAATAAAAAAAAGGGAAAGAAGACGGAGCAGCCGCCACCACCCATCGTCGCGGGTCCCTCCGCCACCCTCCGCCTCCTCGCGCCACCTCCCATTGGCGAGCCCTCCGTCCTCCCTCCAACGCTCCCCTCAACGAAGCCCCGATACCCACGAAGATCACCTCCAGCGAAACCTAACCACCCAAGCCTCCACCCCCTCGCGCCGGCGATCCCCACCACCCACGACCGTCGTTCCCTCCTCCGACCTCTTCTTCTCCCTTCTCCCCTTCTTTGAACCCCGTAACCCTAAATCTCCCCAACCCTTAGCCGCCGCTCCTCTACGTCGCAGGCCCCACCATGCTTCCGCTGCGCCACCAGTCTCCACCACCTGCAGATCACGGCGAACACCACCCAACCAGACCTCAGCGAGCGCCACATCCAAGCCCCAAATCGAAGGAGACCGCTGCCCTAGCTTGGACCCGCCCTCGCCTCCATCGCACTGCACAGGGCTGGAATCACCGCGAGGCGCTGTAGTAGCTCTCCGACCCGTTCATCCCTTCCTCCACTGAAACTCACAGCTCTTCTCCGTCACGAGGTGAGTTTCTCTAAGTTGATTTCAACTAAAAACGGTTAGGAAAAAGGGAATGTTTATTTTACGTGACAAATCAGTTTTTAAAAATAAATACTTTGATTTGAAAATATAACATACTCTATTTTTGAAAACACAAAATAGAATGACTTTTGAAAGTATAAAATATTATTTTTGTAAATAAAAATAGTATTCATTTTGAAAATAAATAAAGCATTGTTTTTAAAATGTAAGCATATAATAAAGGCGAGATTTTTATACAGAGAAAGGCGATATTTTTAAGTAAAGAAAGGCGAAATTTTTATTGAATGTAAAGGTTAAAAATATATTTTTTATCGTGGGTAAGGAATAAAAATATAATTTTTATATGGCAGAGCTTATAAATTTTTTTTTTTATAATATAAGATAGAAAATATAAAAATACGATTTTTATATATGTTGTAGCGAAAAGATCTGATCTTTATAAATATAGCGGAGTGATAAAAATGTGATTTTTAATGCGAACAGTGTGAATAAAAGTGCGATGGAATTGACGGGCAGCAAAACAGAATCCAGACCATTCAGAAGTAAAGAATGGAGGAGTGGATCCCTCGGTGAGAACTCCTCACTCTAAATTTTCTTTTCTAGTTATATATATATATATACTAGGATGCAGACGGTGCTTAGAAGCACCCGACACCTTTGTTTGAAACCATGGATGTTTGGTTGATTTGTGGTTTGATTGTGATATTGGTTTGAATGTGGTTTGTGGTGTGAAAAATCGAATCGATAAATTGGTTAGGATTAGAAGTGCGCCGTTATAAGGCGAAGGAGTAAGGCTAGGTTAGACCCTGCTCCAAATTTTGTGGTTTGAATAACGAAAGTGATTTGATTGATATGTGTATGACGTGGGCCATTATTAGACCGGGGATAAGGCGAGGCCTAATCTCGTTTCTAGTATCGTGCCGTTATGCCGCCGAAATTTTCTAAAATATGTTAGAAAAATAAAAATATCATTTTATTGAATAAATGAACTGAATAGAGCATTCATAAGTTAAATAAAATATTTTATCGTTAAAAATATAGTTTTAACGTGGAAGTGAATAAAATAAAATATTCATTTACAAACCGGATGGTTTGTTTATGTACACCTATTTGAAGGACATTGATTGGGTCGATAGATTTTACACATCGCCCAACTGCACAACTAAAATCTGTGTTTGATTGTTTGAAACCCCACACGGGTGTTGGGATGAAATTTGAAGTTCACTCATCATGATTGATTAAATATGTCGATCGATTGATTGACAGGCTGTTATAAGCGTTAGATATCTATATTTGATGCTTATACAGTGTAGTGCACTTTGGTTGATGGTTGATTATTTTGCAATGTTATTATATACGTGTGATGTATGAAAATCCATATAATTAACATTATATGGTGATTGATTGGGCCTCATTCCAATTTAGAAAATTTACATCTTTATCAATATAAAATAAAGGTTCATGTGTTGACTGTACTCATCCGTTGAGATAAGTCATGTGTTGAACGAAATATTTTAATAAGAAAATTTACATCTTTATCAATATAAAATAAAGGTTCATGTGTTGACTGTACTCATCCGTTGAGATAAGTCATGTGTTGAACGAAATATTTTAATATAGAAATATTTGAATAGGAAATATTTGAAAAAGAAATATTTGAAATAGAATATTTGAAAATAGAATGATATGAAGCCGTGTTGATTAGATTGACGCCATTTTGACGTGAATGATATTTATATCGATTTTATTCATTTTATAATGAATCTCGAAAGCGATTTCAAAATCTGATATTTTGAAAAGAATTGAATATAAATAAATTCGAATAGAAATTGAATATAAATGAATTCGAATTGAAATGGAATAGAAATGAATTCGAATTGAAATTGAATTGAATTGAAAACGAACTGAAATTGAATTAGAAATCAATTTGAATTGATATCAATTTGAAATGAATTTAATATGAATTTAAATTGGAATATTCAATTTTGATTTGAAATTGAATATAAAGTTGAAACCGTTTTGAAAATGAATTTAAAACGATTTATAAAGCACGTTTTGAATTGAAATCGACGAAGTATATATTATATATATTATATATATATAATATAATGGCCTGAATAGAACGCGCCGCGCCGCGGCAGTTCGCGAATTTCGACCATTGACTTCGAATGGATATTGCGGGAGATCCGACCGTCGGATTCTCCTAAAACCGGAACCGTTGGGTTCGTATCGAAAAGAGCTTTCTAACAAATATTAGAAATTAGAAATCTAACGGTTGGATTTGGAATTATGTCCAAATCAAATTTGAAAAAGGTCGCTGTAAGTGCAGTTCGATGGCCGTTGATGGAAATCGATCGTACGGGCCTTGATAAAATCATTAAAAATATCAATAATTTGTGTAAAATCATAAGAAATGATTTGGGAAGAATTGGGATGAAAAACTCCATATTTGAAAAGATAAAAATAGATTTTTATCGAAATGAACTAGTTTTGAACTAGAATTATAATTCTATTTATTTTTAAAATAAATAAATTGAATTTGAAATGGTTTTGAAAACAACCAGAATTTCCAATGATTGCATTGGAATGGATTTGAATCGAAATTGTCTTCCGAATATTTCGATGTTGGATTTCGTGATTATACATATGTTGTTATGGAAATTTGAAAGATATAGATATGTATATCGTTATTTCCAATACGACATTTGTTAATCGTAGAATTTGATATTGAATATAAGCCGATATATTTTCTATTCGGAGCCTTGTATTGAATATCAAATGTGATTTGGGTTTGTCGTGAATGGTGTCTTCATTAACACTGTTCTTAAGCCCAGTTGAGAAAAGATTAAATCTTTTTATTTAGATTTAATGAAGTGTACCAATTAAATTATATTTAATTGGAATTGAATTGGTATTGATTTTTGGGTTTATCGTGAGCAGTGTTTTAAATAACACTCGTTCTTTAACCCGATAATTAATGAATGTGATTTTGGGTTTATCGTGAACCGTGTTTTAAAATGACACTGATTCTTTAACCCAGTCACAGATTAAAACTAAGTGGGGTTTTAATGAATCTTTAATTAGATTGAAATGATCGAGAATGGAGTATCTCCAGTTTTGCTCCAGGCGTTAGTTAAATCTTTAATTAGATTTGAACGTGAAATGGTAATTGAATTTACCGATAACACCGTGGTGTTAGATATGAAGTATAACTAGTTTTACTTCATGGGACGAATAGGTTGGGATTGGGAAATTAAAATAAATGATTATTTCGGTAAGGTTCGTTAATCCCGACTAGTTGAATCGAAATTCAAAAGAAGATTAGAGAATAAACTTTAATGATTTATCTTTGATAAAATTAACGGGAACCTTTCCCTATGAATGTGAAATTTAGAAACTAACTGTCGGTTAGCTAGGCAGAATGGTTTCCTGGATATTGATCTGATGTTGGTTTCGGCCTTCAGGGTTAATATTTGGGGAATTATTCTCCTGATTAATTTACGGTTAGTGACTGATGAATTGAAATGAGGCGTATGTTGTGTTTGTGTAACACTTATTTAAAATATACGCGAGTTATTCGGGAAGACCGAGTTTATCCCATTCTGAATAACTGATACGACGATAAGTCGAAGATGAAGACGATGGTCGAAGACCGGAGGTCTTCACGTCGTTTGGGTGATTACTGATGATCTTGATTGGGCTGTACACCCAAGAAGATGGAAACAGTTGGTGATCGTCTAGACGTACTTGGAGATCGATGGATATGCGGGGTACTAGGTGCCTCCGGTTTCGTTCAGACCCAGAACGGACTTGCAAATGGACTGTGTGTCTGACATTGGATTTTAGTCCGTGTGATTGATCTCTATTAAATATATATCTGTTTGGCGGCGGAGAATTTATTCTCTTGCTTAACGCCCTTCTCTGAGACATACGAGCTCAGGGGTTATATACTGATGGATATCAAACGCATGGAGTAAATTGCCCGTGAGGCATGCCTAAGTGGCAATTGATCGAGGCTTCTGTTGAAAAGCAAAGTCTTGTGGTGATGATCAAAGCACGGCCTTTGTGGCGTAGCTTTGTGTAACGTTTACTTCGCGAGTTTCGCACCCCGGTTGTGAACCAAAAACGGGAGAGGACCTCAGGGAGGGCATGCGTTTCCTTCTAGCTAGGGTGGTGTCAGTGACCTACCAGCCCTGACATTTATATACTTTTCACTTGTGTGGTTGTTGCTGTTGCGAGGCGCCTCGGTTAGATCGGACGATCCGGGTCCGATGGAGCCATTCGTTGGCTCGTTTACGCCCCAAAGGGCGGGGAAACGTATTGTTCAGGCACTATAATCCACATCGGTGGACCGGCCCTGTCGCTCCAAGGGGCAGTTGCGGCTGTTCCGGAGACATGGGCTAGATTGTCTCGAAGACGGTGAGGACGATCCCTGGCCTCGGTTCATAGATGGAAACCCAATTTCCAAATACGTGACTTTGCGATTTCGATTGTATAACCTATATATGGCGACATAGTGGTATGGGGCATTCATGCCGCCTATGATTGATACTTATGATTTGAAGTTGTTTTATACACTACACACATATAGTAATAATAAATGATTTGTTTTAAACGTATCAAGCATTCTTGGCTATTATAAGGTAAAAACCCTATCCTACGGCTTGCGTTGCATTGTGTGATGGGAACTGGGTCTTATAATAGCTTCATTTTTCCTTATTTAGCATTGCGCTGTTTGTTTTATGCACTGGTGTTCTTGGGAGAAAACCTGTTCCGTGTTATACGGCGTGGTCCCTTGATTTACCTAACTTTAAAATAAAGATTAATAACTGTTTTAGTTCTCACACCAGTCACATGACTGACCTGGAGTTTATTGTTTTAACCTAAACTCTGGGTGCCCCTATTTTGACACGGGCAGCTAGTAGTTTTGGTTTTGCAGATTTATATTCACAGGATCCTGGTTTACAGCTGGAACGATATCCGGAAAGCTTTGTATCCGTATATCTCTTCTAGTTGTGTATTGTATTATTTTCCGCTGCGATGTATTTAAATGTAATTTAAATCTCTGATATTTCTGTGTAATATTCATTTATACTCTGTATATTCTTGTATTCTGGTGCATTGTTGTAATATACAATGAAATGTTCTTTTGTATGCATTCTGATTTGTCTTGTTCTCAAACGATAGGGCGTTTTGAACGGTCTGGGTCGGTTTAGCGACTGGTTCGGACCGAGCGAAATTCCCGGCCTTCACAGTTGGTATCAGAGCTTTGGTTTACAAAGCAGAGAACAAGACACATTAGAACTATACGAAAGAATTCATCAGATATTGGATTAGTAATATCCAATGGGAATGACTCGTTAGAGATGGGATCAGTAGTATCCTAGAACGAGTGTGAAGAGTATATTTTAAAGTGAAAACAAATTTTGTTTTGAAAATTTAAATCAACTATTCGTATTTGATTATTTATTCTATATTGATTGGGACAATCCGATATATAAAGATTTTGCATATATGTCTTGCAAACGTGTATTCGAAGTTTTAATATACTGGATAGTTATAGAATCATACTCTAGTTGCCCGGGGATAATTCTGGTGACGGGGCACCATCGCCAGTATTTATTTTCGAGCAACAAAAGTGAGATTTCTATATATCTCCTATTGACTGGTGTGAGAACCGAAATTAGATAGGACCTATTGTTGTGATTTGGCATCAAAACATGATTTTCTTTATATATATCAAAATTATGAATTTGAAACGTTAATCCACTAATTGATTGATGTTTGTGTTGTTTGTTTAATTGTTTGCTAATTTTTAGCCATTTAGCCTAATTGAATCACATATTGAATTGTATTGAAATTGGTCGCATTTGCATGCATATACATATACTTCCATTGAACAGGTCATAGCAAGGAGGCTAGAGCAGAGAATAAAATTTGTTTGCCCGACAAATAGGTACATGTTTACTACATAATTTACTGTTTTGTTTGGGTGATGATGATTTTATGAGCCTGTAGGCTAGCCGCTTGGCTTTTTTCTTTTTCTTTTTGAGATCTGAAGGACCGGGGAAGCTATTTGAGATTTCCCGATGCTCCCATTGCAGGGGAGGTTATGGCGAAAAATTTTCGAAAATTTAGGGTGTTAGCCAAATTTTTGAAAATTCTCAAAAACTGAAAAGTTGGAGAATGGAAGCCAGACCGAACGTAGAGTTGATTAATCAAACCACTTTCGACTTTGTTCCTTTTCGGGGACGAAAAGTTTTAAGTGGGGGAGATTGTAATAACCCGGAAAATCTGGGCCAGTTTAAAATTTTTATTTTGGCAGTTTTAGCGAATTTTGATTATTTAAAATGAATTATTTTAAATAATATCGACGAGAAATTTATTTAGAAGAGAATTCAAACGTATATATTTATACGCATCGTCGTTAGAATATAAATAATTATAAATAATTATAAATAGAATTGAAAAGGGCGCCGTAGTTCGATAATTCGATTTCAAACTTCAATTGAATGTACCGGGTGCAAAACAATCCGGATTTTAGTGAAACCAAAAACATTAGAATCTAATTGGTAATATCTTTCCAACGAATCCGACCAACTGAAATTTCATAGCGGGAATCAAAAGATATGTCCAGTTGAAAATTCTGAATAGTCGCTATGGAATTCAGGCCCTTAAAAATGGAAATTTTGCAAACGGCCTCGGATTTCGACGAAACCACTTTTGTTGGATCCGTGATGTAAAGTTATTGCTAGATTCCAAATTTCATAATTTTTCGAATCAATATGTGAGCGTGGCAAAGGAAAACGCGTTTGACCAGTTTTAGTTGATTTTAATCGACTGGAAAATGGCCATTTTTCCAACGGTCTCAGAATTCGATGAAACTAGTTTTGTTAGGACCGTATCGTCAATACGAAACTAGAAAATATTTTTCGAGAATTTTTAGAGTTAGTATGTGACCCCAGTAAAATGAAATGCGCGTTCAAATTCAATATATAGAGTTATATGTTGATTTCGACGGAAACTATTCGAAACAATCGAATTAGCTTACGATACATATCCCATTGTGTTCGGAATGGGGGTATTTAGCTATGGACGACAGGCGGTGGGCCTCGTTTCGAGGTCAAAATAAAAAGTTGCTTTTTGAAAAAAATAAAATGAATTAAATATAAAATATATATATTTTCAGAAACCCCCCCTCTTTCTTGTTTTCACGAATCAGAAAAAAAATAAAAAAAAAGGGAAAGAAGACGGAGCAGCCGCCACCACCCATCGTCGCGGGTCCCTCCGCCACCCTCCGCCTCCTCGCGCCACCTCCCATTGGCGAGCCCTCCGTCCTCCCTCCAACGCTCCCCTCAACGAAGCCCCGATACCCACGAAGATCACCTCCAGCGAAACCTAACCACCCAAGCCTCCACCCCCTCGCGCCGGCGATCCCCACCACCCACGACCGTCGTTCCCTCCTCCGACCTCTTCTTCTCCCTTCTCCCCTTCTTTGAACCCCGTAACCCTAAATCTCCCCAACCCTTAGCCGCCGCTCCTCTACGTCGCAGGCCCCACCATGCTTCCGCTGCGCCACCAGTCTCCACCACCTGCAGATCACGGCGAACACCACCCAACCAGACCTCAGCGAGCGCCACATCCAAGCCCCAAATCGAAGGAGACCGCTGCCCTAGCTTGGACCCGCCCTCGCCTCCATCGCACTGCACAGGGCTGGAATCACCGCGAGGCGCTGTAGTAGCTCTCCGACCCGTTCATCCCTTCCTCCACTGAAACTCACAGCTCTTCTCCGTCACGAGGTGAGTTTCTCTAAGTTGATTTCAACTAAAAACGGTTAGGAAAAAGGGAATGTTTATTTTACGTGACAAATCAGTTTTTAAAAATAAATACTTTGATTTGAAAATATAACATACTCTATTTTTGAAAACACAAAATAGAATGACTTTTGAAAGTATAAAATATTATTTTTGTAAATAAAAATAGTATTCATTTTGAAAATAAATAAAGCATTGTTTTTAAAATGTAAGCATATAATAAAGGCGAGATTTTTATACAGAGGAAGGCGATATTTTTAAGTAAAGAAAGGCGAAATTTTTATTGAATGTAAAGGTTAAAAATATATTTTTTATCGTGGGTAAGGAATAAAAATATAATTTTTATATGGCAGAGCTTATAAATTTTTTTTTTATAATATAAGATAGAAAATATAAAAATACGATTTTTATATATGTTGTAGCGAAAAGATTTGATCTTTATAAATATAGCGGAGTGATAAAAATGTGATTTTTAATGTGAACAGTGTGAATAAAAGTGCGATGGAATTGACGGGCAGCAAAACAGAATCCAGACCATTCAGAAGTAAAGAATGTAGGAGTGGATCCCTCGGTGAGAACTCCTCACTCTAAATTTTCTTTTCTTGTTATATATATATATATATACTAGGATGCAGACGGTGCTTAGAAGCACCCGACACCTTTGTTTGAAACCATGGATGTTTGGTTGATTTGTGGTTTGATTGTGATATTGGTTTGAATGTGGTTTGTGGTGTGAAAAATCGAATCGATAAATTGGTTAGGATTAGAAGTGCGCCGTTATAAGGCGAAGGAGTAAGGCTAGGTTAGACCCTGCTCCAAATTTTGTGGTTTGAATAACGAAAGTGATTTGATTGATATGTGTATGACGTGGGCCATTATTAGACCGGGGATAAGGCGAGGCCTAATCTCGTTTCTAGTATCGTGCCGTTATGCCGCCGAAATTTTCTAAAATATGTTAGAAAAATAAAAATATCATTTTATTGAATAAATGAACTGAATAGAGCATTCATAAGTTAAATAAAATATTTTATCGTTAAAAATATAGTTTTAACGTGGAAGTGAATAAAATAAAATATTCATTTACAAACCGGATGGTTTGTTTATGTACACCTATTTGAAGGACATTGATTGGGTCGATAGATTTTACACATCGCCCAACTGCACAACTAAAATCTGTGTTTGATTGTTTGAAACCCCACACGGGTGTTGGGATGAAATTTGAAGTTCACTCATCATGATTGATTAAATATGTCGATCGATTGATTGACAGGCTGTTATAAGCGTTAGATATCTATATTTGATGCTTATACAGTGTAGTGCACTTTGGTTGATGGTTGATTATTTTGCAATGTTATTATATACGTGTGATGTATGAAAATCCATATAATTAACATTATATGGTGATTGATTGGGCCTCATTCCAATTTAGAAAATTTACATCTTTATCAATATAAAATAAAGGTTCATGTGTTGACTGTACTCATCCGTTGAGATAAGTCATGTGTTGAACGAAATATTTTAATAAGAAAATTTACATCTTTATCAATATAAAATAAAGGTTCATGTGTTGACTGTACTCATCCGTTGAGATAAGTCATGTGTTGAACGAAATATTTTAATATAGAAATATTTGAATAGGAAATATTTGAAAAAGAAATATTTGAAATAGAATATTTGAAAATAGAATGATATGAAGCCGTGTTGATTAGATTGACGCCATTTTGACGTGAATGATATTTATATCGATTTTATTCATTTTATAATGAATCTCGAAAGTGATTTCAAAATCTGATATTTTGAAAAGAATTGAATATAAATAAATTCGAATAGAAATTGAATATAAATGAATTCGAATTGAAATGGAATAGAAATGAATTCGAATTGAAATTGAATTGAATTGAAAACGAACTGAAATTGAATTAGAAATCAATTTGAATTGAAATCAATTTGAAATGAATTTAATATGAATTTAAATTGGAATATTCAATTTTGATTTGAAATTGAATATAAAGTTGAAACCGTTTTGAAAATGAATTTAAAACGATTTATAAAGCACGTTTTGAATTGAAATCGACGAAGTATATATTATATATATAATATAATGGCCTGAATAGAACGCGTCGCGCCGCGGCAGTTCCCGAATTTCGACCATTGACTTCGAATGGATATTGCGGGAGATCCGACCGTCGGATTCTCCTAAAACCGGAACCGTTGGGTTCGTATCGAAAAGAGCTTTCTAACGAATATTAGAAATTAGAAATCTAACGGTTGGATTTGGAATTATGTCAAATCAAATTTGAAAAAGGTCGCTGTAAGTGCAGTTCGATGGCCGTTGATGGAAATCGACCGTACGGGCCTTGATAAAATCATTAGAAATATCAATAATTTGTGTAAAATCATAAGAAATGATTTGGGAAGAATTGGGATGAAAAACTCCATATTTGAAAAGATAAAAATAGATTTTTATCGAAATGAACTAGTTTTGAACTAGAATTATAATTCTATTTATTTTTAAAATAAATAAATTGAATTTGAAATGGTTTTGAAAACAACCAGAATTTCCAATGATTGCATTGGAATGGATTTGAATCGAAATTGTCTTCGGAATATTTCGATGTTGGATTTCGTGATTATACAGATGTTGTTATGGAAATTTGAAAGATATAGATATGTATATCGTTATTTCCAATACGACATTTGTTAATCGTAGAATTTGATATTGAATATAAGCCGATATATTTTCTATTCAGAGCCTTGTATTGAATATCAAATGTGATTTGGGTTTGTCGTGAATGGTGTCTTCATTAACACTGTTCTTAAGCCCAGTTGAGAAAAGATTAAATCTTTTTATTTAGATTAAATGAAGTGTACCAATTAAATAATATTTAATTGGAATTGAATTGGTATTGATTTTTGGGTTTATCGTGAGCAGTGTTTTAAATAACACTCGTTCTTTAACCCGATAATTAATGAATGTGATTTTGGGTTTATCGTGAACCGTGTTTTAAAATGACACTGATTCTTTAACCCAGTCACAGATTAAAACTAAGTGGGGTTTTAATGAATCTTTAATTAGATTGAAATGATCGAGAATAGAGTATCACCAGTTTTGCTCCAGGCGTTAGTTAAATCTTTAATTAGATTTGAACGTGAAATGGTAATTGAATTTACCGATAACACCGTGGTGTTAGATATGAAGTATAACCAATTTTACTTCATGGGACGAATAGGTTGGGATTGGGAAATTAAAATAAATGATTACTTCGGTGAGGTTCGTTAATCCCGACTAGTTGAATCGAAATTCAAAAGAAGATTAGAGAATAAACTTTAATGATTTATCTTTGATAAAATTAACGGGAACCTTTCCCTATGAATGTGAAATTTAGAAACTAACTGTCGGTTAGCTAGGCAGAATGGTTTCCTGGATATTGATCTGATGTTGGTTTTGGCCTTCGGGGTTAATATTTGGGGAATTATTCTCTTGATTAATTTACGGTTAGTGACTGATGAATTGAAATGAGACGTATGTTGTGTTTGTGTAACACTTATTTAAAATATACGCGAGTTATTCGGGAAGACCGAGTTTATCCCATTCTGAATAACTGATACGACGATAAGTCGAAGATGAAGACGATGGTCGAAGACCGGAGGTCTTCACGTCGTTTGGGTGATTACTGATGATCTTGATTGGGCTGCACACCCAAGAAGATGGAAACAGTTGGTGATCGTCCAGACGTACTTGGAGATCGATGGATATGCGGGGTACTAGGTGCCTCCGGTTTCGTTCAGACCCAGAATGGACTTGCAAATGGACTGTGTGTCTGACATTGGATTTTAGTCCTTGTGATTGATCTCTATTAAATATATATCTGTTTTGCGGCGGAGAATTTATTCTCTTGCTTAACGCCCTTCTCTGAGACATACGAGCTCAGGGGTTATATACTGATGGATATCAAACGCATGGAGTAAATTGCCCGTGTGGCATGCCTAAGTGGCAATTGATCGAGGCTTCTGTTGAAAAGCAAAGTCTTGTGGTGATGATCAAAGCACGGCCTTTGTGGCGTAGCTTTGTGTAACGTTTACTTCGCGAGTTTCGCACCCCGGTTGTGAACCAAAAACGGGAGAGGACCTCAGGGAGGGCATGCGTTTCCTTCTAGCTAGGGTGGTGTCAGTGACCTACCAGCCCTGACATTTATATACTTTTCACCTGTGTGGTTGTTGCTGTTGCGAGGCGCCTCGGTTAGATCGGACGATCCGGGTCCGATGGAGCCATTCGTTGGCTCGTTTACGCCCCAAAGCCCAAAGGGTGGGGAAACGTATTGTTCAGGCACTATAATCCACATCGGTGGACCGGCCCTGTCGCTCCAAGGGGAAGTTGCGGCTGTTCCGGAGACATGGGCTAGATTGTCTCGAAGACGGTGAGGACGATCCCTGGCCTCGGTTCATAGATGGAAACCCAATTTCCAAATACGTGACTTTGCGATTTCGATTGTATAACCTATATATGGCGACATAGTGGTATGGGGCATTCATGCCGCCTATGATTGATACTTATGATTTGAAGTTGTTTTATACACTACACACATATAGTAATAATAAATGATTTGTTTTAAACGTATCAAGCATTCTTGGCTATTATAAGGTAAAAACCCTATCCTCCGGCTTGCGTTGCATTGTGTGATGGGAACTGGGTCTTATAATAGCTTCATTTTTCCTTATTTAGCATTGCGCTGTTTGTTTTATGCACTGGCGTTCTTGGGAGAAAACCCGTTCCGTGTTATACGGCGTGGTCCCTTGATTTACCTAACTTTAAAATAAAGATTAATAACTGTTTTAGTTCTCACACCAGTCACATGACTGACCTGGAGTTTATTGTTTTAACCTAAACTCTGGGTGCCCCTATTTTGACACGGGCAGCTAGTAGTTTTGGTTTTGCAGATTTATATTCACAGGATCCTGGTTTACAGCTGGAACGATATCCGGAAAGCTTTGTATCCGTATATCTCTTCTAGTTGTGTATTGTATTATTTTCCGCTGCGATGTATTTAAATGTAATTTAAATCTCTGATATTTCTGTGTAATATTCATTTATACTCTGTATATTCTTGTATTCTGGTGCATTGTTGTAATATACAATGAAATGTTCTTTTGTATGCATTCTGATTTGTCTTGTTCTCAAACGATAGGGCGTTTCGAACGGTCTGGGTCGGTTTAGCGACTGGTTCGGACCGAACGAAATTCCCGGCCTTCACATTAACAAAACGATATTTCATGTTAACAATAAAAGTGAGATTTTTATTGTTAATCTAAATTTAACAAAACGATATTTCATGTTAACAATAAAAGTGAGATTTCATTGTTAATCTAAATTAAACAAAACGATATTTCATGTTAACAATAAAAGTGAGATTTTATTGTTAATCTAAATTTAACAAAACGATATTTCATGTTAACAATAAAAGTGAGATTTTATTGTTAATCTAAATTTAACAAAACGATATTTTGTGTATCTAAATAAAAGTGAGACTTGTATTATAAAATCAAATCCATATTCATAGATCTGAAATAAAAATAAATTTTTTATTTCAAATCGAGATCTAACCAATAAACTATAAATAACAGAAAGAACATCTATTGTAGAACAAGATCAAATCAACATAAGCATCTCCATCAACAATCAACATTCAACACATTCAATCAATCAATCTAAATTTTGTACGACGCATATATTTAAATGCACAATCACAATCAGTATATATATATATATTCCTATATATATAATTTTTATTTTGAAATTTAGATCGAGAAATCTCACAGTGCTTTTTGTCTGAATTTTCAGAGTGCTCCGTTTCAGATCTGGTCTGTTCCATCATGAAGATCTGGATTTTACGGTCCCAACGCTTTCAGTTTCGCTGAATTCCGATTACATATGAAAAAGTTATGAATTTTCATAGATTTGATTATATAAATAATATAATTAAAATATGGTTAGGTTTTAATTACATCATTAGGGGATAAACCCCTTTCCTCTTCGTTCTGTAACTCAACGCTGAACCCATCGAGATCAACTGCTAGGGTTCCCTGCGCGCTACCCTAGGATCACCGTGACCACCATCCAGACCAACCACGACGTCGAGCATCCTCCACTCCACCTAAGCCCCCCTCCGGCTTCAAACTCGGCGGGCCCCTCCATCGTGAAAATGGGTTCGAGCAACCCAACTTCGAGCAACCCATTCGAGAACTTGACAACACCAATTTCCATCAAAACCTAATGAATTTGTAGAGGGTAGAAATCTCTTTGTTGTTTGCGTTGAGACCCTGATTAAATTTGCAAAGAAATAGGAGAGAATAAGGAATTTGTTTCCAACGTTTTCAGCCATTGCTTCATGAGGGCGGCGGCCGTTCAAAATAGAACTAGGTTTAGGGTTTCATTTCCTAAGGGATATTTATAATATTTAATATTATTTAACTTATAAATTCGCAAAAAAAACCATTAACTTATACTGGCTCCAAATCCAGTCCAACAAAAGTTGTTCCCACCTAATTGCCCCCGTTCCGGAACCAATGGGCTAGGTCCCGACAGCCCAATCGATCGTATTCAGCCTGTTTTCTTTAATTTAAAATTTAAATCATTTATTTATTAAATTTAATCGTACATTTTAATTTCCCGGGGCCACATACTGACTCTAAAAATTCCAAAAAAAATATTTCTAGTTATGTTTCGACGATACGGTCCTAATAAAATTAATTTTGTCGAATTTGGAGACCGTTTGAAAAATAGCCTTTTTAATGTCGATTAAATTTGACTGAAATTGGTCAAACACGTTTTCTTTTGCCACGCTCACATATTAATTCTAAAAATTGTGAAAATTTGAATATAACAATAATTTGACATTCCAAATCCAAAAAAAGTGGTTTCATCGAAAACGGCGGTTGTTTGTAAAATGGCTATTTTTAAGGGTTATATATTATATTAAAATATATATAAATTCTACAGCGACTTTTCTAAATTTTAAACTGGACATAGCTTTTAATTTATAAAGTGAAATTTCAGTTTCTTACATCCGTTAGAAAGATATTATTAAACAGATTCAAATATTTCCTGTTTTACTGAAATCCGATTTATTTTGAATCCTGTACATTCAGTTAAAGTTTAAAATTAAAATTTCAAACTGCCACGCCATTTCTAAATCCTTTTATAATTAAAATTAATTTATTCATTTTAACTTTAATTTAAATAAATTTTTAGTCGTTATTATTTAAATAAATTATTTTAAACATTCAAAATTCATTAAAATTGTTAAAATGAAAAATTTAAATTGGTTTTGATTTTCCGGGTTGTTACAATCTCCCCCACTTAAAATCTTTTCGTCCTCGAAAAGGAACGAAGCTAAAAGTTATTTAACTAACTCAACTTTCATTTTTTTTACTTATTGGTTTTAATAATTTTATTAGTTAGACTAATAATCACACAACACAATCATCAATCAATTAGTTGATTAGCTTTAAAAATATATAACTTTTATATACTTAAAAATCATATTTTCTAAGATCGGATTATTTATATAATCACAAATACGTGAATTATAAACTTGTCACTCTCAACTCATTCTAGGGTATTTCTAACCCCATTTCTAACGAGTTTTCTCGTTCTAGGATACCATTGATCCATCTCTAATGAGTATTCTTTTATAGGATATTACTAATCCTACCTCTGATGAGTCTTTTGTTCAGTTCTAACGAGTTGTACCCCAAAGATTTGAGCTAACCAGAGTTCTGATACCAACTGTAAAGACCCGAAAATCCCCGCCCTTTGAATCGACCATACACCACACAGGTCTGATCCAAAAGTTGGATATCTTCGAATACTTTAACTCTGGGAATACAACAGATCAGAACATATAACAACAGACTTTTATAAACATCATAATAATGTTACATCGGAGTACAGAATATCAGAGTACATCAAAATAATAATATAGCGGAAGATAAATTACAATGAATTTAATACATTGCAGCGGAACCAATAATCTGATATAGCGGAAGTCTATCAATGCTTTGGACACAGCTTTAAGCTTCGATCCAGAATCCTGCTAAATATATCTGCAAACTAAGCTACTCGATTGCCCGTGTGGAAAAGAGGGCACCCGAGTTTGCCAGTGAAACAAACTACAGGTCAGTCATGAGACTGGTATGAGAATTCTTTACTTAACTTGTCTAATAATAAGGCTAATCACAGGACCACGCTGCTAATGAGGAACGGGTTTACTCCATTGGATTGCCAGTGCATAAATTAAATAAGTTTTTATACAAAACAGCGCAATGCTTTTTAGAAAAATAAAATTATTATAAGACTCAAGTCCCATCACACAATGCAACGCAAATCGGAGGATAGAGTTTTACCTTACAATGATCAAACATGCTTAATACATAGAAAATAATATTTTAATATTATTATTAGTGACTAATCAGTTATAAAATACTTCAAAGTAAATGTATCAATCTTGGATGGCATAGTACCCTGAGACGACCCGTAACTTCCCCGTGAAGGAAAGCTCGTATTGCTTTGAGGATAAGACGAATCAAAACACAAATAGAAGAATGTTTCATTGCTTATTACAACAATTCCATCAGAATACAAGAATATACAGAGTATGAATAAATATTACACATCGTAAAATATCAGATATTTAAATACATTACTGCAGCAGAAAAATAATACAAAACAAAACTGAAAGAAATACACGGATACAGAGCTTTCTGAATATCACTTCAGCTAAAAACCAGGATCTTGAGAATATAAATCTGCAAAACCAAAACTACTAGCTGCCCGTGCGGAAAATAGAGGCACCCAGAGTTTGGGTTAAAACAATAAACCCCAGGTCAGTGATGTGACCAGGTCAGACATGTGACTGGTATGAGAACTAAAACAATTATTAATCTTTATTTTAAAGTTAGGTAAATCAAGGGACCACGCCGTATAACACGGAACGGGTTTTAACCCCAAGAATGCCAGTGCTTAAAACAAATAGCGTAATGCCAAATAAAGAACAATGAAGCTATTATAATACTCAGGTCCCATCACACAATGCAACGCAAGCCGGAGGATAGGGTTTTTACCTTATAATAGCCAAAAATGCTTGGTACGTGAAATTTTACATTTTATTATTACTATAAGTGTATAGTGTCAAAACAACTTCAAATATAAATGTATCAATCATAGACGGCATGAGTACCCCATCCCACTATGTCGCCATTATAGGCTCTACAATTAAAACTGCAAAATGTCGTATTGGAAGTTGGATTTCCATCTGTGAACCGAGGCAAAAGATAGTCCTCACCACTTCGAGACAATCTAGCCTACCATTTCTCAGGAACAGCCGCAACCTCACCTTGGATCCTCAGGGCTGGTCCACACAGAGTGGATTATAATGTCTGAACAATGCGTTTCCCCGCCCTATGGGGAGTAAATGAGCCAAATGACTCCATCGGCCCCGGATCGACCGATATAACTGAGGCGCATCGCTTTCCAGCAAGTAATAATAAGCAACATCCACATGAGTCAAACTTGTCATGTCCTCTCCCGTTTTTGGTTCACACCGGGGTGTGAGGCTCGTGAATTAACGCTACACAAAGCGACGCTATATTAAAGCTATGCTTTGATTATGAACCATAAGGCTCTGCTTTTCAACAAAAGCCTTGATCACTGCATCTCAGCATGCCACACAGGCAATTCACGCCATGCAACTAATGTCTATCAATCACACAGAATGAAATCCAATGTCAGACACACGGTCCATTTACAAGTTCGTTGTGGGTTCGAACGAAACTGGAGGAACCTTATTCTGCCTCCCATATGCCCAATACAGGAGTGAGGTACTCGCATATCCGTTGATATCCAAGTACGTATGGACGATCACCAACTTATTCCCTCCTCTTGGGTGTACAACACAATCAAGATTACCAGGAATCATCCAAACGATGTGAAGACCTCCGGTCTTCAATCACCATCTTCATCGTCGACTTATCGTTGAATCGGTTATTCAGAATGGGTATAAACCCGGCCTTTTCGAATAACCCGCGTATATAATAAACAAATGTTACACAAACACAACATATGCCTCATTCCAATTCAGAATATTATTTTATTCAAATATTCACATTATTAGGGAATAGGTTCCTATTAATTTTTATTAAAGATAAATTCTTTTAAATTTATTCTTTAATCTTCCTTTGGATATCAAACCATATTAAGGTTTTCCAAACTAGTCGGGATTAGCGAACCACACCGAAGTAATCATTTATTTTATTTCCCAACCCCAACCTATTCATCCCATGGAGCAAAACTGGTAATACTCCATATCTAACACCACAGTGTTATCGGTAAATATTAATTACCATTTCACGTTTAAATCTATTTAAAGATTTATTCTATCGCTTGGAGCAAAACTGGTGATACTCCATTCTCGATCATTTCAATCCAATTAAAATTCATTAAAACTCTAGTTCAGTTTTAATCTTTAACTGGGTTAAAGAACCAACGCCATTTAAAACACGGCTCAAGATAAACCCAAAATCACATTCCATCATTATCTAACCGTAAATTAGTAAGAGAACAATTTCCTAAGTATTAACCCCGAAGGCCGAAACCAACATCAGATCAATTCCCAGGAAACCATTCAACTTAACTAATCTCCAGTTAGTTTTTAATTTTCTTAACTCCATTGGGTTTAAGAACAATATTATTAAAGATACCATTCACGACAAACCCAAAATCACATTTGATATTAAATACAAGGCTCTGAATAGAAAATATATCGGCTTACATTCAATATCGAATTCTTAAATCAACAAATATCGTGTTGGAATAACGATATATATATATATATCTTCCAAATTCCTCCACAATATCCGTATAATCATGGAATCCAATATCGAGATATTCCGAAGATAATTTCGATTCAAATCCATTCCAATTCTTATATTGGAAATTTTTGGTCATTTTAAAACCCATTCTCAATCCATTTATTTCTTTTAAAAATATTGGATTATTATTCTAGTTATAAACTAGTTCACTTCGATAAAAATATATTTTTATCTTTAAAAATGTGAAAATTTTCATCTTAATTCTTTCAAAATCATTTTTATATGATTTTAGACAAATTATTGATATTTTTAATAATTTTATCAAGGCCCATACAGTTGATTTCCGTAAACGGTCATCAAACTGCACTTACAACGACCTTTTTCAAATTTGATTTGGACATAACTCCAAATCCAACCGTTAGATTTCAAATCTCTTATATTCGTTGAAAAGCTCTTTTTGATACGAACCCAATGGTTACAGTTTTAGGAGAATCCGACAGTCGGATCTCCCGTAACGTCAATTTGAAGTCAATGGTCGAAATTCACGAATGGCCGCGGTGTGGCGCTTTCTATTCAGGCCATTAAATATATATAATATATATTATATATATTTCGTCGATTTCCATTTAAAACGTATTTTATAAATCGTTTTAACTTCGTTTAAAAATGATTCCAACTTCATTTTCAAATTTAAATCAAAATTGAATATTCTATATCATTAATATACAAAATGATAATATTTTCAAAATATTAGATTTTGAAATCACTTCCTTTTCTATATTCATTATAAAAACGAATATAATTGATATAAATATCTTTCGCGTCAAAATGGCGCATATCTAATCCACACGGCTTTATATATATTTCAATAATTCGTGTCCATCCAAAATCGGACATCAAAATCACATTTTGATCCTTTATAGAATATTATTTTAAAATATTCATTTTAAAATATTCTTCAGTTCTGAATTGGAATCAGACACAGCCAATTACCATATAAAGTGATATATATGGATTTCATACAACACATGTATATCACAATAATGATAAATAATCAACCATCATCCAGAGTGCACCACACAACTGCATAAGCATTAATTATAAATAATTAACGCTTACATCAGCCTGTCAACCAATCGATTGACATACAACTAAACAATCGGGACTAGTGTACGTCAAATGTCATCCCAACACCCGTGTGCGGTTTCAACCAACAAATACTGAATATTATTTGTGCAGTTGGGCGATGTGTAAAATTTATCGTCCCAATCAATATAAGTCAAATGGGTGTACATAAACAAATCGTCTAATTTGTAAATGAATATTTATTTTATTCATATACACATTAAAAATTATATTTTTAACGATACAATATTTATTTCAACACATGAATATTTTCTACAGTTCATTTCTATAATAAAAACGATATTTTTATTATTCAACTATTTTTATTCAACATATGAATATTTTCTACAGTTCATTTCTCATCACAAACAATTTTCACAACACAATCAAACAAACATGTCGTCCATGGTCTGTGGACGACGGGGAGCAGTTCATATATGCAGTTATAAAATAAATAACTGTATAGAAATAATTTTAGTGAGAAAGAGTTCTCACCGTCGTTTTCCTCTCCACCAGTTTTATTTTTGAATTTTCTGAACAGTACTGATTTGAATTTCGCTCAAAATTCTGATATGCTCCGTTTCTATCCCAGTTAGTTCCATTGCGTAGTGTTCGTCGAGATGGTTCCAACGCAATTTGATTTTCTCGATTTCGTGTCCGTATGCAAAAGATATGGCAGATTAATACATTATACAATTTAAATGGGATAATTAATTAATTAAATTAAATTCATTAAGGTTTAATTAACCTTAATTTGTCGTTACTACTTCATCTTCTACGAACAGTTTCTCTCGAAAAAGAACCCATCGCTTCCACCCTTTCTCCGTCGCCGCTGCCTCCTATACATCACTAGATGCCGATCAACATACCCCACGTCGAAGCTCTTCCCCCGAGCCACCAATGCCCTAAGCGGCGCCGGGCGCAACCTCCCTATCCACTCGTAATCTGTGCCCAAACCTGCACCCTTCTCGGTTGAAATTCGGTCACTACAGCCCTTAATCGATGATCACCACCGTCTGTAATGTATAGCTCAGAGAGCTCTTCTATTTTCATTTAATGATTTGACAAATTATAGCGTGGATGGTGAGAGATTGGAGGGAGAAGAGACGAGCGATTCTGGCCATCAAAAAGGAAGAACGGCGGCTCTGCGTTTTGACCCCTTTGACTTAGGGTTTGAGTATTTATAGGTTTATATAATATATATTATTAATATTTTAGTTCGTGAATTTCTAGTTTAATATCCCGAACTTCAAATCAAACCCAACGACTGTCGCCCCTAGTTAAATACCCTCATTATGAATACAATGGGATATGTTACGTAGTCCAACTCGGCTATTACGATCAGTTTTGCTTTAAATTAAATTATAAATCTATATATATTTAATTTAAACGTACATTTAAATTTACTGGGGCCGCATACTAACTCTAAAAATTACAGAAAAATTATTTCTAGCTTTGTATTGATGATACGGTCCTAACAAAACTAATTTCGTCGAATTTGAAGGCCATTTGAAAAATGGCCATTTTCCAGTCGATTAAATTCAACTGAAATTGGTCAAACGCGTTTAAATGCGCCATGCTCACATATTGATTCTAAAAATTATGAAAATTAGAATCTAGCAATAATTTGACATCCCGGATCCAACAAAAGTGGTTTCGTTGAAAACGGAGGTCGTTTGTAAAATGGCTATTTTTAAGGGCTTTATTTTATATTAAAATATATATACATTCCACAGTGACTTTTCTAAATTTTAAACTGGACGTATCTTTAAATTTATAAAGTGAAATCTCAGTTTCTTAACTTCATTAGAAAGATATGGTTAAACAGATTCAAATATTTCTTGTTTCGTCCAATTCTGACTTATATTGAACTCTGTATATTCATTTGAAATTAGAAATCAAATTTTCGAACTGTCGCGCCATTTCAGGCTCGTTTTATAATTAAAATAAACTTATTCGTTTTATCATCGAAAATAAATTTTTCGTCATTATTATTTAAAATATTTCATTTTAAATATTCAAAATTCATTAAAATCGCTAAAATAAAAAGTTTTAAATTGGTTTTGAATTTCCAGGTTGTTAGAATCTCCCCCACTTAAAATATTTTCGTCCTCGAAAAGGAATGGGGCTGAAAGTTGTTTAACTAACCCACTCAACTTTCGTTCTGGCGTTCATTCTTCAATTTTTCAGTTTCTAAGAATTTTCAAATTTTTCAAAAATTTGGCTAACACCTTAAATTTTCGAAAAATTTCGCCATAACCTCCTTTGTACGGGGTTACAGGGAAAATCCACAAACCGCCACATAGGCCCTCTCATCTCAAAAAGAAAAAGCCAAGCGGCTAGCCAATCGGCTCATAAAATCATCCAAACCCAAACAAAACAGTAAATATGTACCTATTTGTCGGGCATACAATTTTATTCCTCTTCTTTAGCCTCCTTGCTATGACCTGTTCAATGTATGTACATGTATATGCATGCAAATTCAAGAAATTTTCCATTCATTTCAATATTTGATAAAATTTGGCTAATGTTAACCATTAATTCTCTTATTGGTTTAAAGGAATAATCATGCAACACAACCAGCAATCAATTAGTTGATTATCATTTCAAATTCATAACTTTGATACATAGTCAAAAAATCATATTTTTGATGCCAAATCACAACAAATAATCCTATGTAGTTTTGGTTCTCACACCAGTCTAATGGAAATATATAGATATCCTACCTTTGAAACTCGAACTTAAACACTGATGATGATATATCAATCATCAGTATCATCTCCGGGCGACTATAGTACGATTCAATATCTATCTAGTATATTTGAGACTTTGTATACGCGCTAGCTAGGCGTATATAAAAAATCTTTATATACTCGATTGTCCAAATCAATTTAAAAATAATATTGCAATACATATAACAAGATGTAAATTTTCAAAAAAAAATTGTTTCATTTTTATTTCAAAAATAACACTCTTCCAACTCATTCTAGGATACTACTGATCTCATCTCTAACAGTCATTCTCATTGGATATTACTAATCTAATCTCTGATGAATTCTTTCGTTTGGTTCTAATGTGTCTTGTTCCCGAGCTCTGTAAACCAAAGCTATGATACCAAATGAGACGACCCGTAACTTCCCCGTGAAGGAAAGGCCGGATTGCTTTGAGGACAAGACGAATCAGAACCCAAACAGAAGAACATTTCATTGCTTATTACAACAATTCCATCATAATACAAGAATATACATAGTATGAATAAATATTACACATTGTAAAATATTAGATATTTAAATACATTACTGCAGCGGAAAAATAATACAAAACAAAACTGAAATAAATACAAGGATACAGAGCTTTCTGAATGTCACTTCAGCTAAAAACCAGGATCCTGTGAATATAAATCTGCAAAACTAAAACTACTAGCTGCCCGTGCGGAAAATAGAGGCACCCAGAGTTTAGGTTAAAACAATAAACTCCAGGTCAGTCATGTGACTTGTGTGAGAACTAAAACAATTATTAATCTTTATTTTAAAGTTATGTAAATCAAGGGACCACGCAGTATAACACGGAACGGGTTTTAACCCCAAGAATACCAGTGCTTAAAACAAATAGCCCAATGCTAAATAAAGAACAATAAAGCTATTATAAGACTCGGGTCCCATTACACAATGCAACGCAAGCCGGAGGATAGAATTTTTACCTTATAATAGCCAAAAATGCTTGGTACATGAAATTTCATATTTTATTATTACTATAAGTGTATAGTGTCAAAACAACTTCAAATATAAATGTGTCAATCATAGGCAACATGAGTGCCCCCTCCCACTATGTCGCCATACTAGGCTCTACAATTAAAACCGCAAAATGTCGTATTGGAAGTTGGATTTCCATCTGTGAACCGAGGCAAAAGATAGTCCTTACCGCTTCAAGACAATCTAGCCTACCATGTATCAGGAACAGCCGCAACTGCACCTTAGATCCTCAGCGACGATCCACACAGAGTGGATTATAATGCCTGAACAATGCGTTTCCCAGCACTATGGGGCGTAAATGAGCCAAATGACTCCATCGGCCCCGGATCGACTGATATAACTAAGGCGCCTCGCTTTCCAGCAAGTAATAATAAGCAACATCCACATGAGTCAAACTTGTCAGGGCTTGTAAAACCACTGACACCACTCCTAGCTAGAAAGAAATGCATGTCCTCCCTAACGTCCTCTCCCGTTTTTGGTTCACACCGGGGTGTGAGGCTTGCGAATTAACGCTACACAAAGCGACGCTATATTAAAGCTATGCTTTGATCATCAACCACAAGGCTCTTCTTTTCAACAAAAGTCTTGATCACTGCATCTCAGCATGCCACGCAGGCAATTCACGCCATGCAACTGATGTCTATCAATCACACAGAATGAAATCCAATGTCAGACACACAGTCCATTTACAAGTTCGTTCTGGGTCTGAACGAAACCGGAGGCACCTTATTCCTCCTCGCATATGTCAAATACAGGAGTAAGGTCCTCACATATCCGTCGATCTCCAAGTACGTCTGGACGATGACCAACTTATTCCCTCCTCTTGGGTGTACAGCCCAATCAAGATTATCAGGAATCATCCAAACGATGTGAAGACCTCCGGTCTTCAACCACCGTCTTCATCGTCGACTTATCGTTGAATCGGTTATTCAGAATGGGTATAAACCCGGCCTTTCCGAATAACCCGCATATATAATAAACAAATGTTACACAAACACAACATATGCCTCATTCCAATTCAGAATATTCTTTTATTCAAATATTCACATCATTAGGGAATAGGTTCCCATTATTTTTTATCATAGATAAATTCTTTTAAATTTACTCTTTAATCTTCCTTTGGATATCAAACCATATTAAGGTTTTCCAAACTGGTCGGGATTAGCGAACCACACCGAAGTAATCATTTATTTTATTTCCCAACCCCAACCTATTCATCCCATGGAGCAAAATTGGTAATACTCCATATCTAACACCACGGTGTTATCGGTAAATATTAATTACCATTTCATGTTTAAATCTATTTAAAGATTTATTCTACTGCCTGGAGCAAAACTGGTGATACTCCATTCTCGATCATTTCAATCTAATTAAAGATTCATTAGAACTCTAGTTAAGTTTTAATCTTTAACTGGGTTAAAGAACCAATGCCATTTAAAACACGGCTCACGATAAACCCAAAATCACATTCCATCAGTCTCTAACCGCAAATTAGTAAGAGAACAATTTCCTATGTATTAACCCCAAAGGCCGAAACCAACATCAGATCAATACCCATGAAACCATTCAACTTAACTAATCTACAGTTAGTTTTTAATTTTCTTAACTCCATTCGGTTTAAGAACAGTATTATTAAAGATACCATTCATGACAAACCCAAAATCACATTGATATTAAATAGAAGGCTCTGAATAGAAAATATATCGGCTTATATTCAATATCAAATTCTGAAATCAACAAATATCGTGTTGGAATAACGATATATATATCTTCCAAATTCCTCCACAATATCCGTATAATCACTGAATCCAATATCGAGATATTCCGAAGATAATTTCGATTCAAATACATTCCAATTCTTATATTGGAAATTTCTGGTTATTTTAAAACCCATTCTCAAACCATTTATTTATTTTAAAAATATTGGATTATTATTCTAGTTATAAACTAGTTCATTTCGATAAAAATATATTTTTATCTTTACAAATGTGGAATTTTTCATCTTAATTCTTTCAAAATCATTTTTATATGATTTTAGACAAATTATAGATATTTTTAATAATTTTATCAAGGCCCATACAGTCGATTTCCATAAACGGGCATCGAACTGCACTTACAGCGTCCTTTTACAAATTTGATTTGAACATAACTCCAAATCCAACCGTTAGATTTCAAATCTCTTATATTCGTTGGAAAGCTCTTTTCGATACGAACCCAACGGTTCCAGTTTTAGGAGAATCCGATAGTCGGATCTCCCGTAACGTCAATTCGAAGTCAATGGTCGAATTCACGAATGGCCGCGGCGCGGCACGTTCTATTCAGGCAATTAAATATATAATATATATATTATATATATTTCGTCGATTTCCATTTAAAACGTATTACATAAATCATTTTAACTTCGTTTTAAAAACTATTCCAACTTCATTTTCAATTTTAAATCAAAATTGAATATTCTATATCATTAATATATAAATGATAATATTTTCAAAATATTAGATTTTGAAATCACTTCCTTTTCTATATTCATTATAAAAACGAATATAATTGATATAAATATCTTTCGCGTCAAAATGGCGCATATCTAATCCACACGGCTTTAAATATATTTCAATAATTCGTGTCCATCCAAAATCGGACATCAAAATCACATTTTGATCCTTTACAGAATATAATTTTAAAATATTCCTTATTTTAAAATATTTGTTATTTTAAAATATTCTTCAGTTCTGAATTGGAATCAGACACAGCCAATTACCATATAAAGTGATTTATATGGATTTCATACAACACATGTATATCACAATAATGATAAATAATCAACCATCATCCAGAGTGCACCACACAGCTGCATAAGCATTAATTATAAATAATTAACGCTTACATCAGCCTGTCAACCAATCGATCGATACACAACTAAACAATCGGGACTAGTGTACGTCAAATGTCATCCCAACACCTGTGTGGGGTTTCAACCAACAAATACTTAATATTATTTGTGCAGTTGGGCGATGTGTAAAATTTATCGTCCCAATCAATATAAGTCAAATGGGTGTACATAAACAAATCGTTTGATTTGTAAATGAATATTTATTTTATTCATATACACGTTAAAAAAAATATTTTTAACGATACAATATTTATTTCAACACATGAATATTTTCTACAGTTCATTTCTATAATAAAAACGATATTTTTATTATTCAACTATTTTTATTCAACATATGAATATTTTCTACAGTTCATTTCTCATCACAAACAATTTTCACAACACAATCAAACAAACATGTCGTCCATGGTCTGTGGACGACGGGGAGCAGTTCATATATGCAGTTATAAAATAAATAACTGTACAGAAATAATTTTAGTGAGAAAGAGTTCTCACCGTCGTTTTCCTCTCCACCAGTTTTATTTTTGAATTTTCTGAACAGTACTGATTTGAATTTCGCTCGAAATTCTGATATGCTCCGTTTCTATCCCAGTTAGTTCCATTGCGTAGTGTTCGTCGAGATGGTTCCAACGCAATTTGATTTTCTCGATTTCGTGTCCGTATGCAAAAGATATGGCAGATTAATACATTATACAATTTAAATGGGATAATTAATTAATTAAATTAAATTCATTAAGGTTTAATTAACCTTAATTTGTCGTTACTACTTCATCTTCTACGAACAGTTTCTCTCGAAAAGGAACCCATCGCTTCCACCCTTTCTCTGTCGCCGCTGCCTCCCATACATCACCAGAGGCCGATCAACATACCCCACGTCGAAGCCCTTCTCCCGAGCCACCAACGCCCTAAGCGGCGCAGGGCGCGATCTCCCCATCCTCTCGTAATCCGTGCCCAAAACTGCACCCTTCTCCGTTGAAATTCGGTCACCACAGCCCTTAATCGATGATCACCACCGTCTGTAATGTAGAACTCAGAGAGCTCTTCTATTTTCATTTAATGATTTGACAAATTATAGCTTGGATGGTGAGAGATTGGAGGGAGAAGAGATGAGAGATTCTGGCCATCAAAAAGGAAGAACGGTGGCTCTGCGTTTTGACCCCTTTGACTTAGGGTTTGAGTATTTATAGGTTTATATAATATATATTATTAATATTTTAGTTCGTGAATTACTAGTTTAATATCCCGAACTCCAAATCAAACCCAACGACTGTCGCCTCTAGCTAAATACCACCATTCCGAACACAATGGGATATGTTTCGTAATCCAACTCGGCTGTTACGATCAGTTTTGCTTTAAATTAAATTATAAATCAATATATATTTAATTTAAACGTACATTTCAATTTACTGGGGCCACATACTGACTCTAAAAATTACAGAAAAATTATTTCTAGATTTGTTTTGCCGATAGGATCCTAACAAAACTAATTTCGTCGAATTTGAAGGCTATTTGAAAAATGCCCATTTTCCAGTCGATTAAATTCAACTGAAATTGGTCAAACGCGTTTAAATGCGCCATGCTCACATATTGATTCTCAAAATTATGAAAATTAGAATCTAGTAATAATTTGACATCCCAGATCCAACAAAAGTGGTTTCATCGAAAATGGAGGTCGTTTGAAAAATGGCTATTTTTATGGGCTTTATTTTATATTAAAATATATATAAATTCCACACCGACTTTTCTAAATTTTAAACTGGATGTATCTTTAAATTTATAAAGTGAAATCTCGGTTTCTTAACTTCGTTAGAAAGATATGGTTAAACAGATTCAAATATTTCTTGTTTCGTCCAATTCTGACTTATATTGAACTCTATATATTCATTTGAAATTAGAAATCAAATTTTCGAACTGCCGCATCATTTTAGGCTCGTTTTATAATTAAAATAAAATTATTCGTTTTAGCTTCATCGAAAATAAATTTTCCGTCGTTATTATTTAAAATATTTCATTTTAAATATTCAAAATTCATTAAAATCGCTAAAATAAAAAGTTTTATATTGGTTATGAATTTCCGGGTTGTTACATACCCCATCCCACTATGCGCCATACTAGTTATACAATCAAAACCGTAATGTCGTATTGGAAATTGGGTTTCAATCATGAGTCGAGGCTAGGGATCATCCTCTACGATTCGATACACTCTAGCAAATGCCTCAGGATCACACCTACGGGCAACCCTTGGATGCGGTTGTGCCGGTCCACAAATAACGTTAGTGGATTAATTATGCCTGAACACACGCTTCCCGGTCCTATTGAACCTATAATATGACCACTATCGGCCTATAAATCCGAGGTACCTCATAATCCATCATCCACATAAGTAAAAATGTCAGGGCTTGTAAAACTCTGACACCACTTCTAGCTAGAAAGAAACGTGTGCACTCCCTATGGCCCTGATCCCGTTTTTGACTCATATCGGGGTGTGAGGCTCGTGAAGTAACGCTGTAACACCCCACGTCCGCTAAGGTCACTCATACCAGGGGAATGCCTTAGTTTCGGTGAAGTATTTTAAGTGAATATAGAACAGTAAAATTACAGCAAGACAGATATAAGTAATACTTGAAAATTTAAATCATCATTTAATTGCAACGGAAAGTAATACATGTTTGGTTACATCACATAACCATAAACCAGAGTCAAGTACATAATATCCATCTTGATAAAATAGAAGTACATAATCCCACTACATAGACAATAGCCATAACAGAAAAGATAAAGCGAGCTTTACTTCTACGATCCAAGCCCAAAAGATAGATATAGCGGTCTGATCCAAGCCCACTAGTGCTAGGCCCACTCTGATAACCTGAGGGTTGGGAAAAAGATAAAAACAACGGGGTCAGACATAAGTCTGAGTGAGTCCTATAACCCTAACAATACAACCATTAAAGTAATTAGGGTATGACATAAATAAGGTACGGTACCTCTGGGGATAATGACTACACTAAGTAGCCAACTAAACACCGGATGTACTACGATAACCGAAAAGACGCATTTATCCACCCAAAGACAATTCTTACCCCACCCCAGAATTATTCACCCAAGGGTAATTCCTACACTGCACCACACCAGTTTCACCTACCTAAAATTAATTCCTACTTAAAGGTTGATCCCACTAAATGTACTTAGTAATTTTTACCCAGTAGTTTCTGGTACCCCTACATAGGTGCCGTCTGCCCCTATCATTACTAGGTGTACCCACTACTCCCAAGCGATCGGCTCCCTAACGTAGATACCCGTGCTGGTCCCACAATGGGATGTATCATTTCCCCAAAGTGGCAACCTGATAATATCAACGGTGCACGGCTTTATATCTACACGATGTAACAACGATTTACTAACCAGCCCGGGTCCACACACGCATATGAAACCCGTTGGTCCTACGTTGCCACCGCTAACCCGTTTTTGGCCTCTTATAGTCAAGCCCAATATGCGTGTCCCGTCACTCGACTTGGGTCGAGCCCACAAAGATACGTTTGGGATATTGGTTGAGATGGGCCCCCACAAGCTACCACTTAAGCTTGTTAATTCTATCTAGTGTATCCCACTTAACCCCTTTAACCATGTCTACTTACATGTTATAAATACTTTGGTTAAGTCATTAATCATATTTTAATTACCTTTCAAGGCACCCACTAGATTTCCATATGACACCCAAGTCCTTTACTTAATTCCCACATGCCACCCGAGGCACTTACTTAACCCTTTGATCATGTTTAATTCCATGTTCCACTTTGGTTAAGTATTCCAATCGTATTTTCTATTGCTACCCCAAGGCAACCCACTAGTTACTACGTGCCACCCAAGGTACCCACTTAACCCTCATGTCCCACTACATGCTAATTTGGTTAAGTGTTTCTTAATTAATTAAGACCGTGATCCTCATAAAGACCTCTCACATTAGACTATCTTTTATGACCGCTGGTTAAGCCGGTTGGGTCCGGGCAGCCTTATGTCATAACCGAGTCTAACCTCGTGTCTTTACATTAATCACGTATTTAGTTTGTGCCTAAGACCTCTCACATTGGGCTAACATTTGTAGCAACTGGTTAAGCCGGTTGGGTCCGGGCAGTTTTACGCTACAACTGAGTCCAACCTCGTGTCTTAGTCGATTAATTACACCTAATTAATCACCCTCATAATTTATATTAATTATCCCTAATTAATACCAAGTTTTTCATAACATGGGTAGACCTAACTCAATAGGTAAATTCCCATGGGGTAGACCTAACTCAATAGGTAAATTCCCACTTATGTTAATTTATTTTTATGGTATGCTTAATCATACCCAACCATACTTTAATTAACATATTTATTAACCCCATCGTTCCCCACGCAAATCGTTCTCATTTCACGACATAATAAAAAGGGAAGATCCATCACAAATATCATGGGTTTTAACCACATCTTAGCATATAACTTTGTCATGGGTTAAGAGGATGTCAACTTGCATATATGAGCATATATTAACCCAACTACATTCAACCCAACTTGCATATTATCGCACATGACTTGCATAACATATTGCATATGAACTTGTATATTATCATACACATATCTTGCATAACATGTTAAACTTGCATATAAGCATTCATAAGCACACCTAACTTGCATGACATGTTGAACTTGCATATAAGCATTCTCACAACTTGCATAACATATCTTGCATATTAACATACATGTAACTTGCATATTCACAAACATGTAACTTGCATAGCATATCTTGCATATTAACATACATGTAACTTGCATATTCACAAACATGTAACTTGCATAGCATATCTTGCATATTAACATACATGTAACTTGCATATTCACAAACATGTAACTTGCATAGCATATCTTGCATATTAACATACATGTAACTTGCATATGAACTTGTTAAACATGCATAAACCCACTTGTTAAATATGCATAAAACAACTTATTAATCATGCATATTATCACATACTTAGCATGCATAGAATCACATACTAAACTTGCATAATATCATATACTTAGCATGCATAGAGTCACATCCTAAACTTGCATAATATCATATACTTAGCATGCATAGAACCAATTTCTTATTATGCATAAACATACCACTTAACTTGCATAAACCCAAACACTTAGCATGCATAAAATCACATGCATAACTTGCATATCATCTTGCATATATTCTCACATATAGTTTGCATAACATGTTACATATGCATAAATGTTCAACATAATATTTTGCATCATAAAACATGGAAATAAACTTGCATATAGCATAAAACTTGCAATTCACATATCATACAACTTGCATATAACTCACTTATCCACAAACATAACCATTTCTTATCACATCCTACCATAATCAATTTAACAATTGATTATTAAAGCCATAGAAACTCACCAAAACACAATTAGCAAGCTAATGAAGAAGATCAAGATACTTAGAATGGATTAGAGATTGATTAGAGCTTGCTTTCCTCTTCATTGATTTGTGGAGGCCATGACCAAGTTTCATTTTGCCATAGTTTAGTTACTAGGTTTAATTATGAATGAATTAGGGTAGGGTTAGGGTGTTATTTATAGGATTAGGTTGCATTTTAGACCCTTAGATTAACCCTAGATTAATTTAGGACCATCAGATCCAAGAAGCTTCCAGAACCAGCCCTCCAAGCCAGCCCAAGACCCAACCTGGTGCAACCTGGTGCACCCAGGTTCACTGGACGTGCCACCCTGTCGACAGGCAAGTCGACAGGCATGTCGACACCCCTGTCGACAGGCCTGTCGACAGCCCTGTCGACATGGGTTAGGCGGGAACCTTCCCGCCTGACCCCGCCTGGCCCATCCCACATCTGAATATTTGAATTTATTAAATCTGTTTTAGTTTTGAATTTTCTGCAAACTTCATCGGGCCATAACTGGGCCATACGGACTCCGATTTTCGAAAACTCGGACTCTATTTCGCGTATTTTTCCGAGACGAACGCAACGACGTAGCCCGTTTCCCCCAATTCTCACATCTGAGATTATTTATTCTGTAATTAGTGAATTTTAGCATTAACCGAAATTCGGGGTGTTACATTCTCCCCTCCTTAAAGGATTTCGTCCCCGAAATCTCTAAGCTAAGGAGAATGCATATCCTACCATCCAAACAACCATCTACTCAAACCATCAAACACGAGCATCCATTGTCCTTAAACAATTTCTAATGATGTATGAGCATATGCGAAAAGTGTGTGTATATGTTCCCTATCCAATGTACGAACATATGCAAACCATGATAGTGCCATGCATCCAATATGTATGCGAGATAACCCTATCGACACATACAGTATCTATATGAGTGCACAGTCATTCACCAAAATGCATCATCCATATGATAACACAATCATTATACATCCATAAATATAGCTAACTACACACAATTTTATGCAATATGCAATATGAAGTGATTGAGCCGATCTAGTGCCTAGAGTGTGTATATATGCATCCACGAGCAACCACTAGCAAACACTTGCATCCACTTGCATCCATCAACCATAACATGTCTCAAACACATGTTTCAACCATAGGTTTTCCCTTTCTAAAGGTCAAACAGGACTAACGAGAGGACCTACTAAAGATAAGATAAGTACTAGGCAAGCGATAAAGGAGAAGTTAAAAGACATACTCTCCAAAAGAAATGGATACAAAGAACGCATCTTCGCTTCCGTCTCCCAAGTAGCATTTCTTTCGTCATCTCCCCATTGCACTCTAGCTAGCTGAACTTCTCTGTTCCTCAACTTCCTAGCCTCTGACCCAATGATGCGAGTAGGAGCTCGTCGAATCGTCTCATCGCGCTCTAACTCTACTTCTTTAAGCAAACTCGGCTCTACCACCTCAGCGGTCTTATGTAAGCACTTCCTCAAATGGGACACATGAAATACATCCGGTACACCACTAAGTCTGTCAGGCAACTCCACTCTATATGCCATCCGTCCAATTCTTTCCTTAATGGGAAATGGCCCTACAAACCTTGGTACTCACTTCCTAACAGATCCAAAGTGAACCACATTCCGTAACGGAGATATCTTGATAAAAAGCATGTCCTAATATCAAACTCAAGCTCTGATCTCCTCTTGTCCGCATAAGATTCTTGTTTATCTTGCGTCGCTTTCATCCTTCTTTGAATCAAATCAATATTTTCCCGAAGTCTTTCTAACCTTATCGGCCCAAGCAAGATCTTATCCGTAGATTCCTACCATCATGTAGGTGATCAACAAGGCCTTCGAAAGGAGCCATACCAATACTGGACTGAAAGCTGCTGTTATATGCGAACTCCACCAATGGAAGATGTTCTTCCCATGTACCTCCAAAATCCAAAATACATAACCTCAAAAGATATTCTAAGATACGGTTCACCCTCTCGGTCTAACCGTCCGTCTGAGGATGCTACGCGGTGCTCAAACCCAACTGAGTCCCTACCGCCTCTTGCAAACTCTTCCAAAACTCGCTAGTGAAGATAGGATCTCGATCGCTCACTATACTGGAAGGTACACCATGCAATCTAATAATCTCTCAAAGGTAAACTGAAGCTAGACATGTAATAGTCCTCCTGCTCTTCACGGGTATGAAATGGGCACACTTAGTAAGTCCGTCTACCATAAGCCCAATCCCCGTATTACCCTTCCTTGATTTCGGTAATCCAATGAGACACTATCCCACTTCCTATTTCGGAACTTCTAACGGATGAAGCAACCCTTCGGGTTTCTTCTGTTCCGCTTTTACTTACTGGCACACCAAGCATCTAGCGACATACTTGGCCGCATCTTTCTTCAGATTGGCCAAAAAGAAAACTTGCTTCATTCCTTGGTACATCTTGTCCCTACTGGGTTGAATGGTCATCTTCGATCGATGTGCATCATCAAGTATAGCCTTCCTCAAATCCTCGTCTTGCGGTACACAAAGTCCACCGTCTCTACGCAACCACCCCTTACCATCCAGGGTGTACCTACTCAAATGGCTGGACGACTCCCCTCCTTATGAGCTTCTCTACTAACTCAACCAATTGTGGGTCGTCCCGCTATGCTCTGCCAATATGCCCCAAAAGAGTAGGCCTAACCTCCAAGGAGGCTAGCAAACCGGATATAAAGTCAACGGAAGGTCTAAAGTCAAAATATAGAAATAAGCCCTAAGCTCCGTCGTTTAACGAATCAATGAACTCAAGGACAACCTTTTTCTTCTTAAGGTGTCTGCTACCATGTTTCCCTTGTTGGGGTATACGCTATCTCAACTCATAAGATGCTAAGAATCCTATCCAAAATCGTCACAACTGTCCATCTCTCACGCAGACCACCCTAGTCGAATTCGACATCCCCCAAATGCATGCCCCAAAGGCCGAAACCAATATCAGACAAACACCCAAGGGACATCTCTTTCGAGTTCAGGCAACCTACGTGAGATGATACTAAAAATAATAATAATAATGGCTAAACAATTAAGCCTTTGACCAATTTTGGATGTCCTCGCCAGTCTCGCTCCAAAACCACCGTTTATCCTATAACTGGCTTTGCTCACCCTATTGAGCACATATGAAAACTTATTACGCTCCTTGAAAAGACTAAGATGTCATTTACAAAGGCCATCACAAACGTATTTAGGTACTCCCTGAACACCCTTCTCTTCCAATCAACAAAGTATGCAGGGGCGTTCGTCAAACCAAATAGCATCACCAGCCACTCATAAAACCATCCGGAGTCCTAAAGGCAATCTTCTCTATACTATCGTCAGCCACTCTCAACTGACGAAACCATGTGGCTTTGTCCAACTGCGAAAATACTGAGGCGCCAACCAACTGATCAAAGAGATCATCAATCTTTGGCAATGGGTGTCTATTCTTCTTTGTGAGTTTATTTAGTTCTCTTTAGCCTACACAAAGTCTGAGGGACCCATCCGCCTTCATAATAAAACTACTGGAGCGCCCCACTCCGATATACTTCTTCTTATGAACCCCTTCTCAAGCAATTGCCTACTTACTTATGGAGTTCCCTCCTCTTGCTAAGAGCTATGTGGCACACTGGCCAAGATACTGGTTTAGCATTATCTACCAGATATTTTCGGAAGTCAATCTCCCGCTCCGGAGGTAAGCTCTTCCCCTTCTCAGACATATCCGAGTATTTCCGGACCACTTCTAACAGATCGCAAACCCTCGACCGTCGTGTCAAGCGATTCTAGATAACTTAGCATAACAGATTCTATGGGATTACAAGAGATCTTGAGAGTGTTACCCATGCGGGTCATAAGCCTAACAACTCTCCCTTCAAAATCAAGAACGGCACCCCTACTGGATAACCAGTTCATGCCCCAAAACTAACCCATAGTCCGTGAAGCCCAACAAGCATCACATCCAAACTCAACGCTAAGTATAGAAACTTTCAAACCCAAACATAGCATGGAGCCCCAACTGGGTTTGAAACAACTAAGGGATCATCTACCAAACTGGTGTCTAAGTGCAGTGACTCAACTAACAATGGTGGGATAAACGAACTCGATAAATCAGAATCAAATAAAGCTTGAATCGGATGATAAAGAAATCTAAATTCCAACCTAGACAGTCATACCCCCATCTGGTACCCTAGTCGTGAGGGAATACAACTACCCTCCAGAGGATTCCCTACCTTGCCCTTGCTTCTTTGAACAATCCTAACAAGGTGTCCTATTCCTCTCAAAAGGATAACCACTTGCCTTCTTCTTCCATATTCTCCACTCGTAACCTCCCACCAATGAGGTTTCGTCCTTCATTAACCAAACAACTATTAGAGCCTTCCTCCCATCCAATAAGTACTTACAAGTCCTCCTCCTTCTTGAGCCAACTTCTAACCTGATTTACGTCTAATTCCCTTGAAGCGGTTTTCCTTTCTTATCTATCTTAGAAAGATCATCTACACACGGAGGGGAAACTCAAACCGAGAGAGAAAGAGATTCAAACGGAGAATTCGAAAGATATAGATATGGCTATTGGGGATTATGCTTTTCTTTCAAAAACTTTTCTCTTAAAAGACATGTTTTTGAAAATATTCCTTCAAAAATTTTCTTAGAAAAATAGTTTTTCTAAAAATTTTATCTGTTCCGGTAACCTTAAGCTCTGATACCACGTGTAACACCCCACGTCCGCTAAGGTCACTCATACCAGGGGAATGCCTTAGTTTCGGTGAAGTATTTTAAGTGAATATAGAACAGTAAAATTACAGCAAGACAGATATAAGTAATACTTGAAAATTTAAATCATCATTTAATTGCAACGGAAAGTAATACATGTTTGGTTACATCACATAACCATAAACCAGAGTCAAGTACATAATATCCATCTTGATAAAATAGAAGTACATAATCCCACTACATAGACAATAGCCATAACAGAAAAGATAAACCGAGCTTTACTTCTACGATCCAAGCCCAAAAGATAGATATAGCGGTCTGATCCAAGCCCACTAGTGCTAGGCCCACTCTGATAACCTGAGGGTTGGGAAAAAGATAAAAACAACGGGGTCAGACATAAGTCTGAGTGAGTCCTATAACCCTAACAATACAACCATTAAAGTAATTAGGGTATGACATAAATAAGGTACGGTACCTCTGGGGATAATGACTACACTAAGTAGCCAACTAAACACCGGATGTACTACGATAACCGAAAAGACGCATTTATCCACCCAAAGACAATTCTTACCCCACCCCAGAATTATTCACCCAAGGGTAATTCCTACACTGCACCACACCAGTTTCACCTACCTAAAATTAATTCCTACTTAAAGGTTGATCCCACTAAATGTACTTAGTAATTTTTACCCAGTAGTTTCTGGTACCCCTACATAGGTGCCGTCTGCCCCTATCATTACTAGGTGTACCCACTACTCCCAAGCGATCGGCTCCCTAACGTAGATACCCGTGCTGGTCCCACAATGGGATGTATCATTTCCCCAAAGTGGCAACCTGATAATATCAACGGTGCACGGCTTTATATCTACACGATGTAACAACGATTTACTAACCAGCCCGGGTCCACACACGCATATGAAACCCGTTGGTCCTACGTTGCCACCGCTAACCCGTTTTTGGCCTCTTATAGTCAAGCCCAATATGCGTGTCCCGTCACTCGACTTGGGTCGAGCCCACAAAGATACGTTTGGGATATTGGTTGAGATGGGCCCCCACAAGCTACCACTTAAGCTTGTTAATTCTATCTAGTGTATCCCACTTAACCCCTTTAACCATGTCTACTTACATGTTATAAATACTTTGGTTAAGTCATTAATCATATTTTAATTACCTTTCAAGGCACCCACTAGATTTCCATATGACACCCAAGTCCTTTACTTAATTCCCACATGCCACCCGAGGCACTTACTTAACCCTTTGATCATGTTTAATTCCATGTTCCACTTTGGTTAAGTATTCCAATCGTATTTTCTATTGCTACCCCAAGGCAACCCACTAGTTACTACGTGCCACCCAAGGTACCCACTTAACCCTCATGTCCCACTACATGCTAATTTGGTTAAGTGTTTCTTAATTAATTAAGACCGTGATCCTCATAAAGACCTCTCACATTAGACTATCTTTTATGACCGTTGGTTAAGCCGGTTGGGTCCGGGCAGCCTTATGTCATAACCGAGTCTAACCTCGTGTCTTTACATTAATCACGTATTTAGTTTGTGCCTAAGACCTCTCACATTGGGCTAACATTTGTAGCAACTGGTTAAGCCGGTTGGGTCCGGGCAGTTTTACGCTACAACTGAGTCCAACCTCGTGTCTTAGTCGATTAATTACACCTAATTAATCACCCTCATAATTTATATTAATTATCCCTAATTAATACCAAGTTTTTCATAACATGGGTAGACCTAACTCAATAGGTAAATTCCCATGGGGTAGACCTAACTCAATAGGTAAATTCCCACTTATGTTAATTTATTTTTATGGTATGCTTAATCATACCCAACCATACTTTAATTAACATATTTATTAACCCCATCGTTCCCCACGCAAATCGTTCTCATTTCACGACATAATAAAAAGGGAAGATCCATCACAAATATCATGGGTTTTAACCACATCTTAGCATATAACTTTGTCATGGGTTAAGAGGATGTCAACTTGCATATATGAGCATATATTAACCCAACTACATTCAACCCAACTTGCATATTATCGCACATGACTTGCATAACATATTGCATATGAACTTGTATATTATCATACACATATCTTGCATAACATGTTAAACTTGCATATAAGCATTCATAAGCACACCTAACTTGCATGACATGTTGAACTTGCATATAAGCATTCTCACAACTTGCATAACATATCTTGCATATTAACATACACGTAACTTGCATATTCACAAACATGTAACTTGCATAGCATATCTTGCATATTAACATACATGTAACTTGCATATTCACAAACATGTAACTTGCATAGCATATCTTGCATATTAACATACATGTAACTTGCATATTCACAAACATGTAACTTGCATAGCATATCTTGCATATTAACATACATGTAACTTGCATATTCACAAACATGTAACTTGCATAGCATATCTTGCATATTAACATACATGTAACTTGCATATGAACTTGTTAAACATGCATAAACCCACTTGTTAAATATGCATAAAACAACTTATTAATCATGCATATTATCACATACTTAGCATGCATAGAATCACATACTAAACTTGCATAATATCATATACTTAGCATGCATAGAGTCACATCCTAAACTTGCATAATATCATATACTTAGCATGCATAGAACCAATTTCTTATTATGCATAAACATACCACTTAACTTGCATAAACCCAAACACTTAGCATGCATAAAATCACATGCATAACTTGCATATCATCTTGCATATATTCTCACATATAGTTTGCATAACATGTTACATATGCATAAATGTTCAACATAATATTTTGCATCATAAAACATGGAAATAAACTTGCATATAGCATAAAACTTGCAATTCACATATCATACAACTTGCATATAACTCACTTATCCACAAACATAACCATTTCTTATCACATCCTACCATAATCAATTTAACAATTGATTATTAAAGCCATAGAAACTCACCAAAACACAATTAGCAAGCTAATGAAGAAGATCAAGATACTTAGAATGGATTAGAGATTGATTAGAGCTTGCTTTCCTCTTCATTGATTTGTGGAGGCCATGACCAAGTTTCATTTTGCCATAGTTTAGTTACTAGGTTTAATTATGAATGAATTAGGGTAGGGTTAGGGTGTTATTTATAGGATTAGGTTGCATTTTAGACCCTTAGATTAACCCTAGATTAATTTAGGACCATCAGATCCAAGAAGCTTCCAGAACCAGCCCTCCAAGCCAGCCCAAGACCCAACCTGGTGCAACCTGGTGCACCCAGGTTCACTGGACGTGCCACCCTGTCGACAGGCAAGTCGACAGGCATGTCGACACCCCTGTCGACAGGCCTGTCGACAGCCCTGTCGACATGGGTTAGGCGGGAACCTTCCCGCCTGACCCCGCCTGGCCCATCCCACATCTGAATATTTGAATTTATTAAATCTGTTTTAGTTTTGAATTTTCTGCAAACTTCATCGGGCCATAACTGGGCCATACGGACTCCGATTTTCGAAAACTCGGACTCTATTTCGCGTATTTTTCCGAGACGAACGCAACGACGTAGCCCGTTTCCCCCAATTCTCACATCTGAGATTATTTATTCTATAATTAGTGAATTTTAGCATTAACCGAAATTCGGGGTGTTACAAACGCTATACACAAAGCTACGCATAAACTGGCTGTGCTTTGATCATCAACCACAAGGCCCTGCTTTTCAACAAAAGACTTGATCATTTACATCTTGGCGTGCCACATTGACAATTCACGCCATGCGATCGATAACTACCAATATATACCCTCTGAGCTCGTACATCTCAGAGAAGGGTGTTATGCAAGAGAATAAATTCTCCGCCACCAACAGATATATATTAAATAGATATCAATTTAATTTACATGGAATGAAATTCAATGTCAGACACACATCCGTTTATAAGTCCGTTCTGGGTCTGAACGAAACCGTAGACACCTTATTCCTCATCCTATGTCCAATAAGGAAGAGAGGTGCTCGCATATCCGGAAAATCAACAAGTACGTCCAGACAAACTACCACTATTAACCCTTTACTAGGAGCTACCGAATGTCGGGCATCAGTAGTCGTCCATTCGATGTGAAGATCGCTGGTCTTCAATCACCGCCTTTAATATCTTCGACTTAAACCGTCGTATAATTATTTGAAATGAGATTGAATTCGGTCTTTTCAAATAATCCTCTCATATATATAATTTTAAACCATTCCATATCGTTATTATTATTTTATAACGATATATCACTATTTTTATTTATTTAAACATCGCTAAATTAATTCAACGACGCTTCGGGTCGATAGGCGGCCCTAGCGCTGTTTTTATCAAAATTTGATTTACACATATCTCGAAATTTTACCGTTGGATTATAACAAATTTTATATCGTTGGAAAGATCTTCCCAAAGAGGTCCTAACGGTTCCAGTTTTGGGAAAATCCGATGGTCGGATCTTTCGGTACAATCGTTTAAACTTACGATTCTGAAACGCGAACTACTGTGCGTGATTCGTTTAATTTTAATTTATATTTATATATAATTATATAAATATAAACTGTTCGACGATTCCACTAACGTGTTTAACATGTCAAATAAAAGAATGTTTTTATTGGCACATCGTATCCACATATTCACAATGTAAAACAAATATATTTCATCTACATGACAACTGAACCAATGACAAATAAAAGCTAATTTTTATTATTTGTATTTCTATTTTTAACTTTAATGAATAAAAAGGGAATGTTTTATTTGTGTAAAATTTTCAATGAATGTTTTTACAATAAAAATAATTCGTATAGATTCTAATGTATGTATTGTCATTAAAATGTTATTTTAACTTTGCATTCTAATATATGCATTATTAAATAAAATATCATTTCAACTATGCATATAAATTCTAGTATATGCATGGCAAATAAAAGTGTAATTTCACTATGCATATAAATCCTAATATATGTATTGTAAATAGAAATGTAATTTTAACAATACATATAAATTCTACTATATGCATTGCAAATAAAAATGAAATTTCACTATGCATATAAATTCTAGTATATGCATGTAAATAAAGGTGTAATTTTAACAATGCATATAAACATGTAATTTTAACAATGCATATAAATTCTAATATATGCATTGAAAATAAAAATGAAATTTTACTATACATATTTTGATGTTTTCAATTTGTTAACAATTCTATTTTTAAACAAAATGTATGAAAGCGATGTTTTTATTTTCCTTCTTCCTAGCATGTTAAAAATAATATTTTAACCTACAAATATTTTCTAACATATGTTTCCTACTTAATCACTTTTACATAAAAAAAGTGGAATTTTTAATGTTGCAACATTTTTATTCAAACAGACAATATTTCCGATAAATCAAACTTTGCATTAAAAATATGATTTTAATGTTTCAACACTTTTATTCAACTATGAACAATTTTTATATGAATCATTATTTTATAAAAATGATATTTTTATTGTCAACATGCCTTTGTTTTAAAAATGAACATTTTCTCGTGATTTATTCATTTCATTAAAAACAAAGTTATTTAATGTAAACATGTTTTATTTTAAAACATGCATGTTTGTCCAACTACTATTATTACATTAAAAAGTGGATTTTTAATGTAAAACATGTTTTCAATTTAAAACATGAAAATTTGTCTATATTCTATCATTACATTAAAAAGTGAGTTTTTAATGTAAAGCATGTTTTCAACTTAAAACATGAATATTTTCTATAGATCTATTATTACATTAAAAAGTGTACTTTTAATGTAAAACATGTTTTACTTTATGAATCTTTTTGTATATTTCTATTATTACATTAAAAAGTGAGCTTTTTAATGTAATAATATTCTTATTTAATTCATGAACATTTCTAATTTTATATGAATTCCATAAAATGATAGAAATTTATATTTCATTTTTGTTGAAAGTTCTAATTCAATCCAAATGGCAAAAGTGATATTTCATTTTGGTGAATATTCTTGTTCAACACAATGGTAAATTTGATACCTCATTTTTGTTGAAAACTCTAGTTCAACAAATGACAAAAATGTTTATTTTTTTACTGAAAACTCTAGTTCAACAAATGACAAAACTGTTCTTTTCATTTTTGTTGAAAATTATAATACAACAAAATGACAAAATTTGATGTTCCATTTTTGTTGAGAATTCTAATTCAACAAAATGATAAAAATGTCCCTTTTCATTTTTGTTTCCATTAAACAAAAGTGATAATATTGGTTTTAACTAAACTATTAATCAAGGGTGATAGTTTTGTTTCAATCTAAACTATGAAACAAAAGGGATAATGTTGTTTCAATTAAACTATTAATCAAGGGTGATGTTTTTGTTTCAATCTAAACTATGAAACAAAAGGGACAATAAAAATGAAATCTTTTTATCTCAATCTTTTTATTATAATCTTTTTATTATAATCTTTTTATCATAGTCTTTCTATTATAATCTTTTTATTATAATCTTTCTATTATAATCTTTCTATTATAATCTTTCTATTATAATCTTTTTACTATAATCTTTCTATTATAATCTTTCTATTATAATCTTTTTATTATAGTCTTCCTATTATAATCTTTTAATCATAATCTTTATATTATAATCTTTTTATTATAATCTTTCTATCATAATCTTTTTATTATAATCTTTCCATTATAGTCTTTTTATTATAATATTCCTATTATAATCTTTTAATCACAATCTTTCTATTATAATCTTTTTATTATAATGTTTCTATTATAATGTTTTTATTATAATCTTTTATAATGAAAACTAATTTTTGACAAAAACCAGGTTTCATGTAAACAATAAAGATAAATATTTTATTGTAAATCTAAGTTTGACAAAACAATGTTTCAAGGTAACAATAAAAATAAATATTTTATTGTAAATCTAAATTTGACAAAACAGTGTTTCATGTTAACAATAAAGGTGAGATTTTTATTGTTAATCTAAATTTAACAAAACGATATTTCATGTTAACAATAAAAGTGAGATTTTTATTGTTAATCTAAATTTAACAAAATGATATTTCATGTTAACAATAAAAGTGAGATTTTATTGTTAATGTAAATTTAAGAAAACGATTTTTCATGTTAACAATAAAAGTGAGATTTTATTGTTAATCTAAATTTAACAAAACGATATTTCATGTTAACAATAAAAGTGAGGTTTTATTGTTAATCTAAATTTAACAAAACGATATTTCATGTTAATAATAAAAGTGAGATTTTATTGTTAATCTAAATTTAACAAAACGATATTTCATGTTAACAATAAAAGTGAGATTTTATTGTTGATCTAAATTTAACAAAACGATATTTCATGTTAACAATAAAAGTGAGATTTTATTGTTAATCTAAATTTAACAAAATGATATTTCATGTAACTAAATAAAAGTCAGACTTGTATTATAAAATCAAATCCATATTCATAGATCTGTAATAAAAATAATTTTTTTATTTCAAATCGAGATCTAACCAATAAACTATAAATAACAGAAAGAACTTCTATTGTAGAACAAGATCAAATCAAGATAAGCATCAAAATCAACAATCAACATTCAAGACATTCAATCAATCAATCTAAATTTTATACGATGCATATATTTAAATACACAATCACAATCAATATAAATATTTATATATATATATATTCCTATATATATAATTTTTATTTTAAAATTTAGATCGAGAAATCTCACAGTGCTTTTTGTCTGAATTTTCAAAGTGCTCCGTTTCACATCTGGTCTGTTCCATCATGCAGATCTGGATTTTACGATCCCAATGCTTTCAGTTTCGCTGAATTCCGATTAAATATGAAAAAGTTATGAATTTTCATAGATCTAATTATATAAATAATATAATTAAAATATGGTTAGGTTTAAATTACATCATTAGGGGATAAATCCCTTTCCTCTTCGTTCTGTAACTCAACGCTGAACCTATCGAGATCAACCGCTAGCGTTCCCTGCGTGCCACCCTAGGATCACCGTGACCACCATCCAGACCTGCCACGACGTCGAGCATCCTCCACCTAAGCCCCCTTCTGGCTTCAAACTCGGCGGGCCCCTCCACCATGAAAATGGGTTCGAACAACCCAACTTCGTGCTCCCCATTCGATAATTTAACAACACCAATTTCCATCAAAACCGTATGAATTCGTAGAGGGTAGAAATCTCTTTGTTGTTTGCGTTGAGACCCTGATTTAATTTGCGAAGAAATAGGAGAGATTAAGGAATTTATTTCCAATGTTTTCAGCCATTGCTTCATGAGGGTGGCGACCGTTCAAAATAGAATTAGGTTTAGGGTTTCATTTCCTAAGGGATATTTATAATATTTAACATTATTTAACTCATAAATTCGCAAAAAAAACCCATTGACTTATACTAGCTCCAAATCCTGCCCAACAAAAGTTGTTCCTACCTAATTGCCCCCGTTACGGAACCAATGGGCTAGGTCCCGACAGCCCAATCGATCGTATTCAGCTTGTTTTCTTTAATTTAAAATTTGAATCATTTATTTATTAAATTTAATCGTACATTTTAATTTCCTGGGGCCACATACTGACTCTGAAAATTCCAAAAAAATTATTTCTAGTTATGTTTTGATGATACAGTCCTAATAAAATTAATTTCATCGAATTTGGAGATCGTTTGAAAAATGGCCTTTTTAATGTCGATTAAATTTGATTGAAATTGGTCAAACACGTTTTCTTTTGCCACTCTCACATATTAATTCTAAAAATTGTGAAAATTTGAATATAACAATAATTTGACATTCGGAATCCAACAAAAGTGGTTTCGTCGAAAACGGAGGTCGTTTGTAAATTGGCTATTTTTAAGGGCTATATATTATATTAAAATATATATAAATTCTACAACGACTTTTCTAAATTTTAAACTGGACATAACTTTTAATTTATAAAGTGAAATTTCAGTTTCTTACATCCGTTAGAAAGATATTATTAAACAGATTCAAATATTTCCTGTTTTTCTGAAATCCGATTTATTTTGAATCCTGTACATTTAGTTAAAGTTTAAAATTAAATTTTCAAACTGCCACGCCATTTCTAACTCCTTTTATAATTAAAATAAATTTATTCATTCTAACTTCGATTTAAATAAATTTTTAGTTGTTATTATTTAAAATAAATTATTTTAAATATTCAAAATTCATTAAATTGTTAAAATAAAATTTTTAAATTGGTTCTGATTTTCCGGGTTGTTACAGATGAGGTGGTCCATACCATGGAATATCAACGTGTGTACAATCGCAGAATTTGGACTGTTCAAGAAACTCATCACTACTCACAAGTGTACCTTTACGAAAAGTGTATTATAACAAATATTACATTCACAATGTTAATAAGTTAATGATATCTACCTTTCAAAAGAATCGAGACTATCATCGAGCATCTTTGTTTATAAACCCAAATCAAAGCAGGTTTAATTTTTAGTGTCAGCTTCATCTTTGTTTTCATATATTTTTTACATGCTTATTTTGCACGTCTTTGAGAGTTACGTTGATACATTTCTATAATAATATCCCTTGAATTTCAGTTGAATCTATAATTCAGTTCTTAAGATTTTAGAAAGTAACATCTTAAAGTATACAAAGACAGAACAATATCTAACACATAGCATGTGCCATTTAAAAAATAACGAAGCTACTGCTGGAAGAAGAAGCAAAAAAAAAGTTGAAACAACTCCTTTACAAATCCTAGTTCTCTCTGATTCAACTTAAGATATTCCGGAGTCCGACCACTGGGATCACAATGCATAATATTTTGCGGTGTCCAAATCCTCAAAGCCTGCATTTAATCTAAAGCCATGCTCAGGCTTTTCATTGTAAGTTTGATCTCCTTCAAAGTCATGAACTACTATGACACATTTTCCACCTACTGGTTTCCTGGGACAAATAACATCAAATTTGCAACTTGGAGCTTGAAGAGATTGATATGGAACCATAATTTCATATTCTTCCATGAAGTCCAGTAGTTCGTGTATGAACAAGTAGATTTTTTTTTAATTTATACACTAAATTTTTGCATTGTAGGCTTTCCAAAAAGGAACAGACTTTCAAGTGATTGTAGGAAACGTCTTATTAAATCAATGGGATGTTGGATAAGATCCTTACTGATTTATTCTTATCACTATTGATCTTCTTAAACCTAATTCTACCCAAATATTACCCATGTTAATTCTATTAAAAAAAGAGCGGGCACTATACAAATGTACGTGGTAAATTTAAAAAAGGATTATGCCTAAAATTAGGTTGAACATTTATCATCAAACACAATAAAGTAATAATTATGGGGTAATTCATATGAGGTGAAAATAGAAAAATATCGACATTCAAGTGAGTATTAAATAAAACAAATGCAAAGCCGGTGTAATGACCCGCATTTGCAGAGGTATAATAATTAATTTATTTAATTATATAAAAAGTGATATAGTGAATTAAATGGTGGTTTAATTAAATAATGGTGAATATTTAATTTAAAATAATAAATTAAATAATATATTTAATTCTGAAATAATCAGAATTGGCTGAAATGGCGATATGTTGTGAACTGGATCATCTGTGATATTTAATTCAGCTTGGAATTGAATTTGAATAACGAATATATTATATAAACGATAGTTTGAACGTAGAGTTATAATATAATTAAAATCGAGCTCGAAATGGCGCTGTAGTTCGTAAATTGGCGATTCGAACTTCAACTGAATATACAGAATTCGTTTTAAGCTGGATTTCTATGAAACAAGAAACGTGTGGAGCTGGTGGAGTATATATTTCTAGTGGAAGAGAAAAATCGGGATTTCGTCGTGTAGATTTTGAGATATGTCCAAATCAAAATTTAAAATAGTCACTATAGAATCGTTTATCGACCGTAATAGTTTATTCGATATAACTAGAGACCGGATTTGAATTTAGACAAGGTTCCTTTGGGAAATAGTGATAATTTAATTTTTAGAATTTTATTGAAATTTTTAATTAATTAAATAAGCAACTTTTTATTTGGAGTATTTTGCACCCTCTATCAATATTTTTGGGGCCTCACAATATTAGTTAACCTACCGGTATTATTATATTTTTGAGATCATGGTGCGACACTGGACATGACTGTAGTTTTATTTCTGTCCGTAGTGATGGGTAATTTAATGAAATTCTTGGTAACCGGCACCGCTAACCGTTAACAAACAAATTTCATTCAGCACCGATAACCGTTAACAGTTGCGCCATTATCAACAAGTTAGATTCGTATTCATGGATGGTTTTGCCTGGATAAATGAATGGTACCTTCATTAGCAAATACTTGAATTATTGTGCGGGGTGAAATATTTAATTCTAAAGAAAAACAAACCTTAAGGAAGAATGAAACATTCAGGAACACGAGAGTAGCAGGTAATAATATGTAAAGGAATGTTGTATGAGAATCCTAATGGTTGATAACTATACCATTTTAAGGTGCATACATCCACTGTTGGGGTTCATTGATACATGGTAGTGACCTAATATGCAGCATAAGAGACGTTATTCTCAGGTATATAGTTCAACATCAAACAATATTTATATATACGTACTACGAATATATATATATATTATATAAAAGAAACAACAAAATAAAATGTATCAAAATAAAATGTGTTGTGGTGATAAAAGAAACAACAAAATAAAATATGTTGTGGTGATAAAAGAAACAACAAAAAAATATGTGTACGGTGATAAAGGGAACAATAAATATCCTACACAAATATAAAACCCTAAACTCTCAATTCATTTTGCTGTGAGGTCAACAGCATTCTTGAGCCGTCAGTATTCATCCTCCAGAAACAAACGTGAGGTTTGGAAATCAAAACAAAATCAAAGAAAATTCTATAAATTTTCAAACATATATATTTGCGATCCTCATCACCTCCTCTCCACTGTCATACGAATTTTGGGCCATTCGATCATACTATTTTTCGCCAGAAAATCACCAGACCAGCCTAGGGTTCGAGAATGCCAAGATTTGAATTACCAGTCTTGGAATTTGAGAGTTGCGTTGTAGTCAAGGTATCAAAGGGGTTCGAGTGTGATAAATTCGGGGTCTTGGTGATAATCGAGTTCATTGTTCTGTTCTGAGGGGTGCGAAACAGTAGCAGTCGCGATGCTTTGAAATGATGCGAGTTGCAGGATTTTGGGTAGAAAAGGAGGAGTTGAAAAGGAGGATGAGAATGGTGATTTGATTTTTGGGGTTCATTAAGAAATGTTTGTGATAGAAGCTTCTGAAGTTTTGGGAAATGGTGATTTTGCTGGTATCGTGAAAATCAATTTGAGGAGGACGGTAGTAAAAGGGGTGCGGGTATGATGGATATTGGGATGATGTAAAAGGTGAAGGCCCAAATTTAAAATCAAATACATGTTTTAAATTCATTTAAAATGTATGAACTTGTATAAGCCATAACTTGCTTATACTTTATCGGAATCGGACGAAACAAGATCCGATGGGAACATACGGACGGTGGCTACACGATGACTGACTGGAAGTCCATCAGAGCTCGTTACAATTTATGGAAAAATAAATTGTCCGTCTGAATCAAATCGAGCGATGGTTATTGTTATCAACAATGATCGTCCAATGTGAGTAAAACTCACCAACTCTGAACAGTTCTATTTTTATAACGTATATTTAGAACTGATAAATGATAACTGATTGATGTGTGTTGACTGTCTGATTGAACTGCTAGTTAGTTGGTTGAAAGTTATAAATATATTTATATAAATATACATATATATATATATAAACCGTTAAATCTATATGTGTTGATTCTATTAACAGAATATTTCATGTTGAACTGAAAATGATGTTGATTATATTGTGTAACATCTGTGGATGCAGGGAGACAGGTTGGAGGGGTTCAACTGGACTCCTCAATATTTAAAATACTGTTCTGTTCATATATTGAAATATGTGTTGTGATATATAATCTGTTATCGATTATATGTGTTTGAACGATATTTATCATTGTTATATAGTATGTTAAATACCATAAGAAATACTAGAATGATAAAAGGAGATTTTCAGAGAATATTTTGAAAAATAATTTACTTATATAAAATCACTGGATTTTACATATAAAAGGAAATAGGATTTTTAGAAAAGGAAATAATTATAAGAATCAAAAGGGTTAAAAGAATATATTTGCCAAACAAATATAAAGGAAAATATTTGCAAAGCAAATATTTCAGAAAGAGGAATATTTGTAAAAACATTTACAAATAAATAAAGGGGAATATTTATTTATCGGTTAAATAAATAGAATGTTAAATGAGTTATTGGTTAGTAAATAAATAGGAAAATCAAAAGGGATTAATTATAAAACAAATAGTGTTTTATAAAGGGATTATTTGTGAAACAAATACAAAGGAAGATATTTGTAAAACAAATACAAAGGAAGATATTTGTCAAACAAATACAAAAGAAATTATTGGTAAAACAAATATAAAGGAAATGGTTTAGTAAAACAAATGTAAAGGGAAATATTTGTTCAACAAATGCAAAGAAAAGATATTTGTAAAACATTTACAAATGGAAATAAAAAGAGAAAATATTTGTAAAACATTTTAAATAGAATTGAAAAGAATATTTATTTGCTAAATAAATAGAGTTAAAAGAGTAATCGAAATTAGTTATTCGAATAGAGTTAAAGGAATTAAATCGAATTAGTTATTCGAATAGAGTTAAACACATAGGAGTTATAGAGTCTAGTTAATCGAAAGGAGTTATCGATTATAGTTTAATCGAAAGGAGTTATCGAATCTAGTTATTCGAAGGAATTATTCGAAATTAGTTATTCGAATAGATTTAGAGGAATTAAATCGAATTAGTTATTTGAATAGAGTTAAACACATAAGAGTTATCGAATGAGTTAATCGAAAGGAGTTATCGATTATAGTTTAATCGAAAAGAGTTATCGAATTTAGTTATTCGAAGGAATTAATCGAATGTAGTTTATTCAAATAGAATTAAAGGAGTTAAGCGAATATAGTTTATTCGAATAGAGTCAAAGGAGTTATCGAATCTAGTTATTCGAAATGAGTTAAGTGAAAAGAGTAAATCGATTAGAGTTAAATCAAATGGAGTTATTCAAATAGGAGTAAATAAATTAGTTGTCGTTATATTATTCAAGTTAGGAAATAAAAGTCATATTAAAGATAATGTATTTCGGATGCAAGAGATTATAATACCATTGTTATAATCACGTAAACTTGTAAAAGAAGGGGGTTCGTAAATAGAATCGGAGGGTTCGTAAGGAAGTGTAAAAGGGTTAAAAGATGAACTTACCCTAGTTCGAGATTTGAAATGTTGTTCAGTTAAGGTCTGAGAGTTAGTTATACCCCAACTTGATTGACTTCGTTTTAATTTAGAAATGGTTAAGGTTCAAGAGTGAAAGTGGTTAAGTGATTTTAGTAAATAAGTATAGTGGTTTGAGTTGTCGTCGCGATGTTGATTTAAACATCTATTTAAATCCAAGTAAAGAAGATTTGGAAATGTTTTCCAGTGTTAAAGTATATTTTCTAATCATAGAAAATAAGGAAATATGAATATATATATATATATGATTGATGATTGATTGATAGAATTTCCATCTGGAGATAATATCGTTGTTTGCACACCTGTTTTTCTTTGATGGTTAAATCACAGACAATCGAAGTTTTTGCCCATTTTAACGATGTTAATATGGAGAGACCGGTTGGATTATTATCCAAAGAACCACTCTGTATTGGCATAAGCGTTGCGAATCATATATGCCAAAGATAATTGAAGATGGAGTAAAGTGCAAGGGCTATTGTATAAGTCTTAGATAACAGTGCCTAAGATGGATGTACTGAATAGTACCTTCGATTCATCCTATTCCTGGATGACTTGTATGGATGAATGTCTGACAGAGTATTTCCAGAAAGGTCACGTACATTGATTTCTTCAATCGTACCAAGAGTCACTACAACAAATTCACCCTATTACAACGGTGCAACACCGTTGTAATAACATTTTACAATGTTGCCTCCACCGTCGTGTATGCAGACGTGGTAATATATTATTTTCTTTTTCAACTTTTATGCACCGTTGCAACACCGTTGTAATAGGGTTATTTAACAACAGTTATCTACCGTTGTAATAAAATTTATTACAACTATAATTCTCCGTTGTCGTATATACTATAGTAAAGTTAGAGTATACGTATAACGACTTTTGTCACCGTTGTAATATACTATATTACAACTTTTATCCCCGTTGTTGTAGATATTGTAATATGTTGTGTTCATTTATATAACAACATGCCTACACCGTTGTGATTTCATTGATATTACAACATTTTTACACCGTTGTGAATTGCTTTATATTACAACATTTTCTCACCGTTGTAACATGACTTATTACAACTTTTTTTTCTGTTGTAATTTACATGGACCTGACTAGTAAAACAAATTCATGTATATTAATGATAATATGATTCACATTTCAATGCAACAAATATTAGTACACGGAATCATTCATATATATTACTTAACATAATATTCGATCAACATAAAACACAAGTACGTAGTACATCACCAACTTAACCCGTCACCAAAAACATAACCGTTTCATAATACATGCGTGATTTAACCCAATATATACATAAGAAAGATGGAATGTCTATAAAAGCATACCCTACGAAAGCACTCTAGCTGAAGGCAACGTAATTTTTATTCCAGGCCACAGTTGATCCAACAGCTTCTCCAATAGTAGTCATCGCTGAATTCGGCTTCCACAAGAATGCTTCTGGATCCACCGCCGAATCAATCCAAACATTCCAACCTTGCGATCCAAGTTTTTTAAAGTGCACCAAAGCTTTTGGATCAGTGGATGCCAATCTTCCTTCCGCAACTACTTGTTTTTCCCAATTCAATATCTTACACTTTCTGCCCTCATTTTCATCAGCTTGCACTGCTGTTTTTCTACCCGGATTTTTCTATTTAGACTGTTTTTCTGTTTTGATGTCGTCAATTTCAGATGGATGCTTTTCATTTTCAGCTGATTGCTTTTCATTTTCAGGTGCATGCTTTCCATTTTGTTTAGACAGTTGAACTGCCAAGGTATTGCTTCCACGGTGTGACTACAAACAAAAAAAATCTAGAAAATCTGAACTGGAAACTAAAAACACAAAGTGAGGCAAATAAAAACTTGGAACTAAATACAAAATACAGTAAGCACTTATGTGAGTAAATCACCCATATCTTAGCTGTGAAGTAATATTCTAATATAAGTTAAATCGCTTGTTGTTTGGATATAGTAAATATTTCTTCTATTTATAAGCCTTGAATTAGCATTCCATACCTGAGTAAATGTTGAATGAATGCCCCCTTTCTTTTATAAATGTTGTGTAAATTTTTCACGACAGTATTGTGTGTTTGATGCTTGGTTATACTTCTATGTACAGGTTCATTCATTTTTTTTCAAATATAGAATTCTTTATTAGCAATCTAGGGACCATGGATGAATAAACTGATTAAATCAGAGCACAAGGTATTTTCAAACTAGTAAAATAACAGCTGAAACGTGAAGGAAAAAAATTCATTAAGTAGTAAGTAAATCCAATAGAGGTTGGTAAACAAATAATATTTTGTGATTCAGAAGTTGTCTTTGAATCAATAATGCAGGATATAGGGGTGACTGTGACCACTTAACCTTATATGTAGCCAAGGGAAATGATAATATCAGTAGCTTCCACAAGATTGATCCATTAATGAACTCAGAACCTTACTAGAAAATTTGGTATGTGAATATGTAAGCGTATAAAATTTTCTCAAGTCTTAATATATTGAAAAGTACATGGTAACCAGGTTAGAACTGGCAATAAGCAGGCCTTGTATGCTGCTGAATATATGATTAAGGCATCAAAGGCTTAAATTATCAATCCATGCTCTTTGTATAATTGTAACATCCCAGAATTTTAACTATGTTTGATTTGGATTTTTATTTATTTAATTTTTGATTTTATGAATATGAATTGATTTTATTAGGTTTAAATATGAATTTTAACTTTGTATAAGTATTTTGTTTTTATTATGATTTTTATAAGAAAACTTATTTTGAAAATTTTAATTATAAGATTTATGTTTAAGTAATGATATTTTCTGATTTTGATAATATTGATTGGTAAAAATATGAATTTGGTAAAGGATAATTTTTATTTTATGATTTTACAAGAATGATTATTAATAAGTTGGATTTACTGATATTATTTGTTGTTCGATCGGATTTGTCAAAAGATAACATAAATTAGTAGCATTAGTATTATGCATTGCTCTTTGTTTTCATAACGTTTAAGGTAAATGCTACCAAAAACACATTCCTTCTCCTTTTTACAAGTGTTAAGACACTTGTAATTTTGCATGCAACATTCCATGCATGTAATACACATGTCCTATGATGTGTCACTCTCTCCTTACTCCTCTTTTCCTATAAATACCACCCTTTCCTTCCACTTCTTCATTCATTCTCACTTCTTTTCTTTCTCTCTTCTTCTTAAAGCTTATGGCCATGGTTTCCATGGCATAAGTCTTCCTCCTTTCCACTACCACCTTGCCAAAGTTCGTCATTTCTCCTCCTCCTCCTCTTATAATATAAAGAGAGATTAGTATATATTATATTATATATATTTTTGTGAAGAAGACGCTGCGCCGAAATACTGCCCGACGATTCACTCAACTAGGCTCGCCTACCGTGAAGATTTAGAGAGCTGTTAGGTGAGAACTTATAATTTAAAATTATTTGTTTAAATTAGTTAATTATAATTAGCTGAGATAATTAAAATTTATTGATGATGATTGTGTGATGGATGTTATTATGTGAATGGATGTGCATGTAGTTAGATAATACACTGAGCACTGGTAAGCGTTATTGACCGTAACGCTTGTGCACCGTTAAACTGTTTGTTTGTGATGAATGAATTCGTATCCATTTGGTTATATGGTTCATTTGGATAAATATGATTGCATTGCATGATATTACACACACACCCCGTGGTTGTGGAAATATATGGGTGATCGATTTGAAATCTCCTTCCTATATACGATTTTATTCAATCATTAAATAATATTTAAATTGTTAGTTTTGAATTAAATATTAACTTTTTAAATATTGAATTAGGATTGGAAATGATTTGAATTATGTATTGATTCTGTACAACGATCTTCATATCTATCTGAAACCAATTTTGGTAAAACATATTATTTTCAATTTAAATTCGAAATGAGATTTTGAAATTTGAATATGAACGATGTCTCTTTATATTAATAATAGAATATACACCAGAACGTTCTAGGATGACAGAGAGGATAGTGTCTAGGCTTGGGTTTGGAAATGAAGTTTCCTGCTCTCCCTGGCTATCCCTAACTGATCCGACGAATGGGAAGGTTAATTTGAAGTTATTTCAATTTAGAAATGAATTGGAATTTATGAAAATTGAAATTTAGACCCAAATAATTTGAAAAGTAAATCTAAATGATTTTAAAAGGGTTATATAAGGATATAACGATTTTCTAAGATATTTTGAAGTATCGTAGAATAATGGTTATTATGGTAAAAATAGAGCTTGTCGCATAACGACAATTTACGTATTTTAGATGCAAACTTTAAACGCTTATAACTTTTGCAATCTAAATCGGATTTCCATGAAACGAAAAACATTTGATTTATATAAACAAGAACTTTCAAATGAGTGAAAGCAGATTTTAAATTCGAGTTATAATTTTCAAGTTATGTTTGAAACCGTTTTGGAAAAGATCGATGTAAGAACAATTGTTGCCCATAATTATAAACAGCTATTTTTAAATTGTTTAAAAATATGGAAAAAAAATTGTAAAATCATTACAAATTATGAAAAGGTGTTTTCAATTGTAAAGTTTAAGTTTTGGCTAAGATAAACGATATTTTGATCAAAATAGTTAAGATAACTGTTTTGTAACACTTTTGTAACACTTTTGGAACGCTATTGTAACGCTTTCTTCGAAAACAATCTATTTTGAAGTTTTAACCCGTAAACGATGTTCCGAACTATAAGTAATGATTTGTGGAATGTTTTCAAAGGTTTAAGAGTATTATAAATATTTTATATGGAATTTAAATTGATACTAATACGGGTTTTTAATATAAAATAATTGGATATGGTTGGAGATAAATCTTCGGATGTTTGATATTAGTTCGGTAAATGAAAACTCATATTATCTGAGGAATTTAAAAGGTAATTCACCGTTATTCCGCTTATAATATGAGTTGGATACGGAAATTAATATTGAAGATAAGTTGATGGTATTTCTATCCAGATCTAATGTCAAAGAGTTGAATAAACCTTTCAATTAAGATACGAGTTCTCACCTCGATTTAAATAAGCTAGATAGAAATAATCTTCAATATTTGGTATGAACCTCATGATGTAAATGTATACTATCTGGGGAATTTGGAAGATATTATTATATCGTTATTCTACTTATAGTATTCGTTGATTACGAGAATTTATATCGAATATAAGTGGATAAAATTTCTGTGTAATTTATGATTCAATGACGATTGATTTGGGTTCTGTCGTGAATCGTATCTTCAATAATACCATTCTTGAAACCCAATAAGATTGAGTTGTGGAAATTCGTATCGTAATTGGAATTTAGTCAAAATCTTCGATCCGAGGGAATTAAAAGTAAGAAATTGAAGCGAAGGTATACTCTTTGATTTCAAAGAAGAATTTAAGATGATAACGAGATGTACGAAATTATAGAAATTCAAATCTTTAGTTGTAAATGAATTGATAACTATGTGGAAGGAGATTTGAATTGAAAAACCTGTGTGAACCATAGCTACTGTTTAAAGTACGCTTATTACTTGGAATGACCGGGATCGAGCATATGTTCGAAAACCATTCCAAGTAATAATACGACGTTATGAAGCAATTCAGGACTTGGTAAACGACGAATGAAGACCGGGAATATTTTAATTGTTTAGATTGATTGTTGATTAACGTCTTGGTTGGGTAGGCCACCCGATACGAGATGTGAGTTGCATGAGACCTGAACAAACTTAAGTATTTTCGGGTTGTTCCGTTCAGACCCAGAACGGTCTTGTATGGATGGTGTGTCTGACATTGAAATTGACTGCATAGCACTGATTTCCGTTAATGAATATCGGATTTGTGGCAATATATTATCCTCGTCTCTAAGTCATATGAACTTAGAGGGTATGCATTGATTGAAATCAGTGATATGTCGTGAATTGTCAATGTGACATACCCAAGTTAGGAAACGAGCTAGTGATGATCAAAGAATGGCTTATCGAAGCATAGCTTTGTGTATGATGTGACATCGACAAACCTCACACCCCGGATGATGAGAAACTGGCGGTTAGGTTGTGTATATATATGAATTGATGATGACCGCTGCAGCAGTGGGAAACCACTTATGACTTATGGAATAGGGTATGTTCGGGGGGCCGCGTCTGGTCGAAAACCGTTGATCTACCTCGCGGTTTGTATTGGTGTCCGCGTCTGGATGAAAAACCCTTGATTACATTTCGTTTGTGTTCCGATTGATCTTTCGTGCCAGGAATCATCAAGTTGGAAACCAAATCTCCAATACGTACCAAACGATTTTGGTTTGTATATATATATATATATATATATGTCGACATAATAGGATGGGGTATTATGTCGTCTAGGATTAATACATTTATTTGAGAAATGTTTTCCATACTATATATATATATATATATTATAGCTTTGAAAGAGGATTTTATATATGAAAGCATGTTTGGTTATCATAAGATAAACCTCGCCCATCTGGTGTGCACTTGCATTGTGTGATGTGGGACGAGCTTATGATAACTTCATTTTAGAAAGGTCATTGCGTATTTATATGCACGGGTATTCACATGGAGTAAACTCGTTCCGCGTTAGCGGCGTGGTCCGGTGAAATTCCCAACTTTAAAATGAACCTAATAATAACTGTTTTGAGTTCTCACACCAGTCCCACGACTGACCTGGAGCTTATTGTTCCCTCACCTAAACTCTGGGTGCCCATAATTTTCACGGGCAGCTAGCAGTTTAGTTTTGCAGTTTTTAGTTCGCTGGAGCAAAGTTCGGAGCGTTTTCTGAGTTGGAGTACATAAGAGTTTGGAGCTTCTGCTATTTCATATGGTTTCTTCCGCTAAGAGTATATTTTCTTTTCTTCCGCTGTATGTGTTGTAACTCTGATATTCTATGTAACTCTGATGTAACATTGTATTTCGCAATGAAAAGTTCTGTTATTTTGTTCAATATATGTATGCACCCATAACAATTCATCTTTTTGAACGGTTTGAGTTGGTTTAATTACCAGCAAGAACTGGGCAAAAAGGCGGGTCGTTACAAGTTGGTATCAGAGCTTTGGTTATACAAAGCTATCGGGTACAACATATTTTGAACAAAGGATATGACTCATCAGAGCTATAGTATCTCATTAGAGATAGGGTTAGAAATGCCGTAGAATGAGATTTCGGAATATTATGATGAGAGAGCGTATTTTTGAAATCTATATAAGGTATTTTTGTACAAGTAAATCATTTTTGAAAATAATAATTATTATAAATAAAATATTTTGAAGAAGATTTGAAAATAAGATTTTTAAAGGAAATACTTTCAAAATAAAAAGGGCTCTTTGTGATAAAACTTCGAAAATCCAGCGTCGATCTGTTCGGAGTTATCGAGAAATAACGATTAGTGAATTGGCTTTAACAAGCGTATTGGAATAAAAAAACTTCGAGCTTGGAATGAGAATTTCAAAATATTTTGCAGCCTATATATAAAAGATTTATATAAGAAGATCGTTAATTCAAAGCTATAGATTTGAAAGATAATCAGCGTGTAATAAAAACGGTTGCGAGTATTTATTTGACGTCAAGGTTGGACGATCAAGTATGTAAGGATTTTGCATATACGCCTAGCTAACGTATATATGAAGTCCAATATATACTAGATGGATATAGAATCACATTCTAGTCGCTTGGGGATAATTCTGGTGATTGATCGATCATCATCAGTCTTATTTTTGGGTTTCAAAAGTGGGATGACTATATGTTTCTGATTGAGGGATCAAGAAGTACTTAAAGATGTATAGATAAACAATCGAAAGTGTTTTGCGACATCCTCACAATTGTAAAATTGATTTTGCAAATGACTTTCGAAGTGTTGAATGTATTATGTTATGAAATGGGATATGCGAAAAAATGAATTTAACATAAGGTAGTTAAGTTAAATGCATACTTAATTGATAATTAGAAGCGTGAATCAGACTATTTTGTCAAAACCGCAAGGGTATATTTTAGAAGCTAATCTCACTTGAAGAACTGAAAAGTGAAATTTTGAAAATGCATGTAAGCGAGCTTGGTTCACCCCATACTTCGATTTTGATGATACAATTTAATAAAATTATGGTAAATGTCTTAAGTGGGGGAGAAGACCGATTTTCCCACCTGAAGCTATACGAATTTTGAGAAACAAGGTTAATGTGATAAAATGGGATATGTATTGAACAAATCGATTGAATTTTATATTTTCCCTTGTTAAGAGAAACCGGCATGAATGAGTGGGTCAAACGAAAATTTCTCAACAAGTATTCACTTGAAGCACAAAGGAAGAAAATGAAGTTGTTAAAGTAAGATTTATTCAAGAGGAAAATTATGAAAATTTAACGAGTATCCCATGATTAAACTGTTAGAATTTGTATCCTTGTTTGCATGTGAGTTCCCATCTTGGGCTAGACTGTCCATTTAAATTCCAACCATCTGCTATTGAGTAGTGTCATTCGTACCTTTGTATCATGTGCATTGGGCCAAGTATTTGATTCGAACCTTTGCACCTATTGATGCTCATTAGATGTTGAATTTCTATTCCAAGCTCATGAAACCTGATTTGGTCTATGTATACCTTTCATGCGCAAATTAGCATGGAACTTCTATGCATCTTTACTTGACTTAAGCACATGGAATTTTGACTTGATCTATGTATGCCTCTTTGTGCCGTTTGAAACCGTGTCGATAACTTTAATTTGTCCAAGATATTTTGTAACAAAACCTCAATAAATGAGCTTTCTTTGTAATATAGAATCCAACTTATGCAAGAAAATTTGGATTTTTAAATATTAATTTTGAGGATTTGGTTCCGGAAATTTTGAAATCAATGTTTTGGGATGTTCTTACCAATACTAGTTTGAATACACGCATAATCAGAGTGCGCAGAGGAAGCATGATGGTATTTTTAAACTGTTTTAAGAGATTTTACGGCTAGTTAAGTAAGAAAATGTTTCTAAACATGACATGATATTTTAAACAAGAATGAAAAAGAGATTTTATATATCTTGAATTTTAAAGTGGATTTAGAAAATGTGTTATTCGATAAGGTGAATATGACAACAAAAATTTGAATATTAAATGAGTATAAAAGTTAACTTATAAATGGGTTAATATGAGATTATATTGGAAATGATTGAAATTAAAAAAAATTGAAATAAAATGAGTATTTCGAAAATATAATTCTATCTCTTCCCTTGTCGCTAGGTTTTGCTCGACCCATTGTCATATTTTGAATATCACCCCGAATTGTCATTATTCAACTTTATTTCGGAATTCTTCCTTTTTCCCTACTCAAATAAAGCCTTGGACAAGTGAACTAATTTAGATTTGGAACCAGTATTTTGAATTATCTCTAAAATTGAACTTGATTTGTGTTGAGAGCAATAGAATTTCTAATACTGGATTTAGCCAAGATGTTATATTGCAACATAATTGAACGATTAGGGAAAATTTTATTTGAGAACTTGGATTTAAATTTCTAATTTGAGCGTTTAGTCTTATAATTGATAAGAAAACATGGGTTCCGTAAAAGTAAGTTAGAAAGACAATTTCTAAACTTTAAATTTTTAGGGTCATAGACATCTAAGTACTAGACAGTATCTATCCCAGTTTCTCTTTTGTGGTAATGGTTGCGGCTCTGGATCTAACTCAGATAATTTGATTTTAATCATGACCAGTGACGACCCTAGTAATCACGAGATCATAGAAGTTTCCTTAGACTCTACCTTTAGTGTAAATTAGAATGATATGAGCCGTGGTTCTGACCATTACATCTCTGATATATTAAGATAGAAATGACAATTTAAAATTGGTTAAGGAGTTTGAATTTACCCAACTTCCTTTTCGAGGACGAAAAGTTTCTAAGGGGGGGTGAATGTAACATCCCAGAATTTTAACTATGTTTGATTTGGATTTTTATTTATTTAATTTTTGATTTTATGAATATAAATTGATTTTATTAGGTTTAAATATGAATTTTAACTTTGTATAAGTATTTTGTTTTTATTATGATTTTTATAAGAAAACTTATTTTGAAAATTTTAATTATAAGATTTATGTTTAAGTAATGATATTTTCTGATTTTGATAATATTGATTGGTAAAAATATGAATTTGGTAAAGGATAATTTATTTTATGATTTTACAAGAATGATTATTAATAAGTTGGATTTACTGATATTATTTGTTGTTCGATCGGATTTGTCAAAAGATAACATAAATTAGTAGCATTAGTATTATGCGTTGCTCTTTGTTTTCATAACGTTTAAGGTAAATGCTACCAAAAACGCATTCCTTCTCCTTTTTACAAGTGTTAAGACACTTGTAATTTTGCATGCAACATTCCATGCATGTAATACACATGTCCTATGATGTGTCACTCTCTCCTTACTCCTCTTTTCCTATAAATACCACCCTTTCCTTCCACTTTTTCATTCATTGTCACTTCTTTTCTTTCTCTCTTCTTCTTAAAGCTTATGGCCATGGTTTCCATGGCATAAGTCTTCCTCCTTTCCACCACCACCTTGCCAAAGTTCGTCATTTCTCCTCCTCCTCCTCTTATAATATAAAGAGAGATTAGTGTACATTATATTATATATATTTTTGTGAAGAAGACGCTGCGCCGAAATACTGCCCGACGATTCACTCAACTAGGCTCGCCTACCGTGAAGATTTAAAGAGCTGTTAGGTGAGAACTTATAATTTAAAATTATTTGTTTAAATTAGTTAATTATAATTAGCTGAGATAATTAAAATTTGTTGATGATGATTGTGTGATGGATGTTATTATGTGAATGGATGTGCATGTAGTTAGATAATACACTGAACACTGGTAAGCGTTATTGACCGTAACACTTTTGCACCGTTAAACTGTTTGTTTGTGATGAATGAATTCGTATCCATTTGGTTATATGGTTCATTTGGATAAATATGACTGCATTGCATGATATTACACACACACCCCGTGGTTGTGGAGATATATGGGTGATCGATTTGAAATCTCCTTCCTATATACGATTTTATTCAATCATTAAATAATATTTAAATTGTTAGTTTTGAATTAAATATTAACTTTTTAAATATTGAATTAGGAATGGAAATGATTTGAATTATGTATTGATTCTGTACAACTATCTTTATATCTATCTGAAACTAGTTTTGGTAAAACATATTATTTTTGTAACACCCCGAATTTCACTTAATATTAATGTTTAGTAATTAAAGAATAATTAATCTCAGACGTGAGAATTAAGGGAAACGGGTTGCGCCATTGTGTTCGTCTCGGAATTCTGGTTGAGATAGAGTCCGAGTTTGCGTGATTTGGACTTCGTATGAAGAAGTTATGGCCATCCGAAGTTTCAGAAAATTCAAAACAGATTTAAAATATTCAAATTTCAAATTTCAGAAGAGGCGGAAAAATTCCCTCCAGACAGAGGGTGTCGACACTAGGGCCGACATGGGTGTCGACCCCCCCAAGGGGTCGACCCATGTGTCGACCCATGTGTCGACCCAGGGGTCGACCCCCCCTGTCGGTCAGTTTGGCCTGGGTGCACTATTTTGAGCTTTGGGCTGTGTTTTGGTGGCTAGTGACGAGATCTGATGGCTCTAATCTAATTTAGGGTTAATCTAATGGCCTAAAACACTTAACTAATCTATAAATACACCCTAAGACTACCCTAATTCATACTAAAATTGGATACAACGCCGTCATGCCGTCAAAATGCAACTTAGAAGGAGCCTCCACAAATTAAAAAGGAAGATAGCTTCTCAAATCAACTTCTAATCAACTCTAGCAACTTAATCTTCTTCATAGGAGTGCTAATCAACAAGTTGTGAGTTTCTATGCCTTTAGCAAGCAATTGCTAAACTAATTATGATAGGATATAATGAGGTTATGGTTATGTATGTGGATCAATGCAAGTTATGTTATCATATGCTATGTGTTCATGATGTTATGCAAGTTTGGGTTGATTATTTATGCTAGTTGGGTTTGATGCCATGGTCATATATGCATGTTGACACCTTTAAAACCCATGTTGATGCTAATGTTATGCAAGTTGAACCCATTGTGTTTGTGATGAATCTTCCCTTTTAAGTATGTCATGTCAACGTATTACGTGGGGAACGATGGGGTTAATATTCATGTTAATGAAATGGTGTGAAGTTGGTATGATTATGCATACCATAAAGTGGATGGACATAATTGAGTCAATTATGTACATCGTTAAATTTGTAATTAATTAGGGATAATTAATACAAATTATGGGGGTGATTAATTAGGTGTAATTAATCGACTAAGACACGAGTTTGGACCCTTTTGTAGCATAAGACTGCCTGGAACCGACCGGCAAATCCAGCGGCTACAAATGATTGGCCCAATGTGAGAGGTCTTAGGCATAAACTAAATATGTGACAAGTGTAAAGACACGAGGTTAGACTCGGTTATGGCGTAAGGCTGCCCGGACCCGACCGGCAAATCCAGCTGCCATAAAAGATAGTCTAATGTGAGATGTCTTTGCAAAGGTTACGGTCTTAATCAATTAAGAAACACTTAACCAGATAAGCATGTAGTGGGGCATGAGGGGTTAAGTGGGTGCCTTGGGTGGCATGTGGAAATCAAGTAAGTGCCTTGGGTGGCATGTGGAAATCTAGTGGGTTGCCTTGGGTGGCAATAGAAAATACGATTAGAATACTTAACCAAGTGGAAACATGTAATTAAACATGATTAAAGGGTTAAGTGGGATGCACTAGAAAAAGGGACAAGCTTAGATGGGTAGCTTGTGGGGGCCCATTTCAAACAGTAACCCATATGTATCTTATTGGGCTCGACCCATGTCGAGGACGGGACACGCGTACTGGGCTTGACTATAAGAGGCCAAAACGGGTTAGCGGTGGCAACGCAAGTCCAACGGGTTTCATATGCGTGTGTGGACCCGGGCTGGTAGGTAAGACGTTGTTGCATCATGTAGGTATAATCCGTGCACCGTTGATTGTATCGGGTTGCCACTTTGGGTAGTGATACACCCCACTGTGGGGCCAGCACGGGTATCTACGGTAGGGAGCCGATCGCTTGGGGAGTAGTGGGTACACCTAGTGGAGATAGGGGCAGACGGCACCTATGTGGTCAGCTAGGGGTACACGAAACTACTAGTTATATTTTCTAAGTCCATGGGTGGGATCAACCTTTGAGTAGGAATGACTGGTGTGGTGCAGTGTAGTAATTACCCTTGGGTGGGTAGATGCGTCTTTACCGTTATCTTAGTTCATTCTATGTCTAGTTGGCTGCTTAGTGTAGTCATTTATCCCCAGTCATCACCATACCAAGTTTATATCATACCCTAATTACTTTAATGATTGTATTGTTAAAGTTATAGGGCTCACTCAGACTTATGTCTGACCCCGTTGTTTTTATCTTTTTTCCCAACCCTCAAGTTATCAGAGTGGGCCTAGCGCTAGTGGGCTTTGATCAGATTGCTTTATCTATCTTTTGGAGCTTGGACTCTTGAAGTAAAGCTCGGTTATCTTTTCTATTATGGCTATTAGTTATGTAGTGGGATTATGTACTTATGTTTTAACGAGATGGAAATTTTGTACTTGACTCTTGTTAGTTTTTGATATGTAACCAAACATGTTTACCTTCTGCTGCAATTAAATGATGTTTTAAATTTCAAGTATTACTTATATCTGTCTTGTTGTAATTTTTCTGTTCTATATTCACTTAAAATACTCCACCCAAGTTAAGGCATTCCCTTAGTGAGTGACCTTAGCGGGTGTGGGGTGTTACACGTGGTATCAGAGCTGAAGGTTACCAGAACAGATAAAACTTTTAGAAAAAACTATTTTTCTAAGAATATTTTTGAAGGAGTATTTTCAAAAACATGTCTTTTAAGAGAAAAGTTTTTGAAAGAAAAGCATAGTCCCCAATAGCCATATCTTTATCTTTCGAATTCTCCATTTTGAATCTTTCCTCTTTCGTTTCAGCATGGCTGAAGATCTTAACTTTCTGGAGGGTGTAGCGATACCAGTATGGTATAGGAGGTTGATGGAGGCTAGGGACGCCACTGCGGGTCCAGCAAATGTTCCTCCACCAACAGTAGCACCCGATCTTCCTCCTCCTCCTCCTCGCACGGATACTTTTGCTAAGACTTGCAAGGAATTTAAGGCTATGGGAGGGAAACCTTTTCAAGGATCAGAAACTTTTGTGGAAGCTAGGGATTGGCTTAAGGAGGTGGAAGAGTTGATAGACATCTTTGAGATGGAAGAAGGAAAGAAAGTCAAGTTAGCTGCTTGGTTAATGAAGGGAGAGGCCTCGTTCTGGTGGGAGGTTACTAATGGAGAACGCCCTGTTGACTTTTGGGCGGATTTCAGGCAAAGGTTTGTGGCAAAGTTTCTCTCAAGGGCGGAAGAGAATCTGTATATGGAAAGGTTCTTGACTCTAAAGCAAGGAAACCTATCAGTGAAGGAATATGTCAACAAGTTTAATCAGCTAGCATGATTTGGCATAGACATGGTGAATACACCGGAAAAGAAGGCTTTGAGGTTTGTTAAGGGCTTGAATGAACCAATGCATGGATTGGCTATGACTCACATCCCTATGGGGGCCACCTTTGAGAAGCTAGTAGACATGGCACTCATGCATGAGGAAGAGAAGGGTCCCAATGCTAATAAGGCACCCGAGAAGAAAGGAGATCAGAAGAGACCTCAACAACAACAGCAAAACAAGGGTGGGAAAGGCAACGGTGGCAAGGGAAAGAAGAAGTGCTTCAATTGTGGGACACCAGGCCATCTAAGCAAAGACTGTCGGAAGAAGAAGAAGACTGGCTGCTTCCACTGTGGCGAAGCAAGGCATCTAGTGAAGGATTGCCCCAAGAAGGGGCAAAGGACGGGATCTACCTCAGGAGGACAGGTGCAAGCTCTTATGGCACCAGGTCAGGCAAGGGGGCAAGTTCAGGCTCTCGCGGTTCCACCGATTCAGGAAAGAGGTAGAACTATTTCAGTTGAAAGTCTGGTTTTTCTGTTTGATCATCATGTCCGTACTTTGTTTGACTCTGGTGCATCGCATTGTTTATCTCATCATCATTAGTTGAGTCACTGCACTTAGACACCAGTCTAGTAGATGATCCCTTGGTTGTTTCAAACCCAATTGGGGGCTCCACTTATTTGTCCATGATATGTTTGGGTTTGAATATTTCTATACTTAGCGTTGAGTTTAGATGTGATGCTTTTGTTTTGGGCTTCACGGGCTATGGGTTGATTTTGGGCATGGACTGGTTATCCAGTAATGGTGCCGTTCTTGATTGCGAAAGGAGAGTTGTTAGGCTCATGACCCGCTTGGGTAACACTCTCGAGATCTCTTGTAATCCCATGGATTCTGTTATGCTAAGTTATCTTGAATAGCTTGACGCTTCGGTCGAGAGTTTGCGATCTGTTAGAGTGGTCCGGGAATACTCGGATGTGTTTGAGGAGGTGAAGGGCTTACCTCCGAAGCGGGAGATTGACTTTCGAATATATCTGGTGGACAATGCTAAGCCAGTATCTTTACCAGTGCGCCACATGGATCCTCGTGAGAGGAGGGAACTCCATAAGCAAGTAGGGGAGTTGCTTGAGAAGGGGTTCATAAGACGAAGTATATCGGAGTGGGGTGCTCCAGTAGTTTTTGCCACGAAGGCGGATGGGTCCCTCAGACTTTGTGTTGACTATAGAGAACTCAACAAGCTCACAAAGAAGAATAGATACCCATTGCCGAGGATTGATGATCTCTTTGATCAGTTGGTTGGCACCTCAGTGTTTTCGCAGTTGGACTTGGCCACGGGGTTTCATCAGTTGAGAGTGGCTGAGGATAGCATAGACAAGACTGCCTTTAGGACTCCGGATGGTTTCTATGAGTGGCTTGTGATGCCATTTGGTTTGACGAATGCCCCTGCATACTTTGTTGATTTGATGAGTAGGGTGTTCAGGGAGTACCTTAATAAGTTCGTGGTGGTCTTTGTGGATGACATCTTAGTCTTTTCTAAGAGTGAAGAAGAGCATGCCCTACATCTTAGGGAAGTGTTAGAGACTCTTCGAGCGCATAGCCTTAAGGCTAAATTCTCTAAATGTCACTTCTGGAGGAAGGAAGTGCGGTTCTTAGGGCACGTGGTCTCTAAGGAAGGGATAGCTGTGGATCCCGCGAAGGTAGTATCTATCCAAGATTGGAAGGTTCCAAAGAGTGCTACCGAGGTGAGGAGTTTCTTGGGGTTGGCTGGCTACTATAGGAAGTTTATCAAGGACTTCACGAAGATATCAGCCCCATTAACTCGCTTGACAAAGAAGAATCTAGTCTTCGCATGGGACGTAGATTGTGATGACGCGTTCCAACGGTTAAAGAGAGCTTTAACCACAACTCCAGTCTTAGTGTTGCCAGATGGGAGTAATCCATTTGTTGTTTATACCGATGCTTGTGGGACAGGACTGGGTGCAGTCTTAATGCAAGAGTGAAGGGTAATAGCCTAATGTGGAAGGCAGTTGAGGGCGCATGAGAAAAATTACCCTACACATGATCTAGAGTTGGCCGCTATTGTTTTTCCGCTTAAGACTTGGCGCCATTATCTTCTTGGCGAGAGATTCGAATTGTTCACTGACCACAAATCATTGAAGTACTTGTTTTCTCAGAAGGATTTGAACTTAAGATAGCAAAGGTGGATGGAGTTCTTAGCATCCTATGATTTCGAGATAGCGTATACCCCTGGCAAGGGTAACGTGGTGGCGGACGCCTTGAGCAGAAAAAGGTTGTCCTTGAGTCCGTTGTTCGTGGAACGACGAAGCTTGGAATTTATCACGATGTTTGACTTCAGACCCTCCGTTGACTTTGTACCCGGTTTGCTAGCATCCTTAGAGGTCAGACCTACTCTTTTGGGATGGATTGGTGAAGCACAGCGGGACAACCCACAGTTGGTTGAGTTGGTAGGGAAGCTCATAAGGGGGGAGTCGTCCAGCCATTTGAGTAGGTACACCCTAGATGATAAGGGGTGGTTGCGTAGAGACGGTAGACTTTGTGTACCGCAAGATGAGGGTTTGAGGAAGGCTATACTTGATGATGCACATCGTTCGAAGATGACCATTCATCCCGGTGGGGACAAGATGTACCAAGACATGAAGCGAGTTTTCTTTTGGGCCGGTATGAAGAAAGATGTGGCCGAGTATGTCGCTAAATGCTTGGTGTGCCAACAAGTGAAAGCGGAGCAAAAGAAACCTGGTGGGTTGCTTCACCCATTGGAAGTTCCGCAATGGAAGTGGGATAGCATCTCGATGGATTTTATTGATGGGTTACCGAGATCGAGGAAGGGTAATACGGGAATTTGGGTTGTGGTAGACAGACTTACTAAGAGTGCCCATTTCATACCCGTGAAGAGTAAGAGGACTGCTCCATGGCTAGCTTCAGTTTACCATCGAGAGATAGTTCGATTGCATGGTGTACCTTCTTGCATAGTGAGCAATCGAGATCCTATCTTCACTAGCGAGTTTTGGAAAAGTTTGCAAGAGGCGGTAGGGACTCGGTTGTGTTTGAGCACCGCATACCATCCTCAGACGGACGGCCAGACCGAGAGGGTGAATCGTGTTCTAGAAGACCTTTTGAGACTATGTATCTTAGATTTTGGAGGTACATGGGAAGAGCATCTTCCATTGGTGGAGTTCACGTATAACAACAGCTTTCAGTCTAGTATTGGTATGGCTCCTTTCGAAGCTCTTTATGGAAGGCCTTGTCGATCACCTACATGTTGGTGGGAATCTACGGGAAAGATCTTGCTTGGGCCTGATATGGTTAGAGAGACTTCGGAAAAGATTGATTTGATTCGAAGAAGGATGAAAGCGACGCAAGATAGGCAGAAATCTTACGCGGATAAGAGGAGGACGGATCTTGAGTTTGATGTTGGGGACATGGTCTTTATTAAAGTATCTCCATTACGGAATGTTGTTCGCTTTGGGTCCATTGGGAAGTTAGCACCAAGATTTGTAGGACCGTTTCCTAATAAGGAAAGGATTGGACGGATGGCATATAGAGTGGATTTACCCGAGAGACTTAGTGGGGTACATGACGTATTCCATGTGTCACATTTGAGGAAGTGCCTACATGAGACCGCAGAGGTGGTAGAGCCGAGCTTGCTTAGAGAAGTGGAGGTAGAGCGTGATGCGACTATTCGACGAGCTCCTACCCGCATCCTTGGGTCAGAGATTAGGAAGTTGAGAAACAGAGAGGTTCGACTAGTCAAAGTGCAATGGGGAGAGGATGAGAGCAATGCTACTTGGGAAACAGAAGCGAAGATGCGTTCATTGTACCCATTCCTTTTTGAGGGTATGTCTTTTAACTTCTCCTTTATCGTTTGTCTAGTACTTATCTTATCTTTAGTATGTCCTCTCATTAGTACCTTTGACCTTTAGATAGGGTAAACCTATGGTTGAAACATGTGTTTGAGACATGTTATGATTGATGGATGCGTGTGGATGCAAGTGTTTGCTAGTGGTTGCTCGTGAATGCATATACACACACTTTAGACACTAGATCGGCTCAGACACTTCATATTGCATATAATTGTGTGTAGGTAGCTATATTAATGGATGTATAATGGTTGTGTTATCATATGGATGATGCATTTTGGTGTATGGATGTGCACACATGTAGTAATAGTATGTGTCGATAGGATTCTTTCACATACATATTGGATGCATGGCACTATCATGGTTTGCATTAAGGAGGTCGACTGAATCAGTAGACCGCCTAATTTTGCATTAGTATACGGACATATACACACACTTTTTGCATATGTTCATACAACATTAGAAACTTTAAGGACAATGGATGCCAGTGTTAGATGGTTTGAGTAGATGGTTGTTTGGTTGGTAGGATACATTCTTCTTGACTTGGAGATTTCGGGGACGAAATCCTTTAAGTAGTGGAGAATGTAACACCCCGAATTTCACTTAATATTAATGTTTAGTAATTAAAGAATAATTAATCTCAGACGTGAGAATTAAGGGAAACGGGTTGCGCCATTGTGTTCGTCTCGGAATTCTGGTTGAGATAGTGTCCGAGTTTGCGTGATTTGGACTTCGTATGAAGAAGTTATGGCCATCCGAAGTTTCAGAAAATTCAAAACAGATTTAAAATATTCAAATTTCAGAAGAGGCGGGAAAATTCCCGCCAGACAGAGGATGTCGACACTAGGGTCGACATGGATGTCGACCCCCCCCCCCCCCCAGGGGGTCGACCCATGTGTCGACCCAGGGTTCGACCCCCCCTGTCGGTCAGTTTGGCCTGGGTGCACTGTTTTGAGCTTTGGGCTGTGTTTTGGTGGCTAGTGACGAGATCTGACGGCTCTAATCTGATTTAGGGTTAATCTAATGGCCTAAAACACTTAACTAATCTATAAATACACCCTAAGACTACACTAATTCGTACTAAAATTGGATACAACGTCGTCATGCCATCAAAATGCAACTTAGAAGGAGCCTCCACAAATTAAAGAGGAAGATAGCTTCTCAAATCAACTTCTAATCAACTCTAGCAACTTAATCTTCTTCATAGGAGTGCTAATCAACAAGTTGTGAGTTTCTATGCCTTTAGCAAGCAATTGCTAAACTAATTATGATAGGATATAATGAGGTTATGGTTATGTATGTGGATCAATGCAAGTTATGTTATCATATGCTATGTGTTCATGATGTTATGCAAGTTATGCAAGTCATATGCTATGTGTTCATGATGTTATGCAAGTTATGCAAGTCATGTGCTATGTGTTCATGATGTTATGCAAGTTATGCAAGTCATATGCTATGTGTTCATGATGTTATGCAAGTTATGCAAGTCATATGCTATGAGTTCATGATGCTAGTTGTGCAAGTTTTGTGCTATATGTGCTCATGATGCTAGTTATGCAAATCACTATGATAAACATTGATCCATTATGACACCATGTTATGCAAGTTTGGTGTTTGATTATATGCAAGTTCATATATGACATGTTATGCAAGTTTGGTGTTTGATTATATGCAAGTAACATGTGCAAGTTTACACCTTTGTATGATATGCATACATATGCAAGTTAACCCCTTTATATGTCATACATACATTTGCAAGTTTACCCCTTTGTATGACATAAGTAACTTATGCAAGTTACCCTCTTGGTGACATATGTGATTCATGCAAGTTGGGTTTGATGCCATGGTCATATATGCATGTTGACACCTTTAAAACCCATGTTGATGCTAATGTTATGCAAGTTGAACCCATTGTGTTTGTGATGAATCTTCCCTTTTAAGTATGTCATGTCAACGTATTACGTGGGGAACGATGGGGTTAATATTCATGTTAATGAAATGGTGTGAAGTTGGTATGATTATGCATACCATAAAGTGGATGGACATAATTGAGTCAATTATGTACATCGTTAAATTTGTAATTAATTAGGGATAATTAATACAAATTATGGGGATGATTAATTAGGTGTAATTAATCGACTAAGACACGAGGTTGGACCCTTTTGTAGCATAAGACTGCCCGGAACCGACCGGCAAATCCAGCGGCTACAAATGATTGGCCCAATGTGAGAGGTCTTAGGCATAAACTAAATATGTGACAAGTGTAAAGACACGAGGTTAGACTCGGTTATGGCGTAAGGCTGCCCGGACCCGACCGGCAATTCCAGTTGCCATAAAAGATAGTCTAATGTGAGAGGTCTTTGCAAAGGTTACGGTCTTAATCAATTAAGAAACACTTAACCAAATAAGCATGTAGTGGGGCATGAGGGGTTAAGTGGGTGCCTTGGGTGGCATGTGGAAATCAAGTAAGTGCCTTGGGTGGCATGTGGAAATCTAGTGGGTTGCCTTGGGTGGCAATAGAAAATACGATTAGAATACTTAACCAAGTGGAAACATGTAATTAAACACGATTAAAGGGTTAAGTGGGATGCACTAGAAAAAGGGACAAGCTTAGGTGGGTAGCTTGTGGGGGCCCATTTCAACCAGTAACCCATATGTATCTTATTGGGCTCGACCCATGTCGAGGACGGGACACGCGTACTGGGCTTGACTATAAGAGGCCAAAACGGGTTAGCGGTGGCAACGCAAGTCCAACGGGTTTCATATGCGTGTGTGGACCCGGGCTGGTAGGTAAGACGTTGTTGCATCGTGTAGGTATAAGCCGTGCACCGTTGATTGTATCGGGTTGCCACTTTGGGGAATGATACACCCCACAGTGGGGCCAGCACGAATATCTACGGTAGGGAGCCGATCGCTTGGGGAGTAGTGGGTACACCTAGTGGAGATAGGGGCAGACGGCACCTATGTGGTCAGCCAGGGGTACACGAAACTACTAGTTATATTTTCTAAGTCCATGGGTGGGATCAACCTTTGAGTAGGAATGACTGGTGTGGTGCAGTGTAGTAATTACCCTTGGGTGGGTAGATGCGTCTTTACCGTTATCTTAGTTCATCCTATGTCTAGTTGGCTGCTTAGTGTAGTCATTTATCCCCAGTCATCACCGTACCAAGTTTATATCATACCCTAATTACTTTAATGATTGTATTGTTAAAGTTATAGGGCTCACTCAGACTTATGTCTGACCCCGTTGTTTTTATCTTTTTTCCCAACCCTCAGGTTATCAGACTGGGCCTAGCGCTAGTGGGCTTTGATCAGATTGCTTTATTTATCTTTTGGAGCTTGGACTCTTGAAGTAAAGCTCGGTTATCTTTTCTATTATGGCTATTAGTTATGTAGTGGGATTATGTACTTATGTTTTAACGAGATGGATATTTTGTACTTGACTCTTGTTGGTTTTTGATATGTAACCAAACATGTTTACCTTCTGCTGCAATGAAATTATGTTTTAAATTTCAAGTATTACTTATATCTGTCTTGCTGTAATTTTCTGTTCTATATTCACTTAAAATACTCCACCCAAGTTAAGGCATTCCCTTAGTGAGTGACCTTAGCGGGTGTGGGGTGTTACACGTGGTATCAGAGCTGAAGGTTACCAGAACAGATAAAACTTTTAGAAAAAACAATTTTTCTAAGAGTATTTTTGATGGAGTATTTTCAAAAACATGTCTTTTAAGAGAAAAGATTTTGAAAGAAAAGCATAATCCCCAATAGCCATATCTTTATCTTTCGAATTCTCCGTTTTGAATCTTTCCTCTTTCGTTTCAGCATGGCTGAAGATCTTAACTTTCCGGAGGGTGTAGCGATACCAGTATGGTATAGGAGGTTGATGGAGCTAGGGCCGCCACTGCGTGTCCAGCAAATGTTCCTCCACCAACAGTAGCACCCGATCTTCCTCCTCCTCCTCCTCCTCGCACGAATACTTTTGCTAAGACTTGCAAGGAATTTAAGGCTATGGAAGGGAAACCTTTTCAAGGATCAGAAACTTTTGTGGAAGCTAGGGATTGGCTTAAGGAGGTGGAAGAGTTGATAGACATCTTTGAGATGGAAGAAGGAAAGAAAGTCAAGTTAGCTGCTTGGTTAATGAAGGGAGAGGCCTCGTTCTGGTGGGAGGTCACTAATGGAGAACGCCCTGTTGACTTTTGGGCGGATTTCAGTCAAAGGTTTGTGGCAAAGTTTCTCTCAAGGGCGGAAGAGAATCTGTATATGGAAAGGTTCTTGACTCTAAAGCAAGGAAACCTATCAGCGAAGGAATATGTCAACAAGTTTAATCAGCTAGCAAGATTTGGCATAGACATGGTGAATACACCGGAAAAGAAGGCTTTGAGGTTAATTTGAAGTTATTTCAATTTAGAAATGAATTGGAATTTATGAAAATTGAATTTTAGACCCAAATAATTTTAAAAGTAAATCTAAATGATTTTAAAAGGGTTATAAAAGGATATAACGATTTTCTAAGATATTTTGAAGTATCTTAGAATAATGGTTATTATGGTAAAAATAGAGCTTGTCGCATAACGACAATTTACGTATTTTAGATGCAAACTTTAAACGCTTATAACTTTTGCAATCTAAATCGGATTTCCACGAAACGAAAAACATTTTATTTATATAAACAAGAACTTTCAAATGAGTGAAAGCAGATTTTAAATTCGAGTTATAATTTTCAAGTTATGTTTGAAACCGTTTTGGAAAAGATCGATGTAAGAACAATTGTTGCCCATAATTATAAACAGCTATTTTTAAATTATTTAAAAATATGGAAAAAAAATTGTAAAATCATTACAAATTATGAAAAGGTGTTTTCAATTGTAAAGTTTAAGTTTTGGCTAAGATAAACCATATTTTGATCAAAATTGTTAAGATAACTGTTTTGTAACACTTTTGTAACACTTTTGGAACGCTATTGTAACGCTTTCTTCGAAAACAATCTATTTTGAAGTTTTAACCCGTAAACGATGTTCCGAACTATAAGTAATGATTTGTGGAATGTTTTCAAAGGTTTAAGAGTATTATAAATATTTTATATGGAATTTAAATTGATACTAATACGGGTTTTTAATACTAAATAATTGGATATGGTTGGAGATAAATCTTCGGATGTTTGATATTAGTTCGGTAAATGAAAACTCTTATTATCTGAGGAATTTAAAAGGTAATTCACCGTTATTCCGCTTATAATATGAGTTGGATACGGAAATTAATATTGAAGATAAGTTGATGGTATTCCTATCCAGATCTAATGTCAAAGAGTTGAATAAACCTTTCAATTAAGATACGGGTTCTCACCTTGATTTAAATAAGCTAGATAGAAATAATCTTCGATATTTGGTATGAACCTCATGATGTAAATGTATACTATCTGGGGAATTTGAAAGATATTATTATATCGTTATTCTACTTATAGTATTCGTTGATTATGAGAATTTATATCGAATATAAGTGGATAGAATTTCTGTGTAATTTATGATTCAATGACGATTGATTTGGGTTCTGTCATGAATCGTATCTTCAATAATACCATTCTTGAAACCCAATAAGATTGAGTTGTGGAAATTCGTATCGTAATTGGAATTTAGTCAAAATCTTCGATCCGAGGGAATTAAAAGTAAGAAATTGAAGCGAAGGTATACTCTTTGATTTCAAAGAAGAATTTAAGATGATAACGAGATGTACGAAATTATAGAAATTCAAATCTTTAGTTGTAAATGAATTGATAACTATCTGGAAGGAGATTTGAATTGAAAAGCCTGTGTGAACCATAGCTACTGTTTAAAGTACGCTTATTACTTGGAAAGACCGGGATCGAGCATATGTTCGAAAACCATTCCAAGTAATAATACGACGTTATGAAGCAATTCAGGACTTGGTAAACGACGAATGAAGACCGGGAATATTTTAATTGTTTAGATTGATTGTTGATTAACGTCTTGGTTGGGTAGGCCACCCGATACGAGATGTGAGTTGCATGAGACCTGAACAAACTTAAGTATTTTCGGGTTGTTCCGTTCAGACCCAGAACGGTCTTGTATGGATGGTGTGTCTGACATTGAAATTGACTGCATAGCACTGATTTCCGTTAATGAATATCGGATTTGTGGCAATATATTATCCTCGTCTCTAAGTCATATGAACTTAGAGGGTATGCATTGATTGAAATCAGTGATATGTCGTGAATTGTCAATGTGACATACCCAAGTTAGGAAACGAGCTAGTGATGATCAAAGAATGGCTTATCGAAGCATAGCTTTGTGTATGATGTGACATCGACAAACCTCACACCCCGGATGATGAGAAACTGGCGGTTAGGTTGTGTATATATATGAATTGATGATGACCGCTGCAGCAGTGGGAAACCACTTATGACTTATGGAATAGGGTATGTTCGGGGGGCCGCGTCTGGTCGAAAACCGTTGATCTACCTCGCGATTTGTATTGGTGTCCGCGTCTGGATGAAAAACCCTTGATTACATTTCGTTTGTGTTCCGATTGATCTTTCGTGCCAGGAATCATCAAGTTGGAAACCAAATCTCCAATACGTACCACACGATTTTGGTTTGTATATATATATGGCGACATAATAGGATGGGGTATTATGCCGTCTAGGATTAATACATTTATTTGAGAAATGTTTTCCACACTATATATATATTATGGCTTTGAAAGAGGATTTTACAAATGAAAGCATGTTTGGTTATCATAATATAAACCTCGCCCATCTGGTGTGCGCTTGCATTGTGTGATGTGGGACGAGCTTATGATAACTTCATTTTAGAAAGGTCATTGCGTATTTATATGCACGGGTATTCACATAAAGTAAACTCGTTCCGCGTTAGCGGCGTGGTCCGGTGAAATTCCCAACTTTAAAATGAACCTAATAATAACTGTTTTGAGTTCTCACACCAGTCCCACGACTGACCTGGAGTTTATTGTTTCCTCACCTAAACTCTGGGTGCCCATAATTTTCACGGGCAGCTAGTAGTTTAGTTTTGCAGTTTTTAGTTCGCTGGAGCAAAGTTCGGAGCGTTTTCTGAGTTGGAGTACACAAGAGTTTGGAGCTTCTGTTATTTCATATGGTTTCTTCCGCTGAGAGTATATTTTCTTTTCTTCCGCTGTATGTGTTGTAACTCTGATATTCTATGTAACTCTGATGTAACATTGTATTTCGCAATGAAAAGTTCTGTTATTATGTTCAATATATGTATGCACCCATAACAATTCGTCTTTTTGAACGGTTTGAGTCGGTTTAATTACCAGCAAGAACTGGGCAAAAAGGCGGGTCGTTACAATAATCATCAACCATCCTCTAAATAAATTTAATTAAATTAGAGGTTGAACAAACTAGATTGCTTAACTAAGTATTAAACAAATGTTATTAATAAAATACTAGGTGAAGTTACCAATAAGTGACATTAACCAAAATTTTCCTTATAGAAACACTGCTAATTGACCAGCAATCAATTGGTAAGCATAATTTAATATTCATTGGGTAAAGAGTGGTTCCATTAGACAAGACACACGACTAAGTTTAAGTTAATTTGATGGATGTTGAGTGGAGCAGTTTCAGTTACTGTCAGTTGTACTTGTGAGAACAATGCAATAGATTTAACAACATAACAACACCACCAGAAGCATCTTTCTAAGCTGGGAACAAAGAGTGGATGAGTTGAATCTTTGAAATTTATGTGTAATGGATTGTTATCTTTATTTATTTTACAAATAATTTCCTTGTTTTTGTTTAATCTACGAATGTAATTATAAAACCTGAGAATGGTAAAGATAGTGAACACAATAGAAAAACACAGTAATACATCTACAAACTCTTTCTTTTTAAACCCTTAGTGATTGAATATAGTATGATGCAGGCGCGCGCGCGCACACACACACATATATATGCATATATGTTTGTGAATATGTATGTGTAACTAATTGTTCTTCATGTCAAAAACTGGAAACGAAATATGAAAACAGTGGATCTTTTGTGAATAAACTCTGTGCAAACTCTCTGAATTTAATCTAGTGTGGGTATAGATATGGGTACTTTGATAGATTATTAGTTGACCACACTTATATATGACTGGAAGTGATTAACTATGTGAAGTAAGATCTAGAAATGAGAAATTTCCTTTACTGTTGTATGAATACAATAATAATAAAAGATGAACACCTCACTTTCAAAAATAAAGTACCCTAATTTTAGCATGTTTTAGATAACAGTATAAACACAAAGGTTATTCCAAATTGAATTTAGTTTACGTTAAAATTTTCTTCAACTTCTAATGCACGGGAATTTAGTTTAACAGTACCCAACCCCCCTCCATTTACTGTCCTTAAAATCACCCAAAAATTTCACAATTCTGGTAAAAGCATTTCAATGTTCACCAAACATTGTACCAAAGAATTAAACTTGCATTGTCAAAAAAAAGTTGACGCATTTTAACAGCAATATTCCGATCCCATAGATCATGAAATGTTACATCTTTTTATCAATTATACCAATAAAAAAGGGTACCTGAGGCGTATTAGGATCAGGGGTTGCTGGATTTCCCGCATTAGCTTGCTTTTCTTTTAGATCCTGTAAAGATTGCATATACATAGGTCATATAAAATTAGCACAAAATATGATTATGGTCATATAAAACTAGCACAATTGGGAAGCCGTAAATTTGAGAATAGTTCATTTCCCTTTCAGATGATGGTTTACTACAGGTATGGCTCATTGTATATTGCTCGCACGAAACTAATGGGAAAGTCGGACTGCTAGCTAAAAACAGCTATACAACCACATAAATTAGATTATTTATAAAACAGGATGAATTTTGGATAAAGGAGAAACCAGGAAAAAAAAATCTGTTGAGAGGGAGATCAATTTTGGATAAAATAATGAAATTAGGGCCAAGGTTCGAAATCCCGGTTTTCGATTCTGTTCCGGTCACGTAGAAAATTTTAAAATTTCGATCCCGGTCCGGAAATTCCGGTAATTCCGATTTATTTCTGGTTTTTCAATTCCGGTACCTTTTTTAATAAATATACAAATAAATATTCAAACATTTAATTATTTAAGATTTTAATAATTTAACATTTAATTTCAATTCATATTTTCCTACTCATGACAATATCAGATTTTGAATAATAGCAGATTAACACGGGACTAAATTCCCTGTTTTTATAACTTTGGCATATTTAATTAATATTCACTCATGTAACAATGGTTTATAATCAAACATCAATCTCATTTTGGTTGCCTGCGGTTTATATCAATAACCCGTAATATTACATGACCTGATATACACACATAACCCGTAATATTACCCATTATTTCCACTTAGCTTCTGCATCGTTCAGAATAAAACCTAGCCGACATTTGACCTGCTAATCCGTTCAAACCAAGAAAAAAAGTTCATCGCAAGGCAGAGGAAGACGGTGGAGAGGCAGAATTTTTAATGCATGTTTATTTGTGTATTTATAAAACATCTTTGTTATGTACATCTTTATATCAAAACACATATTCTGTGTATAACCGAAAATAAATCAGAAAACAAAATTTTAAATCTTGATTAGTAATGTTTATTTGCATATTTATAAAAAACCACACCGGAATTATCAAACAGGAAATTTACCGGAAATTCCGAAATATCCAGAACGGAACCGGAAACCGACATTAACTTGGTTTCTAATTAACAGGAAAAATCGCCGTTAAAATAAATTTCTAATTAACACTTACCATCAACATCGAAGTAAGCTCCTGTACTTTGGTCTCCAATCCACTAACTTGGTTTCGCAATGCATGTACTTCACCTGATGAGCTACCCCGAATACGAAGCTGAGATGGTACAACCCAAAAACCAAGCCCTCTTACACGTCCTCCATGCTCCAGACCAAAAAGCTTCGACACGCCATCTTGAGTAACTGATGTTGCTCCACGAGAATCCTGACTTGCGGCATTATGATGCTCTGTTATCTTAGACTACAAATTCAAAAACAACCAATATTCAGAAATTAAAATTAAAACTACTTTAATAATAGCAACAGTTTCTGATATTGTATATTTGAACTTATTCTTACTATGCATTCGGCAGCAATAGAATTCGGAGGTTTTCCATCTTTTCTAGTGTGGCCTTTGCACCACAATTCGTCTCTAGTGATATTAGATGTTGCCTTTTCCTTTTTCTGCAAAAATAGCTTAACAGCTTCAGAATGTTCAAGTGATAACAAATAATAATTGCTTTAACAATATTTTTTTACCATTTCTTCTTCCAATCTTGCATAACCTTTTCTACTCGTGGTGTGTGGAACTTTATTCTTTTCTCTAATACTTTTGAATCTTTGGCTTGTTGCCTATAAGATCAATTTAATAAATATGATATAGGAAAATGTAATATATTTAACAGTTAAAATCAGTAAGACAAAAATAACCACCTCAAACTTTTCTGACAATTTTTCAGTTACAAAAGCATTCCACTCGTCATCGCTCTTTATATTTAACGGTTTTTGGCCTGCTAAAGTATCGGTAGAGTCGGGATTTTGAGATGCTTTTTTGATAGCTGCAACTAACCTTGATTTCGACTCCTTCCATCGCTGTCCTATTATCATTAACAAGTAATCCTTATACACCATATCTACCTTGAATCTTGACTGCACACAAAAAAAAACGCAGATTAGTCTCCAACAGTATTGCAAAATGCAATGTTGTACCATAGCAGGTATATAATATGTTGCTTTGAATATTGAGACAAATAATATGTAACAGTATTGCAAAATGAATGTGCATAATGCATATGTCATTATAAAGAGAACTACAACAGGTATATAATATGTTGCTTTTAATATTGAGACATATAAGTACTCTAACATAAATAACATAGAATCAGTAAAATTAAATACAACTGAAACCCAGAATTTATTATTCACTTGCTCATGTTATCGCCAACATATGGTATACAAGTCAAATATCAGTACGTACCTCTATACAAGTCCACAGATCATCCCTCAAATCGTCACCGACGGTCCTCCATGTGCTAATGGTAAAAGGCACCATCTCCCTTGCTAGAGTACCAATATATGACGACAAATGTTTGGAATTAGCACCTATTGCTTGTCCGCGTTCATTAAATTCAACTTCCGGCTTCTCATTTGGTATAATAGCTAATGATTTCATCATCGTTCTGCCTCTCTTTCTTCTGACTTGCGTCAATCTTTGACCTTCACTAGAATCGGGTTGAATTTCGTTTGGACTGGAATCATCGTTGGCTGAAATTTCCTGGAAGTGTAGTTGACGGGCAGGGGGTTGTACTGGGTTTGTATTGTCGAAGGGGCTGTTACTGGAAGGAGGGGGCTGAATCTGGTTTGTAGTGTCGACGGGGATGCTACTGGAAGGAGGAGGGGGCTGCATCCCTTTTGTAGTGTGGCCAAGGTTGCTTCCAGGTTTGCGAGTAGTGCGTATTGGGTATTCAACATGTTTTCGAGGAGATCTTCTTATAGCAATATTTAAATCACGAAGCAACGGAAGTGGTCCATCTGGGTGTTCGTTGATTCTAATCCCAACCGGTCTTTCATTAGCAGCACGGACAGCTGCAAGTGCAGCTAAACTTTGCTTTTTTGCTCTTTTGTTTGCAATTTTTGAGCTCTAAAAAATAAAAAAATTAAGTCAGTTTTCAATAGCGATAAAAACTGACAAGTAGCGATAAAAGAGTTCTAAGTCGTTGTAACCGGGGCTAAAAAATAAAAATCTTAAGTCATTTTTCAATGGCTGAACATACAAAATGCAATTAAATGCTAGAGTAGAAACTGTGGATTAACAGGGAGTGCAAGCCCAGATGTCTGCTGCGAAGATAACAATGTAACCATAATAGTGTACTAACTTGCTTTCAATGGCTAAACATACAAAATGCAATTAAATTTGATAACTTAAAAGTTTTAAGTTTTGCAACACCTGTAGACCAGTTGATCGTTAGCAAAGACAACGTCAGTCTGTTTATTTTCATGCAGTGTTCTATTGGCAAAAAGGTTTAATTTGCTTGAACAAAGAGCAATATATATAGAAGGTTGGTAAGGTTTAAAAAATTGGTGGCGTATATACAGTCTAAAATATCATGTTGTATGCAGTATAATTTGCCCAGTCGACAATTTTCTGGAAACTTTGTAGAATGGCAAGTTTAACAAGCAAAACGACGAAATACATTGCATTATTTGCGGTAGAAACAGAGAAATTGATGAGGTGATATACAGAGAAAATAATAATTTGCGCAGTACAGTTCAGACCAAGGTATTATAAGATGGCCACTGTACATAATCACAGGGTAAATAAATTCAGTGGTAAATGCTTTTCAACTCACAACTACCTTCTGCAGAACTCTGTACCATTTCATCCCCACAATTCCCTATTTTCCTAACAATGTTTTTAGAGAACTAGATCGCATTTAGCTGCATATCTGTTCCTTAATTCTCTGGTCAACAATATGATGTTGCTTTCTAGATAACTGGTAGCATAAAAGAAATAAAAAGACTGGTAAATTATGCATTTACACATAGATATCAGCCAACATATAACCAGTACATTTAGAATTTTAAACTTTGGTAAGCAGTCTGGTAAATTGCTAACACATGGTACCTTACCAACTGCATGTACTAATATATGCTAAGTCGAGGTAAGTGTAGTTCTTAAATAACGCAACATTAATGCTATAACCAGTTAATGTTGGAAACTAAGGTTTATATGAGAATATTTGTAATGGAAGAGCCTTATATGTTTTGCTTGATACAAAATTATTAATGGATGCCTCTATTTATGAGACTCTATGGATCTTCGTGAAAAGATTAGCAAATACATTATTCTAGATAATTCTCATTATTAAAAAAAAGAAATGATTCTAAAAGATTCGTAAGTGCTTGAACAAGTAAATACATAAATACTTTAGTAAATATATGAAGAGCTAATTCTAAAAATTGTTAAACATACAAAAATAATAATTAAATAAACTGCTATACACTATATATTATTTTACATACATACCATGTCTTTTTCTAAATTACTCAATGTTTTATCTTCTTTGTATCATTTCAAACTCAAAACACATTTATTTAAAATTAGAAATTCTTTACACCAAATTATCTAAAATTTAACAAATAGTTCTTGCATTAATATTGCAGGTTTTTTAAACTTCTCAAAAATTTCGCAATCTCAACAAAATGACTCTAGTTTTTGTAGTCCATATGTGAAATGATTTTTGGCCTAAAAAGATGATATATGACAACATGCTAGTGTATAAATATTCGTATAACTTGTATGGAATAAATAATTGATTTTTTAACAAAACATTTTCTGATCACATTAATAATATTTACTTAAAGTATATACATTTGTAAACACATTTCAGGAGTATGTTTTCAGTCGTTACTTAGTAATTAAAAAGTATTTAACAAGATGATAAAATTATATTTTTTTTTCACTATAAATCTTAGATAGAAATATTTAAATAATTCATATTTAAATACGATGTATTTGAAATTATGAGTTGTTACAAATTTTCCAATTTCATTCAATATACGTGCACCTCAAAAGATGCTGGAATTGTTCCACTTGAAGCAATTGAATTGACAATTGACTCGGTGTACGTTATTCATCTTTGTAAAATTTTCCAGTATTGATGCCAGCCATAACTTTTGAATGCACGCACGTTTTCTTGGAGTCTGTAGATTGCAATTCTACTAAATTGCTTTAATATGGAACCCAGCGTTAGATAGCATTAATGGGCTACAAACGCGGCACTACATTAATTGGGCTTTTATTCATATTCGTTTATAAGATAATGCAATGCATTACAACAATAAAAAAGACAACAAAGATGTTACAACAGCGTAAAAATGGAAAAAACATAGATCCTTGCATTTAATGTTATTGCAAGAATGGTCAGTGCATAAATAATTTTACAAATTAGATTCATATATTTTTGAAATAACTGAAAATGCAAATACCTTGTACTTTTCTAATAGAAAATGCAAGAGAAGTTGTAGTTTTTAAGGTAAATTATAAAATTTTATAAAGTTCAACAATAGCGAAAACGGAAAAGGTACGATTATTTACTTAAATTATACTTAAATAACAAATGTTAGTAACTTTCTAACAAGTCTAAGTTAAAGCCGATTTTTTGTTGACAAACATCATTGGTCTTAATTGATTGGAGCGGAGAAACAGAATGCAAATGATCATGGGTCGGACCCCTTTATTATGGCGGTATGGTCATACTATCATATTTGCATATAACTGTTCAATTAAAAAATTAAAAAAGATCGTTGCTTTTAATATTTGAGTAACGTGGTAGACTGAAGTGGTTAGGTATAACGCAACAAATATCAAAATATGCCGTGCAGTTTCCTGATTCATTTATTGATTAATAACTAACTAGGAAATTAAAAAATTGCACGCTCATGCTTTTGTTTTATTTTACTGTGCGACTGCTCGATCTTTGTCTTGTCTCCCACGTGCTCTAAACTTTCAAGCTAAAATTTCATATGTTGAAAAAATATAACTGATAGGCAAGGCAAATAGCTTCTTAAGTATGCGGATAGGCAAACTGAAAATTTTGGGGTAAACAGAACAAAATTGAAATTCTTTCATATATTAAATGATGATCGCAAAAATTGGACAGCTATGTACTGCAGAGCATATCTAAAATCTAAACATTAATGTATATTATAAAGAAATTAATACAACTAATAAACACAACTCATTCTCGAACTTTTTAAAGCAAATTCTTCAATTACCTTTTCATAGTTAAGCATATTCAAATACTAATTTTCAATTGTAGTTACTGTTAACTCATCCAATGTTTCTTGCGATATGGTATTCCGAATATATGTTTATTGTTGGAAAGTCCATGATATGAACAAAGAAAAATTCATGGTATATGGGTTATGCCGTGGATGAGGTCATTGCCTTGAAAGCGTAATTCAACGTGATCATGGCGCAGTCGGTTATTGTCGTCTGCGATCCAACGATAAAACAACAATCTTTCATACTTGAGAACTGTAGATTGAAGGATTAGAGACTTACAGAAGACACCGTTCAGGGTTTTAAATATTTTGGGAGTGGGGTTTAATTTCATAAAAAAAACAAATAGAGAATGAAGAAGATAGTTCTCTTTGGAGTTTTTTCGACTTCTATTGGAGGGGGGAAACTAGAGAGAATGGAATAAAGATGAATTCTCATTTTTATTCTCCTAATCAATCTTAATAAATAAGTCTCCCATATATAAGTAAAAATCTTTTTACAATGTTGCAGATATGTGGAGTTAAATCATGATGAAGCAAATGTCCTCAACACAACGTACTAAAAGAAACAAAATAAGGCTAAAGTAAAAAAACGTGTGGTAAAAAATGCAATATGTAACTTGAATACCTCTCCTTCGTGTAGCACCATCTTCCTCGTCGATAATACAAGATCAATCTTCCTCGTCGACCTATAAAAAAACAAAACGATTTACAAAGGATTAGAACATCACACTAAATATAGCACTACTTTGTAACAACCACGTACAAAATAAAATACACATGCAAAGAACATACAATAGAAAATAAAATTATTTTGATACACGCTAAGATGTCAAACTTATATCAGATTTTTTTTCTTTTTTTTACATTCTAACAACACATTTTATGGTATATATGAACAACACATTTTATGGTATATATGAACATGCATAAAATAAAAAATCAATAAAATATGCTTATAACATACCAAAATACCATTACAACCCTCCCTTACGTAACTTTTATCCCCATTATCTACGTCTCTATCATCAAGTTGTGACTCATCCAATGGTTTACTAGTTGATTCTTCATCCTTGTCGTATTTTTCCAATTCATGAAACCCTCTAGAGGGCGCTCTCAACACAACATACCAATTTTAAGAACTACCTTCTCTAGAGAAGAAAACTTGAACCGCTTGTGTTGTTAAGATAAATGGGTCACTTTCAAACTTATTTGGAAATTGATGCAAATTGACCAATGTAAATCCATCTTCAACTTTGACTCCACGATACATATTTTCCCAATCACATTTAAACAAGGCAACTTGAAATTGACGATAATCCAACAAGAAAATCTCATGCAAGACCCCATAATATATTATTTTTTCAATAGACCCATCTACACAAACAGTACTTGACTCAATGGAAACACCACTATTTTGTGTCGCCTTCTCAAAGTCTTTCGTATGAAAACGTCGACCATTAACAATATAGCCAGAATAAGAAATTATTTGCGAACGAGGTCCGTATGAAAGCCATTTTATTATGTTGCTGACATTGGATATAGGTCAATCATCTCTAACATGGACAAGTACAATATATTAAATAAAGATTTATGTTGATCTATTACTTTCATCATTAATAGTTTTTTAAGATATAGCTATCAACCTTTTTTCCGAACCAAAAACTAAAAGTCTTCGATTGCAATTTTGACAGTTCCAAATCGTCTTGTGCAAGATGAGGATGCAAACATTTTAGCTCCTCTTTTTGCATTCTGCATACATAAATGTAATTATGGATCTAATTTATTTTGTATGTCATAGTTAAGTTGGAGTTATACTTACTCTATATACGGCTCTACTTCTTCCGTATTAAACAAAACGTATCGATGAGCAGCATTAATCAACTCCTCATCGACTGTAGTAGGTTTTCCTTTGGAAATAGGACGCCCCTCAAGTATAAAATCATTTTGTTCCACTTCATTTCGGTTTTTCCTCGCTCCAATTTGTAATGCGTCTTTAATATATCCAGAGCAATATTTCATACATTCTTCGGCAACATAGCGCTCAGCAATGCACCCTTCAGGCCGTGCTTGATTTTTAACATACCCTTTTAATATTTTCATATATCTATAACCAAAATGAATAAACAAGTTACTTTCATAACTATAGATACTTTTAACCGTCAATTATTTATAATAAATATTACCTATCAAATGGATACATCCATCGATATTGGACCGACCCACAAATTCTTGCTTCTCTCCCTAAATGTATTGTTAAGTGAATCATGATATCGAAAAAGGAAGGGGGAAAGAACCTCTCTAGATCACATAGTGTTAATGCAACTTGATACTCCATTAATTCTAGTTTATCCCTATCAAGCACTCTTTGGCATATGTCATTATAAAATGAACATAGTCGTAGTAGTGCATTCCTTATCCCTGTAGGTAGAAGTCCTCTTAATGCAACGGACAATAGTTGTTGCATCAAAACATGATAATCATGAGACTTAAGGTTTGATATCTTGTCTTCTTTTGCAAAACATTTTCCAATATTTGAGCTATATCCATCAGGCACTTTCAAGTTCTTCATTCTACTATAAAAGATCTCTTTTTCTTGATCGAATAAGGTGCACGATGCGGCTGGGAGCAATACTTTATTTCCAATGTCTATAGGATGCAATTTTTTTCTAATGCCCATTGCTTCTAGATCTTGGCGTGAATTGAGGCCATCTTTTGATTTTCCTTTGATATCAAGCAGTGTACCAATAATACTTTCACCAATATTTTTCTCAATATGCATCACATCTAGATTATGCCGCAAAGGAAGTGCCTAAAAATTGACAAAACACAAATAATTAAGTACTAAGTAGCAAACATGAATAGAAAATGAATGGCAATGTGTTTCTAGTCAAATTTCACCTTCCAATAAGGCAAGTCAAAGAAAATGGACCTCTTCTTCCACATTGTACATCCTTTTTTCATCATAGTTTTCCTTTTCCTTTCACCTTTCTCTTCCTTTTTTAATTTTTTCCCCCAACCATTAATAATATCTTGAACATCATCAAAGATTTGAACACCAGTTTATATTTGAGGCCTTTCTCTATTCTCTATAGTTCCATCAAATAAGTTTTTCCGTTGACGATACTCAGGGTTAGGTTCAAGGAATCGTCTATGACCCATGTATGCACACTTTTTACTAAATGGTAGCCATATTGAGCAGGTATTGACACTACAAACTGGACATGCTCTCTTACCTTTTACAGGGCAACCAGCTAAATTTCCGTAAGCTGGAAAATCATTGATTGTCCACATAGGAATAGCATGATATCTAAATTCACTACGACTATAAGCGTCGTACGCTTTCACCCCTTTATCCCACAATTTTTTCAAATCTTCAATAAGTGGTTGCAAGTATACATCAATGTCATTTCCCGTTTGTCGTCGCCCAGGAATTAACAAAGATAGCATCATATTATCTTTGTGCATACAAAGCCACGGAGGAAAGTTGTAAGCAACAAGAAACACTGGCCAACAACTATATCCACAATTCCAATCACCAAAAGGATTAAATCCATCAGATGCAATTCCAAACCTTAAATTTCGTGGATCGGAAGCAAAAGAATGATACATTCTATCAATCATATCTCACTGAGTAGAATCCACTGGATGACGCAATTTACCATCTTCACTCTTATGACTGCTATGCCATCTTAGTTGTTCTGATGTTTCTGGGGATGCAAACATTCTTTTCGGTCTTGGTATCAGTGGGAAGTATCTCAAAACCTTCATAGGTATTTTGGTTTGCTTCCCATCTTTAGTAGTCTTGTTTTTTTTCCAGCGAGACTTATCACACTTAGGACAGAAATCACTATTTGCAAGCTCTTTTCTAAATAAACAACAATCATTTACACATGCATGTATCTGCTTATAGCCTAAACCAAATGACTTAAGCAACTTCTTTGTTGAATATGTAGAATCAGGAAGCATGTTTTCTTTAGGCAACATATCCTTTAGAAAATCAAGAAGCTCTGTAAAAGCCGTGTCCAATATACCATTTCGCGCTTTGTGCTTGAAAAGAAGTACTGTAGCAGACAACTTTGTGTGGCTTGCACAACCGGGATACAAAGGAATTTCGGCATTCTCCATCATTTCCTCAATACCTTCCCCATGTCTTTCTTCAACATTGGCTTCTACCTCCTCATCATAGATTTGCGCATCAACATACATTCTATAAGTATCTGTCTCACTTTTATTTTGTGATGGCCGTTTTTCTCCATGAAAAATCCATATATCATAGGTTGGGTCCATTCCAAAACAAATCAAGTGTGACACAACTTCCCTTGATGTTTGCCAAATTAGATTCCTACAATCACGACATGGACATCTAATTTTTTCGGGATTCCCTTCACTCGCCACATGCCCATATACAAAATTTTCCACAGCTTGCCTATATTCGCTTGTCATTCTACAAAACAAAAAATGTATTAATACTCATTCTTAAATACTTATAGTGTGATGCTAGGGCACCTCGTTTTCTTCTTGCTAATACCAAAATTTTATACTACATGCTTCCTAACACCAAACTCATTCGTAAATACTTATATTTGTTTATAATGGTATTAGGAAGTACATAAAATTTATTGTACTTATTATTTTTATTCGTGGTATTAGTAAGAGGAAAATGATGTGCCCTTAGCATCACACTACTTATAACTATGGAAGTAATAGCCAAAATGATGAAACCTTGGTAGATTGACCCATGCTTTGTCCATCTTGGTAAAACAACGCCTCTAATTTTCGGACCTACTATAAAGAATTATGCTCAACATTATTGTACAACTTGGTTATACGCACCCACCTTGGTAGATTACCCCTCTTATGTAACAAATATTAACTTATATATTTGTTAGAATTTTATATCTCAAATGATCATATATGGTTCAACAGTTCATCACATACTAGAGATAACTCCATGTCAACCAACCCATTGACCTACTGGAAAGTGTACGCAACGTACATCACATACTAGAGATAACTCCATGGCAACAAACCCATTGATCACCCTATCACCGCCTAGACGACCAGCTCCAAGGGAACTAAACCAAAACTGCTCCGCCAGATCAGCATACAAACCAACACACTGCCTATCTAATATATTTATTATTTATTTTGTTTATCAATTTTAGCTTTTTATATATGAGCAGGAACTGGAGCCAGTATCAAACAAATAAAAAGTGTGATGAAATATCGATTTAGGTATAATGAAGCAAAATATTCTGAGAACGAAGATCCGGTTTCAGAAATAATGAAGCAAGATACTGGTCAGAACGAAGATCCGGTTTCAGAAATAATGAAGCAAAATATTCTGAGAAGAAAGAAGAAAATTACAATCACGATTGAGCAGGCAAGTGTGTATGCACCACCTATCATACTTCGACCCACCCTCTAAAACAACTTATTTGCATAATAATATATATATCATCAAAATAAACACAAATAAATGACCATCACACATGGCAACATGTATTTATTTGCATGAATCAGGCATGTTCATAATAGAGAATGGAATGACACATCAGTAACTGGAATGCAAGAAGACTGGAAAATTTTAATGTGCACAAGTAGACTCGGCAATGACATGAGCATGGAGAATTTCATCTCGCATGGCATCTTGCATTTTATTCCCAGGAATTCAACCAATTATTTATTTCAAAGGGGGCAACTCACGGCAAGAAACAATATTGCCAGGAAAACAGTAAGCAATTTTAGACAACAAAAGAACCCATTTACTATTTCAAGAATTTAAAGAAAGACTCATGGTTTAAGAAAAATATTACAAGTATAACATAGGCAACTATGGATTTAATCAGAGTATATTTCGCTCAAGCTGGTAATTGAAATGTAATTTATTTATCACTTAGCAATTATTTATCACTAGCAAGGGAAACTTCCTTTCATGTTTACTTCTAAAACTATAAGTGGGGGCACATCTGTGCAAACATTTTTGGTTTGTATATCTACTAACATACGGTTTCAGATAAGGTACAACATGTTCAAAACTCACATACTCAAGGTGCAAGAACAGGGTTTCCAGTTTTGTAACACAGTCGAGTTAAGGATAAATGGACGAAAGCTATTCATTAAATGAACACTAAATAAACTGGGTGTATACAAAGTATATGTGTTCCCAAATACACATCTCCACTTCAGATTTTAATAGTGTAACAGCAGGGCACGAGATGAATCAAATGTGTTTAAGTTTTATCAACAGGGTAGGGTAGCTAGCATGGTTTCAATTCAGGGGAAATTGAAAAGAAAAAAACAAGCATGTATCCTTTATTTTCTTCAAAACAAAGCAACGTAAACCTTAATACAAAGTGGCTTGAAGCAAAATATTCTGAGAAGAAAGAAGAAAATTACAATCATGATTGAGCAGGCAAGAGCGACGATTGAGCAGCGGCGATTGAGCAGCGACGATTGAGACCGCAGGCAAGAGCGGCGATCGAGCAGCGGCAATTGAGCAGCAGTGGCCTGATTATCGAAAGGGGAATTAGGGTTTCGGTGGAATACGATGGAAAAGGAATACTATGAAATGATGGAAAAGGAAATGTTAACGGATGGAAAAGGCATACGATGGAATACGATTGAAATGTTGTGAACCGATGTCAAAAGGCACAACGTTTCAACCAGTGGGAAGAATAATTGAAACATGGAAATTGTTAAGTGTAGGGGTGTGAAATCACTAAGTTTTCAACATTATGCTTTGAATTGTGCCACATTTCAAATTAATAATTATTATTTAGTCTTAGTTATTAATTATTATATATTTGTATTTAATTTTTATTATTTATTAAAATCTTATTTATTAATTATTATAAATGTTATATGTATTGTTAATATTTTTATGAATTATTATATAATTTAATTGCCAAATATTAAATATTACTTTGTAATAAAAATTGTCGAAAGCCGGCAGATCAAAAGCAATGCCAGGGACTACTTACAACATTAAGTTTACATGCAAATAAAAAAAATCTATCAAAAGCGCCACAAACTATAGCGTGGTTACGTTGTTAAATGCTGAACAAACAAGTTTGCCAAAATTATATTTATTAAAACTGCTGAAATAGTTACTACCAAATCAAATATTACTTATTAATAATAGTTATTAATTAATTAACTTTTACTTATTTTCTGCTTAGTTAATTATAATCGAGAGTAATACTTATTAAAAGTTTATGTTACTATTAATTAATAAAGTAGCTAGTTAACATACATTAACTATTACAAAAATTTACTACTTATTAACTATTAATTATTTAATAATAATTGACAAATATTATTGATTCCCAAGTTTATTATTAATTATTATTATTAAATATAATTATTAAATATCAATATAAATAGTTATTATATATAGATATTATAAACATGAATTTTGCACTAGGCATCTCTATTACAACTAGTAAATAAAAAGTTGTAATATATATGTTTATTACAACAGTGATTATCACACAGTTGTAAAAAATATTTATTACAACAGTGCGTTTTGCACAGTTGTAAAAAAGCATTTATTACAACTGTGCTTTACGCACCGTTGTAAAATTAAAGTTGTAATATGGTGTTTTTGTTGTAGTGAGTGGAAGCGGAGAAGGAAACTTCTTTAGCTAACACGTAATATACTGTTGTAGATGTCAATTAGTGATTTTCGATGGATCTGACAATGTGGCATTCGAAGTGAATCTGATGTGATGATAAAGCGTAGCTTCTAGCCTCATCATCCGGTAAATGACAGAAATCGGGCAGGCAGCATGGCTATGTAGGTCGCACCTATTAGGGTGTATAATCACCTAATCTAGAGTTTCATTTACTTCTAAAAATCTATTGTTGATACTGTCCCATTCGGGAAACGGTTGCTGATCCCAACCATTGGCGATATACATTCGATACACTCAAGCGAAATGAGTGGTCGGTCATGTGTGGCCGAGTTGTAAGATGTTCTTGTTGAACCCAGTGTATTCCTTTCTAGAGGTACACTAGCGAAGGTGGTTCCATACCTTGTCATAGTTGGAAATCCATTACCCAATACGTGCTTGCGGTTTTGATTGTATACTATATATGTAGAACGTGAGATGAAAGCGTTTCTGCTAGATGATTATTATATTGTGGTTGATAGACATTATTATAATATCAAAATGTTTTTGATATAAAGATATTTTGGATTCTCATAAGGGAAAAACCCGTTCCGTTATACGGCGTGGTTTTATGAGATATCGTTTACTTGTTCGAACTGTTTTATACTGTTTTACTCATACCAGTCCCATGACTGGCCCGGAGTTTATTTTGTTTTGTTTTCCCTAAATTCTTGGGTGTCTAAATTTATACGGGCAGTCAAGTAGTCGGGATATACATATATTTGAAGAGCTGGAGCAGGAGGCTTCAAGATTATATAGCTATTATTATTCCGTTGTGTTATAAGTGTTGTACTTTGATAATGATGTGTATACATATACTGATTATATTTCAAGGATATATTATCTATTATACGTTATTCGTTCCGCTGTGAGATTCGTGTTACTCTGATGTTGTCTTCTTCTTCTATTCTAAGTTTATATCTCATCTATTCTCACCTTCTATCTTCTTTCTATTAGTTTTCTTGAATTTCCAGTGCAATTTGGGGTTGGACTTGTGTTATTTGGTCAGCTCAAATTGGACCGGATTTTCGGGTAACTTCAGTTGGAATGGTGTGCTTTAACGAAGTTTGATCAGTACTCACCCCACAAGGAAACAAATTTATTTATCTGAACCAGTTAACACCCTACCCTAAGCTTTCACAAACATCCCCAATCACACAATTAACCACTTAACTTCTAATTAACACAACAGCTCACTGAGATAACCCATGACCATCTACGATCATCATCGCCATGCAGCCGCCAGAGGCCGTCTGTATTGTTGCTCTCCTGCTATGACGTCCCAGACTAAGATAAGTCCATCGCTACCAACCTCAAATCCCCTCATCACTCGTAGCTTGAGTTTAAGCTGTATATGTCGACACTATTCAAATAGAGATTCACGCTGCCTGTAGACACTACAAACAAAATACCTTTTTTGAAATTAATGGTGAACGAATGAATAGTGCCCTAATTAATTTACTACAACATCAAATTGGGTGGCATAGAGTTGCCATCAATAGCGCTTCCCATTGGAGTCGTCGTCGTCGTTCTGTTCTATGATGTTGCCATTGTGGAGTTCCATATTATATTTTTTTTCTACTTTGCCATGCATAAACTGGTAAGTGGTGCCCTAGTTTTGATGTGACCCAAAGTAGATGCTTTATCAAAAGACCGGCTCTGAACAGGGAAGACGATAAAGGAGGAAAGCAATTTAGGGGAAGAATAGGAGGAAAGTAATTTTGGTTCAAGGGAAAAAATAGGAATAGAGGAAGGAACGAAGTGAAACAAAACGGGAGGGAAGTGTCAAATGTAACCATTATTTTTGTCGATTCTTGAATAAACGTAACCAAAACCCTTAAAAGCAAAATTAAAATCTGTATTGGTTGCATTCACATATCAAACGTAACCAATAAATGCAACCATATGTATGTTTTGTTGTAGTGATTCAACTTGAATGTTTTATCTTTTCTTTAAATCTTTGCTTAACCATTATATTTTTACTTTGCTTATTACCAATATAAGTTTTATCTTTAGGGAGTTAGTCGTATCATATTTGGTTAGTTACTTAGGCTTTACTAAAAAACTATTTCTATATTTAAGGAAAGATAATTTTGTATGCAGTGATCCATAATTACAAGATATTTATTCTGTTTTTTTCCTTCTTAGCTTGGTTGTGCAAAATATAAAACATCTATATTTTTCACTGATACCGCTTTTTTAGTCTTTATTCTTGTAATTACGTTCATTGCTCATTTGTAAAGTTTAAAATATGGAATTATATTCTTTCCTAACTGTAATGGCCAGAAAAGTTCGATGCTCGAATTTTTGACAATAACACAAAATCCTGCATTACTTGTCAAAAACCAAGTATCGAACCCTGACTATTAATAGAAAGAAATTAGAGGATGAGATAGGAAAGATATAACTATTAGAATAGAAGAATAAGAAGATCAGAGTCTCACAGCGGAATGAACAAAATATAATATAACAAATACTTTATTCAAAAGAACTGTATATATATTACAACATCAGAGTATACATTCATATCAATCAATACACAGCGAAATAAACTAGTACCAGAATATATGGAATACGTCTCGACTTCGACCCCTTCTCTGGAACTCTAAACGAAATATAACCTGTAAATATACTCGGTCTGACTCGAGCACATTTGATTTAAAACAAAATTCACCCGGATCAGTCTGGAATACGTTCAGTGGTAAATTCACAATCGGACAACTTGTTTAACTTTAGTAATCCTTTTTGAAAGAAAAGGATAATAGTAAGACCAGCTCACACATAAATACGAACGGTTTTTACCTCACTATAACCCAAAACAGTTTTGATATATCAAAATCCAGTGATATTATAATAGTGTCTATCAAATCACAAATAAATAACCATCTAGTAGAATGCTTGCATCTCATGCTCTACATATTTATAATAAAATCAAAAACCGCATGGTGCTTATTAGAGATTGGATTCCAACTATGACAAGGTATGGGACAACCATCCGATCAGTGTACTCTAAAGGGGATACACCAGGATTCAATAAGAACGTCTTGCAACCCGCCCACTCATTTAGCTTGAGTGTAGCGAATATATTACCACCCGATGGCTTTTAAGGGCCCGCCATCCATCCACGGAGATACAGAATCAAAAGAAGAACAAATAAGGAATTTCTCTAGATTGGTGATAATACACCTTGCTTGGGAATGACCCACCTAGCCATGCTGCCTATTCCCGGTTGTGAGGCTACGTTTATCTTCTAGAACATCAAACCACCATTTACTTTGAATGCCACATCGTCAAACCCGTCAAATCACTAATCGATTTCCTAAAAATATTACGGGTATAAAGGCTAAGAGAAACGAATTTCTTCGCTACCAGACATAATACCTTTAAGAGATCAACCGTACGTAATCTATTAGGCATACTTTGTCAGACATTCGTCCATACAAGTCATCCAGGAACAGGATGAAACGAAGGCACTCTCCTACCACATCCTGTATAGGAATCACCCCCAGGATCAGTAGTGAGAAATCCTTGCAATCCCTTAGATTTCAACCACGACAGAATCACAGTGTATCTCTTTTTGTTTGGGAGCTACCCAGAGATTATAAGTAGTTCTTCCGCTTACGAAATTCTACGGGTCTTCAATGATCCATCTTTAATCTATGCAAGTTAGTTCGTACGCAATATTGATTCGAAGTGGTTTGGGGTCTAGTTCCCATCCCGGTCTCTTCGAAACAACACGTCAAAAAGGTCCAATATATTTCATTGATAGTTTGATGTTTTAACTATCAATGTCAAATAGTACAGTCGAGTAAATTGGCAGCTTAGATCATTTCCTTTAGAACCATTTACAAAAATCATTTCATCATTACTTAAAACGATTTCTATATTCTTATTTCAAATCTCATTATTCTCGCTATACTGGAAACCATAACCGTATCTCTATATAAACGCACTTACCAAACTCCACTTTATTCCCTTACTTTGGAACATTTTTATCTATTTCATTTCGTATGCTTTGGAAAACCCTTATATCCTTAATTCAAATGTATAAATAAATTTATACTTCAAACTCGAGTTAACATTTTGTTAAATCAAACGTCGCTTATTTCAAATCACCTTTCGACCTATAAACATTTATTTGATCCCATTACTTAAGTAAAACTAATTTTAAACGATCGTTTAAGTTTAGTCTTCATTATAACTTCCAATCCATTCCATATCTTTATAATTTGAAAATCTCTTTTGATTCCCTCGCTCGTACTTTATTCAATTTAAAATAACACGAATTCAAAATAGCAATTAACTTCATCACACTTAACCATTTAAATCAGTTCCCTTTTAAGCTCGATTATTTCCTAATTCACCTCCATTTTAGAAGTATATTACTTAGATCATCATTAACTAAGATAAAAGTTAATTTCATTGTTTACTAAAGTAAAATAGCCTAAAATAGTTAATTACTTTAGTATTCCATATTAACGATTTATTACTCCGGTGATCATTTCTAATGTTGTTAGACAATGAAGATAAATATTCGTTGAATCATTCTCATGAGATTAATCAAAGGTCGGTCAATTTAATTAAACAATTTACTTTATCAGTTATTTATTAACTGATGTCAATGATTTCTCCCAATTAATTTAAAAATACCACTTAAATGTTTTACTTAAAGCAGTTATCTTAAAACAATAACCTATCGGTTAAGTCAAAGTCTAGTGGTCCAGTGGTTTACGATCGCCATGAATCGCTGTACGAAAATTGCAGTGGGCACCGTTTCGATCCCCTGCGGCCACAATACTGAGACATGTGTGCACGGCCACTTTAAAACCGGCATTAACTGAAGGGCATGGTAGACATAGTCTTCGTGTCCCCAAAGTTTTGTCAAAGTCTAGTGGTCCAGTGATTTACGAACGCCATGAATCGCTGCACGAAAATTGCAGTGGCACAGGTTCGATCCCCCGCGGCCACAATACTGAGACATAAGTGCACGACCACTTTAAAACCAGCATTAACAGAAGGGCATGGTAGACATAGTCTTCGTGTCCCCAAAGTTTTGTCAAAGTCCAGTGGTCCAGTGGTTTACGAACGCCATGAATCGCTGCACGAAAATTGCAGTGGCACAGGTTCGATTCCCCGCGGCCACAATACTGAGAAATGAGTGCACGGCCACTTTAAAACCGGCAATAATTGAAGGGCATGGTAGACATAGTCTTTGTGTACCCAAAGTTTTGTCAAAGTCTAGTGGTCCAGTGGTTTACGAACGCCATGAATCGCTGCACGAAAAATTGCAGTGGCACAGGTTCGATCCCCCGCGGCCACAATACCGAGACATGAGTGCAGGGCCACTTTAAAACCGACATTAACTGAAGGGCATGGTAGACATAGTCATCGTGTCCCCAAAGTTTTGTCAAAGTCTAGTGGTCCAGTGGTTTACGAACGCCATGAATCGCTGCACGAAAATTGCAGTGGCACAGGTTCGATCCCCCGCGGCTACAATACTGAGACATGAGTGCATGACCACTTTAAAACCGACATTAACTGAAGGGCATGGTAGACATAGACTTCGCGCCCCAAAGTTTTGTCAAAGTCTAGTGGTCCAGTGGCTTACGAACGCCATGAATCGCTGCTCGAAAATTGCAGTGGCACAGGTTCGATCCCCCGTGGCCACAATGCTGAGACATGAGTGCACGACCACTTTAAAACCGGCATTAACTGAAGGGCATGGTAGACATAGTATTCGTGTCCCCAAAGTTTTGTCAAAGTCTAGTGGTCTAGTGGTTTACGAACACCATGAATCGCTGCACGAAAATTGCAGTGACACAGGTTCGATCCCCCGCGGCCACAATACTGAGACATGAGTGCACGACCACTTTAAAACCGGCATTAACTGAAGGGCATGGTAGACATAGTCTTCGTGTCCCCAAAGTTTTTAAGTCAAAGTCTAGTGGTCCAGTGGTTTACGAACGCCATGAATCGCTGCATGAAAATTGCAGTGGCACAGGTTCGAACCCCCGCGGCCACAATACTGAGACATAAGTGCACGACCACTTTAAAACCGACATTAACTGAAGGGCATGGTAGACATAGTCTTCGTGTCCCCAAAGTTTTGCCAAAGTCTAGTGGTCCAGTGGTTTACGAACGCCATGAATCGCTGCACGAAAATTGCAGTGGTACAGGTTCGATCCCCCACGGCCATAATACTAAGACATGAGTGCACGGCCACTTTAAAACCGGCATTTACTGAAGGGCATGGTAGACATAGTCTTCGTGTCCCCAAAGTTTTGCCAAAGTCTAGCGGTCCAGTGGTTTACGAACGCCATGAATCGCTGCACGAAAATTGCAGTGGCACAGGTTCGATCCCCCGCGGCCACAATACTGAGACATGAGTGCACGAACACTTTAAAACCGGCATTAACTGAAGGGCATAGTAGACATAGTCTTCATGTCCCAAAAAATTTCGTCAAAGTCTAGTGGTCCAGTGGTTTACGAACGCCATGAATCGCTGCACGAAAATTGCAATGGCACAGGTTCGATCCCCCGCGGCCACAAAACTGAGACATGAGTGCACGCCCACTTTAAAACAGGCATTAACTGAAGGGCATGGTAGACACAGTCTTCATGTCCCTAAAGTTTACGTCAAAGTCTAGTGGTCTAGTGGTTTATGAACGCCATGAATCGCTGCACGAAAATTGCAGTGGCACAGGTTTGATCCCCCGCGGCCACAATACTGAGACATTAGTGTACGGCCACTTTAAAACCGGCATTAACTGAAGGGCATGGTAGACATAGTCTTCGTGTCCCCAAAATTTTTAAGTCAAAGTCTAGTGGTCCAGTGGTTTATGAACGCCATGAATCGCTGCACGAAAATTGCAGTGGCACAGGTTCGATCCCCCGCGGCCACAATACTGAGACATGAGTGCACGACCACTTTAAAACCGACATTAACTGAACGACATGGTAGACATAGTCTTCGTGTCCCCAAAGATTTTTCAGGAAGCTCACTACCTCCTTAATGGCGACTAGGGCACGAGCGTTTTCCCCCCTCTTCTGTCTTACGTAACCTCTTTCTTTCTCCTCGTATCTACCTTCCCTCCGACCTCAGATCTTCCCTATCCACCCTGAACCCTAGCTTTCTCCTTACGGACTAGCTGCTTCCTACCAGATCCAGATCTATGACCCTTTCCTGAGCCAACAATTCCATAGCTGTTGACGGTTTCTTTCTCCACGTAGATCTCTTTTTTGGAATCCTATCGCTTTTATCCCCTCTTTTCCCAAACCCCCAGATCTTGCTAGCCTTGTCTCCGATTCTGAGCCCTCTCCAGATCTGTCTTTTGGCCTAACCTGTATCAGCCTTGAACTCCTTATGCAGGCTTTCTTCTTCAGTTGGCTTGAATCGGCGCCAGTGTCGTTCTCGTAGGTGTAGTGCTCATCTCTACTCTCCTTCGGCTGTCTCTACCCAATGACAGACTAGCTTCGTTGCCAGTAGCGAGCTAGTATTTCTATGATGCTCTGGTAAGTCTTTTAAGGATTTGCTTGGTGTTGGATCTAGATGTGCTTGAGACTGTTGGCATATGCTTTTCTCTGGTTCCTGGTAGTAGTCGAATCCTTTATGTGTGTGCCGTCTTAGTTTTTCTAGGGTCTGGAGTGTTGGTTCTTGTTTATCAGCTATTTATTTCGGTTGCTGCTTCTATTTAGTTTTGGATTTGGTACTGTTATCTTTGGTTGCCTTGGTGTTGTCCTATGGTATTGCTGTGAACTCAGTTCATCTATCTGCAAGTTTCAATCCTCTACATTTGGGTTTTCAGTGTTTCTCTGTTTAGGCTTGTGCAACTACTTGAGGAGTATATTTGAGCTGTTAATAGAATCTGGAGCTAGCTGCTTTGCTGATATGTTTCAATCCTCTGCTCATGATTCAATGTCTGCTTCAGCATCTTTGTAGCTACATCCTGTATGCTATTAATAGCCTAGAACAAGGAAGTCTCTTGATAGTATTTTTATTTCAATTTACGACCGATAGCAGCCTATGTAATGTTGTGATTGATTATTGCAACTCCTTGTATTATATTGATTTGCTTTAGCTATTTTCTGTATCTCATCTCACCCTGCGTGGTGATAGAATATAGATTAGGAGTAGTTAAGGGATCATGTCTTTAGAAGATAGGTGTTTAGCCTATCTCCTGTTTTACTATGTATTCATTACTTGTTATAATGAAAAAGTGTTACGGTCCACTCTTAAAACTGGTTGGCTTTGCCAAAAAATAACCTGTCGGTTAAATCATGATCTCTACGCTTATAAATTTTATTTAAAACATTATATATAATGTTATCTAACTTATTTTCATAAATATCGACTTATTATAAATCGTCTATAATTTAAAACTTTACTTCAGCTATAAAAATGAATCTATAACTTTAGTTACGTCGATTCATTCGTCGGTGAATATAATTAGGCCATTTGCTGCCAATAACTCAATAAATACCATTTATTGATTAAAAGCATCACATCAATGTTGAATTTCAATTCAACGTTCAATATTCAATCAATATCATCATTTGGGGTAAACAGTTCTATATTTAAATAATATAAACTTCATACAATGTATTTGAGGATTCCGATCGGATCCCTCCAACCTGTCCGTCCCTGCATCACAAATAATAATATATGATAATAATGTATAAACAATTATTTAAATCAAAATCATCAAATGCGACAAATATAATTTGCCGACTATTATTAAACAACCAATCAACCAAGGCAAGCAATCATCCAATTATTATCATCCACAATGGATTATATTTTTATATGAATTTAACACTGCGTAGAATTTAACAGTTCTTGATTTTGATTCGACGGTTCTAATGGGTTTACATAATTTCAAACGAGTGTTTGAAATTATATAAAAATCCAACTACATCCATTTCCAATGAATTCAACTTGTACGCGTAGCCTCCGTCGCTGCGATCCCAACGAATTTAGTTTCGCCCATTTCTGACAACGTACGGTCATATTGCGGGTGTTACAAGTTTAAACATATAAATTAAAATAATAAATTTAATTATCTTAACCCATTAATCCTAATTACCGTTTCACTAATCCATGATTAGGCCACGTTGTCGCTTCCTTAACGCTTCATGCGTTTTCGTTCCTTCTCCTCTCTAATTCCCGATGACCCTCTTTCATGCTCAAAACGCAAAAAAATGCTCCTGCTTTGTTAAACAAAACGAACTTCTTCCTATACATATCGAAACCGCCTCCTCCTTTTAAAAATTGATCACGCCATCTCCTCCTGTACCATCAGTATATGATTAACATGCCCCTTCTTTTCACTTCTTTGTATAATCACCACGCACCCATTATCCTTCCTTCTTCCCGCATGGATAGAACCAAAACTATTTCAACCATTTTTTTCATTTTCAAACAAAAGCCAAGGCTAGAATATTATGTAACACACGACGTTCATCCAAACACAGTACCCAAACTTCCTCACGTGAATCACCTGACCGTCCCATTGTCATTTGTATTACCTGGTTATCACCATTTCAGCATGTTTCCATTTTCCAAGCTTTCACTGCTTCTATGCTGGCGCCTCTCAGTCAGGCTCGGCACTTTCTGTACACAAATCACGCATATACGCCCTCCTCTTCATCACCTCACTTCTGCTCGAGGCTCTGACCGCCAGGAACTGATTTAGCGACCATCGAACTGAGCACCAGGCCTTCCTCCCATGTTTGCTGCTAACAACCCCTTCGTTAACGTTGGGGACAAATGATTAACATTTAAATACTTCGTTAATCCTTCCTCTCACGCTAAACCACGTACAAGCCAAAAGCACATCCCACAAATCCTCTCTTTCTATCCCATGTTCCATGCATTATCAGTTATCACTAAGGCATTCATTTTCCAGCCTTCCTCTTTCCCTTGCACTGCTACTCTTCCTGTTTCCTTCCCCACTTCAGCACGCCATCATAAACCACTGTCTCCTCCCATACTTCCATCACATGCGCTCAAACCCACAAACCCCTTCAACTGTTTACAAATATGCCCCTAGAACTACTGCATCGTCCTCCTCCTTTGAACGTTAGCCCGCTTTCCTAAACACCATACTTTTCTCCTCCATGTTTCCCTAACCTCGCTGTTCCTTGTACCCGAAAGTTCTGATCCGAAAACTCCACCAAAGTCGAACTCCAACTGCCACTCATCACTCATGTTGTCAAAGAAAATAAACTGACATAGAAAAGTTTCGATCCTATAAAAAAATCAACCTGAAGCACGCATTTAAAGGAGTTTAGCGCACCCAAATTCGTTTGGTTTCAAACCTTTTATAAGATTTTGAGGTTTGGTTTGCCCCGTTGTTTCAAAGGCTTGGATCTTGAATCGAAGAAATCTGAAATGTATTATATACAGGAGGAAATTCATGGGTTCAGACGATATTCTTTTTTATATATGTTTATTTATAGGTATTATTTTAGTTGGTATAGTGGAAAGATTTTTCATAGTCCATGTTTCAAGGGAAAGGAAATATAGAGGAATGGCTACCCTAATCTCTAGCTTGAATGAGGGTAAGGAATGCAATACATTAGGGTGGTAGGCGTGGAAAAATTAAGTATGAGGTAGGCGTGGATTTTGTGTGGTTGGTGTTGACTTATTTTACGCATGTACTAATACATACGCTAATAACTTAACTTAGGATAGGAAATTATCTATTTTATAATTATTGTACTCATTTGATTTGATAGTTTGTTTTAATATGGTTGATAAGTCTACCACTCTTCACATTAACGTTAAATAAACGCACCGCTATATACTAGCTTCAACCGTAACGAAAATAAATACACTGCTATGTCTGGTCATTCCGGTTCCATCGAAATTAATTTCATGGAATTCAGACTCCGTCTGCACGATGATGCTATTTTAATTTATCGGTTCACTTTTAAATTTCGTCTACCGACAAAACAACTTCATTTGGCTTGAAACTGTAAACATAATTACAATAAATCATACGCATTCCTATAAAACTTTTTTCGTGCTCGTTTTAATTAATTTATAATTATATAAATTTAAACTCCATTTTTCTAATAATTAATTCGATATATAATCCATTAATATCACTAAATCAATATTTAAAACGGATTTTAATATTCGTAATTAACGTTCAAAAATCCAGGACGTTACACTAACTAAGGTATTGCTGACTTCCTAAGTCTGGTTATATATTTTTACTTCTCTTTTGATTTTATGTTTGTTTTAACGTTGTTACTGTATTTTTTTCTTAAAGTTAGGCTTATGCCTTTCCTTTTACTTTCAAGCCCAAAATTATTTATATGTCCCAATTCTATTTTATTAGGATAACTTTTACATATAAGTCCAACATCTTTTAAATTTATAGTTAACGTGAAGTACTTGAATATACCGATTCATATAATTAGTCTAAACATAACAATATTTATGTATATAATTACAACATGAATCTAACAATATCATATATCAATACCATAAAAGATATATAATTCAAATCATCTCACTTGAAAAAGCACTCCAAATTGCAGATCTGATTCAAATCCAGTTCTACTATCAAGTCTTTCCCTTTTGTAACCCTTATTTGGATCCATAAACTTGAATTTGTATGGGTTTACCAATCAGTTGTATATAACAATTCTATAATTTTTGTTTGATGATAACAAACATATATATATATATATATATATATATATATTATAAATGTGTTTGTAATTGTACTAATATACTACGTCATAGATAGAATATTTATATTCAAATAAAATACTACTGCATAAGAATTTAAATATCCAAACGGTATTTTATTAAAATATAATATCATATTTCTACATTTGAATAGTACATATTTCATAACTCCACTATTTTTACATTTCACTGAAATACAATACTTTCGCATTCAGTTACATTTGTTACACTGTCCCTCACTACAACTCTCAAATACTCAATTACAATCAACACTGTTATAGAAACTCACTCTCAGTCACTCAGACATTCATTGACATATACACTAACACTGTCACTTGTCATCTTTCAGTCTTCTTCGCTGTCAGTCCAGTCTTCTGCTTACCTATCACAGAAACACACAGTAAACTGGAACAATAACATTTTTATATTCTAGCAGATATGGTTTTATTTTTAAAAATTTATTTGCCTCAGAATTTTTGTGTGTTTCTTATTATATTTCATGACTTGATCTGATTTATATGGACATCCATCTTTGTCTAGACAACTTGTGATATTCATAGTGATTCACTATATATACCACAAGGTAGACAAATCCTCTAGTGCTCACATATATAAACTGCATGTGCACTATACATTTATACACATACATGTGTATGTATATACACATATTTCTGTGTAGGTACAATATGGTCAAACATCGTGAATGGACATGAACCAAGAAATCCAGTACATATGCAGACACACACACACACACACACACACACATATATATATATAATAAGTTTTAAAATGGCAACCTCTCTGGTGGCTAGGGTTCCTAACCCTAGCACAGGAAAAACTAATTTCAACGTAGACGCTGGATGGAAAGAGATGGGAAAAAATGGGAAAACCTTTGTTGATGCTGTCGCTGGAGGTAAACGTGCAGTGAATGGGCCAATGTTCAAACCAGGAGCGCTTAACTGGGCGGCGACCATTGCTGGCAAGACCAAAATTACTGGAGAAGCTCAGAAATTTGATGCTTTAAAGGACGACGAGGGTGAATATGTAGAAATTGATGACCAAATCTTCAAAGAAGCTACTGACATGTGGACAAACTCCATCTACATTTATCTAATAGGTAAAAGACCATTCTATGTTCACTTAAATTCTTACATCAGACGTGAATGGAAACCAAGCGGTAAATGGGACGTATTTGCTCGTGAGAATGGGTTTTACCTAATTAAATTTGCAAATGCTGATGATTGCCAAAAAGTTTTAGGAGGAGGACCTTGGTTTATGGATAGCAAACTGATTTTCATCAAACAATGGGAACCAAATTTGAAACTGGAAAGAGATATGCTTGAATCTCATCCAGTGTGGATTAGGTTGAAAAACCTAGATCTAACTTTATGGAATGTGAGAGGCATAAGTAAACTAGCTAGTTTGGTTGGCAACCCACTAGCCATGGATGACCGCACTAAAAACGTCAAGCGCCTGAACTACGCCAGAGTGCTTGTCGAATTACAAGCAGGTTGTGCAATCAAGAAACAAGTTAGAGCTAAGGACAAGTGTGGAAGCATATACTTACAAGAGATAGAGTACGAGTCCCTACCACCCATCTGCAATAACTGCAAATGTGTTGGACATGATGATGCCCAATGATCCACAACCTTCGAGCAGGTGTGGCCGCCAAAAAATAAACCATCTAATTCTGACAAAATGGAAAGCATGTCTGACATAACCACCCACACTACTACTAGACATATACATACATTTACAGAGAGTACATCAAGCACTACTAATTGTGAGACTCAGACAACGATGGATCAACAGCCTGAGGTGGTGCAGTTGGAGGGGGAGGAGGAACCACTGAAAGACCCGCAGCAGGTGGTGGTGGAGGTATCACTGCTCGAAACCTATGCCACTGTCGCCAATCAACTGGACAGGGCTCTTGAAAATGCAAATGATTCAAAGAATTTAGAAGTGGATCTGCATAATCCAGAGTAGGGTGATGAAACAAATGAGCAAAGTGGCATATACACTTCAAACAACCAGAATTATGAAGCACAGTTCAATGCAGACAAAAAAGGGGAAAAAAGGTCTCGATTAGTCGAGCAGTCTCCCCTAAGAAGTTGAGGAGCCAGTCTCTCAACTCTAAATGTCCATAGTTAGCTGGAATGTAAGAGGCTTGAACAATGATAATCGTGTTCTTGACATCTATAATTTTAGAAGGAGTTACAACCCTTCTACTATGGTATCTTAGAGAATAAAATGATCAGTGACAACATAAATTTCATTACTAACAATTTGGGTGATGAATGGGAGGTGGTCCACAACAATAACACAGGTGCTAAAGGTCGCATTATGATAAACTGGTGAAAACTGTGTGGACTAAGTGTGTGTTTGATATGGATGACTAACAAATCACAGTTAAAGCTACCAATGTTGGTGGACTTGTAATTTACTTAACTATGGTATATGCTAGCAATTTGGCGACTTATAGAGTTAACATGTGGGACAAACTGAAAGAGTTATCCAGGAAAATTGCTTCCCCTTGGATGGTCATGGGGGACTTCAACGCAGTGCTGAAAGCTGAGGAGAAGCATGGTGGATGTGACGATCCCAAAATCCGAGGGGCGGTATTAAGGATAATCATCGGAATATAACACATTAATCATCACAGCAGAGTACAGATAATAGAAAAAACAATAAATAGAATAATTTTACATGGATATGACAGCGGAATCACAACATGTAACAACATCAGAATAGCACAGCGTAGGATATAACTTAGTAGATAAAAAGGGAAGTGATCAGTCATCATCGCCAGAGGCGGAATACATACATGCAGTGAGACATAATAAGGGTATCAGTCTACATCGCCGAAGGCGGTACATATACATACAATAAGAAGTACTGAAAGTAAAGCAGTCTGCATCGCCAGTGGCGGAATCATAATATAAGTACAATAATGGTGGAAAATGTCAAAGTCGTCTCTGTGAAGTCAGCCTCGCCATGAGCCAAAATGCACTCTATGCAACAGTGCAGAGCCAAAAACAACCTGTCACGTGTGAACTAGGCTGCCCGTGTGAAAATAAGGGCACCCGCGTTTGCAAAGTGAAACAAACAACGAGTCAGTCATGGGGACTGGTATGAGGAATCTATTTAACAGTTTAAACAACAGTAATAAGCAAATCATAGGACAACGCCACTTTCGCGGAACGGGTTCACTCCAGTGATTGCTAGTGCATTTAAAACAAAGTAAATTCTTTTAAAACAACGCAATGCTTTTAAAAAGAATGAAGCCATTATAAGGCTCAAGTCCCATCACACAATGAAACGCAAGTCGGAGGATAGAGTTTTACCTTATAATGGCCAAATATGCTTGGTACGTATAAAGCAAAATCATTTGATATTATTACTAGTGCATATATGTTTCAAAAATGAATAGCATCATAAATATCAATCATAGGCGGCATAACTACCATATACTATGTCGCCATACTAGTTCTACAATCGAGTCTGTTATTTCGTATTGGAAATTGGATTCCCATCATGAGTCGAGGCAAGGGTCAAGCTCCTCTCCGCTTCGAGACATTCTAGCAAATGCCTCGGGACTACACACTCTGGGTAACCCCTGGATGCTTCAGGGCCGGTCCTCTCTTACGTTTGAGGATTGGAAATTCCTGAACACACGTTTCCCGGTCCTTGCAGACCTATAATCGAGGCGCCTCGCATTCCAACAACCACAAAGGTGAAAAGTTGATATATATGTCAGGGCTGGTAAGTCACTAACACCACCATAGCTAGAAAGAAACGTCGTGCTCTCCCTGCAGTCCGTATCCCGTTTTTAACTCATACCGGGGTGTGAGGCTCGCGAATCCACGCTATACACAAAGCCAGGCCATGCAGACCGTGCTTTGATCATCATCCACAAGACTTTGCTTTGCAACAGAAGCCTTGATCACAGCATCTTGGCATGCCACATAGGCAGTCCACTCCATACGATTGATTTCCATCGATATATAACCTCTAAGCTCGTACGTCTCAGAGAAGGGCGTTAAGCAAAAGAATAAATTCTCCGCCGCCAAATAGATATATATTTAACAGAGATCAATCAGTATAGAAAAAAATCCAATGTCAGACACACAGTCCATTTACAAGTCCGTTCTGGGTCTGAACGAAACCGGAGGCGTCAAATTCCTCGTATATCCGTCCAATCAACACATGCGTTCAGACGGCTACTACTTCCGTCCCTTTCCGGTAGCTACTCCGGTCAGGAACCTCAGCAGTGCCCATCCAACCGATACGAAGATCGTCGGTCTTGAATCGTCTTTGCAGTTTCCAATTCGAATCGCTCGATAAATTATTTGAAAGGAGGGTTAGCTCGGCCTTTTCAAACAATTCTCGTAATTAGAATTTAAATCGATTCTTTCCATGGTTATATTATTCGACATCCATATTTTAGTTCTTTAGTGTTATTTTCGTGTCAAGCACATACAACCATCAATATCAAACAATTCAAGCCCAATTGGTTTATTTGCAATCTATGTTGCTTATAATATTTTATAACGATTTTTCGCCATTTTTATTTTATTTAAAAATGGCCATATTTAATTAAACGACGTTTCAGGTCGTGCCGTGGCACTGGCGCTGTTTTCCCCCTAATTTGTTTTACACATATCGGAAAATCTAACCGTTGGATTTCTACAAAGTCTATATCAGTGGGAAGATATTCCCAATGCGAACCCAATGGTTCCAGTTTCGTGAGAATCCGACGGTGGGATCTTCCACACTAGTCGTTTGAAGTTACGGTTTCAAAATTCGAACTACAACGTCGTTATTCGATTTAATTTAATTATATTTATATTTATATATAAATATAAACGATTCTGGCGCTGTTTTTCCTCAGATTTGAATTAAACATCCCGGACAATCCAACCGTTGGATTTTTACAAGGTTGGTGTCGTTGGGAAGATATTTCCAAGGCGAACCCAGTGGTTGCGGTTTCGGGAAAATCCGATGGTCGGATTTCTCGTACTAATCGTTTCAAATTACGATTCCGAAACACGAACTGCACGGCTTCGATTCCTTTCAATTATATTTATATTTATATATATAAATATAGTTCATTCTATAATTCCAACTATAGTTCATTCTATATTTTCAACTTCGTTTTCACTTCAAATATTTCACTAACGCCTTAATATTTCGAAAAATTTCGCCATAACCTCCTTTGTACGGGGAGGGGTTTGGAAATTTATTGGGCCGTGTTAGGTACCCAATAAATCCTAAAAAGCATTCACATATTTATAGTGATATATTCTGGTGTTCACGGGGGAGTATGTACAGATAATCACTCCAGAGAATAAATTCTCGTCACCCCGTTTCCGTGTGGAAATAAATAGTCCATGTGCCGTATCTAATAACTAGAGCGACGTGATTATTGTCAAATCCAGACCCGTGTGGGTTTTTTATTAATCTGGCAATTTATCGTTATATTTTATATAGTCCATATCAGTCATCAGTTCAACCTGTAGTATAAAATCATCGCCATACAAGCCTCTCGCTCGTATGGTAAATCTTCCACCTCGTCACACAAGCTCCAATTGCTTATGTGGAATATGATGAAGTATGCCTATCGTCAAGAAGTATGCCATGTAGTGTAGTTCAAAATTAATTGTTACTATCCTATGGCGACGTTTATTATTTCACACAGAATAACCAGCACTCCGCATCCAATGGCATTCACAGGAGTTGATATAAAAATAAAATTGCGCAGCCAACTCATTAAGGTTTACCTATTTGTCGGGCACGCAAATAATTTCTTTACTCTACAGCTAATCCATTTTTCCTGTTCAACACACGTATATATATACAGAACAAAGCTAATAATAATATTTCTAGCAAACTATTATTTATTTCGACATGTGTGTATTTTTATCAAAGCGTATACATGATAAAAGAAATATTTTAATCATCAAAAATATTTATTCAACACGTGAATGTTTTTAACACTTCATATTCACAATAAAAATGTAGTTTTTATTGTCGATTCATTTTATTTTAAAATACAATAACATTCAACACATGAATTTCAAATCGACGAACGAATTGCAACTCAACACATGAATATTCTATATAGTTCGTACATATATAAAAATGTGATTTTTATCGCTAAAGCTATTTGTTTAAATTCAAATAATATTCAACACATGAATTTCAACTCAACGAATGAATTGCAACTCAACACATGAATATTCGTATAGTTTGTATATACATAAAAATGTGATTTTTATCGCTAAAGCTATTTGTTTAAATTCAAATAATATTCAACACATGAATTTCAACTCAACGAATGAATTGCAACTCAACACATGAATATTAGCTATAGTTTGTATATATAAAAATGTGATTTTTATCGCTAAAGCTATTTGTTTAAATTCAAATAATATTCAACACATGAATTTCAACTCAACGAATGAATTATTATTCTAACACATGTATATTTCAGAAAATTTCGGTAGCATAATGGCAGGGTAGTTAAAACCGGGACCGTCCCTAGTACGGCTCCTCGCTCTACCTTAAAACCTCGCGGTTTTTGACAATGGGGATCATGCATCTAGTTCGCACGCAGGCGGCATGTTTTATTTTTATTTCCACAATCCTATTCTAATTTGTTTCAACCACAAGAGGGTATTTTTCAACCACAAAGGTATTTTTCAACCACAAACAATTATTTCCAACCATTCGTCATACCATATAATATCACGTCAATCACAAGCAATAAATATCGTCCATGGTCTGTGGACGAGGGGAGTATATATATATATATATAATATTATAATTCACTTGCATTTCATCACAATTCAAAGCATATATGTTTCATACAACGCTTGTATAATTTATACATCGCTAATATAACTTATACAACACATGTACATGAGGTATACAATGCGTATATAATTTACACTTCGCTTATATAATTTATACAACGCGATTCCATTCACACAATTTAGTTTATGTTCCTCACATTGGTTATTGCAGTGCTAAAAATCCTAGGAAGATCAAAAAAATCCGCGGCTTCTTCTAGAATGTAGAGAGCCTCCTTGCGGTCACGGTGTCTCCTGTTTCATCAAATTTCGTTAAAGAACGAAAAAGATATTATTTTTCAAAGTTTTGCAACGCTTTATAGTGTTATTTTCATTTCTGAATAATAAAGGTCGCACCTTTATTTTTGATTCGAAACTAGGTCAGCAAAATCCGTGAAATCCGTCGATCGATGCTTCGATCAGGTAGTGCCACGTGGAAGGGATACGAATCAGCTTCCAATCGGTGGTGGTGCGGTTCCCTTCGGTGGTCGGAGGAAGGCGGCGCGGCGCTGGGAAGTCGACGACTTCCTCGACGTCGTTCAGGCAATTCCGGCGAAGGTGGGGGCGGTGTTTGGTCGGATGTGGAGAGGAGGCGAAGGCGAGTCGAACTGGGGTGGTGGCGCGGCTTTGCGTCGCCTGTGGCGGTCGGAAAATGGAGGAGAAGGTTCGAGCTCGTGGAACCATCGAAATCGGCTAAGGCGGCTAGGGTTTTTCGATTTTTTTTTAAGAAAAATTCCTATTGGTCGAAGCTATATAGGAAATTTTAAATAGTGTTTTCACAAACGGACTCGAAATCAAACCCAACGGCTGTCGCCCCTAGCTAAATACCCCCATTCCGGACACAATGGGATATGTTTCGTTGGCCAATTCGACTGTTACAGTTAGTTATTTTTCAAATTACAGTATAAAACATTCAATATTTAATTTGAACGTACATTTCAATTTGCCCGGGCCACAAACTGAATCGAAAAATTCCAGAAAAATAAATCTAGCTTTGTTTTGACCATACGGTCCTAACAAAATCAGTTTCGTCGAATTCTGAGCTCGTTTGAAAAATGGCCATTTTTAGGTCGACCCATTTTAACAGAATTTGACCAATCACATTTTCTTTTGCCCCGCTCACATACTAGCTTCAAAAATTATGAAATTTGAAACTTAGCAATTATTTGACACCCCGGACTCAACAAAAGTGGTTTCGTCGAATTCCGAGGTCGTATGCAAAATATCAATTTTCAAGGGCTATATATGTTATATAGCGACCTTTCTGAAAATTCATTTGGCCATAACTTTTGATTCCCGCTATGAAACTTCGATTTTTCAGATTCGTTAGAAAGGTATTCATAAACAGATTTAAATATTTTCAGTTTCGCTAAAATCCGTTATATTTTCCACCCGGTACAGTCAGACAAAGTTTGTATTCAAAATTTCAAACTGCAATACTATACCCAATTCCCTATTTTATTGAAACATGCTATTTCAACTATTCAAATTCTCTGGTAATAACCAATTTTAAAAATTTTAAATTGGTTCACATTTTCCGGGTTATTACAGTGGAAGTACGTTAAGAGTAACACGGTTGTTTGAATTCAACAACTGCTTAGTTGCAGCTGGGCTCATAGAACCTATCCATAATGGCCTGCAATTCACATGGAAGAGTGGGGAGGTTAAGAAAATTATGTGCAAACTCGGTAGGGCATTGGTGAATGCCTTGTGCATGAACACTTTTGCAGACATCAAAGTGAATGCACTCCCTAACTACACCGGTGACCACTGCCCACTTCACATACTTCATAAAGAGACTGAAAGTAATGTGAAGGGTAAACCATTTAAATATGCTAATGACTGGCAACATTATGAGGGTTATATTGAAGCAGTTGATCTAAATGACATCCAACCAACTGACAGTTGTCACTTATATAACCTAGTGAAGTTCTTGAAGCATGCCAAAGAAAGATTAAAACAGTTGAATAAAGTTCGACCAAAGCAACATGAAGCAATTCAACAACTGGAGAAATGTAATGAGGAACTTTTACTTAAAATTGATCAGGGTGACACTTCAGAAGATACATGGAGACAATACTATAGTGCACAGAGAAAACTCAAAGAACTGTTACACATTAAAGCAAAGGAACTAAAACAGAAAGCCAAAGAGAAGTGGCTGACTGAGGGAGACGAATGCACAAAAATTTTCTATACTAAAATGTCTGTTAGAAAAAACACTAATTATAACTTGCAAACTTATGATCAGGATGGAAATATCTTGATGGGAAGTAGAGGCTATACAATATTTCAATGAACTCTACAACGGCATAACTAGCGATGACTTACCCCACATTACCACTCGCAGATTGATCAACTCCAGAGGAAGGAATTTGCTGCAGCGAAGAGTCACTGAAGGGGAAGTTTGGGACGTTGTTAAGACGATCCATTTGGACTCCTCGCCCGGACCTAATGGGCTCAGTTATGGTTTCTTCAGAATTCACTGGGACTACCTGAAAAGCAATATCACTTCATCAATTCAAGAAACATTTGAAACAGGGAAAATTCTGAAAGAAATTAATCATACATTTATATGTCTCATTCCAAAAACTGAAAAACCCACTATAATTGATGATTACAGGCCTATTTCTTGTTGCAATGTCATTTACAAAATATTAAGCAAAGTGATATGCAACATAATGAAGATGATGCTTCCTGACCTAATTGCTAAGTGTCAAAGTGCATTCATTAGTGGAAGAAGTATCTCAGAAAACTCGTTGCTTGCTCATGAACTTTTCAGGAATTTTGGCAAGCAAGGTGCAGATAAGCTATGTTTGAAAGTGGATCTTCATAAAGATTATGAAAAAATTAACAGGAAGTTCATTTTACACATGTTAAAATGCATGGGTTTTCCTCAAAAATTTGTTGATTTGATTGTTGAATGTATAAACTCCCCCAATTTTTCTATCCTTATCAATAGGGTGCCCAAGGGGTTTATTAGCAGTAATAGAGGCATTAGGAAAGGGGATCCTCTATCCCCTTACCTTTTTGTTGTGGCCATGGAATATTTCACATTGCAAATGGAAATTGCTTGTCATGAAAAAAGAATTCAAACTATTCACAGTTTTCTGCCTAGTGCCAGCCACTTACTATATGTAGATGATCTACTGATTTGCATCAAATTAAACAGTATGGCAGCCAACAGAATTAATGACATATTTGGCAATTTGGAGCTACACTGTGGTTTTAAAGTTAATGAGATGAAAACCAAATGTTACTTTAATAAATTTTGTAAGGAAAAAAGTAACATTTTGGAAATATTGAAAGTTTAGAAGGGGGAGCTGCCTGTAAAATATTTGGTGGTGCCTTTGTCATCCAACAAGATCACTGATAGAGAATGTGCAAGCCTAATCACTAAAATCAGAGATAAGCTCTATGGATGGAGTTCAAGACTTTTATCATTTGCAGGACGTACTGAATTAGTTTATACTGTCATTCATGCAAAGGTAAATTTCTGGTTGCAAACAATTCAACTGCCTTATGCTTCTATAGAGAAAATTGAAAAGGTATGTGCAGACTTTATATGGAAAGGCGGGTTACACAAAATCAAATTTGCAGACTTGTGCAGACCGAAGGAAGTAGGGGGAGTTGGCCTACGAGACATCAAAGTGATGAGATAAGTTTTCACAGTCAAACAAGCGTGGAAAGTCATAAATAATGCAGGATTATGGGCTAGATGGATGAATAAAAGATATGTAGGAGACAATTTATCGACTATGACCATTGATAATAATGCTTCATCCACATGGAAGGCCATTCTGAACTCAAGAAAGTTAATTGCAATAAACTGTTGGAAAGACATAGCCAACGGGAAATACACAAATTTATGGAAGGATCCATGGTTTGAAGGTGGTTCCCTTATTGACACTTTAGGTTGGGACAGTTTTTCTTCATTTGGGTGCCCTAATGTGACAGTGGATTCCATAATTCAAAACAACCACTGGCAAGTTAATTTGCCATGTAGCCAAAGTCAGAGAAAGAGCATAGAAAGCATGCAAATCAATTCAAACAAAACATATGACACTTGGACATGGGAAAACCATTATTTCAACTTAAAACAGGTGTGGGAGGACAACAGACTTAAAGGAAGACAAGTGGGGTGGCATAAACTCATCTGGAGTAAAGAAAATGTTCCTAAAATGGCATGCTGCGCATGTAAAACAGTGATGAACAGGTTACCCACTAAAGACAGATTACTAATGTGGGGGGTGGTAAGTGCAAACTTATGTGTTCTGTGTGAACAGCACGAAGAAAACATCAAGCATTTTTTCCTTTGAATGCCCTTTTTCGAAAAATATATGGAAAAACTGCAGTACAGTAAGCAAATTTCAAACAATTAGGTACGAAATACAGCAAATAATTACAGACCTGGAAGTGATCGGGCAGAGCATAAGTATGGAAACCAAAATGAAGTGCATCGCTCTGGCAGTTGCTGTTTGGACGATTTGGAAGGAGAGGAACACCAGAATTTACAAACAAAAGAAAAAATCAGCGGAATTTGTAAGTAATTTTGCGATTAAAGACATGGCTATTGCAGCGAGGAGGATGAGAAAGTTTACCACACGAAGGGAACCTGAAGTAGTCGATAATCCAAACGTGGATCAGTCGCTGGCATGGCCTGGGCACCGAGATAGAGGCGGCTCGTGCGCCTACTTCCACTTCCAGTTCCAGCCGCCATGAAGTTCGATGAAGCTAAGTTAGATCTGAATAAAAGTAGGGTTTTGGATTTCTGTCGGTGTAGTAAAGTTTATTCCTACTTTTACTGTACAAGCCGCTTTAGGTCTTGAGCTGAAGGCTTTCGTTTGGGCTTTAATGCCATCAATAAAGTTTAAACCCAATTTCAAATATATATATATACACACAAATATATATATATATATACATAGCAGGAACCGTGGTTCGGCATGATCAAAATGGAATAGTCTGCATATGCAAACAGCTCGAGTATCAAAGCTATGACAAAGCAGTGTGTTCAAATGCATGACCAAGCTCTCAAATAAACACAAGCTTAAAAGCCATTCAAGATGTACAACAGCAAAACAATGGCTACAAAGAGCCCATGTACAAGTACATAACAAGGGACAACAACATCTTAGCCCAGCATGTGGACCAAAATAACATGGAGTACACGTGCAAGCTCAAGCCAGAATACACATAGCCAACATGAATGCAAGACAAATAAACGAAGTGTTAACAACATGTTTTATGGAACACATCATGTGTATTGGAGACAGTCATGTCTCAAGATTCACATAGATCTATATGATACATGATTGTATATATATACACATGGGTGTGACATGTACAAGTAAACACAAGTCCGTAGTACAAGTGGTTCAAAAGAGTATAGCAAGAACACGCAGGTCAAGTCAGGATTGAATACGTGTGGAACCAATGAACCAACAAGGGTTCACAAAGAAAATGGTAAACATGAAAATGCCAAAATCCATACACAGGTGCAAAGCAGTATGGTTATAATCAAATTTGTCAAAGCAAGAACTTGCAAGGACTGTCAGCAATATTTTTGCAAACTCAAGAAGGGCTACATGTATCATTTGTACACAAGTGTGTACTATAATTTTTGTACATGGAAAAAAACTATCATGCACGGATAAATGCAGTGGTGATGAACACATTTTCAAGGAACTTAACAGTGAAGAACAAGCCACATAGGACAAAGGACTAATGCACAAGCAAATGTTTGGCAAAACAAAAGCAATATGGATCAACAAGCAAGTACAAATCAAGACATCCCACACACACAAGCTTCAGGATCATGTTCATGTGGACAAATGCACAACCGAGAATGTATAATACTAAATTCGTGGGACAGAAAAAATTTGGCGATAGCAAAGTGGCAACTTGCTTTTGGACAAGAACCTTTTATACATTTTGAGTTTTAATTAATGAACATATTTGGCAAGTTCTCTTTCTACAAATTAGTGCATCAGGTTTAAAATCAGAATAAATCTTGGCAAAAAAAAGTTTTGGCAAAGCTTCTTTTGCTTCTAAAAATTACAGTATTGTTTTTTTTGGCAAGAAGGAAATTTCATTCCATAATATTTGCAAACCGTTTTGGCAAGAAAAAAATTTAACAAAAACCATTCCATGATTGTTTCCAGAAATTATTAAGCAAAATGGGCAAGTTCCAATTCGGCAAAAGCATGTTTGGCAAGAATCATTTCATATATTCCCGCAATCAAATGCGGACACTCACGGAAAAAATAAATTCAACATTCAAACGAATTCATTTTTGGACAACAAATCAATTCCAGCAATCACGCATGACAAGCCAAGAAAAAAAAGGGAATTCACACTGATCTTTCAAGGGTCCACAAAATTCAATTCAGATTTCTTTCCATAAATTCAAACAAAGGATTCACAACTACATATCACGCAAGAATCATTTTCATACCATGGATAGTCATCACAAGATTCATGCAACAAATCAAATCAGCCACTTAATGGAATCAGAGAATTTAGAGTTGTATAACCCTATTTAAACACCATCTACATCACAGGCATTTTTATTGAAAACCAAATCATCATTTCAAGAGCAATTCGAAAAAACAAACAAGAAGAACTCACGATTTTCGATCGAGAATCCCAAATCAGAGAACGAACGACGAGGAGCAACAGCTATCGATCATCCGTGATCGAAGTTCCAGAAGTTCTAGAAATCGCAATTTGGGGAGGATAAGAAAAACGCTAAATTTATTTAGAGTCGGCCGACATTTTTGTGAAGAGAAAGGACATAAAAGATAATAAGGGGGTCGACTTGTTTTATTAAGGGCTTAGGGTTTTTAGTTTTATTTTATTTTACATTGTTTTGTTTTTTAATTTCTTTTGTACGTGATCATTAGTGTTTTCTAGTTTTTCTGTAAAAGCTTGGAGTTTACTGGTTTGTCTGTAAAACTAGGGTTTACTGGCTATAGGTCTTATAGTTAGGGTTTACTAGCTACGAGTTTTAGCTAGGGGAAAATCTGGTTTCAGGGACAGAAATCAGTGCGTGTTTTGAGCTAGGATTAGAACAGGATCAGGGTTTGCGAGTTACAGTGTTTAGTAAGCGGAATCTGTTTTAATACCTAGTGAAAACCTTGGGGAATGCAGCAGTAGGCAGGGTTTGTCGAAGCTGGATAAAATTTGTGTTATTTACTTTCCGCATTTATATTCTCTGTTATAATATATGTTGTGATATTTCTTAATATCTCGAATTAATCAGATAAACCCTATTTACCCCACCCTCTAGGGTTAATCTAGATCCAACAAGTGGTATTAGAGCAAGTATTCTATTAACTCTAGAGTAATGGTGTTCCCTAGTTGTCAGAATAATAAGAGTCAGTCCGGTAATATTCCAATTATTTTCAATGGGACAGATTTTTTATTTTAGAAATTGATTTCTATTTAAAATCAATCTGTTTATTCTGAATATTGGAATATTATTGAAAATGTGTGTGATATGCTAGATAAGAAGAATAAAATTACCAATGCTCGTGTTATGCATTTTACCTGTTCTTATCTTAATAATAATCATCTTAATCTTATATCACACTGTTTAACTGTGCAGGATATTTGGATTACTCTCAATGTGAAGTATGGACGAAATGAAGACAACTGCTCAAAACCCTCAATCGCCAACTCAAACTCAGATGCGTGTTTAACAGGAGTCACGGATGAAGACTCAATAGATGATAATAGCAATGGAGACTCAACAGGAAATTTTTCACAAGAAGATTTAATTCATCTCTGTACTGATTTAGCAGAATTTGTTGAGAGTCTCAGACTGAAAAATAAACATCTTAAATCTAAGAATCTTGAGTTGAGTAGTAAAATTGATGTTTTGGAGTTAGAAAATGTTAAGAAATTTGAAAACTCCAATTGCAAAAAATATTCAAATTTAGAAAAGGAATTTGCTCATCGTAATGAAAATTTTACTCAGCTTGAAAATGAAATTTTGATTTGAGAAATTGTGAAGATGAGCTAATTCATAAAAAAAATGCTTTGCAAAAGGAGTTGGATAAAATTAAGACAACTGAGAATTCCAAACATAAATTTTTTGAAAGAGGAAGTTTGTTGAAAACTAAAACAATTCTGAAAGAGCTTAAGATTGAAACCAATAGAATCCAAATTCTCAAATGCAATAACTGCAGATCTTTTGAAAAAGAGTTAACTGAAATAAAAGAGATTTCCAAGTTCCTTAAAAATGAAAATATATCTTTGAAAAACAAAAAGATTGAAATTTCTGAGATAAATCATGATTTGGAAAAAGAAATTGAAAAACTCAAGGGATTTGGAAAACTTGAAATTGAGAAGAGTAATCAATTTGAATTTGAGATTTCCGAGTCTAAGGAGGTTCAATTCTCAATTTCTTCAAATTGCTTGTATTGTGGAAAGGCCAGCCACAATAAAAATAAATGTTAGTTTAATAACAATCCCTTTAAACAAATGAGGTTCACTAAATATACAAAATCAATGTTGACTAAATTAAAATACATTTGGGTTCCCAAAGGCACAAAGATAAATTTGAATGGATTGTTATATAAACAACTCTGGGTACCTAAAATCGTGAACAAAACTGTGAGTGGTTTTAAAATTTTGTTAGACCACTCGATCCTCTAAATGCATAGGTATCAAAGGAAGGCTGAGGAACCACGTGAAAGTGCGTGCATGTACTTGTCAAGTATAGTACACTAACAAGAATCGTGTAATATGGCAAACAATATTCACGTATGAAGTAATAAATAATCACAGAATTGTAAAATAGTAAATGCAGTAAAAATAGAAAAATCACACCAGGGATTTTTATACTAGTTCGGAGCACCGTCCTTCGTCCAGTCCCAGACCTCTCTCTGGATTTTCACTAATCAACAACCTCGCTTCACCCGGAGGAACAGTTTCACAACACACCACTTGATTTCACGGGCTACAAGCTTACCCACTTGATTTCACGGGCCACAAGCTTACCCACTTTATTTCACGGGCCACAAGCTTACCCACCTGATTTGAACGGCTACAGGCTTACCGGAATTTCAATACAAAGTAGTTGATGATTGACTATATATTGTGTCTTCAATACACGGACTAGTCACTTGTAGTACACCCTTCCTATAATTTTGTCCTCAAGTATATACTTTGTGTGCGTAGATTTAAGGAAGTATATTACTTATTGAATCAAGAGATATGAAATAATTTCAATGATTCAATAAGCAATTGAAATATTTGAGAGCTTTTAGAATGCAAGAATATTTAGAAAGTAAGATCAAAATTTAGAGCAGGAATCGGTGATTTGAAAGTATGATTTCAAGTCTATTAATAGTATAGAATAGTTGCATTCCTTCATGAAGAGTTTCTACAAAAGATTGCATCCGTTTCCATTGAAAATTGAAGAGAAAACTCTTGATGAATGGAAGCAACCCTTCATAAAAAAGGCTTGCTGTTCGGGACTGGTCGACTGGTTGAAAATCACTAGTCGACTGGTCAACTCTCTGAAAATTTGAAGAATCAAAAAATAGCCGTTATGTGCAAACACAGTAAAACCGGTCGACCGGTCCTTTTTGGGCGGTCGACCGTTTTCTGGCTATGGACCAGAGGACCTCAGTCCATAGTCTATATCACTCTGCACTCTTTCCCGGTCGGAGCCTGGACCGTTTGGGCTTTTTCTATGACTTTTCAATTCCTCAAATATACAGATTTCAGCAACGAAGATATGAGCATTCGTGTTATACTTTGAGGATAGATTTTAACATATTTCTAACACGACTCAAAGTAAAAATATATAAAAAACCTTATCTCTATGAAATGATCTTCATTGCAACTTTATATGTTGGCATCGATCAAAATCTTGCCTCAACACCACGTTGCGAAAGAGAAATTGATTTCATGTTGTTCCACATCTTTGAATTATTCAGAGTTCCTTGACCAAATTTTGTGAGTTTGAGATCCACAACATCTACTGAAAATCAGGTATGATCTTCAAACTTATCTTGTTTATATTCTCTATTATTATTCCTCCTTATACCCCTTCTATTTATTTTCTTTTGATTATTCTGATCTGATTTGACACTACCATATATAATTTTTTTTCTTGAGTTTTCTTAACTTCAAATTGCAAAATTCAGGATCTTATTGAAATATGCTTCATTTATATAAAACTCTGATGTTTTAATGATTTACAGATCCTGAATTTAAAATTGTAATTATCTGCAATTATTTTGAAGATTAATTCTTTTCTAATTTCTGAATTGCTAACAGTGCTGAAGCATTCTTGTCATATCTTGAACACTGTTAATTTGAATTCTAAATTTTGGAAGATCTGAAAAACAATTAAAATTTCACACATCTCTACTGCTTTGAAATTCTTCTAATTCATTTTGTAAAGACTTGATTATTTTAATACATGATTGGCTTGATTATTTTTCAGTTGTGATAGTTTTATTGGTTTTTTCGATTGGCTTGATTATTTCTGAATTGAAAACCATTCGCTTTGAATCATTGACTTGTTGGATCTTGGAATTCATTTTAATTCATGATCATTTGACTCAGATATTTGATTGTTTGAAATCATTTGAATCTCACACACTTCTTAGATTTCAAATTAATAATCTTGTGTAATTGATTCATTGTATCTCAAAATTTACATCTTTTCAAGTTATTTCAACTAAAATGTTTTAATTTTGGATCATGAGCTTGATGTTAATATTATGAAAATTTCTCTTGTGCTTGTCAGAAATAATTTGAGAGATTCTTTGAAAATCCAGTCTTGAAGCTCACTATTATTTCATGACCATTTGGCTTAAATATTTTATTATTTGATTGTTTGAAATCATTTGAAAATTTTGATTTCTTGAATCTCACCCACATCTTGGATTTGATATTTATAATCTGGTGTGATTGATTCATTGAATCTTGAGATTCCTTCAACTGATTTTAAATAAACTATATTTTTAATCTCGGATCATGAATCATCTTTTGTGCTTGTCAAAAATATCTGTGAAATAAATCTCTTGACAAGTCTGCTTTGAAATTGATTGTTGTGCTGCTCTGATAAAAGGAATCATTTTGAAAATGTTTTGATGACTGCTTGTTTTGGTAAATATTGATTGCTACTCTGATAGATGGATTTTATGTGCTTGTTTTCCTTGCTTGGGCTTGGTGACTAGATATAGTTGTTCGAGATACCTTTGTTAGCCACCTGTGTCGTATTAAAATCCTCGTTAATGGAGATAACAAGTGGTATTAGTCTTTGGTGTCTTATAATTTTCTCACTCATCTGTTTTGATTCTTTATACTGATTCTCATCTTGTATAGATTCTTCAAATCCGTCTTGTAATTGATTTTCAAATTTAAAATCATTTATTGATTATTTATTCTGAAATTGAAATCAATAACCAAATTGGGTTGTGTTTAAAATTCATCAAAATTATTATCAGAATGTTTGAAATTGTTATGGGTTGGGACTATAGTATATTTTACAACAAGCGGAAATTTTACTTAAATTTTCATGATGATTGAACATGCTTTATTGTATTTTTGAATTGGGGTTTATTTCATGAACATCTTCTTAGTCTATCATCATTCTGCCATCCATCATGATTTTATATTAATGTAAAGAGTTTAATATTTATAAAATCATCTTAAACAACCAGTGAATACATTTATGAGGGAATTGTTATTATATTATTTTTCAGAATTAATGATAATTGAAAATTTTCAAGAATCTCGGTATAGTTGAGCATATCTCACGTAGAACGTCTAAATTCGAAGGAGGTATTCCTTGGGTGCTTGTCTGATATTGGTTTAGGCCTTTGGGGCTTGTACTTGAGGGATGTCGAGTTCGACTAGGATGGTTTGCATGAGAGATAAATAGTTGTGGCGATTTTTCATGGGATGATATCTTGGTTTACTCGAGGAGTGATGGGCAGCCGTGACATAATAAGATTATTCGATGGTATGGACTACCCCAAATTAGACTCAACAGGGTTATGAGATGACTCGAGTGGAACTCGAGAAGGATGTAAAGTAATGGATTGTTTAGGACCCTATGTTGATGCCATTTTTGGAGAAAGCTCATTAAGGACTTTGCGAAGATATCAGCCCCACTTACTAGATTGACGAAGAAGAATCTTACTTTTGCTTGGGATTTGATCTGTGATGTCGCTTTCCAACGATCGAAGAGGGCTCTTACAACGGCCCCAGTGTTGACTTTTACCTTACGGTAGTAAAAGGTTTACGGTATACACGGATGCATGCGGCACGGGACTAGGCGCCATTTTGATGTAAGAAGGAAGGGAAAGTCATAGCGGATGCCTTAAGAAGAAAAAGGTTGACTTCAAGTCCTCTTTATGTGGAAAGGAAAAGTTCAGAATACATATCAACCTTTGATTTTAAAACCTTCGGTTAAGTTAGTTGGCATCGCTAGGAGTAAGACCTACGCTTTTGGATCAAATAGGGACTTCACAAAGAAAAGACTCTCAGATAGTTGACGCAATGGATAAGTTAAGTAGAGAAGAGACCTCTAATCACCATAATAAATACACTTGGTGACATGGTTAGCATGACACAACAGAAGTTGTAGTGCTGAGTATACTAGAAAAGGAAGAGGTGGAACGAGAGGCGATAGTGAAATGAGTTCCAACCCATATTTTGGAAATAGAAATTAAGAAGCTACGAAATCGTGAAGTTAAGACAGTCAGAGAACAATGGAGTGAAGCTCAAGAAGATGCGACTTCGAAGAATGAAGACTAGATACGCACATCATACACTTTTTGAGGGTATATCCTTGATTCCTCTTTTTCTGTAAAGTCTATTTGCATGCTAGTATTTATCTTTTAAGTATATCCTCTCGGTCCTATCTTCGATCCTTAGGTAGAAGCCAATGGATGTAAACATGTGTTTGAGACATGTTATGTTTGGTGGATGCAAGTGGATGTAAGTGTTTGCTAGTGGTTGCTCGTGGGTGCTTATACACAAACATTAGGAACTAGATCGGCTCCGTCACTTCCATATTGCATATGAATGAGTGAATTTTTATATATATGGATTGAAACTTGATGTGTTATCATATGGATGTTGCATTTGTATGAATGATTGAGCACTCGTGTAGAAGTTATAAAGTGCATTAGGAATAATTGCATACATGTAGGACTCATGACACTGACATAATTCGCATTACGGAGGTCAACTGGACCAGTAGACCGCCTGATTTTTGCATTAGATAAGGACATATACGCACACTATGCATATGATCATGAAAGCATTAGAAATCTTTTTAAGGACAATGGATGCCTGTGATTGATGGTTGAGTAGATGGATGTTGGATGTTAGGATACATTCTTCTTAACTTAGAGATTTCGGGGACGAAATTCTTTAAAGGAGGGGAGAATGTAACACCCTGTATTTTCTGTGAATATTAATGTAACAAATTAAAGAATAATTAATCTTTAAAAGAAGAATTGGGTGAAACGGGTTACGCCATTGCATTCGTCTTGGAATTCTGCTTGAGATAAAGTCCGAGGTTGTGTAAATCGGACGCCGTATGAAGAAGTTATTAAGATTTGAAGTTTGTATACGCATGGGGAGAATATATACATATATATATATTGGGTTCAGTACTTCAGAAATAGGTCCAGAAAGTCAAAAATGGGTTCAAAATTCAAAATCATCCAAAACAGGCTGGGCGGGAAAATTCCCACCAGAGGGTGTCGACCCCCCTATAGGGGTGTCGACCACGGTTTCGACCCCCCTAGATTTGGGCGAAATACTTCGTTTTGTACCTGGCTGACGTGGCAGTGATGAATTTCTGAGTCGTAGGGCTACGTGGCGACTTCTGATTGGCCCGATGACGCATTCTCTTGGACTGGATGGTTTGGATGGATCCTATGTTGATCTAAAGGCTCTTAATAATCCTAGGCATCTATATATACACTCATCTAACCTAAACCCTAATTCATAACAATTCCTTATGACGGTCTATGCTGTTGAACTCTCAATCCTCTTACCGCCGCCTCTAAAAACTTAAATCATATTAGAAGTTCTTCATCGAAAATCAACTTTGAAGATTAATCAACATCAAATTAGAGTTTCTACAACAACAACGATTCAATTGTCTTTTCTTAATCCTAGCAAGGTAAGTTCATGTTATTTTCATATTTGAACACCTGACTATAATCTTGACATGTAATAAAATGAATCGAAGTCTATGCCTGATTATAAGATAATCTTTTCAGATTTATCCCTATCCTTCTATTGAATCTGTCTTTACATACCTTGGAGGTTATTTTCATTGATTAAATCAGGCCTATCTTTGTTGTACATCAGGCATATAATCCTTTTTGGTTCATGATGTTATTCTTATGCCTGCGATAATGATTGTATCAGTTTATTCAAGAATCTATCTTTGTTGGATCTAAATTTCCTGTATTAGGTCTGTTGTTACATGCCTATTTTTATGCCTATTCTTATTTTATGCTCCTTCTCTCTCTCTTCCCCTATTCCCTTTTTCTTTTATGAACCTGGGTTACCTTCGAACCTAGGCTGAAATCGTGAAATACGAACGATTGGAATATGGGGAATATTTGGGTATAACCTATTTTGGGTAAATAATTGGGCATAACATATTCGGTGAAATTGTTAGGCATAACTTGTAATTGATATTGGGGCATTATTATCATTATAACTGCAAGTTTGTGTTAATTGGCATATAAATCAAGTTTTGGGCGTAAACTGTAAACTGGAATATTAAATCTAGATTGGGCATAACTATTGGTTGGGATGCCAAGCATAATGTATATTGTGATTTTGGAGCATGACTATTATTGTAAATTTGGGAAGATTGGGTGTAGCCTATTTTGATTAATAACTTGTAATTGAATTTATTGGGCATAACTTGAGAATTGAAACATGACTAGTTTTGTGAAATTGGGACAATTAGCATATAAAATCTAGACTTGGACATGTACGGTAAATATGTAAACTGGATAAAAGATGAACATGCCTAACCCGAGGTTAGATTGAGTTGTGGTGTTAAACTGCCCGGAACTGCCCGGCACATCCAGTAACTGCAACAACATAGATCTAATGTGAGAGGTTAGCGCATTTAGCCCAAAACCCGAGGTTAGAATGAGTTTGCGGTAGAAGTCTGCTCGGAACCTCCTGGCACATCCAGCAACCACAAACAACAATTCTAACGTGAGAGGTTAAAGCATTAATGAATGAATTAATGCTAATAAACAAGACATGCTAAGAATGGTAGGGTTAAGTTAACACAAGAAGGAAAAACTTAACCAATATAACATGATGTATGGCAGGGTTAAGTTAACACAAGAGGGATACACTTAACCAATATAATATGATGTGTGGTAGGGTTAAGTTAACTTGAATTGATTGATGACACTTAACCAATACAACATGATGAATTGGTGGGTTAAGTTAACTTGAATTGATTGATGACACTTAACCAATATAACATGAAGAATGAGAAGGGTTAAGATAATAAGAAATACTTAACCAATATAACATGATGAACGAGTAGGGTTAAGTTAATGGGAAACACTTAACCAATATAACATGACGGGGTTAAGTTAATAAGAAACACTTAACCAATATGACATGATGTGTGGGTGGGTAAAGTTAACTTGAATGGATGGATAACACTAACCAATTTGGGGGGTATACGAATAGACCGTAGGAAACCCTAGTAACGGGACCCGTTTCAGCAGTAACCCTCATAGATGTATCACGATACCCTGAGCTAGGTAGGGTGGGGCACGATTACTGGGCTGATTATAAGCGGTCAAAATAGTGGCAGGGGGTACGTCAGTGTAGGTTCCGATGGATTACGGACATGCACGTACTCCGAAGTGGAAAAAGCAGGCACTGGGTACCAGTAGTTATACACTGTGCATCTTGAATCGTGTCGGGTTACTATCATAGGGATTGATACACCCTATGGTGGGACCAACACAGGGTATATACACGCAAGTGGGGGCCGATTGACACAGACACAAGGAAAATTAATACGAGTAGGGAGCCGATCGATAGGGTAGTAAGGGTACATCTAACATATTCATGGCAATTAGGCTGATCGAGGTAAGATCCTCATATTAGATGTACACCTGAAGGCTACCACAATTGCGGGGTTGGGATCACCTTATTATATAACACATGATACTAGTTGGGACACTAGTAGGGAATACAAATCCTTCTATAAAAGACACTAGTTAGGTTGCTAGTTGGGTGGTGCAGAGAAAATAGGAAATCAGAGAAAGGACCGAAGCACATTCAGTGTATCTTGCCTTGTCATATCAAATAGTGCGACGTAATCTTGTAATAGTGTGAAAACATGAGGTTGGTTAAGTTGGGTAATTCTTTAGGGGTCAATCTGATGTTGATTTCGGTCTTCGGGGTTGATATTTAGGGAGTTACTCTCTTAACCAAGGTGTCTTAGTAAACGGTGAGGTGTAGGAAATATCTTAACAATTAGAAGCGCAATCATCTTATCCTGTTCAACTTGTATACCTTGCCATAACTAACTCTCAACATTTGTTGTCTTGCTATGCTTATTATCATGGTTATGTCTTGTATCCAGTTTATTCATGTCATGATGCTTTTACCTATTTACATGGTGAAAGTCACTGGACTTACCAGGCTTTATGTTTGACTCTGTTTTGTTTCGCTTCCTTTTCTTCCGTTCCCTCCCCCACCCCCCACCCCCAGGTTTTCAGGGAGGGAATGTTACTACTTAGCTCAGTTTTCTTTCTAGGCTCGAAGATAGTCGACGTATTGCTTAGGACTCTCTTTTTCACAGCTATGGCTGGCTCATGCTTTATTGGGGAACATCATTGTCATCTTATTCTTCTTTATTTTGTTAAACAATACAGATACTTTGTTGAACTGGGTATCGGTGTTTTGGTGTTGTTAAACAATCTTTGTACAAGATGTTTTACCAAGCTGTTGTTTTATCAATGAAGTAAAGTTTTATTTATTTTCCGTTGCTTTATTTGTCTGTCTTGTAATTTATCTGCATCTTTTACCTATAACGCTTCACTGAAGTTAATGCATTCCCTTTGTGAGTGACAATAATGGAGGTGGGGTGTTTCAGTATGGTATTCAGGGATCAGTTGAATAAGTTTGTTCTTGTGTTCGTGGATGATATCTTGGTTTACTCGAGGAAAGAGGAAGAACACAAGGAACATTTGAGGACGGTAATGGAGGTGTTGAGGAAACACCAACAGAAAGCGTAGTTTCCTAAGTGTCACTTCTGGCGGAGCGAAGTGAGGTTCTTGGGCCATGTTGTTTCAGAGAATGGTATTGTCGTGGATCCTTTGATCGTAAGTTTATCCAGGATTTCTCCAAGATAGCGGCACCGTTAACTCAATTGACCTAGAAGAATCAAGCTTTTGTTTGGGATGAAAGGTGCGAGTATGCATTTAAGAACCTAAAGGAGAAGTTAACGAGTGCACCAGTGTTAGTCATTTCTGAGGGGAATGAAGAGATGACAGTATACACGGATGCTTGTGGTACCGGACTAGGTGCTGTATTGATGCAAGGAGGTAGGGTTGTAGCATATGAATGTCAGCAACTGAAACCGCATGAGAAAAGATATCCTACCCAGGATTTGGAATTGGCAGCGATCGTATTCGCGTTGAAGATGTGGAAACATTATCTCTTGGGCGAAAGATTTGAGTTGTTTACCGATCATAAGTCGTTAAAGTATCTTTTCTCTCAAAGGATTTAAATCTTTGTCAGCAAAGATGGTTAGAGTTCTTGGCTTCATACGATTTCGATATCGCATACACTCCAGGGAGGGGTAATGCGGTAGCTGATGCATTGAGTAGGAGACATGCCAGTTTGGGAGCTATGTTTCTGGAATGAAAGCAACTAGAATATATCGCAGGATATAATTTCAGACCTAAGTGTGAATTGGATCCACAGATGTTAGCAAGTTTGACGATCAGACCGACTTTGATTGAGCGTACTGGTTCCAGTCAGAAGGACGATCCTAACCTATTGGAAATCAACTCCAAATTAGAGATAAGTATCGACAGTGAGGAGATGAATAAGTATAGGTTTGATCGAGAAGTATGGCTTCGAAAGAACGGAAGATTAGTTGTACCCAACATTAATGAATTGAGAGATGAAGTGCTTAGAGAATGTCATCACTCAAAGTTAACTATACATCCTGGTGGTAACAAAATGTATCGAGACATGAAGTAGACCTACTACTGGGAAGGGATGAAGAGAGACGTTGGAGAGTTTATCTCCAAGTGCATGAGTTGTCAGTTAGTTAAAGCTGAGCAAAAGAAGCCAAGTGGTTTGTTACAACCGTTGGAAATTCCCGAATGAAAATGGGAGCAAGTCTCGATGGATTTCATTGATGGTTTACCAAGAACTAGATCCGGTCATGATAGTATTTGGGTGAATGTGGATCGATTGACCAAGAGTGCAAGGTTTATACCAGTCAAGTCAAATAGAACAGCAGCTAAATTAGCAGAACTGTATATGAAGTGGGTAGTGAGATTTCATGGAGTACCCAATGGCATTGTGAGTGACCGAGATCCATTATTTACTAGTGGGTTTTGGAAGAGCTTACAAGAGGCTTTAGGATCAGAACTACATCTCAGTACCGCATACCATCCTCAAACCGACGGTCAAACATAGAGGGTGAATCGTGTATTAGAGGATCTTTTGTGAGCTTGTATATTTGATTTTGGAGGATCATGGGATGACCATTTGCATCTAGTAGAGTTCGCGTATAATAATAGTTATCATTCTAGTATCAGTATGGGTCCATTTGAAGCTTTGTATGGAAGACCGTGCAACTCACCATCATGTTGGTTGGAAACCGGTGAGAAGTTTGTGCTTGGGCCAGATGTAATAAGGGAAACTTCAGACAAGATCAAGGTTATTCAACAGCGAATGAAGGCTGCCCAAGATAGGCAAAAGAGTTATGCTGATAAGAGACGAAGAGATTTAAAGTTCTCCGTTGGTAACATGGTATTCGTCAAGACTTCTCCGTTAAAGAGTGTGATTCGATTTGGTAGGAAAGGTAAGTTGGCACTAAGATTTGTTGGTCCGTTCCTAGTTCTCGAGCAAGTTGGGAATTTGGTGTATAAAGTAGAGTTACCTAACAAGATGGAGGAAGTTCACAACGTATATCATGTTTCCCAATTAAGGAAGTTTGTGCACGACCCTAATGTGACTACTTCATCAGATCAGTTGGATGATATCGAGGTAGAATCTGAGGTGGTTGGGAACCGTAGACCGATTCGTATTGTCGGGCACGATACGAAGCAGCTTCGAAGGAAGACGGTGGAACTAGTCAAAGTCCAGTGGGTTGATGATGAGAATGACTGTACTTGGGAAACAAAGGAGAACATTAGGAAGACGTATCCAGAATCCTTGCCTGGTAAGATTTCGATAGCGATATAGTTATTCCACATGCTAGGATATGTTTGTTGTGTTTGTTATGTATGTTTGATTGTTGCAAATGATTGTTAGGCATGCGGGATCATTTGTATGTTTGGGTTAAGGAATTTCGGGGACGAAATTTCTTAAGGGGGGAGAATGTAACGACCCACACTCTACGTATCGGAGAATCGTAGAATATTTATTTCTTTTTCGTGTGAAGTCGTATGGTCTTGTAATTTTGTGGAACGACTATTGGGGTCATTTCCCATGTACCTGATTTTTGCCGATTTTTAAATGACTGTTTTACCCTTAGCGAATCTTGTTTCGCCTATAACTTTTGATTGGTAAGGAGTTTTGACCTGAAACCACTTCCATTGGATTCAGATGATGGTTTCTCTTTCCGTAGAGTGGTCATATTAATCAAACGGACTTTCCGTTTGGGAGATATGGCAGAAATAAGGTTTGGAAGGTGAAAAACAGCTTAACCGGGCTTAATTGGGTAATTAGCAGCTAGGCCCATTGGGGATTTCGGGATTAGGGGTATTTAAGGACTGAAAGGGGCTAGAGAAACCCTTCCTTTGTCATTTTGCACCCGCCACTTTCATTTCTTCAACACTAACAATGACCTCCACCTTCTAAAACCATCTTTAATCACCGTTTAATCATATATTAGCCTAATCAACATCAAATTAGAGCGGATTAGCGTAGAGATTGTGCTAGATCTGCTGTGTTGTATAGAGATTCGACCCAAATCAGATATATTTTTAGATCTGAGTTTTATTTGTGGCTAAGGTGAGTGATTTGCATTGTTTTTCACTAATTACGGCTAATTATGGGTGATTAGTGTTAATTAACGAAATTATGCATTATAAAAATTTGGAAAAATATGTAGAAATTCAAAAATATTATTTTAGGCCTATGTTATAAATTTGGGTTAATTTGGATATGTTTTGCTAATCGTATGGTTAAATCATGGTTAAGGGGATTAAGGGAAAGATATGATTTTGGGTATGTTGGATCTATATTGTCATGTTAAATTGTTGTTTTGGTATTTATGGTTGATTATACATGTTGCTATTACTGTATGGTATGCTTTGCGATTGTATAGAACAGTTAGAATGGTCAAAAACGCCATCGTATGGCGTAAATTGGTTGATGGAAAAGTTGCAGAAATTGGTCAGACTAGTCCCGCTCATGAGCAGGCATCACGACCCCAAGCCGATCGTGACACCATCCCCACGAACTGCCACGAGCATGCACTCACGAGCCGCCTCCACTGATCATGAACCGGTATCCACGAACCAACCTCCACGATTTGAACTTCGGTGAGCCACGAGCTGGATGTCCCCTACGAGCCCTAGCACGACGACGAGCCGACATGGAGGAAGGACCACGACCCGAACTCCTAGGGTGACCACGACCGGAGTATCACCACGAAGCAAGGTGAGGACCACGAGCATGAGTCACAAGCGGAACATCATCACGAGTCAAGCATAGTGTCACGAGCCGCGAACCAAAGGAAGATCACGAGCTGGTCTTCGAGCATGGACAGCGAATGGACTGAATGGGAACTGAAGAGTCACAGACCGGGATGATGACCAAACCCGAGATGCAAAGGTAGTCCAAATGGGAAGTAGAACTCAGGATCTAGATGGGAACAACGAGTAACTTCATGAGTGGACTTTGCCGCGGGACGTGTGTAAAGGGGTTATCGATGTCTATAGCTTTGACTCACCACTGAGAGACGGATATTGGCTATGGATCAGTGCAGTGGAGTTGTTATGACTCCATGGGGCAGAGTGATCGTAGCAAGGCTATAAGCCAGTGCAGTGGAGTTGTTATGACTTCATGGGGCAGAGTGTACATAGCAAAGGATTAGTGGCTATAGATTAGTGCAGTGGAGTCGTTATGACTCCATGGGGAAGGGTGATCGTAGCAAGGAATTGGGTGATCAAAGTGGTAGATATCGTATGCTTTACGCACTGAGTGAGAGGTGTGAGGATGGTTGCTATGTTTGATGTTTGCTATCACTATGACATGCATACCCATCCCCGTTATCTTTACACTTTATGCTAGTGTTACCTGAGAGTATTGTACATCTTGTTGTGCTAACTCTTTGGTTGCAGGTCGAGGTTCAGGTATGGTTATGTATACTTGTTGTTTTGTTCTGTTTTGTTGCTTATCGCTCATACCAGACTTTTGTCTGACCCAGAGTTTTATGTCACTTCTTATTACTCTGGGTGCTCTTAAACGAGCAGACTGGAGACAAGTTAGATGGTATGCACGAGTAGCTGATCCGGAGATGAGCGTGAGGCTTCCACGTATTATCTACATATATTCTCCCTATGTTGTTGTTGGTCACTGTTTGGGCATTAGTAGTGTACCTTTTCATTCTTTTGCTTTAAAGACTGTATCTTGTAGATTTAATAATGATGTTGGATCATAAGATTTATTTGGATTTCCGCTGCTATGATGGTTTAGTTTTCAGCTTATGCACTATCTCGCCTGTTTTATGTCAAAGTTATGTTATTGTTATATTTTATTCCATGCGCTGTGAGACATTCTACAGGTTCCTTTGGTAGTTTAGATTCAAACCCTTTTTCTTTCGCAACCGTCCCATGCTAGTTGGACATCGGTACAGCGCATTTCGGAGAAATGTCGGCTGGTCCAGGGCGGGCCGTCACAGGTAATCAAAGTAGTTGTGGACACCAGGGTAGAAGGGGTAAAAATGGCTTCAGTTCCCGTCATTTCAGTCAAAACAGGAGAAGGCTTTGGAGTGGTCGCTCCTAAGTCAAAAGAATGATAAGAGAGAAATTCATTACACCCATGTGGAGTCAGTAAGAGGACAAAGTCCAGCAAGACTGAATCGATGACGATTTTACCTAGGGTGAGAGGGCTCCTATTATTTATTTCATAAGTATCCAGGTCATCACCATTGCCATCGTCATCTTCTGGGTGCTCCTCATTTGCTTCTTTCTTTTCTCCAGCACTAGCAGTGGGATCAGTGGAAGGTGTAATATCAGCCTTGGGAGGAGAAACATTAATTTAAGTGGAAGCAAGGTCAACAGTGGTAGTAGTTGTGTCAGGGACATGCTCCCCAGAAGATCTAGCACCATTTGCTAGGCCACGTTCGTTCTCGAGTTCTTCTTTTCCCTTGGATAAAGCAGTATGAGATTCCTCATTCAGATAATGCGCAATAAGCTACTCCTCTGTATAACCAGTACCATCAAGTTGTGTGAGAACTGAATCCCAAAACTCAGCCAAAGTGATCGGAAAGCTGTCTTGCAGGAAAGATAAACTGCTTTTTCCCATGACGTTGAGAGTATAAAATATGAATAACATGGTGTTGAACTCAGCTAGTCTCAGTGTGAGCCTGCTCAACATCGGCCTTTCCTAAAAGAGACTGATCTTTCTCTCGTTCAAGTTCCTTTACTATGGCTCTCAATAGAGAAATCGCTGACTCCTGAGAAGTAGCATTTTGCCATAAACTAGCATTGGCTTATTGCTCCACGGCCAATTTATTCTCAACATTCTTCTGAGCGAAATGATCATCCTTAACTTAAGCAGTTAGCAAAGTTTCTTTCTATTTATAAGAAGAGGGACAACAGCACGTTCATCTTTGAGCCTCTGATTTTCATCCTCCAGCTCAGTGTTTTTCTCAAAAAGGGATTTAATGCTGGCATCATGAGCTTTTAGAGTCTTATCCCATTCAACTTTTTCGTTCTCCATGGTCAGCATGGCTTCAATGTTGCATCTGTTGACTCTTTGGAACTCGTCTACCATCTTTTTCCAATGGGTCAGATTCTCAATGTTTCTCTTCATCGCCTCCAAATCTTTAAGCATAACTTCTTTGTCCATTAGAACTATGTCCAAGTTGAAGTGGACTCCTTTCAGGAACCAATGAGGAAACTGCTCAGCAAGTGTTTCAGGTGCTCGGTCAAAGGCGTAACGGGGCCTTTGGATGATTTGTTGGCTTTCCTGATCCGCTCGTCCTTCTCTTCCTGACCGCGTGCCTCCTGAGCCTTTATCGCTCTTCTTTGTTCATCAGTTTCCTCGTAATAACGAGGTGGTACATAGCATCGTGGGTTATAAGAACCTCCATAACAATTGAATTCGTCTACATATTGGCGACCCATGGTTTAACCTAAAACAAAAGAAGACGAGAGTTTAGTAATTAAAACAGGAAGCATAGGGGCAAAACATAAAGCATATGCAGGATAACAAAAAACTCTATGTATGTGCAATGTGTGATCTAATACGCATCAAACAACGAACCACTTGTTGTTTTTGGAGTTAAAGAAGCTGAAATCTCGGAGATATGTTTTCAAGAAGGGGTTAGACCCAATTCCGAGGACATCTTGGTGACCAATGTAGAAAGTGTGGTAGTTACAATATCACTTGTAGCAAGTTCACTTGAAGTAACGTTAAAATCACTCAAATTCCCATATAATTCCATGAATTCATCCTCGTATGTAGCTGGAATGATTGGATTGGTGTCAACTCTCTCAATAGTATTATCACCTTTATTTGCGATCTCTCCTTCTTCAAGCTGCTCATAAGTTGTCGCGGTACCTTTACCCTCACGATGTACAATTTCTTCCTCATCAATGGAAGGCAATTGAGGCTGTACAGACGATTTAGCTCCTCCAGCAGGGTACGAGCATTTCTTTAATACAAACTCATCAGTAGAATCCTTCATCGTAGCATCCTCTCTAGAAGCTGGGGCACGTGAAGCCTCGGGTGTAGAACGAGGAGTAGAAGAAGTTTCTTTAGAAAGAAAAGATCTGCAAGGGTCAATCAATCCAAATTCACGAAGAAACTCTTCCTTAATAACTTTAGTCCTCTCTTCATTAGGAATAGCTGTGATGGCCCGCAAATCCATGCCATCCAAGTTGACTAAACAACACATGTCCAACCCAAATAATACAGAAATACAAGTCATTAGGGTAAGGAAACAGAAATAGATAGAAGAAGAACTTAAAGAAATATCATAATCTCACAGCGGAATGAACAAAATATAATTGCATATATCATAACTTTGAAATACAAAACTATATTGTATATACATACCATTATCAGAGTACAATACAATATTTGATACAGCTGAAATAACTAACGGTGAAGCCTCCAGCTTCAAGCTCCTCCAAGTGTATCTGTAAAAACCTGAAACACTTGACTGCCTGTACAAATTTGGGCAACCAAGAGTTTAGGGAAAAACAAACAAAATAAACTCTGGGTCACCCATTGGACTGGTGTGAATAAACTCCAACCATAGTGTTTAGTTTTGAAAAATCCTTTTGAAAGAAAAGGATAATAGTTAGACCTTCCGACACATAAATATGGACGGTTTTTACCTTACTATAACCCAAAATATTTTTATATCAAAATCCGATGATATTATAATATTGTCTAATCAAATAAATAACCAAATAGTAGAACGCTTGCTTCTCACGCTCTACATATATAGTATAAAATCAAAAACCGCAGGGCGCTTATTGGAGAATGGATTCCAAATTTGACATGGTATGGGACCACCTCCCGATCAGTGAACTCTATCGGGGATACACTAAGGTTTGACAAGAACATCTTGCAATCCGGCCACACATGACTGCCCACTCATTTAGCTTGAGTGTAGCAAAAATATTGTCACACACGGTTGTCGGCCGTCCAACCATAATCCATAAGATACGGAATAGAAAGAAGAACAAATAATTGAATTTTCTCTAGATCGGTGACAAATATACCCTGCTTGGGTATGCCCCAACTAGCCATGATGCCTACCCAATTTTTGTCATTTCCCGGTTCTGAGGCTTGAGGCAACGTATACCTTTATAGAACATCTGGCTACCATTCACTTTGAATGCCACATCGTCAAACCCGTCAAATCACTAGTTGATCTTCCCAAAAATATTACGGGTATAAAAGCTAAGAGAAACGAATTCCTCTACCACCAGACGTAATACATTGAAAAGATCGTCTTATATGATCTTGTTAGGAATACTTTGTTAGACATTCGTCCATACAAGTTGTCCTGGGACTGGACAACAAACAACCCTTGCATTTTCCTCCATCTTCATTTTATCTTCAGCATAATCTAATTCGTTATGCCTATTCTTATGCCTATACAGAGTCGTTTTTGGACAATAAATCCAACTGGTCTTTCCGTATTGACAACGATGGTCAGAAAATCTTTGATAACCGGTGATTTAACTATCAAAGGAAAATAAACATCCATCAAACAATCACTGTCCCTTTATAATTAATATTTATTTCAATTTTCATTACCGAATTCTACTTATATCGATATATTGATTTCTAGTTATCAAATTTCTCAAAAATATTCTAACTCCTTAAATTTTCAGAAAATTTCGCCAGCACCTCCTTTGTACCAGTCAATAGCTCAAACCCCAACTCGCCTCCCTAGGCCCTTTCCATTTCAAAAGAAAATCAAAAAAACCAAGTGGCTTGCCCGGTAGGCTCATAAATTCTCATATGGAAATTCAAACATGTACTTTTTTGTCGGGAACTTAAATTAAAATCTTCATTATCTTCATTCCATACCTGTTTAAAGTATACACGGCCATTTCCAATTCATTTCAATCAATTCGCCCCTTTTTACATAACCCGCTCTCCATTCACTAATTGAATTTCCTATTTATCTTCTTGGTTTCAACTACTTTTAATTTGAACATATCACGTTCAAATATAATTGTATTCACTTATACACAAATCAAACTCAAATTCCTTGCTCGCTTCCCAATTCTAATATATGTTTTCTACTCGAATTTCGAATTTTAATTAATGAATTCAATTCACTTAACAAAGTTAAGTTCGACCCAAAATTCTATTAACTAATTTCTTTTGAAATTAGTTAACTTCAATTGATAATTAAAAATACGTTTTTTAACCAAAAATCAATCCATTTACTCGACTGTCTATATTTATTTTATAACTCAAATATGAATTTTTCTAATAAAAATTCGATTTTATTTACTCAAAATCCTTTTAATTTATTAAATAAACCGTTATGGTTTAAAAACGATTATGGCGCTTTTTTCTGAAAAATTTATTTTGACATAACTCAAAATCTATAAAACAAAATCCATATTTTTCTCTTATATTAGGAAACTATCATTTAATAAGTCCCAACGTTTCTTGTCTCATTGAATTTCGACTTATATTGAGTTCTATATTCTCAATTGAAGTTCGAATCATCAAATTACGAACTATTGCGCTGCGGCGAGTTCGTTTTAATTATAATTTAAATATAAACGTTAACTTCGTTTATAAAATAAATTTCAACTGCATTTTCAATATTTTAAAGTAAATTGAGCCAGTTATCCAAATCTAACTTAACACTTCAAGTTATTCAAACTCGTCGATTATTTCATTCCATATTCATAACTCAGTTATGAATTTATTCAAAATTCATAACTCGATTATAAGTTATTCACAACACTACTTCTATATTAAATTTCAATTTCTTTAGACATAAATTATTTTATAGAAACTCGATATAATCGAATTCCAATTATAAATTTCCTTTATGGGGAAAATTAATTTATTCAACACCCTTCACCATTACCAACTAATATCATCTCTTGATAATAGTGAAGTCGTTCAAGTTGGAGTATTTTATTTATCTCTTAGACCTTGACCGACAACGTTCTTATCTTGAAACAGATAAAAGCTTGTAATACACAAACTCGATTTAAATCATGTCTTCTACTCCATTTCTTACATTTGGAAATTTATTTCCATATTACACGATGAAAATTACTTCATCACATTTATAAACGTTTTTTATAAATTAACTTCTTTATTAAATAAACTTTTATTTAATAATCTATTTGAAACTCGATTCCCATTTGGAATATTTTATTATTATAACTTTTATATATACATAAATCAATATGGAGTCTATTTTTATTTTTGAATTTTAAATTTTAGTTCTATTCAATATAATCCCGATATCTTATCTGGAAATAAATTTATTTATTTTATAAATTTGACATGGTCGAATTCTAATTATAAATTCGTATGGATTTATTTCAATTCATTTTACTTTCCGAACATCAGAATAAATTTCATTGTTTCCTTCCCTGAAACGATTTCAAATTATAAATCCCTTTTTATGATATTTTTAAATATAACATCTAAGACCAGTGATATTCTAATATCCAAACACAAAAATCATCCATTTAATTCACACATCACACACATATATAAATATGTAAACAATAGTAAATAAATTTGAGGATTCCAGTTGGATTCCTCCAACCTGTTTTCCTGCATCTACAGATGTAAGACAACATAAATAATACCATTCCTGCTTCAAGGCAGGATATCGCGGTATAGAAGGTCATCCACTCATATATCATGGCATGATAAGGTCATCCGCTAACGATACCGCGGGCAACCGCTAATGGTATTATGGGAAATTCCAATATATATATATATATACACGTATGTATATGCGTATATATATAATAACCACAATCACCAAGTCTAAATAACTAATATATATAATAACCATAATTTATCAATAAACAACAATAGAACCAAGCTACCAACCAGCAGCGTATAAATATTTGTATTAAATAAAAAAATTGATATAATAAATTATAATCGAAGTAGAGAGTGAGTTTACTCACCTTGATTTCATTTTTCGACTATCCGATTAAAATCCCATATCGTCTCATCTTCGAATCTATTCGAATTACTTTGAATGAATTTATACCTATGATTATTTAATTATTGATTAAACACTATCTTAATTTAAATTAACTACTAACATAATTAAATAATTTATTCTATGTATATTAAAATTTTAAATAACGTATACCTTATTGATATCGACCAACTATGAAGCCACTCAAAAATCATAGACTTCCATCAGCCCAAAATTGCCTCAACCCTCTTCGATAATTCATCGAATAACTTATCAACAACCCAACATCTCCTTCCTATCAAACTATCCATTCTCAATTCATCTTTTAGTACAAATAAAACCCATCCTACCTTATATTGCTTCTTCTTACAGATTTAAAGCCACGCCCCTGCTACTGTGTACACTAATGTCGCACTCTACATCATCTTGCGCATCAAATCTTTATTGAACATAAATCCCAACTTCACCAAACATTATCATGCACAAACCATCTTTCCCAAAACAACCTGTTGCACCTCCATTAAAATCAATAGTAAATCATACCATCAAAACGAACAGACTGAACTCCTTTAAATCAACAGACTTACATTTCCCAAATAACCACTGTCGCCATCCTTAAAACAGAGATCGACTCCAGTATGTTAACAATACAACCTCATACTTCTTCAATCGTCCACTATCGAACACCAAAACATCCCGGTCCTCACGGTTTGTACTCCTCTCAGTCCCTCTCCATCTCACTGTGCACTATTCCCAAAAGATATCAGACCCAACTTCTCATTATACCACACTACCAATCTCCAACATTACACTTTCAAACTTCCTAACCCTAGTACACTATCAACATCGCACCTTCCCTAAGAACACACATCGAATTACCCATACTCCTTACAGCAGATTCACAAATCACCAAGCTCATTACCAAAGCATTTGAACCACTCCATTTGCAAATAATAACAACGTCGACCTCCATAGAAAGCTTCACAGAAACTCACGCCGTCGATAACCTCCTCCCTAAATCGCGATGACCCTTCCATCCATTCGTGCACCACTAGATCACTGGTTCTCCGGTCATGTCAATCTTCAGAAAATCGAGAAGACAACCATCGCGATTTCGATTTTGTTTTCGAGTTATTCTTTTTTCTTTTTTTATTTGAACCAGTCGATCGATTTTTGAATGCCTGGAAGAAAATAAATGAAAAGGGGATGGATCAAATGGGTTTCAAAATGGAAAAGGAAAAACGAGGGCACGGTTTATTTGCTAAGGAGCAGAAGAATAAAAATGAGAACGGCAGAAGAGAGGAGTTGCGATATTTATAAATGAAGAACAAAGAACACTCGTACCATACGTCATTAATTCATTGTTGGCTTTCCATTGAAAGGGCGAGCAAATGATTCAGCTCGAGAAACAGGTAGGTCTGCGTGAATTGAACATAGGTCGGTTGTCCCCCTTTTTTAATTTGATTTTATTTAAATAAATAAAATATCTTACGGTCCTTTAATTTAAAACCCTGAACCGTTATTTCAACGTAACGACTAGCATTCTCAGATTATGGCATTATTATAAAATTCATTGAACTGATTCTGTAATTTAATCCGACTGTATAGAGGAAATAATAATTTAAATTAAATTCGATTTAAAATATAAATCAATTTCATATATAAATTGATTTCAAAAAATTAAATTCTTCGACAATAAATAATTATTATCGTAATAGAATTTATATTAATCGACTAAACCGTTTCGATTCAGTTTTTAACTGTGAATTCAATTGTTTGTTGATAACTCGATATATTCGATATTGAATCGTATATTGATTATTAAATCGATAAATTCAATAAAAATCCATTTTTATTCCAATTCAGATTTAAAATAAATTTAAATCATTCAATATTAAATGGCTAAAAATCCGGGATGTTACATTCCTTCCCCCTTAAAAGAATTTCGTCCCTGAAATTACTAAGGTAGAAGAAATGCTACAAACTCATTAGCTTTTCAAAAAGCCCACTTGTTATAACTCGGTATTCCATATTCTATCACTCAAGTCTCATACAATTTTTAAGTTTTCATGGAGATATTTAATTTCCTAATTCCCATTTAAAAACCTTCAAAATTAATTTGAAAATCATCTATTTTAACTTTACAAAAAATTTCAAAACTTTTGGAAAAATTCTAACTCCCTAAATTTTGGAATTTTTTTGGCAGAGTCTCCCCTATACGGAGGAACTTTTGCAATATACCAAAAGAGATGAAAAAGTATACATTAACCCACATGGTCGGAAAACAGTTTATTTATTCTAATTTGATATTTTGCGTAGGTGTACCTTATATAAGCGATTCTTTTAAGCGTGCATAGTTAGCATATAAGCAATCTGCATATCCAAAATCAACCCAGGTAGCTCCATGTACCTGTACTTACTCAATTTAAACTAATCAGCCTCATAATATTAAGGTTTTAATAACTTTCATTCATTTAGATGATTAAACACCTGAATTCAATACCAACAAGTTATATCATGTATATTTAGCACATATATGTTAATGCAAGTCGCAATCTTTAGTATATACGTCTTTTTATTCATATTATTCACCAAGTACTCATATTTGTTTCACTTGAACGGTTTACAATCAACATATTCCCATTGAACTCATTTGCATTCAAATTCACTCAAATTGATTCAAATTAATTTATTTTGTTTACAATAAATGAAAATTCTCTACTCATCTTTGGTATTATTTGGTTAACAAAGTAACCATTTATTTTTCTATAAAATTTTAAATTGATTTCAAATCAATTTATCTATTTCAATTTATTTAACTTGCACAAGTTAAGTTTTAAATTTCCAGAATTCAAATACCTGGGTTTTTATTTCGAATTCTTTTAAATATATATACATATATTTATTTCCATCTCAAATTCAAATATTTGAATTTTCCAAAACAAATTGCTTTATTTCAAACAAAATTCCATTTAGATTTTTTTTTCCCAAGGTAGCAATCCGTCACTTAGAAACTCGAAAATGAACACTAATGATGCTGCAGTCATCATCAGAATTAATTTCCAGTGACTAAAGTGAGTGCAGTGCTTTATCACTTTCAAAATCCATTAAAAATGATTTTTATTCAAAAATCCTTCCAAAATAATGCTATAGTATTTTATAACATTTCAGAAAATATTTTCCCAAACATCCGGGATTTAAATTCCAAATTCTAGTTTCAATTCAATTTTAATTCAACTCATTTGTGTATACAAGTTTTATTTGGTAATATATAACTGTTTCAATTTATAATCTAATTTGATTATGATTTCAACCACACATCCATATATTATAATAATTCTAGAAAATTATTCCTTTTATATAAAAATATAGTTTTGGGTAAAATTATTTTATTTACCCAGCTTTTAAAACATACTGTGTCGAATTACTCTGTTCAAGTGTTTAAAAACACCTATCAATACAATTGTACATTCTGAACCGACCAGAATTCATAAACCACTCAATAGACTAGCCAACACAATATAAAACAATTTTTTTAAATCAACTTACAAATACACTCTCTCATATATATTCACTCAACTCATTCTAAGGTACTATTGACCCTATCTCTAACGAGTAAAACCCACCAAAGCCTAGGTGTTCTGTAACAACCCGGAAAATCTGAGCCAATTTAAAAATTTTATTTTGAATAATTTGAACGGAAATTTGGTAAGAATTTAAAAATTCCATTTTTAAATAATATTAAAGCACTGGAAAATAGCCATTTTGCAAATGACCTCCGTTTTCGACGAAACCACTTTTGTTGGAACCGGAATGTCAAATTATCACTAGATTCCAATTTTCATAATTATTAGAATCAATATGTGAGCGTGGCACATTTAAACGTGTTTGACCGGTTTTAGTTGCATTTAATCGACTGGAAAATGGCCATTTTTCAAACGGTCTTTAAATTCGACGAAATTAGTTTTGTTAGGACCGTATCATCAATACGAAGTTAGAAATAATTTTTTTGGAATTTTTAGAGTCAGTATGTGGCCCCGGCAAATTAAAATGTACGTTCAAATCTAGAATTAAATGTTTTATACTTCAATTTGAAGAATAACTGACTGTAACAGTCAAATGGGCTTACGAAACGTATTCCATTGTGTTTAGAATGGGGGTATTTAGCTAGGGGCGACAGTCGTTGGTTTGGATTGGAGTTCATTTGTAAAAACCCTAATTTTTGAGTTAAATAAATAGTGGCCAATCAAAAAATTTCCATTCATTAATTAAAATATAAAAAATAACCGGAAAACCCCTATCTCGCTCTCGACGAACGACGGCCAGACTTCAAAGCTTCCTGGCCATATTTCGGCCACACCACGCACCATTACTCTTCGCCGCCGTTCAACTTTTGAAGCTCTCTCTCCCCTCTTCAAATCAACACCAACCACACCCCGTCTCGTGCAACCATCGTCGAGATTTGCTAGCTCGAAGTCGTCGACTTCAGGGAGCGGCCGCCGCCGCTGTGGGTGTACGATCCCAGCGCCAACACCCTGCGTGGAAAGCCCTCTCCCTCCTCTTCGACATGGTACCAACCGATCCTCGTATCGCGCAATGGATTTGAAGATAATTCGAACCCTAGTTTCGAACTGGTAAAGAAAGGTATTGGCCTGAATATTTATAAAGGGCAATAACGTTTTTAAGCGTTGCTAATCATGATTTTCAAATAAAAAACATATCTTTTTGCTACGTTAACGAAATTCGATGAAACAGGAGACATCGGACTCGTAGCGACGCCATCTACATTCTAAAAGTGTATGGGGAATGTTTAGAGCTTGCTACAAATTTCAGATGGATTAAAATCGATGTGAGAACTCTAAATTCAAAATATGGAATGGAAATGCGATGTATAAATTATATAAGCGAAATATAAAGTATATGCGCGTTGTATACCTCATGTACTGTGTTGTATAAGTTATATGAGCGATGTATAAATTATACATGCATTGTATAAATCATATATGCGTTGAAATGGAAGTGAAATATACTTATATATATACTCCCCTCATCCACAAACCATGGACGATATTTATTGATTGTGATTGACGTGAAAATTTGGTAGACAATTACGAATGGTTGATAATTACGAATGGTTGATAATTATGAATGGTTGATAATTATGAATGGTTGATAATTGCGAATGGTTGATTATGGTTGATTGTGTTGAAACCATTCATGTGTTGAATAAAAATCGCTAAATGATAAAAATCACATTTTTATCACATATATAAACTACAAGGAATATTCATGTGTTGAAACCATTCATGTGTTGAATAAAAATCGCTAAACGATAAAAATCACATTTTTATCGCTTGAATGAAGTATAGAAAATATTCATATGTTGAATAGCAGACTAGAACGATAAAAATATTATTTTTTATCAAGTATACAAACCACTAAAAATAATCATGTGCGGAATAAATTGTTAGAAGGATAAAAAATCACGTTTTTATCATATAGAAACCCCTAAAATGTTCATGTGTTGAAACTGCTCATATGTTGAGAATATTCATGTGTTGAAACAATCATGTGTTGAATAAAATGATTATACAATAAAATTTAACATTTTTGTTGTATGTATGAAAGAATAATAATATTCATATATTGAATAAAATAGCAAAACGATAAAATTCACATCTTCATCTTATGTATAAAGTATATAAAATACTCATGTTTAAAATAAATTGTTTTAATAATAAAAATCACATTTTTATTATAAATATGAACTATAGAAAATATTCATGTGTTGAATAAAGGACTGGAACGATAAAAATCATATTTTTATCGTATATGTGTAGTCAAAAACATTCATGTGTTGAATATATGAAGTGAACAATAAAATTTACATTTTTATTGTGAATAGGAAGTGCTAAAAACGTTCATGTGTTGAATAAATATTTTTGATGATAAAAATATCATTTTTATCATGTATACGACTCGCTAAAAATACACAAGTGTTGAAATAAATATTTGTTAGCTATGAATACTATTTTTAACATGTATATGAACTAAATAAAATAGTCATGCGTTGAAATATATCTTAGTTCGCTAAAAATATCATTTTTATATGAAACATGAAGTGTTAAAAATAACCACTTGTTGAAATAAATATTTGTGAGTTGAAAATTTTATTTTTAACATGTGTAGGATGTGTTAAAAATAACAATGTATGGAAAATAAACATTTGTTCACTAGAAATATTATTTTAGCTTAGTTCTGCACATATATATACATATGCTAAACAGGAAAATGGATTAGCTGTTGAGTATAGAATTTATTTGCATGCCCGACAAATAGGTAAACCTTAATGAGTTGGCTGCGCAATTTTATTATTATATCAACTCCCGTGAATGCCATTGGATGCGGAGTGCTGATTGTTCTGTGTGAAATCATAAACATCGCCATAGGATTGTAACAATTTATTTTGAACCACATTTACATGGCATACTTCTTGAAGATAGCATACTTCATCATATACCACATAAGCACTTGGAGTTTATGTGACGAGGTTGAAGATTACCATACAAGCAAGAGGCTTGTATGGCGATGACTATATATTTCAGGTTGGACCGAAGACTGATACAGACTATTTAAATTGTAACTGTAAAATGCCAGATTAATAAAAACCCCACACGGGTCTGGAGTTGACAACAAACACGTCGCTCTAGTTGGTAAGGCACAAAAATCCATTTGTTAGGGGAAGAGAATTTATTCTCTGAAGCCACGATCTGAACACGCTCCCCTAAGGACACAAGCTTATATGTCACTATAAATATGTGTATGCATTTTAGGATTTATTGGGTACCTAATACGGCCCAATAAACTTCCAAACCCCTTTCCGTACAAGAGAAACTATGGCAAAAAAATCGAATTTAAAGGCGTTAGTGAAATATTTAAAGCGAAAACAATATAGAAATCGTCGAATGAATTATATTTATATATATATATACAAATATAAATTTAATTAAAACAACTCGAGCCCCTGCAGTTCGTGTTTTGAAATCGTAATTTTAAATGATTATACCGAAAGATTCGACCATCGGATTTTCACGAAACCGGAACCATTGGGTTCTCCTTTGAGAGATCTTTCCAACGATATAAATTGTGTTAAGATCCAACAGTTAGATTTTCAGATATGTGTAAATCAAATCTGAAGAAAAACAGCGCCAGTGCCACGACATGACCTGAAACATCGTTTAATTAATATGAGCTATTTTTAAATAAATAAAAATAGCAAAAAATCGTTATAAAATATTATAAGCGATATGGAATGGAAATAAACCAACTTTACTTCGTTTGCTTGATATTTGATGGTTGAATGTGTTTGACATGAAAATTAAACTAATAAGCTGAAATGTGGATGTCGAATAATTTAACCATGGACAGAATTGATTTGAATTCTAAATATACGTGAATTATTTGAAAAGGCCGAGTTAATTCTCATTTCAAATAATTGATCGACGATTAGAAGTCGAAGATACGAAGACAGTACAAGACCGACGATCTTCACATCGAATGGATGGGTGCTACTGATGCTCATGATTGGAGTAGCTACCTTGAAGGGGCTGAAGTGGTAGTCGTCCTGACGTACTTGTTGATTGTACGGATATGCGAGGAATAAGGTGCCTCTGGTTTCGTTCAGACCCAGAACGGACTTGTAAATGGATGCATGACTGACATTGGATTTTGTTCTATGTTGATTGATCTCTATTAAATATACATCTGTTTGGTGGTGGAGAATTTATTCTCTTGCCTAACACCCTTCTCTGAGGCGTACGAGCTCAGAGGTTGTATATCGATAGAAATCAGTCGCATGGAGTGGATTGCCTGTGTGGCATGCTAAGATGCAGTGATCAAGGCTTTTGTTGAAGAGCAAAGTCTTGTGGTTGATGATCAAAGCACGACCTGTGTGGCATAGCTTTGTGTATAGCGTTAATTCGCGAGCCTCACACCCTGGTGTGAACCGAAAACGGGAGAAGGACTCAGGGAGAACATGCGTCTCTTTCTAGCTAGAAGTGGTGTCAGCGTTTTACTCCCTGGCATTTTACTTATGTGGATGATGGATTGCGAGGCGCCTCGGATATGGAGTCATTTGGCTCATTTACGCCCCATAGGGCGGGGAGACGTATTGTTCAGGGTTTTATTTAATCCACTCCGTGTGGACCGGCCCTGAAGATCCTAGGTGCAGTTGCGGCTATATCCTGAGACATGGTAGGCTAGATTGTCTTGAATTCGGTAAGGACTATCATTTGCCTTGGTTCATGATGGAAATCCAAACTTCCAATACGACATTGTGCGGTTTTGATTGTAAACTTATATATGGCGACATGATATATGGTACTTATGCCGTCTATGATTGATATTATGATTGAATTTGTTTTTGAAACTTATCAACACTAGTAATAATATCAAATGATTTTGTTTTATATGTATCAAGCATATTTGGCCATTATAAGGTAAAACTCTATCCTCCGGCTTGCGTTGCATTGTGTGATGGGACCTGGGTCTTATAATGGCTTCGCTTTTCTAAACAGCATAGCGTTGTTTAAATGATTTGTTTTATTACATGCACTAGCAATCACTGGAGTAAACCCGTTCTGCGTCAGCGACGTGGTCCTATGATTTGCCATATTATTATTGTTTAACCAGTTAAGTAGCTTTCTCATACCAGTCCCATGACAGACTCGTAGTTTGTTTCACTTTGCAAACTCGGGTGCCCATATTTTCCGCACGGGCAGTCGAGTAGCTTATTTTGCAGATATTTTGAGAAGGATTCTAGATCGAAGCTTAAAGCTGTGTCCAGGCGTTTATTTATTTCCGTTGTGCATTGTATTACATTTATTGTAAATTTATCTTCCGCTGTATTATTTATTCTGTACTCTGATGTAACATTATTATGATGTTTATAAAAGTCTTCTGTTATTTTTTCTGATGTGTTGTATACCCAAAGTTAGTGAGCCGACGATTTCCGACTTTTGGATCAGGCCTGTGTGGTTTATGGTCGATCCAAAGGGCGGGAATTTTCGGGTTACTACAGTTGGTATCAGAGCTTTGGTTAATTCAAATCTTTGGGGTACAACTCATTTGAACTGAACAAAAGACTCAGTAGAGGTAGGATTAGAAATATCCTATAAAAGAATACTCATTATAGATAGGATAAGTAGTATCATAGAATGAGTAACTCGTTAGAAATGGGGTTAGTAATGCCCTAGAATGAGTTGAGAGTAACAAGTTTATAATTAATGTATTTGTGATTATATATAATCTGACTTTACAAAATATGATTTTTGAATATATAAAAGATGTTTATATATGTTTTAAAAGCTAATCAACTAATTGATTGATGATTGTGTTGTGTGATTATTAGTTCAACTAATATAACTATTGAAACTAATAAATGATATGAAAATTGAGTTGGTTAGTTAAACAACTTTTAGCTTCGTTCCTTTTCGAGGACGAAAAGTGTTAAGTGGGGGAGATTGTAACAACCCGGAAAATTTGAGCCAATTTAAAATTTTTATTTTGAATAATTTGAATGGAAATTTGGTCAGAATTTAAAAATTCCATTTTTAAATAATATTAAAGCCCTGGAAAATAGCCATTTTGCAAATGACCTCTGTTTTCGACGAAACCACTTTTGTTGGAACCGGAATGTCAAATTATTGCTAGATTCCAATTTTCATAATTTTGAGAATCAATATGTGAGTGTGGCACATTTAAACGTGTTTGACCAGTTTTAGTTGAATTTAATCGACTGGAAAATGGCCATTTTTCAAACGGTCTTCAAATTCGATGAAATTAGTTTTGTTAGGACCGTATCATCAATACGAAGTTAGAAATAATTTTTCTGGAATTTTTAGAGTCAGTATGTGGCCCCGGCAAATTAAAATATACGTTCATATCTAAAATTAAATGTTTTATACTTTAATTTGAAGAATAACTGACTGTAACAGTCGAATGGGCTTATGAAACGTATTCCATTGTGTTCAGAATGGGGTATTTAGCTAGTGGCAACAGTCGTTGGGTTTGGATTGGAGTTCGTTTGTAAAAACCCTAATTTTTGAGTTAAATAAATAGTGGCCAATCAAAAATTTTCCATTCATTAATTAAAATATAAAAAAAAACGGAAAACCCCTATCTCGCTCTCAACGAACGACGACCAGACTTCAAAGCTTCCCGGCCATATTCCGGCCACACCACGCACCATTACTCTTCGCCGCCGTTCAACTTTTGAAGCTCTCTCTCCCCTCTTCAAATCAACACCAACCACACCCCGTCTCGTGCAACCATCGTCGAGATCGGCTAGCTCGAAGTCGTCGACTTCAGGGAGCCACCACCGCCGCTGTGGGTGTTCGATCCCAGCGCCAACACCCTCCGTGGAAAGCCCTCTCCCTCCTCTTCGACATGGTACTAACCGATCCTCGTATCGCGCAACAGATTTGAAGATAATTCGAACCCTAGTTTCGAACTGGTAAAGAAAGGTATCGGTCTGAATATTTATAAAGGGCTATAATGTTTAAAGCGTTGCTAATCATGATTTTCAAAAAAAATCATATCTTTTTGCTAGTTAACGAAATTCGATGAAACAGAAGGCATCATACGCGTAACGACGTTATCTACATTCTAGAAGTGTCCGGGGAATTTTTAGAGCTTGCTACAAATTTCAGAAGGATTAAAATCGATGTGAGAACTCTAAATTCAAAATATGGAATGGAAATGCGATGTATAAATTATATAAGCGAAATATAAATTATATGCGCGTTGTATACCTCATGTACATGTGTTGTATAAGTTATATGAGCGATGTATAAATTATACATGCATTGTATAAATCATATATGCGTTGAAATGGAAGTGAAATATACTTATATATATATGTATATATATACTCCCCTCGTCCACAAACCATAGACGATAATGATTGATTGTGATTGACGTGAAAATTTGGTTGATAATTACGAATGGTTGATAATTGCGAATGGTTGATAATTGCGAATGGTTGATTATGGTTGATTGTGTTGAAATCATTCATGTGTTGAATAAAAATCGCTAAACGATAAAAATCACATTTTTATCACATATATAAACTACAAGGAATATTCATGTGTTGAAACCATTCATGTGTTGAATAAAAATCGCTAAACGATAAAAATCACATTTTTATCGCTTGAATGAAGTACAGAAAATATTCATATGTTGAATAGCAGACTAGAACGATAAAAATATTATTTTTTATCAAGTATACAAACCACTAAAAATAATCATGTGCGGAATAAATTGTTAGAAGGATAAAAAATCACGTTTTTATCATATAGAAACCCCTAAAATGTTCATGTGTTGAAACTGCTCATATGTTGAGAATATTTATGTGTTGAAACGTTCATGTGTTGAATAAAATGATTATACAATAAAATTCACATTTTTATTGTATGTATGAAAGAATAATAATATTCATATATTGAATAAAATAGCTAAACGATAAAATTCACATCTTCATCTTATGTATGAAGTATATAAAATACTCATGTTTAAAATAAATTGTTTTAACAATAAAAATCACATTTTTATTATAAATATGAACTATAGTAAACATTCATGTGTTGAATAAAGGACTGGAATGATAAAAATCATATTTTTATCGTATATGTGTAGTCAAAAACATTCATGTGTTGAATATATGAAGTGAACAATAAAATTTACATTTTTATTGTGAATAGGAAATGCTAAAAACGTTCATGTGTTGAATAAATATTTTTGATGATAAAAATATCATTTTTATCATGTATACGACTCGCTAAAAATACACAAGTGTTGAAATAAATATTTGTTAGCTATGAATACTATTTTTAACATGTATATGAACTAAATAAAATAGTCATGCGTTGAAATATATCTTAGTTCGCTAAAAATATCATTTTTGTACGAAACATGAAGTGTTAAAAATAACCACTTGTTGAAATAAATATTTGTGATTTGAAAATATTATTTTTAACATGCATAGGAAGTGTTAAAAATAACCATGTATGGAAAATAAACATTTGTTCACTAGAAATATTATTTTAGCTTAGTTCTGCACATATATATACATATGCTGAACAGGAAAATGGATTAGCTGTTGAGTATAGAATTTATTTGCATGCCCAACAAATAGGTAAACCTTAATGTGTTGGCTGCGCAATTTTATTATTATATCAACTCCTGTGAATGCCATTGGATGCGGAGTGCTGATTGTTCTGTGTGAAATCATAAACGTCGCCATAGGATAGTAACAATTAATTTTGAACCACATTTACATGGCATACTTCTTGAAGATAGCATACTTCATCATATACCACATAAGCACTTGGAGCTTATGTGACGAGGTTGAAGATTACCATACAAGCAAGAGGCTTGTATGGCGATGACTATATATTTCAGGTTGGACTGAAGACTGATACGGACTATTTAAATTGTAACTGTAAAATTCCAGATTAATAAAAACCCCACACGGGTCTGGAGTTGACAATAAACACGTCGCTCTATTTGGTAACGCGCAAAAATCCATTTGTTAGGAGAAGAGAATTTATTCTCTGAAGCCATGATCTGAACACGCTCCCCTAAGGACATAAGATTATATGTCACTATAAATATGTGTATGCATTTTAGGATTTATTGGGTACCTGATACGGCCCAATAAACTTGCAAACCCATCTCCATACAAGAGAAACTATGGCGAAATTAATTTAAAGGCGTTAGTAAAATATTTGAAGTGAAAACGATATAGAAATCGTCGAATGAATTATATATATATATATATATATTAAATTAAAACGAATCGAGCCCCTGTAGTTCGCGTTTTGAAATCGTAATTTTAAACGATTATACCGAAAGATCCGACCATCGGATTTTCACGAAACCGGAACCGTTGGGTTTGCCTTTGAGGGATCTTTCCAACGATATAAATTGTTTTAAGATCCAACGGTTAGATTTTCAGATATGTGTAAAACAAATCTGAAGAAAAACAGCGCCAGTGTCACGGCACGACCTGAAACGTCGTTTAATTAATACGAGCTATTTTTAAATAAATAAAAATAGCGAAAAATCATTTTAAAATATTATAAGTGATATGGAATGGAAATAAACCAACTTTACTTGTTTTGCTTGATATATGATGGTTGAATGTGTTTGACATGAAATTAAACTAATAAGCTGAAATGTGGATGCCGATTAATTTAACCATGGACAGAATTGATTTGAATTCTAAATATACGTGAATTATTTGAAAAGGCCGAGTTAATTCTCGTTTCAAATAATTTATCGACGATTAGAAGTCGAAGATACGAAGACGGTACAAGTCCGACGATCTTCACATCGAATGGATGGGTGCTACTGATGCTCATGATTGGAGTAGCTACCTTGAAGGGGCTGAAGTGGTAGCCGTCCTGACGTACTTGTTGATCGTACGGATATGCGAGGAATAAGGTGCCTCCGGTTTCGTTCAGACCCAGAACGGACTTGTAAATGGATGCGTGTCTGACATTGGATTTTGTTCTGTGTTGATTGATCTCTATTAAATATACATCTGTTTGGTGGCGGAGAATTTATTCTCTTGCCTAACACCCTTCTCTGAGGCGTACGAGCTCAGAGGTTGTATATCGATAGAAATCAGTCGCATGGAGTGGATTGCCTGTGTGGCATGCTAAGATGCAGTGATCAAGGCTGCTGTTGAAAAGCAAAGTCTTGTGGTTGATGATCAAAGCACGGCCTGTGTGGCATAGCTTTGTGTATAGCATTAATTTGCGAGCCTCACATCCCGGTGTAAACCAGAAACGGGAGAAGAACTCGGGGAGAACATGCGTCTCTTTCTAGCTAGAAGTGGTGTCAGCGTTTTACTCCCTGGCATTTTACTTATGTGGATGATGGATTGCGAGGCGCCTCGGATATGGAGTCATTTGGCTCATTTAGGCCCCATAGGGCGGGGAGACGTATTGTTCAGGGTTTTATTTAATCCACTCCGTGTGGACCGGCCCTGAAGATCCTAGGTGCAGTTGCGGCTGTATCCTGAGACATGGTAGGCTAGATTGTCTCGAATTCGGTAAGGACTATCTTTTGCCTTGGTTCACAATGGAAATCCAAACTTCCAATACGACATTGTGCGGTTTTGATTGTAAACCTATATATGGCGACATGATATATGGTACTGATGCCTGATCGATGCTAGAAAAGCACGATATTTGTAATAAAATTCTGCAAGCGCACAGGTGTGTAGCATACAGGTCGAACACAGGGAGGTAAATTAAAATTAAATTATTTATCTAATCTCTTGGGCGAGTTAGACGAAGCCTGGAGATTTTGTTGAAATAAAAACAAATTGAAATTGCGAACTTAGGATTATCGTTGAATCTAATCAACGATTAATCACTAAAGAAAGTAAATTGCAAAACAAGAACAACAAGGCAGAAAATAAAAGTGCAGAATAAGAAGAACAACAAAAAGTAAATTAGGATTGTCGTTGAAACTAATCAAACGACTAATCACTAACAAAAAAATGTAAAATACAATTGGTGTTCTTCCAAAACTAATTGTGAAGACAACACCGATTGCTAAGAAAAAGAAAAATGCAGAAATAATAAAAAGAAGAAGAACTGTTATTAATGGAGAAGAGGATATATAATAGGATAGGATATGATGGTGGCTACAATGCTATTACAAGGGTATTTATAGGAGATAACTAAACCCTAACCCTAACCCTAATACAACGATAAATGGGCTTAGGGAAATCACAAGAGAGTTTACAATAAGAAACATAAATGGGCCTTAGATAAATAAAGCAAATTTGGGCCTTTTCTTTTTTCCCTCTTGCTTCCTTGACACTTCTTCATTGATTTGTGATGTGCAAAGCCTTTTTATCAATCCTTTTCTTGTCCAACAGCAACTAGATGTGAGATCTTCATCTACAATTCTTCAAAATGTAAATATATATCAATTTCATCTCTATTTCTCTACTTTTCTGGTTGCATGCGGGCTGGGTTGGAATATCTGTAAAGGTAACAAAACAACACCCAAGTAATATTTATTTATATACAAAAGAAAAGATATAAGAGCATAAAATAAACACATTTCTATGTCAATCAAATACCCCCACACTTATCTTTTACTCGTCCTCGAGTAAAACAAAAATTAAAAACTAACTAGATAGGTCGCACTTTCATAGGAAACACGATTGCATTGAGCGTATGCAACAAGCCGTTAAACCTCTAGGCGTCCCTAGTAGGACGAGTGGTGTCTCGTGAGGGTTTTCAGCGGACACTACCCACAAAATCCAAATGCAGTATGTGTGGATCTAATGTAACTATATGAATGCAATGGACATATGCAAATAAAAATGAAAACACGACTTATTTCAGGAAAGTGGTATAACAAATTAAGTTAATAATTTCTAATCAGTTGATTTTATTTTAGATACCTCAACTTGTCACAAATTTTCAATATAAATCAAGTTTTCAAATGTTAAATTCCAGTTTGGCCAGTTAGTTCGGTTGATAACATAGTGCAGCCATGAAATAAATTCTTAGTTTGCTTGGCACAGTTTGCAAAGTGGTGTTCTAATTTTCTCATGTATGGCTAGTCAAATCAATAAGGTCAAGAAGTGTTTGGGCATCATCGCTTATATGAAATTTTAAAATTTATGATTAAGTACATACACCTAACTTAGAAGACCAAGGTTTACCACCCATGCACTGCCTCGCGGACTAACGGAGAGTAGGTAAAGAGCTTGGCGGATTGTGCAGGCCGACTTTGACTTTGTCAACAACGTGTCGGTAATCCTTAGGTGTCCAATCTCATGAAATGAGACCAAGATATTCCAACGCTGACTTTGTCAACAACATGTCGGATAGAGCTTGGCGGGTTTGCACACCAACGCTTGATATACAAGAAATGTTGGATACCCTTGGATTACTATTATTATTATTGAAATTATAAGCACAAAAGAGAGTTACGCGAATTCAACTTAACACAACTTAGTTTTAAAGATTCGAAAAGCCAATATAAGTATTTTAAGTCCTCCACTTATTTGAACAAAGTCTACAATATAGAATAGATTTCATGGCCATCACCTAAGAATCTCCCTATATATCGGTTACACTATTATCCCTCAAAATTAAACTTTTCGTTATATTTCTTATTCGATCTAAGCTGAGAGAAAAAATACTATCAACTGACTAAAAATCCTTAACTTATTTTGTTGTATCAATCTAAAATTAGTCATGTTTGAAAAAAAATAAAAAAAATGGCATGTTACTACAGTCTAAAATGCATGATGGTCCTATTTAAATGGCTGAAAATGAAAAGAAAGAAAAATAAAGAAAAAAACGAAAATGAGTGAAATGCAGACTCCCCCCACACTTGGACAAAACAGTGTCCACACTGTGAACGTTTCCTAAATTTGAAAGATAGAACCCAAAGATGGATTAAATGTAAAATGATTTGTAAAACGAAATGCAATTTAACTATATGTGTAACAACCCGGAAAATCTGGGCCAGTTTAAAATTTTTATTTTGGCAATTTTAGCGAATTTTGATTATTTAAAATGAATTATTTTAAATAATATCGACGAGAAACTTATTTTGAATAGAATTCGAACGTATATATTATACGCGTCGCCGTTAGAATATAAATATTTATATATAATTATAAATAGAATTAAAAATGGCGCGGTAGTTCGATAATTCGATTTCAAACTTCAATTGAATGTACCGGGTGCAAAACAATCCGGATTTTAGTGAAACCAAAAATAATGGAATCTAATAGTGAATATCTTTCCAACGAATCCGAAAAATCAAAAGTTAGTAGCGGGAATCAAAAGTTATGTCCAGTTGAAAATTCTGAATAGTCGCTATGGAATTCAGGCCCTTAAAAATGGACATTTTGCAAATGACCTCGGATTTCGACGAAACCACTTTTGTTGGATCCGCAGTGTCAAGTTATCGCTAGGTTTCAAATTTCATAATTTTTCGAGTCAATATGTGAGCGTGGCAAAGGAAAACGTGTTTTAACCATTTCAGTTGATTTTAATCGACTGGAAATTGGCCATTTTTCTAACGGTCTCAGAATTCGACGAAACTAGTTTTGTTAGGACCGTATCGTCAATACGAAGCTAGAAAATATTTTTATGGAATTTTTCTAGTTAGTATGTGACCCCGGTAATTTGAAACGTACGTTTAAAATTCAATAAAGTGATTTAAATGTAAATTCAAAGGAAACTGATCGAAACGGTCAAATCAGCTTGCGATACATATCCCATTGTGTTCGGAATGGGGGGGAAACGCTATGGGCGACAGGCGGTGGACCTCGTTTTGAGGTCGTATGTGAAAGTCAACCTTTAAATAATTAAATAAATAAAATAATACAAAAAAAAAAAAAAAAAAAATATTCCTTACTCTCCTTTATTTCTTCTGGCCCCCCCCGTTTCAATTTCAGTTCTTAAATAAAATAAAAAAAAAAAAAAAGGGGGAAAGCCATCGCGCGATGGCGACAGCCTACCGCCGCCCGAACCCTCCACCGACCCACCTCCCTCCAGCCTCACCTTGGCCACCGCGACGACAGAAGACCCCTCCCCTCGACTGGCGCCTGGCGCGAAGGCCCCACCCCTGCCCTCCTCGACGAAGACGAGACGCCCCCCCCCCCCCAAATCGTTCGACGCCTCCGCGACCCTGGCCAGCGAGCCTGTGCCGCCGCCTCGAAGCCAGGAGCCTCCGACGATCAGCAGAACCCCCCCCCCCATCTGTAAGTTTTTGTTTTTGTTTTTGGCTTTGCTATTTTATTTTCAAGTTTTAGAAAACTGATTTTAATTAATTTTAAAAACTGTTTTTTTTTTTTTTTTTTTTTTTTTTTTTTTTTTTTTTTTTTTTTTTTAGATTTAAAAACAGAAATGTTAAACTGATTTTAGATTTAAAAATGTTAAACTGATTTTAGATTTAAAAATGTTAAAACTGATTTTAGATTTAAAAATGTTAAAACTGATTTTGATTTAAAAATGAAAAAAAACTGAATTTGTTTTATTTTTAAAACTGAGTTTTATCTACTTTAAAAGCTGAAGCTAGATTTTTATTTTATATAGTATATAGTTTAGATTTTTAATAGAAAAGAATTTTTATTTTTATATGTATAGGGCATTGAAGTAAAAATAGAAATTCATATGTCAAAAAGATTAGATTTTGAAAATGAAATAGATTAGATTTTTATCGATATGAATGTGAAGTAAAAATATGATTTTTATATTTTTTTAAAGTATTAAAAATATAATCTTTATAGGATAGAGAATATAAAGATATCATCTTTGTATATGTAGCGAAATAAAAATCTGATTTTTATTTTATATACATTGAAATAAAGTGGTGATTTTTATAAAAGCGAAAACTTTATTTTTATAAAGGTGAAATCTATATTTTAAAAATTTGATTTTTACATTGTTAAAAAGAAAAGAAACTGAAATGGTCATTGATTCAAAAATACAAGCAATCTTGATTTGAAAATAAAAAGACATCACTTTTGAAAATATAATGGAGAATATAAAAATTCGATTTTTATATATAAAAATTCGATTTTTATATATTGAACTTTGAACTAAAAATTCGATTTTTATATATTGAACTTTGAACTAAAAATTCGATTTTTATATATTGAACTTTGAACTAAAAATTCGATTTTTATATATTGAACTTTGAACTAAAAATTCGATTTTTATATATTGAACTTTGAACTAAAAATTCGATTTTTATATATGGAACTTTGAAATAAAAATTCGATTTTTTTTTTTTTATATATATAGTGGCCTTGGGCAACGAAGGTGACAAAAAGGCGAAACGACGAAGACTTCTGCAAATGAAGTGCCGTGGAGCTAGGATAGCTATAAGTGAGAATTTCTCACCTTTCAATTTATATTTCTAGTTATATATATATATACTAGGATGCAGACGGTGCTTATTAGAAGCACCCGACACCCGTCCACATACCATGGACTTGTTTGTTTGGATTGTTTGGTGATTGATCGAGATATTGGTTTGAATGTGGTTTGTGGTGTGAAAAATCGAATCGATAAATTGGTTAGGATTAGACGTGCGCCGTTATAAGGCGAAGGAGTAAGACTAGGTTAGACTCTTACTCCAAATTTTGTGGTTTGCAAAATGAAATTGATTTGATTGATGAGTGAATGGCGTGGGCCTTCACTAGACCGGGGATTAGGCTAGGCCTTGTCCCGTTTCTAGTATCGTGCCGTTATGCCGCCGAAATTTTCTAAAATATGTTAGAAAATAAAAATATCATTTTATTGTGTAAATGAATAATAGAAATTCATATGATAGAATAAAATGTTTTATCGTTAAAAATACAATTTTTAACGTGAATATGAATATAGTGAAAGTGAATAAAATAAATATTCATTTACAAACCAGATGGTTTGTTTATGTACACTTATTTGAATGACATTGATTGGGTCGATAAATTTTACACATCGCCTAACTGCACAAATAAAATATGTGTTTGATTGTTTGAAACCCCACACGGGTGTTAGGATGAAATTTGAAGTTCACTCATCCTGATTGATTAAATATGTCGATCGATTGATTGACATGCTGTTGTAAGCGTTGAATATCTATATTTGATGCTTATACAGTGTAGTGCACTTTGGTTGATGGTTGATTATTTTCAATGCTATTATATACATGTGTTGTATGAAAATCCATATAATTAATTTTATATGGTAATTGATTGGGCCTCATTCCAGTTTTGAAAAAGAAATATTTGAAATAGAATATTTGAAAATAAAGGAATATATGAAGCCGTGTTGATTAGATTGACGCCATTTTGACGAGAACGATATTTATATCGATTTTATCGATTTCGAAATGAATTGAATTGAAAACGAATTCAAAATGAATTGAATTGAAAACGATTTCGAAATGAATTGAATTGAAAACGATTTCGAAATGAATTGAATTGAAAACGATTTCGAAATGAATTGAATTGAAAACGAATTCGAAATGAATTGAATTGAAAACGATTTCGAAATGAATTGAATTGAAAACGAATTCGAAATGAATTGAATTGAAAACGATTTCGAAATGAATTGAATTGAAAACGAATTCAAAATGAATTGAATTGAAAACGAATTCGAAATGAATTGAATTGAAAACGATTTCGAAATGAATTGAATTGAAAACGATTTCGAAATGAATTGAATTGAAAACGAATTCGAAATGAATTGAATTGAAAGCGATTTCGAACTGAATTGAATTGAAAACGATTTCGAAATGAATTGAATTGAATATGAATTCAAACTGAATTGAAATTTGAATTGAATAGAAATGAATTTTAAAACGAATTTATAAGGAAGAATTCAATTTTTCTTTGAATTGAAATGGAAGTTGAAATAGGTTTTGAAACGATTTTAAAACTATTTATATAATTCGTTTTGAATAGAAATCGACGAAATATATATTATATATATTATATATATAATATAATGGCCTGAATAGAACGCGCCGCGCCGCGGCAGTTCGCGAATTTCGACCATTTATTTCAAACGGACATTACGGGAGATCCGACCGTCGGATTCTCCTAAAACCAGAACCGTTGGGTTCGTATCGAAAAGAGCTTTCTAACGAATGTTAGAAATTTGAAATCTAACGGTTGGATTTGGAATTATGTCCAAATCAAATTTGAAAAAGGTCGCTGTAAGTGCAGTTCGATGGCCGTTGATGGAAATCGACTGTACGGGCCTTGATAAAATTATTAAAAATAGTAATAATTTATGTAAAATCATAAGAAATGATTTGTGAAGATTTGGGATGAAAAACTCCATATTTGAAAAGATAAAAATAGATTTTTATCGAAATGAACTAGTTTTGAACTAGAATTATAATTCTATTTATTTTTAAATAAATAAATTGAATTCGAAAAGGGTTTTGAAAATAACCAAAATTTCCAATGATTGCATTGGAGTGGATTTAAATCGAAATTGTCTTCGGAATATTTCGATATTGGAATTCGTGATATTACAGGTGTTGTTATGGAAATTTGAAAGATATATATTTGTATCGTTATTTCCAATACGACATTTGTTAGTCGTAGAATTCGATATTGAATATAAGCCGATGTATTTTCTATTCAGAGCCTTGTATTGAATATCGAATGTGATTTGGGTTTGTCGTGAATGGTGTCTTCACTAACACTGTTCTTGAACCCAGTTGAGAAAAGATTAAATCTTTTTATTTAGATTTAATGAAGTGTACCAATTAAATGATATTTAATTGGAATTGAATTGATATTGATTTTTGGGTTTATCGTGAACAGTGTTTTAAATAACACTCGTTCTTTAACCCGATAATTAATGGAATGATTTTTGGGTTTATCGTGAACAGTGTTTTAAATAACACTCGTTCTTTAACCCGATAATTAATGGAATGTGACTTTGGGTTTATCGCGAACCGTGTTTTTAGATGACACTGATTCTTTAACCCAGTCACAGATTAAAACTAAGTGGAGTTTTAATAAATCTTTAATTAGATTTGAATGTGAAATTTAGAAACTAACTGTCGGTTAGCCAAGCAGAATGGTTTTCTGGATATTGATCTGATGTTGGTTTCGGCCTTCGGGGTTAATATTTGGGGAATTATTCTCTTGATTAATTTACGGTTAGTGACTAATGAATTGGAATGAGGCGTATGTTGTGTTTGTGTAACACTTTTATAATATATACGTGAGTTATTCGGAAAGACCGGGTTTATCCCATTCTGAATAACTGATACGACGATAAGTCGAAGATGAAGACGATGGTCGAAGACCGGAAGTCTTCACGTCGTTTGGGTGATAACTGATGATCTTGATTGGGCTGTACACCCAAGAAGATGGAAACAGTTGGTGATCGTCCAGACGTACTTGGAGATCGATGGATATGCGGGGTACTAGGTGCCTCCGGTTTCGTTCAGACCCAGAACGGACTTGTAAATGGACTGTGTGTCTGACATCGGATTTCATTCTGTGTGACTGATATCGGTTGCATAGGATGGTTTGCCTGTGTGGCATGCTAAGATGCAAATGATCAAGGCTTCTGTTGAAAAGCAAAGTCTTGTGGTGATGATCAAAGCACGGCCTTTGTGGCGTAGCTTTGTGTAACGTTTACCTCGCGTGTTTCACACCAGGTATGAACCAAAAACGGGAGACGGACCTCAGGGAGGACTTGCGTTTCTTTCTAGCTAGAAGTGGCGTCAGTGGTTTTACACGCCCTGACGAGTTTGACTTATGTGGTTGTTGCTGTTGCGAGGCGCCTCGGTTATATCGGTTTCGGCCGAATGCATTCTGGTCGGCTGACGGACCAGACTTACACCCCATAGGGTGGGGAGACGTATTGTTCAGGCATAATAATCCACTCCGTGTGGACCGGCCCTGACGATCCAAGGGGCAGTTGCGGCTGTTCCTGAGGGGCGGGCTAGAGCGTCTCGAATCGGTTGAGGACTATCTTTTGCCTCGGTTCATAGATGGAAATCCAATTTCCAAATACGTGACATTTGCGGTTTTATTTGTAAACCTATATATGGCGACATAGTGGCATGGGACGCTCATGCCGCCTATGATTGATACTTATGATTTGAAGTTGTTTTATACACTTATAATAGTATCAAATGATTTGTTTTAAAACGTATCAAGCATCCTTTGGCTGTTATAAGGGAAAACCCTATCCTCGACTGCGTTGCATTGTGTGATGGGACCTGGGTCTTATAACAGCTTCATTTTTCTTTATTTAGCATTGCGCTGTTTGTTTCATGCACTGGTATTCTTGGGAGGAAACCCGTTCCGTATTATACGGCGTGGTCCCTTGATTTACCTAATGATTTAAAATAAAGATTAATAACTGTTTTAGTTCTCACACCAGTCACATGACTGACCTGGAGTTTATTGTTTTAACCTAAACTCTGGGTGCCCTTATTTTGACATGGGCAGCTAGTAGTTTTGGGTTTTGCAGATTTATATTCACAGGATCCTGGTTTACAGCTGGAACGATATCCGGAAAGCTTTGTATCCGTATATCTCATTCTAGTTGTGTATTGTATTATTTTCCGCTGCTATGTATTTAAATGTAATTTAAATCTCTGATATTTCTGTGTAATATTCATTTATACTCTATATATTCTTGTAATCTGATGCATTGTTGTAATATACAATGAAATGTTCTTCTGTATGCGTTCTGCTGTGGTTTGTTCTCGAACTATCCGTCGCTTTCCTTTACGGGGAAGTTGCGGGTCTTCACAGTTGGTATCAGAGCTTTGGTTTACAAAGCTAGAGAACAAGACACATTAGAAACATACGAAAGGATTCATCAGATATTGGATTAGTAATATCCAATTAGAATGACTCGTTAGAGATAGGATCAGTAGTATCCTAGAACGAGTGTGAAGAGTATATTTTTCAAATAAAAACAATTTTTGTTTTGAAAATTTAAAGCAATTATTCGTATTTGATTATCTATTTATATTGAGTTGGACAGTCCAGTATATATAGATTTTGCGTATACGTCTGATCCGCGTGTATTCGAAGTTTTAATATACTGGATAGATATAGAGTCACACTCTAGTCGCCCGGAGACGATTCTGATGATAGTCTAGACATCATCAGAATTGGTATTCGAGTTTCGAAGGTGTGATTTTCTATATATTTCCATTAGACTGGTGTGAGAACCAAAACTTATATATAGCTAGAATACATTGTTGTGATTTGGCATCAAAACATGATTTTCTTTATATATATCAAAATTATGAATTTGAAAAGCTAATTCACTAATTGATTGATGGTTGTATTGTTTGATTATTGTTTGAATAATTAAAATTTGGACCACTTAGTTCATTTGAAACAAATATTGAATTGTATTGAAAATTGGTTGCATTTGCTTGCATATACATATATATCATTGAACAGGTCATAGCAAGGAGGCTAGAGCAGAGAATAAAATTTGTTTGCCCGACAAATAGGTACATGTTTACTACATAATTTCCTGTTTTGTTTGGGTGATGATGATTTTATGAGCCTATTGGCTAGCCGCTTGGCTTTTTCTTTTTCTTTTTGAGATCTGAAGGACCGGGGAAGCTATTTGAAATTTCCCGATGCTCCCATTGCAGGGGAGGTTATGGCGAAATTTTTCGAAAATTTAGGGTGTTAGCCAAATTTTTGAAACTTTGAAAATTCTCAGAAACTGAAAAGTTGGAGAACGGAAGCCAAATCGAATGTAGAGTTGAATTATCAAACCACTTTCGACTTTGTTCCTTTTCGGGGACGAAAAGTTTTAAGTGGGGGAGATTGTAACAACCCGGAAAATCTGGGCCAGTTTAAAATTTTTATTTTGGCAATTTTAGCGAATTTTGATTATTTAAAATGAATTATTTTAAATAATATCGACGAGAAACTTATTTTGAATAGAATTCGAACGTATATATTATACGCGTCGCCGTTAGAATATAAATATTTATATATAATTATAAATAGAATTAAAAATGGCGCGGTAGTTCGATAATTCGATTTCAAACTTCAATTGAATGTACCGGGTGCAAAACAATCCGGATTTTAGTGAAACCAAAAATAATGGAATCTAATAGTGAATATCTTTCCAACGAATCCGAAAAATCAAAAGTTAGTAGCGGGAATCAAAAGTTATGTCCAGTTGAAAATTCTGAATAGTCGCTATGGAATTCAGGCCCTTAAAAATGGACATTTTGCAAATGACCTCGGATTTCGACGAAACCACTTTTGTTGGATCCGCAGTGTCAAGTTATCGCTAGGTTTCAAATTTCATAATTTTTCGAGTCAATATGTGAGCGTGGCAAAGGAAAACGTGTTTTAACCATTTCAGTTGATTTTAATCGACTGGAAATTGGCCATTTTTCTAACGGTCTCAGAATTCGACGAAACTAGTTTTGTTAGGACCGTATCGTCAATACGAAGCTAGAAAATATTTTTATGGAATTTTTCTAGTTAGTATGTGACCCCGGTAATTTGAAACGTACGTTTAAAATTCAATAAAGTGATTTAAATGTAAATTCAAAGGAAACTGATCGAAACGGTCAAATCAGCTTGCGATACATATCCCATTGTGTTCGGAATGGGGGGGAAACGCTATGGGCGACAGGCGGTGGACCTCGTTTTGAGGTCGTATGTGAAAGTCAACCTTTAAATAATTAAATAAATAAAATAATACAAAAAAAAAAAAAAAAAAAATATTCCTTACTCTCCTTTATTTCTTCTGGCCCCCCCCGTTTCAATTTCAGTTCTTAAATAAAATAAAAAAAAAAAAAAAGGGGGAAAGCCATCGCGCGATGGCGACAGCCTACCGCCGCCCGAACCCTCCACCGACCCACCTCCCTCCAGCCTCACCTTGGCCACCGCGACGACAGAAGACCCCTCCCCTCGACTGGCGCCTGGCGCGAAGGCCCCACCCCTGCCCTCCTCGACGAAGACGAGACGCCCCCCCCCCCCCAAATCGTTCGACGCCTCCGCGACCCTGGCCAGCGAGCCTGTGCCGCCGCCTCGAAGCCAGGAGCCTCCGACGATCAGCAGAACCCCCCCCCCCATCTGTAAGTTTTTGTTTTTGTTTTTGGCTTTGCTATTTTATTTTCAAGTTTTAGAAAACTGATTTTAATTAATTTTAAAAACTGTTTTTTTTTTTTTTTTTTTTTTTTTTTTTTTTTTTTTTTTTTTTTTTTTTAGATTTAAAAACAGAAATGTTAAACTGATTTTAGATTTAAAAATGTTAAACTGATTTTAGATTTAAAAATGTTAAAACTGATTTTAGATTTAAAAATGTTAAAACTGATTTTGATTTAAAAATGAAAAAAAACTGAATTTGTTTTATTTTTAAAACTGAGTTTTATCTACTTTAAAAGCTGAAGCTAGATTTTTATTTTATATAGTATATAGTTTAGATTTTTAATAGAAAAGAATTTTTATTTTTATATGTATAGGGCATTGAAGTAAAAATAGAAATTCATATGTCAAAAAGATTAGATTTTGAAAATGAAATAGATTAGATTTTTATCGATATGAATGTGAAGTAAAAATATGATTTTTATATTTTTTTAAAGTATTAAAAATATAATCTTTATAGGATAGAGAATATAAAGATATCATCTTTGTATATGTAGCGAAATAAAAATCTGATTTTTATTTTATATACATTGAAATAAAGTGGTGATTTTTATAAAAGCGAAAACTTTATTTTTATAAAGGTGAAATCTATATTTTAAAAATTTGATTTTTACATTGTTAAAAAGAAAAGAAACTGAAATGGTCATTGATTCAAAAATACAAGCAATCTTGATTTGAAAATAAAAAGACATCACTTTTGAAAATATAATGGAGAATATAAAAATTCGATTTTTATATATAAAAATTCGATTTTTATATATTGAACTTTGAACTAAAAATTCGATTTTTATATATTGAACTTTGAACTAAAAATTCGATTTTTATATATTGAACTTTGAACTAAAAATTCGATTTTTATATATTGAACTTTGAACTAAAAATTCGATTTTTATATATTGAACTTTGAACTAAAAATTCGATTTTTATATATGGAACTTTGAAATAAAAATTCGATTTTTTTTTTTTTATATATATAGTGGCCTTGGGCAACGAAGGTGACAAAAAGGCGAAACGACGAAGACTTCTGCAAATGAAGTGCCGTGGAGCTAGGATAGCTATAAGTGAGAATTTCTCACCTTTCAATTTATATTTCTAGTTATATATATATATACTAGGATGCAGACGGTGCTTATTAGAAGCACCCGACACCCGTCCACATACCATGGACTTGTTTGTTTGGATTGTTTGGTGATTGATCGAGATATTGGTTTGAATGTGGTTTGTGGTGTGAAAAATCGAATCGATAAATTGGTTAGGATTAGACGTGCGCCGTTATAAGGCGAAGGAGTAAGACTAGGTTAGACTCTTACTCCAAATTTTGTGGTTTGCAAAATGAAATTGATTTGATTGATGAGTGAATGGCGTGGGCCTTCACTAGACCGGGGATTAGGCTAGGCCTTGTCCCGTTTCTAGTATCGTGCCGTTATGCCGCCGAAATTTTCTAAAATATGTTAGAAAATAAAAATATCATTTTATTGTGTAAATGAATAATAGAAATTCATATGATAGAATAAAATGTTTTATCGTTAAAAATACAATTTTTAACGTGAATATGAATATAGTGAAAGTGAATAAAATAAATATTCATTTACAAACCAGATGGTTTGTTTATGTACACTTATTTGAATGACATTGATTGGGTCGATAAATTTTACACATCGCCTAACTGCACAAATAAAATATGTGTTTGATTGTTTGAAACCCCACACGGGTGTTAGGATGAAATTTGAAGTTCACTCATCCTGATTGATTAAATATGTCGATCGATTGATTGACATGCTGTTGTAAGCGTTGAATATCTATATTTGATGCTTATACAGTGTAGTGCACTTTGGTTGATGGTTGATTATTTTCAATGCTATTATATACATGTGTTGTATGAAAATCCATATAATTAATTTTATATGGTAATTGATTGGGCCTCATTCCAGTTTTGAAAAAGAAATATTTGAAATAGAATATTTGAAAATAAAGGAATATATGAAGCCGTGTTGATTAGATTGACGCCATTTTGACGAGAACGATATTTATATCGATTTTATCGATTTCGAAATGAATTGAATTGAAAACGAATTCAAAATGAATTGAATTGAAAACGATTTCGAAATGAATTGAATTGAAAACGATTTCGAAATGAATTGAATTGAAAACGATTTCGAAATGAATTGAATTGAAAACGAATTCGAAATGAATTGAATTGAAAACGATTTCGAAATGAATTGAATTGAAAACGAATTCGAAATGAATTGAATTGAAAACGATTTCGAAATGAATTGAATTGAAAACGAATTCAAAATGAATTGAATTGAAAACGAATTCGAAATGAATTGAATTGAAAACGATTTCGAAATGAATTGAATTGAAAACGATTTCGAAATGAATTGAATTGAAAACGAATTCGAAATGAATTGAATTGAAAGCGATTTCGAACTGAATTGAATTGAAAACGATTTCGAAATGAATTGAATTGAATATGAATTCAAACTGAATTGAAATTTGAATTGAATAGAAATGAATTTTAAAACGAATTTATAAGGAAGAATTCAATTTTTCTTTGAATTGAAATGGAAGTTGAAATAGGTTTTGAAACGATTTTAAAACTATTTATATAATTCGTTTTGAATAGAAATCGACGAAATATATATTATATATATTATATATATAATATAATGGCCTGAATAGAACGCGCCGCGCCGCGGCAGTTCGCGAATTTCGACCATTTATTTCAAACGGACATTACGGGAGATCCGACCGTCGGATTCTCCTAAAACCAGAACCGTTGGGTTCGTATCGAAAAGAGCTTTCTAACGAATGTTAGAAATTTGAAATCTAACGGTTGGATTTGGAATTATGTCCAAATCAAATTTGAAAAAGGTCGCTGTAAGTGCAGTTCGATGGCCGTTGATGGAAATCGACTGTACGGGCCTTGATAAAATTATTAAAAATAGTAATAATTTATGTAAAATCATAAGAAATGATTTGTGAAGATTTGGGATGAAAAACTCCATATTTGAAAAGATAAAAATAGATTTTTATCGAAATGAACTAGTTTTGAACTAGAATTATAATTCTATTTATTTTTAAATAAATAAATTGAATTCGAAAAGGGTTTTGAAAATAACCAAAATTTCCAATGATTGCATTGGAGTGGATTTAAATCGAAATTGTCTTCGGAATATTTCGATATTGGAATTCGTGATATTACAGGTGTTGTTATGGAAATTTGAAAGATATATATTTGTATCGTTATTTCCAATACGACATTTGTTAGTCGTAGAATTCGATATTGAATATAAGCCGATGTATTTTCTATTCAGAGCCTTGTATTGAATATCGAATGTGATTTGGGTTTGTCGTGAATGGTGTCTTCACTAACACTGTTCTTGAACCCAGTTGAGAAAAGATTAAATCTTTTTATTTAGATTTAATGAAGTGTACCAATTAAATGATATTTAATTGGAATTGAATTGATATTGATTTTTGGGTTTATCGTGAACAGTGTTTTAAATAACACTCGTTCTTTAACCCGATAATTAATGGAATGATTTTTGGGTTTATCGTGAACAGTGTTTTAAATAACACTCGTTCTTTAACCCGATAATTAATGGAATGTGACTTTGGGTTTATCGCGAACCGTGTTTTTAGATGACACTGATTCTTTAACCCAGTCACAGATTAAAACTAAGTGGAGTTTTAATAAATCTTTAATTAGATTTGAATGTGAAATTTAGAAACTAACTGTCGGTTAGCCAAGCAGAATGGTTTTCTGGATATTGATCTGATGTTGGTTTCGGCCTTCGGGGTTAATATTTGGGGAATTATTCTCTTGATTAATTTACGGTTAGTGACTAATGAATTGGAATGAGGCGTATGTTGTGTTTGTGTAACACTTTTATAATATATACGTGAGTTATTCGGAAAGACCGGGTTTATCCCATTCTGAATAACTGATACGACGATAAGTCGAAGATGAAGACGATGGTCGAAGACCGGAAGTCTTCACGTCGTTTGGGTGATAACTGATGATCTTGATTGGGCTGTACACCCAAGAAGATGGAAACAGTTGGTGATCGTCCAGACGTACTTGGAGATCGATGGATATGCGGGGTACTAGGTGCCTCCGGTTTCGTTCAGACCCAGAACGGACTTGTAAATGGACTGTGTGTCTGACATCGGATTTCATTCTGTGTGACTGATATCGGTTGCATAGGATGGTTTGCCTGTGTGGCATGCTAAGATGCAAATGATCAAGGCTTCTGTTGAAAAGCAAAGTCTTGTGGTGATGATCAAAGCACGGCCTTTGTGGCGTAGCTTTGTGTAACGTTTACCTCGCGTGTTTCACACCAGGTATGAACCAAAAACGGGAGACGGACCTCAGGGAGGACTTGCGTTTCTTTCTAGCTAGAAGTGGCGTCAGTGGTTTTACACGCCCTGACGAGTTTGACTTATGTGGTTGTTGCTGTTGCGAGGCGCCTCGGTTATATCGGTTTCGGCCGAATGCATTCTGGTCGGCTGACGGACCAGACTTACACCCCATAGGGTGGGGAGACGTATTGTTCAGGCATAATAATCCACTCCGTGTGGACCGGCCCTGACGATCCAAGGGGCAGTTGCGGCTGTTCCTGAGGGGCGGGCTAGAGCGTCTCGAATCGGTTGAGGACTATCTTTTGCCTCGGTTCATAGATGGAAATCCAATTTCCAAATACGTGACATTTGCGGTTTTATTTGTAAACCTATATATGGCGACATAGTGGCATGGGACGCTCATGCCGCCTATGATTGATACTTATGATTTGAAGTTGTTTTATACACTTATAATAGTATCAAATGATTTGTTTTAAAACGTATCAAGCATCCTTTGGCTGTTATAAGGGAAAACCCTATCCTCGACTGCGTTGCATTGTGTGATGGGACCTGGGTCTTATAACAGCTTCATTTTTCTTTATTTAGCATTGCGCTGTTTGTTTCATGCACTGGTATTCTTGGGAGGAAACCCGTTCCGTATTATACGGCGTGGTCCCTTGATTTACCTAATGATTTAAAATAAAGATTAATAACTGTTTTAGTTCTCACACCAGTCACATGACTGACCTGGAGTTTATTGTTTTAACCTAAACTCTGGGTGCCCTTATTTTGACATGGGCAGCTAGTAGTTTTGGGTTTTGCAGATTTATATTCACAGGATCCTGGTTTACAGCTGGAACGATATCCGGAAAGCTTTGTATCCGTATATCTCATTCTAGTTGTGTATTGTATTATTTTCCGCTGCTATGTATTTAAATGTAATTTAAATCTCTGATATTTCTGTGTAATATTCATTTATACTCTATATATTCTTGTAATCTGATGCATTGTTGTAATATACAATGAAATGTTCTTCTGTATGCGTTCTGCTGTGGTTTGTTCTCGAACTATCCGTCGCTTTCCTTTACGGGGAAGTTGCGGGTCTTCACAATATGTAAGAAAGGATCATATGTACAATGATATATGTGTTTGCGGTGCACGCGATGCAAAGAATACCACCATCTTTTTCCCCCACACTTGGTTCTAGCCCCATGAGTCCCATTCCCACTGTGTCTAGACATGTTTTCTAACAAGCAAGAGTTTTTGAAAACCATCTCATCTTTAAACCTAGATTTATAGTCCAGGAGATAAATATCCAGGGTCCTCCTAACCTGAAGTTTTTCAACCAAGCCAGCATTCCAAAAGCAATTCATGTATTCAACAAATTTGTCAATGTAATCTTTCAAAAATTTGTGATCGTATATAAATTCAGTGAAAGTTGAAATCTGACTGTTGTTCAAGACTATGTGATCACATTTCTCATCATTAACTGACAACGTATTTTCGACATTGATAATTTCAAGTTCATTTGAAATTTTCTCAAAGTTAAAATTTTCGAACTTGTGGCATGAATCTACTTGGTCCTCATTTGGCAACTCATCCTCGTACAATCCAAGAAACTAATGTTCATTAAAATCCATTTCCACTTCTGAGTTTTTGAAAAATTCAACATTTTCATTTGGTTCAATTTCAAAAATTTCAAGTTTCTCGCAGCCTGAAAGAGGAAGATCAAAATCAGAGTTTAAATCTTTTTCCTGAAAAGAGTTGAAATCCAAATCATCTATCGAATTTTGAACAACTTCATCAAGATGATTATTCTCAATTTCCAAAGTCGTTGTTTGAAAATTTTCAATGTCAGTAGAAATTGGATTATTTTCTGATTCAAGGCTTGTTTGAATTTGATTCTGTTGCTCTCGTTGTTCCTTCAAAGATGTCAATAAACAAAGAAGTTCATCGGCCTTTTTATTTAGCCTTTCCGCCCTCTCATCAAAATTACATTCTTCAGAGTCGTTGATTTGAGAGATCTCGTTTTGGATTTCTTGATTTTCAAAATTATAGTCCACATCAATTTCACTATCAAAATTATTTCCAATCTGGTGGTTGTTTGCATTTTCAGAAAAATGACAGTGATATTGGAAATCATTTTGATTATGAAAATTATGTTCATAACCAAAATTGTTAAAATTCGAGGGAAAATTGCAATTTTGGTTAGTTTCAAGATGTTGATATGGGCTATAATTTTGAAAATTTTGGTTTACAACTCCATATTGATGTGGATCAAAGCTATATGGGGATTCAAAGCTATTTTGATGTGGATCTAGCCCATAATCGAAATTATTGATATCGCAATTTCGATCATATCCATGGTTTTGAAAATGTTGGTCAGTTGGAAAATTTTGAAAATTGGCGTTGAGCTCATGAAATTTTGGAAAATCTTGCTTCATGAGTTGTATTTCATACTCATACTCTTCAAGAGGACGTCTACTCCGACTATTATCCCACATTTCTCTCAGGGATTTTTTTTTTGAATTAGACATTTGAATGAAGTCAGGGTAAGACATAAATTATTCTCACTTCAAAATAGTATAAAAGAACGAGTTGTGCTCTATTAATTAACTGAGGAAGAGGGTCTTATGGCCGTTTACGTATAGTATAAATACTAAGGGATACGACCAATGTTTTACGGGTAGTATCAACCTCTTTTGCTAATAGTTCTGCGATCCAATTATACGAGACAATCAACTTCACAAAACACCACTTTTCAATTATATTATTTTGAAATCTCTAATCAGATTTATTGTTGAAATACAACGAGAGATGATTTTGGTTATGGAAATTCGTTTTTCACAGACAGAATCAGAAATTTCAGTAGCAGAACAGTCACAGAAATAAATCGCAGAATTAAATTTTTTTTACAAGCAAGCCGCTGCCCCTGCAGAAGATTTTTACAAGCAATTTCTATATATTTTTCTTTGCAGCAGAGCACTTGTAGAGTTAAAAGAAATTTACAGTGGGGTATGGCTGTCCATCCAAAAAAAATGAGTAGCGTCAATGATTGAAATCTCACTATTTGCAATTTCTTTTGATTTCTGAAATCTTGATTTGTTGCTTGAACTTCAGTCACCTTGTCCTTAGTTCGAAATCTCTCTTTTTTTTTGGTTTTTTTTTGAATGAATTGAATAACAAAAAAAGCACAAGAAAAAGAAACAAAGGAATTAACAAAAAAAAAGCTAAATTTTTGGAGAAGATGGTTCTGAAGTGTGGATTGAAAAAAACTGTGGTGAAATGAGATTATGTGAGAGGAAGGGGTATTTGATCAGAGGGAAGAAATAAAGCAGGGAAAAATAATTGAAAAAAAAAGAATGAATCTTTTTATGACCTTCCCTTTTTTTATTATTATTGAAAAAGTGGACAAATAGGAAAGAAACAAATGACAAAAAAAATGGGAAGTGAGATTTCAGGAAAGAAAGAGAATTGTAAAGGAAGGAAGGAAAGTAATTGTAAAAGATTTGGAAAAGGGATTGAGAAGGGAAAGCAATAAAAGAGAAGACAAAAACAGAAAGATTTTTTTTTGTTTATTGTTGTAAAATTAGAAGAGGAGTTTTTTTTTTTTTTTGAAAAGAAAGGGAATTTGTAAGAGAATAAAAGAAATCAAATGTATTGAGAACAAGAAAGACAAAAGAAGAAAGGAAAAAAAATTGCAAAAGAGGAATCTTTTTTTTTTTGAAATTTGTAAAAAGAAAAAGAATGTAGATGATTGGAAAGAAAGTGGAAAGATGGAAAGAACAAAGGAAAATTGAAAGTTGTTTTCTTTTTCAATGAAGGAGAGAGCCGGAAAGAAATAAATGAAAAAAAATGGAAAGAAAGATTGTAGGAGGTGAATGAGAAATGCAATTGGAAAGAAATAAAAAAAAAAGAATGCAAGTTTTTTTTATGAAAATTTGAACAAGAAGAAAGGGAAAGAAATGAATGGTAAAAACCCAAAAAAAAAGGAAAAAAAAATTAAAAGAGGAAGGAAATAAGAGAAAAAAGCAAGGTTTTTTTGAGTAGAGAGGAAGGGTAGAAGAAATTGAGGAAAGAAATAAAAGCAGACAAAAACAAGAAAGAAATCAAAGTAAACAGAGAAGAAATTTCGAAAGTTTTTTTTTTAGAAAGTTGTAGACAAAAGATGGAAACAAATAAAAAGAAAAGGAAAGGGAAAAGAAAAATATGAAAATCAGCGAGGTGGTAGAAAGATGGAAAGAATTTGAAGAAAAATTAGCAAGTTTCTTTTTTTGTATATATTTTTTCTTTTTGAAGAAAGAATTAGATTGGAAGAAACGCAAACAAAAAAAAAGAAATAAATGAAAATAAAAAGAAGGAAAATTAAAAGAAAAATGGGCAAGATTTTTTTTTTTTTTTGAAAGATTGTAAAAGAAGAAATGAATATAAAAGTAGGAAGGAGGATTGAAAAATGAAATGAATATAAAAGTAGGAAGGAGGATTGAAAAATGGAAAGGAATAATTGAAAATAGGAAAAGAAATTGAAAGAAAAAAAGGCAAGAAATTATTTTTTTTCTCTTGCTTAGTTCATGACAGTATCAATGTAATTAATACGCCACATCACTAATTGAGATTTTTTTCTATATGTACAAGAAACAAAAATATATACAAAATAAAATAAAAACTAACACGAATCGGAAATTAAATAAACAATAAAATTCAATCGTTACCTCCCCGGCAATGGCGCCAAAAACTCGATCGACGCTAGAAAAGCACGATATTTGTAATAAAATTCTGCAAGCGTACAGGTGTGTAGCATACAGGTCGAACACAGGGAGGTAAATTAAAATTAAATTATTTATCTAATCTCTTGGGCGAGTTAGACAAAGCCTGGAGATTTTGTTGAAATAAAAACAAATTGAAATTGCGAACTTAGGATTATCGTTGAATCTAATCAACGATTAATCACTAAAGAAAGTAAATTGCAAAACAAGAACAACAAAGCAGAAAATAAAAGTGCAGAATAAGAAGAACAACAAAAAGTAAATTAGGATTGTCGTTGAAACTAATCAAACGACTAATCACTAACAAAAAAATGTAAAATACAATTGGTGTTCTTCCAAAACTAATTGTGAAGACAACACTGATTGCTAAGAAAAAGAAAAATGCAGAAATAATAAAAAGAAGAAGAACTGTTATTAATGGAGAAGAGAATATAGAATAGGATAGGATAGGATGGTGGCTACAATGCTATTACAAGGGTATTTATAGGAGATAACCAAACCCTAACCCTAACCCTAATACAATGATAAATGGGCCTTAGGGAAATCGCAAGAGAGTTTAAAATAAGAAACATAAATGGGCCTTAGATAAATAAAGCAAATTTGGGCCTTTTCTTTTTTTCCTCTTGCTTCCTTGACACTTCTTCATTAATTTGTGATGTGCAAAGCCTTTTTATCAATCCTTTTCTTGTCCAACAGCAACTAGATGTGAGATCTTCATCTACAATTCTTCAAAATGTAAATATATATCAATTTCATCTCTATTTCTCTACTTTTCTAGTTGCATACGGGCTGGGTTGGAATATCTGTAAAGGTAACAAAACAACACCCAAGTAATATTTATTTATATACAAAAGATAAGATATAAGAGCATAAAATAAACACATTTCTATGTCAATCAATGCCGTCTATGATTGATATTATGATTGAATTTGTTTTTGAAACATATCAACACTAGTAATAATATCAAATGATTTCGTTTTATACGTATCAAGCATATTTGGACATTATAAGGTAACACTCTATCCTCCGGCTTGCGTTGCATTGTGTGATGGGACCTGGGTCTTATAATGGCTTCGCTTTTCTAAAAAGCATAGCGTTGTTTAAATGATTTGTTTTATTACATGCACTAGCAATCACTGGAGTAAACCCGTTCCGTGTCAGCGGCGTGGTCCTATGATTTGCCATATTATTATTGTTTAACTAGTTAAGTAGATTTCTCATACCAGTCCCATGACTGACTCGTAGTTTGTTTCACTTTGCAAACTCGGGTGCCCATATTTTCCATATGGGCAGTCGAGTAGCTTATTTTGCAGATATTTTGAGCAGGATTCTGGATCGAAGCTTAAAGCTGTGTCCAGGCGTTTATTTGTTTCCGTTGTGCATTGTATTACATTTATTGTAAATTTATCTTCCGCTGTATTAATTATTTTGTATTCTGATGTTACATTATTATGATGTTTATAAAAGTCTTCTGTTATTTGTTCTGATGTGTTGTATACCCAAAGTTAGTGAGCTGGCGATTTCTGACTTTTGGATCAGGCCTGTGTGGTTTATGGTCGATCCAAAGGGCGGTGATTTTCGGGTTACTACACGTTCGCTCAACTTAAGCTCTGATACCAAATGTGATGGCCCGCAAATCCATACCTTCTGAGTTGACTAAACAACACATGTCCAACCGAAATAATACAAAAATATGAGTCATTAGGGTTAAAGAAACATTAATAAATAGAAGAAGAACTTAAAGAAATATCTTAATCTCACAGCGAAGTAAACAAAACATAATAGCATATATCATAACTTTGAAATACAAAACTATATTGTATATACATACCATTATCAGAGTATAATGCAACATTTGATACATTATAAATAACTAACACTGAAGCCTCCTGCTTCAAGCTCCTCCAAGTGTATCTGTAAAAGCATGAAACACTTGGATTCCGTACAAATTTGGGCATCCAAGAGTTTAGGGAAAAACAAACAAAATAAACTCTAGGTCAGTCAGGGGACTGGTGTGAGTAAACTCCAACCATATTGTTTAACTTTGAAAAATCCTTTTGAAAGAAAAGGATAATAGTAAGACCAGCCTGCACATAAACATGGAAGGTTTTTACATTACTATAACCCAAAACATTTTTATATCAAAATCCGGTGATATTATAATAATGTCTAATCAAATAAATGACCAAACAGTAGAACACTTGCATCTCACGCTCTACATACATAGTATAAAATCAAAAACCGCAGGGCGCTTATTGGAGATTGGATTCCAACTATGACAAGGTATGGGGCCACCTCCCGATCAGTGTACTCTAGAGGGGATACACTGGGGTTCAGCAAGAACATCTTGCAACCCGGCCACACATGACCGCCCATTCATTTAGCTTGAGTGTAGCAAATATATTGTCACCTAAGGTTGTCGACCGCCCAACCATAATCCATAAGATAAAAAATAGAAAGAAGAACAAATAATTGAATTTTCTCTAGATCGGTGACAAATATACCCTTCTTGGGTATGACCCAACTAGCCATGTTGCCTGCCCGATTTTTGTCATTTTCCAGTTGTGAGGCTTGAGGCTACGTATACCTTTTTAGAACATCTTACCGCCATTCACTTTGAATGCCACATCGTCAAACCCGTCAAATCACTAGTTGATCTTACCAAAAATATTACGGGTATAAAAGCTAAGAGAAACGAATTCCTCCGCCACCAGACGTAATACATTGAAAAGGTCATCTTATGTGATCTTGTTAGGAATACTTTGTGTAACGTCCCACTTTTCTGTACCAATTTAAGCTGACATTTGACCATCACAGTCAACCCAAATTATACAAAAAGAAGAATGTTAAGAGAAAGAAGTTAGAGGATGAGAAAGATAAGATAGAACTAATAGAATAGAAGAATAAGAAGAACATCAGAATCTCACAACGGAACGAGTAAAATATAACATACAAAAATTCTTTATACAAAAAAAACTGTATATATACATACTAATCATCAGAGTACATCATATATCAGACACAGCGGAAATAACTCTAGATAACTAGCGATGAAGCCTCCTTCTTCCCGCTCTTGAACTCCAAGCGGAACCGAACCTATAAATATACTCGGCTGACCCGAGCACATTTGATTTAAAAAAAAATTCACCCGGATCAGTCTAAAATACTTTCAGTGGTAAACTCACAATAAACAGTTGCTTAATTTTTGAAATCCTTTTTGAAAGAAAGGTAATAGTAAGACCAGCCCACACATAAATACGGACGGTTTTTGCCTTACTATAACCCAAAACAGTTTTGATATATCAAAATCTAGTGATATTATGATAATGTCTATCAATCACAAATAAATAACCATCTAGTAGAATGCTTGCATCTCACGCTTTACATATTTATTATAAAATCAAAAATCGCGGGGCTCTTATTAGAGAATGGATTCCCCCAGACAAGGTATGGGAGCACCTACCGATCAGTGTACTCTGGAGGGTACACACTGGGGTTCAACAAGAACGTCTTGCAACCCGACCTCACATGACCGCCCACTCATTTAGCTTGAGTGTAGCGAATATATTGTCACCCACAGTTGTCGGCCGTCCAACTGTCATCCGAAGATACAGAATCGAAAAGAAGAACAATAATGAATTTTCTCTAGATCGATGACAGATATACCCTGCTTGGGAATAACCCACCTAGCCATGCTGCCCTGCCCAATTTCTGTCATTTCCCGGTTGTGAGGCTAGAGGCTACATTTATCTTCTTAGAATAGCACACCATCATTCACTTTGAATGCCACATTGTCAAACCCGTCAAATCACTAATCGATTTCCTTAAATTATTATGGGTATGAAAGCTAAGAGAAACGAATTTCTCCGTCACCAGACATAACACCTTTAAGAGATCAACCGTATGTGATTCGTTAGGAATACAATGTCAGACATTCGTCCATACAAGTTGTCCTGGGACTGGACAAACCGAAGGCACTCTCCTACCGCATCCCATATAGGAATCACCACAGGGATCAATAGCGAGACATCCTTGCAATCCGTCGATTCCAACCACGACAGAACCACAGTGTATCTCTGGGAGCTAACCAGAGATTATAAGTAGTTCTTCCGCTTTATGAAGTTCTACGGTCTTCAGTTGCTCCGTCTTCATTCCATGCAAGTTAGCTTCGTACGTAACGTTGAATCGAAGTGGTTTTGGGACTAGTTCCCATCCCGGTCTCTTCGAAACAACACGTCAAAAAGGTCCAGTACATTTTAGTGATAGTTTGGTGTTTTAACTATCAATATCAAAACAGTATGATCAAGTAAATTGGCAACTCAGATCCTTCCCCTTAGAATCATTCTTAAGTAAAAGCTTATTTAAAACCATTGACTAGGTTTAAACTTCGTTATAAACTTCCTAATTATAACTCGAATCAAATCTTTACAATGATCCATTTCATATCCCCTTATACATTGAAAACCTCCTTTTAATTTCTCCGCTTAGACTTAATTAAGTAACCCTCATTCAAAAACATCATATTCACTTCACAACCATTTTATAACTTTGATATAATACCTCTTTTATAATACAATTAAATTTCATTTCAAATCTCGATTTCCTTCTTCCATTAGGGAGTAATTTCCTTTAATTATTATTAATTACGATAATAATTAATTCCATCCTTTAAGTATAAATAGTTTACTTTCTTATTGATTAGAAACAGATTAGTTAATCCCTCCCTTAATCAATAGCAAGCTATATTCATAATTATTAATTAAATAATCATTTTTAAACTTCGTTAAATAAAAAGATTTTTATCATTAAATTAAAACAATATACGTTAGACCACTTCCAATAGATTAATCGGAAGCTGATTATTCTAATTACTGTTTTCTAATTAACTAATTGACTTAATCAACTCTCCTTACTTATTTAACTGATTTTAATTAATTAATCTAAAAATGTCACTTAACCGTTTTACTTAAAACAGTTATCCTAAAACACTAACCTGTCAGTTAAATTTATGATCTCTACGCTTATAGATTTAAAACATTATATATAATATAATCTAACTTATCGACTTATTATAGAACTTCTATAATTAAACTTTACTTCAGTTATCAAAATAAATTTTATAACTTTATTTACGTCGATTCTCCCGTTGATGCATTAACGTTTTAAAAACAGGATCTTAGATCGTTACTGCCGACTACTAAATCAATAATCTCTATTATTTTAAAGAATCACATAAATGTGAATTTCAACTCTAGGTTAAATATTCAATCAATATCATTATTAGGGTAAACAGTTCTATATATTTAAATAATATAAACAACATACAGTGTATTTGAGGAATCCAGTCGGATCCTTCCAGCCTATCCGTCCCAGTATCACTGATAATAATATATGAACAATATTTAAATCAAAAAATCTAATACGACAAATATAATTTGTGGACAACCATTAAACAAGCAAGACATGCAATCATTCAATCAAAGATAAATTATTTTTATATGAATTTAACACTACATAGAAATCCAGAAAAGTGTGAGAGTTAACTCACATTTATTCGACTGACGATCGACACATTTGTTTTGCTTAACGAAAGCTGGACTGCTTCCAATCCCTTCTGAAATGACTCAACATTGTAGTCTTCTTTACTGTGATTACACCGTGATTCGTTTAGCGTAGCTTTGAATTCAAACGACTGAGTTATGCTTATAATAATATTCAAACGATATACTTAACTTTAATTAATTAATTATCTAAATTTATATTTTTACCTTGAACTACAATTTCACACTTGCTCCTGTCATGTTCTCATTGCTTCGTCTGAATCCCCATTGTTTCACAATCACCAAAATTTAGACCAACTTATACAAAATACGCTCATGGGTTTCCTGAACCCCATGTTGACCCTCAACTGTTTTTCCTTTACATAGCTAACACCAAGATCCTTCCTTGAACAACCACGAGCCAAGTTCCGCATAAAATAATCATTATAATCCTTGACAATCCTCATTATAATATCAAAAGTTGAAATTCCTTCGGTTCACTTTGTTTCCTTAAATTTACCAATGGATTCGACAAATTTATTGACATCATTACTAGCTCCACTTGTATTGGCATATGGAAGAGAATCATGGGCTACGTAATCAGTCTTGTGCTTGTCAGTGAATTCCATTGTGACCACCCAGCTAGCGCCACCTCAACTCATGTCCCCCTTCCATGCTGCTAACGTTCTCCCAGTTGCTCGCGAAATTCCCACTCCACAAAAACAAACATCGCAACCCCTATAAATCCACTGCTTCTACCCGAACTGAACCAACTTCTAGAAAGTATTTTCCGCATGGCAACCCCGCCCAAACCTTTCCAGACTACCGCGCTTCTACTGCGCTGACCATCGCCGCTGCTGCAGCTGACCCAACCTCTCCAGCTACTCCCTAGCGAAGCTCCACCGAAGTCCAACATGCCCACGCAGCCATTATAAATACTAACTTCACCCCTTGTTTCCAGTACGAAAACACACGAGATCATGGCCACAAGTGTTTTTTCCACTTCATAAACTCCCAGTCCCATGCAAACTCTTACATGCTTCATTGTGCATAGTGCACCTGCAGACTTCGCCCCATAACGTTCAAACCCCGGAACACCCAGTCGTGCGCAGCTGCCAGAAATGTACTCATCTACTTCCCCTTTAACAAACCAAATCCATAGCTCAGTTTGCCATTGACTGCGAAACCGCCTCGGACTTCGCCATGCCACACTGCGCCAAAACCGTCCACATAGCCGCAACTCCATCTATCAATCAACGGAACCCATACTCGACCCTGTCACTTCCTCCTTATTTCTCACACATACATTCCAAAACCATCACGTCTACGTACTTCATCCCTCTTCACTATTTTATGATGCTACTCTACTTACGACGCAACCAAATCACCGCTTAGCCCTATCAAACCTTCTCCGTTAAACCGCTGCGCCGGCTTCAGGTAAGCATCACCGTTCAAATTCTGAAACTTCTCCATCTCCCCACCAACATCTGTCCTCCTCTCCTGTATATTTTCTATGCGGCGCTGGAAGTGGAAATATCAACACATCCTTTGCTCGCTTTGGCAATTTATATTTTTCATTGAGTTTTCTGGAGTTTTATTTTTTGTCTGAAAAGGAAGAAGACCATCGGTTTAAATAGAAAGAAAGAGGACGTTGTTTTCTTCCTAGTACAGCTTAGGCATGTCTTTAGGGAAATGGGGTGGCATGCACGCATTTACTTATAAAAAGAAATGGTGATGGTGTCCAAACTTGTTTAGACTGTATTTGCATAAAGAGTATTAAATTTTGATTTGACTTTACCTACTTCGTTGGGAAGAAGTATAAGGTAACTTTAGTTTGTTTTTACACGGTAAATGGATGGTTGGTAGATATATAGGGACGACGTGCTTGTTTGCAGGGATTACGGCGCGTATTCAGGAAATAAGGATGATTTTCTCGCTTAGGTCCATGCACACCTTACCCGTAGGAAATGGGCATGAAGATATTTTTAATTTATTTGATTTTACATTTTGTTTTATTTGATACGGTAACGGTTATTATTTCTACCTCTAATTTACACGACCGTTAAATACACGCACCGCTATATACTAGCTCTAACCATAACGAAAATAATTACATTGCTTCGTCTGGTCATTCTGGTTCCAACGAAATTTATTTCGTTGAAAACGGACTTAGTTTGCACATCGCCAATATTTTGATTTATCGGTTCACCTCTAAATATCTATTACCGAGAAAACAACTCCATTTGGCTCCAAACTGGAAATATAGCAATAATTAATTATACGCATTCCAATAAAATTTGTTTCAAGCTCGTTTTAAATAATTTATAAATATATAAATTCGAACTTCATTTTCTGATAATTAAATTCGATATAAAATCCATTTATATCACCAAATCAATATTTAAACAAATTTAAATATTCGTAATTAATGTTCAAAAATCTGGGACATTACATGCTTCTCCCTTAAAAGAATTTCGTCCTCGAAATTACAAAGTAAGAAGAATGTTTCAAAACTAATTTTTTAGAAATAATTATTTTGGAATTATCATCAAAATAAATTCAAACACTTTGAAATTTCCTAAAATTTCACCAGCACCTCCTCTGCGTGGTTCGATCGGTACAACTACAATTGCCACACTGGGCCTCAACTTCTCCAAAAGAAAACAAAACCCAATGGTACTCAACTCAGGGGTATAAACTCAATCACTAACCAATAATATTAAGGTTCACCTGTTTGTCGGGCAACTCAATTCCTATTCCGACGTAAATCAATTCTTTAGCTTCCAATCTGTACTTCAATCTCTGTAACCATAACAAATCCCATGGGCTTCTAATACCTGTACTTTACTCAATTTATAATGTAAATAACAATCCAATAATTTAGTTTTATCCATAACTGATATTGTTTCCAATCATTCTATTTCTGATTAATTATTGATAAATTCTATTCAGCCAAACTGGCATCTAATCAATCATAACACACAATTTAATTAATCATTAATTTTAATTTGTTTGGTTAAATTCAATTATTTAATTTCATTTAACCAGGTTAAATTCCTTTTCCTGATTAAATTAACTAATTTGTCCAATTTTATTCATAATTCAATTCGAATTCCAATCATATCAAGTAAAACAACCAAACATCCAATATTATCATAATTTTAGAAAATTATTTTCTTTTCCTATATAAAAAGATAACTTGGGTAAAATTATTTCATTTACCCTCTTTAAAATAATTTTATATTCAAATTACAAATATGAACTCTCTTATATTTGCTCTCAACTCGATCTGGGGTATTACTGACCTTATCTTTATCGAGTTATGCCACAGAGCCAAGGTTACTACTCAACCAATTGCTCTGATACAACGTTGTAACGTCCCACTTTTCTGTACCAATTTAAGCTGACATTTCACCATCATAGTCAACCCAAATTATACAGAAAGCAGAATGTTAAGAGAAAGAAGTTAGAGGATGAGAAAGATAAGATAGAAATAATAGAATAGAAGAATAAGAAGAACATCAGAATCTCACAGCGGAATGAGTAAAATATAATATACCAAAATTCTTTATACAAAAAGAAACTGTATAAATACATACCAATCATCAGAGTACATCATATATCAGACATAGCGGAAATAACTCTAGATAACTGGCGGTGAAGCCTCCTACTTCCATCTCTAGAACTCCAAGCGGAACCGAACCTGTAAATATACCCGGTCTGACCCGAGCACATTTGATTTAAAAAAAATTCACCTGGATCAGTCCGGAATACTTTCAGTGGTAAACTCACGATAAACAGTTGCTTAATTTTTGAAATCCTTTTCGAAAGAAAGGATAATAGTAAGACCAGCCCACACATAAATACGGATGATTTTTATTGGAGAATGGATTCCAACAGACAAGGTATGGGAGCACCTACCGATCAGTGTACTCTAAAGGGTATACACTGGGGTTCAACAAGAACGTCTTGCAACTCGGCCTCACATGACCGCCCACTCATTTAGCTTGAGTGTAGCGAGTATATTGTCACCCACGGTTGTTGGTCGTCCAACCGTCTTCCGAATATACATAATCAAAAAGAAGAACAATAATGATTTTTCTTTAGATCGATGGCAGATATACCCTGCTTGGGATTGACCCACCTAGCCATGCTGCCCTGCCCAACTTCCATCATTTTCCAGTTGTGAGGCAAGAGGCTACGTTTACCTTTTTAGAACAACACACCATCATTAACTTTGAATGCCACATTGTCAAACCCGTCAAATCACTAATCGGTATCCTCAAAATACTACGGGTATAAAAGCTAAGAGAAATGAATTTCTCCGCCACCAGACATAACACCATTAAGAGATCAAGCGTACGTGATTCGTTAGGAATACTCTATCAGACATTCATCCATACAAGTTGTCCTGGGACTGGACAAACCAAAGGCACCCTCCTACCGCATCCCATACAGGAATCACCCAAGGGATCAATAGCGAGACATCATTGCAATCTGTCGATTCCAACCACGACAGAACCACAGTGTATCTCTGGGAGCTAACCAGAGATTATAAGTAGTTCTTCCGCTTTATGAAGTTCTACGGTCTTCAGTTGCTCCGTCTTCATTCCATGCAAGTTAGCTTCGTACGCAATGTTGAATCGAAGTGGTTTTGGGACCAGTTCCCATCTCGGTCTCTTCGAAACAACACGTCAAAAAGGTCCAGTATATTTTATTGATAGTTTGGTGTTTTAACTATCAATATCAAATAGTACGATCAAGTAAATTGGCAGCTCGGATCCTTCCCCTTAGAATCATTTCTTAAGTAAAAGTTTATTTAAAACCATTGCCTAGGTTTAAACTTCGTTATAAACTTCCTGATTATAACTCGAATCAAATCTTTACGATGATCCATTTCATATCCCCTTATACATTGAAAACCTCCTTTTAATTTCCCCGCATAGACTTAAATAAGTAACACTCATTCAAAAACATCATATTCGCTTCACAACCGTTTTATAACTTTGATATAATACCTCTTTTACAATACAATTAAATTTCATTTCAAATCTCGATTTCCTTCTTCCATTAGGGAGTAATTTCCTTTCATTATTATTAAATACGATAATAATTAATTCCATCCTTTAAGTATAAATAGTTTACTTTCTTATTGATTAGAAACAGATTAGTTAATCCCTCCCTTAATCAATAGCAAGCTATATTCATGATTATTAATTAAATAATCATTTTTAAACATCGTTAAATAAAAAGATTTTTATCATTAAATTAAAACAATATACATTAGACCACTTCCAATAGATTAATCGGAAGCTGATTAATCTAATTACTGTTTTCTAATTAACTAATTGACTTAATCAACTCATCCTTACTTATTTAACTGATTTTAATTAATTAATCTAAAAATGTAACTTAACTGTTTTACTTAAAACGGTTATCCTAAAACACTAACCTGTCAGTTAAATTTATGATCTCTACGCTTATAGATTTAAAACATATTATATAATATAATCTAACTTATCGACTTATTATAGAACTTCTATAATTAAACTTTACTTCAGTTATCAAAATAAATTTTATAACTTTAGTTACGTCGATTCTCCCGTTTGGTGCATTAACGTTTTAAAAACAGGATCTCAAATCATTACTGCCGACTACTAAATCAATACTCTCTATTATTTTAAAGCATCACATAAATGTGAATTTCAACTCTAGGTTAAATATTCAATCAATATCATTATTGGGGTAAACGGTTCTATATATTTAAATAATATAAACAACATACAATGTATTTGAGGAATCCAGTCGGACCCCTCCAACCAGTTCGTCCCTGTATCACTGATAATAATATATGAACAATATTTAAATCAAAATAATCTAATACGACAAATATAATTTGTCGACAACCATTAAACAAGCAAGACACGCAATCATCCAATCAAAGATAAATTATTTTTATATGAATTTAACACTACATAGAAATCCAGAAAAGTGTGAGAGTTAATGTAACGACCCAAAATTTTTGACCGTTCAAATCGACAATAAACCACCCATGTCGACCCAAACAAATCATAAATGTAGGTAGTTATTAGGAAAAGAAAGAAAGAAAGAAAGAAAAGAAAAACCAATCACAGAACCTCACAGCGGAAGGACAACATATAATAAACAAACAACAGTTTAAAAGCGGTTGAAATGTATACCTTGGTTATAACATTCAATGATTATCAGAGTTACATATACATACAGCTGTACATAATAAGCAGCGGGAATAATGCAGCGGATATACATAGGTATAGATAATTGATATACCAAATCTTCGTCTTCGATCTCCAAGCACAGTCATCTTCAAATACTGCAACGTCTGCTGACCCGAGCGTATTGCATAAAAAAACACAACAAACACTCGGATCAGCACTAAATCATTCTCATATTAGTCAAATTAAAATATGAAATAACATAAGTGTCGTGGGTGCAGTAACTCAAGAGATGTTACGGGATTTTCCATCTCTCAAGGATCCGTTAAACTAATACATACATAATATATTACGCTATTATGATAGTGTCTATCCAGTAAAATATAAATACTGAAAATAGCGTAAGCGGGATTACCATATTACCCTTACGCCGTTTATAGGCACCAACAATCTATACAGTACCGTAAATTCACCGTGCTGGTGTTATCAGAGGGCACTCCATAGAAGGCAATGCTAAATCAAAATCGTATGGGGCTCGATATGGATATATATGACAAGGCACTCGAGGCAATGCCCAGGGTAGGATTCTACCAATTACACTCCCGGACCGGTGGTAACGCATAGCAGCCACTACCGCCCACCTCGGAACACACTCCCAAAGTCAAAATGGGCCCAAATAATCATTATCATCATAGTCATAGAAATAGTATCGAAGGAGTGAGTCCGATCAAAGGTGCTACCTCAATTAGTCACGGTATAGCTCCTGTTTTAGTCATTTTAATTCTGACCCGAAGGTCAGGGCTATTTCGCAATCGCTCATCTTCCTTCGATTAAATAATCGCCTTCAAGTCATCATATCTCATTCTGGATACGTCGGAACGTTCACAGATACGTCAAAACGTTTATAGTTGTCAAAGTGGTATCGACACTGACAGAGAGTATGCCTTATGCCGACTCCGGTCTCTTTGACAACCAACGCTTACATCTTTCACATCGGTTCGTTCTTTTACATTTCAAAGGTTCGCTTTCATATCAAAATATCGTATTTTGTCTCGAACCAAATTTATATTCAAAAATCGAATATAGTTTCATATCGAAATATCATAAATCATACCAACCCGATTATATTCTAAAATTACAATATATTTCCATATCTTATATCATAATCATATAGTATTTCAAAAATCGACTTATATTCAAATAGAATATATTCAATCTCAAAAGATTTCAAATTATTCCAAATCGATTCATATTCGAAATTCATTCATATTCAAATAGAATATATATACTTCTATAACTTCTTTCAATTCCCTTAGGAGATAAGTTTATATTTAGTGGAATATATACCATCTTCCATATTTGAAAACGGTTTGAAATCGATTCATAAAGAAATACTTTTATCTCAACTCCATTTCAACAACGATCTTAGATCCAGCACTTTCCATTCGGAGGAAAAATTACACTTATAAGATATAAATTTAAAGGATAGATGTTTATAAAGAAACCTTTATATACATAATATATGTATAGAATATAATAGTAAAAAAAAATTAGGATAAATAAGTTTAAAACACTATATATATATATAGATTTTAAAATTCACTAAATAGTTTTAAATCAAAGAATATAAGAAAAATTTGGTTATATAAAATAGTTATGGATAAAAATTTAATAAATAAATTTCAAGAAAGAATAGCTATAAAAATCAAAATTATACATATATATATATAAATTCTTTACTGAAAATCGATTCTTCCTTCCGAACTTCGATACTCGAATCTAACTCCAGTTTCAATGGAGTTGCTTAGCTCAAGAACTTATTTCAAATCCCATTTCAACCCGTTTCAATTTCAAGGATTCAAGACCATACTCGAATTAGGTTTGAAGAACAATTTTCGAGTATTCTCCATTATCTTGATTCAAAATTTAAATTATATAAGAATTTATTTAAATCTGAGTCTACCCAATTCAAAAAAAAACCCAAATCAAAAATTTGAATTTTTAACACTTCAATTCGCTTAGGAACAAAATTTCTTAAATCATTTCAGGTCATATTTAAGATTCAGATTTCAAGGAAAATAAAACTTATCGAAAACAATACGTTTCCCTCGAATGAAATTTCCATAAAATAGAATTTCGAATATTAAAATCGTTTAACCAACCGATGTCCATATATAGTTTGCTATCCTATGGCCAAGTGAGTCTTAAATTTAATTTCTCGATATTTCGGGATGGATCTATCATTTCAATCCAATTCAGGGTCACAGGTATGTATCATTTCAACCTGTGTTCTTAATTCATTCAATTTGATAAATCCCGGATTTATTAGATGCCCGTAACATCAAAGGTGAGAAATTGGGATTTATCGAAAATGCATGGAATATCATGTACTGAATAACAGCCAGTTCATGCAACATTCATTCATCAATCAAATTAAATCAAGGCATCCATCACATCATTTCATTCAAACAGTAAATGAAATCATTTTACTGGGTAACAAGTGTCGGGATTTCTAATTAGAAATTTAAATTAAATTTAAATAACTAATTATCGATTTTATTTGAATATTGACACTTGCATGTCAAACTTAAACAATCGTTCATCAACAACCCAAACTTGCAACCAAATTTACTTCATAATTTAATTTAATAAATATGGGAATAATTTAGTATTTCGTGAGCGAAGAATCACTCACCTTTGGGGTCCTTGGTGGATCGGACGTCCAACCATAGCCCAAAATTTCACAGTCTCTAAACGCAGCCAGGTTAGTGCCAAAACGTCCGCAATTCCGCCACGATCCCAACGCAACAAACCGCGTCCAAATCCGAGTTAAAACGGGGAAGTTATCAGCATTTTAACTTTTGATATTAAAAATATATAAATTAATTAAATTAATCCCTTACCCAATAGAAAACTGCCACGTCAGCATGGATTCCTATCTTCCCGCTCATGCCCCTCTCTCTCGCTACAGTACATGCCGTGGAAAACAAACCCAAACACCAAACTTTGACCGACTGTGGCCATCAACTCCGGCCACGAGACCGACCGGGACCACCCCCATTCTCTTCCCATCATCGAGGCGCTACCTCCAGCATCCATGGGACCACCTCCGATCAAGCCTCTCGCCGCCGCCGAGACTTCAACCACACGTGAATTCCAAGCTTCAACAGAAAAATCCCGGCCAATCCCTCCACTTTAAACCACACGGATACCATCAACAAACTCGTACGAATCTCCTCTTCGAAACCCATATCTCGATTTCTTCAATTAACTGCCGAATCGAAAATCCCCAAAATCGCATCTAGGGTTTCGAAAACAGAAAGGTTTGACCATGATTTCCGGCAAAACCGTTGACTGCATGTCGCAATAAATTGCAGATCTAGGTTCTACTCATCGAGAGCTTCGATCTGATATATAATACGATGTGTTTTGAAGAGATTTGATTTTTGTGTTGAAATTTTATTTTGAAACTAGGGTTTGAAATGGTTTCAGCCATTAGAAGAAGACTTGGATTGAGAAAAATGAACGTAGAATTAGAAAATGGCTGATGAGTGGCAAAGGGAATATATATATATATGTGTAGAAGGCCCAATATTAGAAATAACCGATTTATCCTATTACAGTCGATTCCATTCGCAATTTCTCTCGTACGATCAAACGGTAAGTTGGATTGTAACGCAAATTGAAATCCTGTAATAATTCACCGTTCCGGTTCTGATGGCGCCAGTTTCGTCGAATTCCGAGACAGTCGACAAAACAGTTAAATTTCATCGTCAGTTAATTATTAAAATATTCAATTATTCGATTAACCGTTTTATATTCAAATTAAATATTCATTAAATTCAAATTAAATCAAATTACAACTTAAATAAATTTTCTAAATCAATACCACCTATGTCATGTTCTCGAATTAATTTACTTATCCATTTAAATTTTAAATTTCAATTATAAATAAATGGACTCGAATTATCCTTAACAATTGTAATATCAACTCAAAATTTCAGAATTTATCAAATAAAGTTTAAATTCCTATTTTAACTTAGACAATCCAAACTTTATTTGTTATAAATATTAAATTTCACATTACAACATTTATATATGCTCAATTCAATAATTATTATCATCAAAATCAAAAAAATTGATTTCCCCCAAAATTAATCCATTTTATTTATTTAAAAATTGAAAATTAAATATACAGAAAATATGGGATGTTACATTCTCCCCCACTTAAAATCTTTTCGTCCTCGAAAAGGGAACGAGATAAGGTATTAAACAAGTCATACTTCCAAATCCATACTTATAGAATAGTATTTATAAAATAGGTTATATAGTTGTAAAATCTCACAAATTTCTAACTCCCGAAATCACGGAAAATTTCGGCAGCATCTTCTTTGTACGGAGAGGTCCGGAAAATCACAACATATATAAAATTCAAATATACATCTCATCATTTGATGAGGCATCCCAAAAATGGGGAAAACACATACATTCGCAACTACGCAACTATATAACACACATACGTACCTTCTTAGCATTTATTTGCGGATTTATTTAGCTTAGCATTTAGCATTTAGCGCAAGCGAGCTCCAACGCGTAGCGCGACTTCTCTACACCTGCTAGATACTCACATATATATGAGAATCAAACATATATATACTAAATAGCGAATGCATATAACTCACACAACATATCATCGATATTTCAACAACAAAACCGACATGTTAACAACAGGCCAGCAAACAAATCAATGCGCATCACCCTATAAATGATGGAATTTGACTAAAACACACTAGCCAAAAGTTGTAGAATTTATTTCAGGTTTTCCGAATTGTCCGGACTCGTCGAATTCGGGTAATTCGTTCAAAAGTTATGGCAGTTTTAGCGAAGGCGAACGCTTCAGCCGAGGCAATTAAAATTGCAGATCGGAATTGTTCAACCCAGTTTTTAACCCTTTAAATCTCAAAATTTCACCCAGCATATTTAGGAAAAGTTTTAGTTCAGATTCTGGCCTTTCCGAATTGTACTCGCACGTTAAAATCCGATGTTTCGATTGGGAGTTATGGTCAAAACAACATGGGTATTCAGTTCAGATTTTTATTTTCTGTGCATACAACTACGACTAGTTCTTGGTTTTCAACATAATTAACTTGAAAATTAGGCATGGCACTATTAACAAAAGTTTTGGCTCAGTTTCTGAGGTTTCCGAAAAGTCCGGAATTGTTAAATTCCGATCATCCGTTCAAAAATTATGGCCATTCTAGTTTCAGCTTATAAATTATTCCAGGCTTTCGCATAAACGTTGAGTCATTTTATTTGTAATTTCAAACTTCCGGATTCAAAAATTTAAGTACGCTTAACCACCAAAATTTGATTATCGCTCCATTATGCTCATAGTACGATTCATGCTTTTATTGCTCAAATATATTCATGTTCATTTCACTAATATTAAATGAATTTCATTCACTTACTTATGTTCAATTTCAATTCACCCATTCCTCTATTCTTGTTCAACCATTCAATCATCTACATTTACTTCATAATCCAAGAAATGGGTCTTGCATATAATCGCTTACTTCATTCCAATATACTTTCCATTCATTTTCCCGTTCAATCCAAGTATTAATTCCGATTAAAACTTGAATTCATATTACTTTCCGAACTAATTTGATTATATTAATCATTAATTCATTAACCTTGGTCGATTTACCAAACTTCATTACTTATTCCTATTAACTTCATCCATATTACACCAGTTGTCATTTCATTTATCCATATTCAATTAGTCATTTATTGAGGATTAGAAATAAATTCTGATTTATCCATTCTAATTATTTAAATTCACCCTTGCTTCGTTTTTATTCCTTTATAGTTGGTTTAAATCGACCAATTCGAATTTCTCGAGTTGACTCTCATTATTCTAATTCGTTCGACTTAATTTAATCCACTTTGTTCCAATTCTTTCAATATTCTAATTTAACAAATTAGACTTCGGTTTTATATTCCTAATCCTTATTTTATTTCATTTCCACTATTTCTATTTCACTTTATATTAAAAATCTATTCCTTTAACTCAATTCATTAATTAGACTTTCAAGTTCCAGATTGAATTAAGGCCGGTTCATAACTCAATTTTTTTCGCTTAGTTCTAAATCATTATTTTTTTTTCTATTTCTTAAGTTAAACTTTATTGAAATCGATTCCTCTCCACGAATTTAGTTATATTTCATCCAACAAAATGGTTTACACTCTATTCATTCTTTGTCCATGCTCAGTTTACATTCGATATATTGTCCAAATGAGTTTATCCCATTTAGATTCTCTATACCTTCATTTCCCGTGCATACTAATTCAGCATTCAATTTCTTCATTTTTAGTTTATCGGCCATCACCTATTATCAACAAACAAAAAAAATTTCTTCCAACTCCTTCTCGGTTTTACTTAATATACTTATTAATCATTCAAGTCATGGGTTATCATTTTTTTATTACACCACATAATATTTCAATTCATTTTAGGTGACTAAAGTAAATTTTATTTCGCGGTAAATTTTCAAACTTCTCTAATTGAATCGAGTTGTCTTAGCTAGCTCTCAACTGACATTATTTGTTAGGATGAACCTGAATGCCTTGATTCCGGGTTATAACTAAGTTTAAATAATATATGTATTTATACTATTTAGGGAAAACCCTACCATAAGATTTTCCAAATCTAAATCTTTAAATTTACAAGGAACAAATTTTCAATTCTGGTTAAATTTAAGCCTAACCTAACACATATATTAATACCTTCATATAAAATTATTAAATATGAAATTAAATCCAAAATACTTTTTCAAATAAATTATGAAAGTACAGAGTGGTCTCCCCCACTTAGACACTTCCTAATAAACGTCGATAATGCGTGCACTCATTACCGAAGTCATTTCTGACGTCCGAGCAGGGATTACACACTTATTTCTTTTAAAATCCTTTAAACCATTCCTTTCGAAAATACCTATAATAGTATACTATTAAAAATTTTGGCATAACTATTTCAAAAATACCCAGGATCAAGTTTCAAGTTCATTTCTAATTTAATCACAACCTTTTACCCCAATTATACCCATAGGTATTTCCTTCCAAATATTTCCTAAACCATTAAATTTTCCTTATCAGATTTATTATCGAATCAACCGTAATAGGTATAAATTTAATATTACCACCTACTAAAATAAATACATATATACTTGAACTATATATATATATATATTCAACATTTTTAAAAATATGATCGAAAACCATATTATATCGATCATTCTGTTCGATTATTTAGAGATTCCTATCGATTCTATGGCGTCCCAAATATCGACCAGAATCCATAAATATTCAACAGAATAAATCAACATGATGTAAACCAATTTATAACCAAATACAAGTACGCTCTCTCATATCACTCAAACTCATTCTAGGGCATTTCTAACCCCATCTCTAATGAGTTAATTCCCAACAGAGCCAAGGTTATCGCTAACCATCGCTCTGATACCAACTGTAACGACCCAAAATTTTTGACCGTTCAAATCGACAATAAACCACCCATGTCGACCCAAACAAATCACAAATGTAGGTAGTTATTAGGAAAAGAAAGAAAGAAAGAAAGAAAGAAAAGAAAAACCAATCACAGAACCTCACAGCGGAAGGACAACATATAATAAACAAATAGCAGTTTAAAAGCGGTTGAAATGTATACCTTGGTTATAACATTAAATGATTATCAGAGTTACATATACATACAGCTGTACATAATAAGCAGCGGGAATAATGCAGCGGATATACATAGGTATAGATAATTGATATACCAAATCTTCGTCTTCGATCTCCAAGCACAGTCATCTTCAAATACTACAACGTCTGCTGACCCGAGCGTATTGCATAAAAAAACACAACAAACACTCGGATCAGCACTAAATCATTCTCATATTAGTCAAATAAAATATGAAATAACATCAGTGTCGTGGGTGCAGTAACTCAAGAGATGTTACGGGATTTTCCATCTCTCAAGGATCCGTTAAACTAATACATACATAATATATTACGCTATTATGATAGTGTCTATCCAGTAAAATATAAATACTGAAAATAGCGTAAGCGGGATTACCATATTACCCTTACGCCGTTTATAGGCACCAACAGTCTATACAGTACCGTAAATTCACCGTGCTGGTGTTATCAGAGGGCACTCCATAGAAGGCAATGCTAAATCAAAATCGTATGGGGCTCGATATGGATATATATGACAAGGCACTCGAGGCAATGCCCAGGGTAGGATTCTACCAATTGCACTCCCGGACCGATGGTAACGCATAGCAGCCACTACCGCCCACCTCGGAACACACTCCCAAAGTCAAAATGGGCCCAAATCATCATTATCATCATAGTCATAGAAATAGTATCGAAGGAGTGAGTCCGATCAAAGGTGCTACCTCAATTAGTCACGGTATAGCTCCTGTTTTAGTCATTTTAATTCTGACCCGAAGGTCAGGGCTATTTCGCAATCGCTCATCTTCCTTCGATTAAATAATCGCCTTCAAGTCATCATATCTCATTCTGGATACGTCGGAACGTTCACAGATACGTCAAAACGTTTATAGTTGTCAAAGTGGTATCGACACTGACAGAGAGTATGCCTTATGCCGACTCCGGTCTCTTTGACAACCAACGCTTACATCTTTCACATCGGTTCGTTCTTTTACATTTCAAAGGTTCGCTTTCATATCAAAATATCGTATTTTGTCTCGAACCAAATTTATATTCAAAAATAGAATATAGTTTCATATCGAAATATCATAAATCATACCAACCCGATTATATTCTAAAATTAGAATATATTTCCATATCTTATATCATAATCATATAGTATTTCAAAAATCGACTTATATTCAAATAGAATATATTCAATCTCAAAAGATTTCAAATTATTCCAAATCGATTCATATTCGAAATTCATTCATATTCAAATAGAATATATATACTTCTATAACTTCTTTCAATTCCCTTAGGAGATAAGTTTATATTTAGTGGAATATATACCATCTTCCATATTTGAAAACGGTTTGAAATCGATTCATAAAGAAATACTTTTATCTCAACTCCATTTCAACAACGATCTTAGATCCAGCACTTTCCATTCGGAGGAAAAATTACACTTATAAGATATAAATTTAAAGGATAGATGTTTATAAAGAAACCTTTATATACATAATATATGTATAGAATATAATAGTAAAAAAAATTAGGATAAATAAGTTTAAAACACTATATATATATATAGATTTTAAAATTCACTAAATAGTTTTAAATCAAAGAATATAAGAAAAATTTGGTTATATAAAATAGTTATGGATAAAAATTTAATAAATAAATTTCAAGAAAGAATAGCTATAAAAATCAAAATTATACATATATATATAAATTCTTTACTGAAAATCGATTCTTCCTTCCGAACTTCGATACTCGAATCTAACTCCAGTTTCAATGGATTTGCTTAGCTCAAGGACTTATTTCAAATCCCATTTCAACCCGTTTCAATTTCAAGGATTCAAGACCATACTCGAATTAGGTTTGAAGAACAATTTTCGAGTATTCTCCATTATCTTGATTCAAAATTTAAATTATATAAGAATTTATTTAAATCTGAATCTACCCAATTCAAAAAAAAAGCCAAATCAAAAATTTGAATTTTTAACACTTCAATTCGCTTAGGAACAAAATTTCTTAAATCATTTCAGGTCATATTTAAGATTCAGATTTCAAGGAAAATAAAACTTATCGAAAACAATACGTTTCCCTCGAATGAAATTTCCATAAAATAGAATTTCGAATATTAAAATCATTTAACCAACCGATGTCCATATATAGTTTGCTATCCTATGGCCAAGTGAGTCTTAAATTTAATTTCTCGATATTTCGGGATGGATCTATCATTTCAATCCAATTCAGGGTCACAGGTATGTATCATTTCAACCTGTGTTCTTAATTCATTCAATTTGATAAATCCCGGATTTATTAGATGCCCGTAACATCAAAGGTGAGAAATTGGGATTTATCGAAAATGCATGGAATATCATGTACTGAATAACAGCCAGTTCATGCAGCATTCATTCATCAATCAAATTAAATCAAGGCATCCATCACATCATTTCATTCAAACAGTAAATGAAATCATTTTACTGGGTAACAAGTGTCGGGATTTCTAATTAGAAATTTAAATTAAATTTAAATAACTAATTATCGATTTTATTTGAATATTGACACTTGCATGTCAAACTTAAACAATCGTTCATCAACAACCCAAACATGCAACCAAATTTACTTCATAATTTAATTTAATAAATATGGGAATAATTTAGTATTTCGTGAGCGAAGAATCACTCACCTTTGGGGTCCTTGGTGGATCGGACGTCCAACCATAGCCCAAAATTTCACAGTCTCTAAACGCAGCCAGGTTAGTGCCAAAACGTACGCAATTCCGCCACGATCCCAACGCAACAAACCGCGTCCAAATCCGAGTTAAAACGGGGAAGTTATCAGCATTTTAACTTTTGATATTAAAAATATATAAATTAATTAAATTAATCCCTTACCCAACAGAAAACTGCCACGTCAGCATGGAATCCCATCTTCCCGCTCATGCCGCTCTCTCTCGCTACAGTACATGCCGTGGAAAACAAACCCAAACACCAAACTTTGACCGACTGTGGCCATCAACTCCGGCCACGAGACCGACCGGGACCACCCCCATTCTCTTCCCATCATCGAGGCGCTACCTCCAGCATCCATGGGACCACCTCCGATCAAGCCTCTCGCCGCCGCCGAGACTTCAACCACACGTGAATTCCAAGCTTCAACAGAAAAATCCCGGCCAATCCCTCCACTTTAAACCACACGGATACCATCAACAAACTCGTACGAATCTCCTCTTCGAAACCCATATCTCGATTTCTTCAATTAACTGCCGAATCGAAAATCCCCAAAATCACATCTAGGGTTTCGAAAACAGAAAGATTTGACCATGATTTCCGGCAAAACCGTTGACTGCATGTCGCAATAAATTGCAGATCTAGGTTCTACTCATCGAGAGCTTCGATCTGATATATAATACGATGTGTTTTGAAGAGATTTGATTTTTGTGTTGAAATTTTATTTTGAAACTAGGGTTTGAAATGGTTTCAGCCATTAGAAGAAGACTTGGATTGAGAAAAATGAACGTAGAATTAGAAAATGGCTGATGAGTGGCAAAGGGAATATATATATATAGGTGTAGAAGGCCCAATATTAGAAATAACCGATTTATCCTATTACAGTCGATTCCATTCGCAATTTCTCTCGTACGATCAAACGGTAAGTCGGATTGTAACGCAAATTGAAATCCTGTAATAATTCACCGTTCCGGTTCTGATGGCGCCAGTTTCGTCGAATTCCGAGACAGTCGACAAAACAGTTAAATTTCATCGTCAGTTAATTATTAAAATATTCAATTATTCGATTAACCGTTTTATATTCAAATTAAATATTCATTAAATTCAAATTAAATCAAATTACAACTTAAATAAATTTTCTAAATCAATACCACCTATGTCATGTTCTCGAATTAATTTACTTATCCATTTAAATTTTAAATTTCAATTATAAATAAATGGACTCGAATTATCCTTAACAATTGTAATATCAACTCAAAATTTCAGAATTTATCAAATAAAGTTTAAATTCCTATTTTAACTTAGACAATCCAAACTTTATTTGTTATAAATATTAAATTTCACATTACAACATTTATATATGCTCAATTCAATAATTATTATCATCAAAATCAAAAAATTTGATTTCCCCCAAAATTAATCCATTTTATTTATTTAAAAATTGAAAATTAAATATACAGAAAATATGGGATGTTACAGTTAACTCACATTTATTCGACTGACGATCGACGCATTTGTTTTGCTTAACGAAAGCTGGACTGCTTCCAATCCCTTCTGAACTGACTCAACATTGTAGTCTTCTTTACTGTGATTACACTATGATTCGTTTCGCGTAATTCTGAATTCAAACGACCGAGTTATGCTTATAATAATATTCAAACGATATACTTAACTTTAATTAATTAATTATCTAAATTTATATTTTTACCTTGAACTACCATTTCACACTCGCTCCTGTCATGTTCTCATTGCTTCGTCTGAATCCCCATTGTTTCACAATCACCAAAATTTAGACCAACTCATACAAAATACGCTCAAGGGTTTCCTGAACCCCATGTTGACCCTCAACCGTTCTTCCTTTACATGGCTAACACCAAGATCCTTCCTTGAACAACCACGAGCCAAGTTCCGCATAACATAATCATTTTAATCCTTGACAATCCTCATTATAATATCAGAAGTTGAAATTCCTTCGGTTCGCTTTGTTTCCTTAAATTTACCAATGGATTCGACAAATTTATAGACATCATTACCAGCTCCACTTGTATCGGCATATGGAAGAGAACCATGGGCTAAGTAATCAGTCTTGTGCTTGTCAATGAATTCCATTGTGACCACCCAGCTAGCGCCACCTCAACTCATGTCCCCTTTCTATGCTGCTAACGTTCTCCCAATTGCTCGCGGAATTCCCACTCCACAAAAACAAACATCGCAACCCCTATAAATCCACTGCTCCGACCTGAACTGAACCAACTTCCTGAAAGTATTTTCCGCATGGCAACCCCATCCAAACATTTCTAGACCACCGTGCTTCTACTGCATTGACCATCACCGCTGCTACAGCTGACCCGACCACTCCAATAACTCCCTAGCGAAGCTCCACCGAAGTCCAACATGCCCACGCAGCCATAATAAACACTAACTTCACCCCTTGTTTCCAGTACGAAAACTCATGAGATCATGGCCACAAGTCTTTTTCCCACTTCATAAACTCCCAGTCCCATGCAAACTCTTACATGCTTCATTATGCATAGTGCACCTGCAGACTTCGCCCCATAACGTTCGAACCCCGGAACACCCAGTCGTGCGCAGCTGCCAGAAACGTACTCATCTACTTCCCATTTAACAGACCAAAGCCATAGCTCAGTTCGCCCTTGACTGCAAAATCGCCTCGGACTTCACCACGCCACGCTGCGCCAACACCATCCACATAGCCGCAACTCCATCTGTCAATCAACGGAACCCATACTCGACCTTGTCACTTCCTCTTTATTTCTCACACATACATTCCAAAACAATCACGTATACGTACTTCAGCCCTCTCCACTATTTTATGATGCTACTCTACTTATGACGCAACCAAATCACCGCTTAGCCCTATCAAACCTTCACCGTTAAACCGTTGCGCCGGCTTCAGGTAAGCATCACCGTTCAAATTCTGAAACTTCTCCATCTCCCCACCAACGTCCGTCCTCCTCTCTTGTATATTCTCTATGCGGCGCCGGAAGTGGAAATATCAACACAACCTTTGCGCGCTTTGGCAATTTATATTTTTCGTTGAGTTTTCTGGAGTTTTATTTGTTGTCTGAAAAGGAAGTAGACCATCGGTTTAAATAGAAAGAAAGAGGATGTTGTTTTCTTCCTAGTACAGCTTAGGCATGCCTTTAGGGAAATGGGGTGGAATGCGCGCATTTAATTATAAAAAGAAATGGTGATGGTGTCCGTACTTGTTTAGAGTGTATTTGCATAGAGAGTACTAAATTGTTATTTGACTTTACCTACTTCGCAGGAAAAAAGTATAAGGTAACTTTAGTTTGTTTTTACACAATAAATGGACGGTTTGTAGATATATAGGGACGACGTGCTTGTTTGCAGGGATTACGGCGCGAATTCAGGAAATAAGGATGATTTTCTCGCTTAGGTCCATGCACACCTTACCCGTAGGAAATGGGCATGAAGATATTTTTAATTTATTTAATTTTACGTTTTGTTTTATTTGATACGGTAATAGTTATTAATTTTACCTCTAATTTACACCACCGTTAAATACACGCACCGCTATATACTAGCTCTAACCGTAACGAAAATAATTACACAGCTTCGTCTAGTCATTCCGGTTCCAACGAAATTTATTTCGTTGAAAATGGACTTAGTTTGCACAACGCCGATATTTTGATTTATCGGCTCACCTCTAAATATCGCTTACCAAAAAAACAACTCCGTTTGGCTCCAAACTGGAAATATAGCAATAATTAATTATACGCATTCCAATAAAATTTGTTTCAAGCTCGTTTTAATTAATTTATAAATATATAAATTCGAACTTCAATTTCTGATAATTAAATTCGATAAAAAATCCATTCATATCACCAAATCAATATTCAAACCAATTTAAATATTCGTAATTAACGTTCAAAAATCTGGGACATTACACTTTGTCAGACAATCGTCCATACAAGTTATCCTTAGACTGGACAACAAACAACCCTTGCATTTTTCTCCATCTCCATTTATCTTCAGCATAATCTAACTCGCAATGCCTATGCCTATACGGAGTGTTTTTCGGACAATAAATCCAACCGATCTCTCCGTTTTGACAACGATGGTGAAAAAATCTTTGATAGCCGGTGATTTAACTATCAAAGGAAAATAAACATCCATCAAACAATATCTGGCCCTTTCTAATTAATATTCATTTTAATTTCCTTATCGAATTCTGCATATATCGATATAATGATTTCTGGTTATCAAATTTCTCAAAAACATTCTAACTCCTTAAATTTCCGGAAAATTTCGCCAGCACCCCCTTTGTACCGGTCAGTAGCTCAAACCCCAACTCGCCTCTCTAGTCCCTTTCCATTCAAAAAGAAAGAAAAACCAAGCAGCTTGCCCAGTAGGCTCATAAATTCTCATATGGAATTTTAAACATGTACCTTTTTGTTGGGCACTTAAATTAAAATCTTCTTTATCTTCATTCCATACCTGTTTAAAATATACACGACCATTTCCAATTCATTTCTATCAATTCGTCACTTTTTACATAACTCGCTCTCCATTCGCTAATTAAATTTCCTAATTAGCTTATTGGTTTCAACTACTTTTAATTTGAATATATTACGTTCAAATATAATTGTATTCACTTATACACAAATCAAACTCAAGTTCCTTGCTTGCTTCCCAATTCTAATCCATGTTTTTTACTCAAATATCCAATTTCAATTAATGAATTTAATTCACTTAACAAAGTTAATTTAAACCCAGAATTCTATTAACTAATTTCTTTTGAAATTAGTTAACTTCAATTGATAATTAAAAATCTGATTTTTAATCCAAAAATCAATCCATTTACTAGACTTGAGTCTATATTTATTTTATAACTCAAATCTAGATTTTTATAATGAAATTTCGAATTTTATTTACTTAAAATCCTTTTAATTTATTTAACAAACTTTTACGGTTTAAAAATGATTATGGCGCTGTTATTCTGAAAATTTTATTTTGACATAACTCAAAATCTATAAAACAAAATCCATATCTTTCACTTCTATTAGGAAACTATCATTTAATAAGTCCCAACGTTTCTTGTCTCATTGAATTTCGACTTATATTGAGTTCTGTATTCTCAATTGAAGTTTGAATCATCAAATTATGAACTACCGCGCTGCGGTGAGTTCGTTTTAATTATAATTTAAATATAACGTTAACCTCGTTTATAAAATAAATTTCAACTGCATTTTCAATATTTTATAGTAAACTGAGCCCGTTATCCAAATCTAACTTAACACTTCAAGTTATTCAAACTCGTCGATTATTTCATTCCACATTCATAACTCAGTTATGAATTTATTCAAAATTCATAACTCGGTTATAAGTTATTCACGACTCGACTTCTATATTAAATTTCAATTTCGTTCGACATAAATTATTTTATAATCGATATAACCAAATTCTAATTATAAATTTCATTTATGGGGAAAATTAATTTATTTAACACCCTTCACCATTACAAACTAATATCATCCCTTGATAATAGTGAAGTCGTTCAAGTTGGGGTATTTTATTTACCTCTCAGATCTTAACCGACAACGTTCTTATCTTGAGACAGATAAAAGCTTGTAATACACAAACTCGATTTAAATCTCATCTTCTACTCCATTTCTTACATTTGGAAATTTATTTCCATATTACACGATGAAAATTACTTCATCACATTTATAAACGTTGTTTATAAATTAACTTCTTTATTAAATAAACTTCTATTTAATAATCTATTTGAAACTAGATTCCCATTTGGAATATTTTATTTTTATAACTTTTATATATGGGAAAATCTATTTAGACACAAAACGAGGACAAAAATTGCACACAATAAATCTCAACCACGGGATCCTCCCATGAATTCCACTCTCTACATAAAGACAAACAAATCCAACGGTGGACGCTTTGTGCCTGTCTCTTTGTGTTTAATTTTGTATCCAAATAGCCGGCCCCTCTATATATACATAAATCAATATGGAATCTAATTTTATATTTGAATTTTAAATTTTAGTTCTATTCAGTATAATCCCGATATCTTATCTAGAAATAAATTTATTTATTTTAAAAATTCGACATGTCGAATTCTAATAATAAATCCGTATGGATTTATTTCAATTCATTTTACATTCCGAACATCGGAATAAATTTCATCGTTTCCTTCCCTGAAACAGTTTCAAATTATAAATCCCTTTTTATGCTTCTTTAAATATAACATCAAAGGCCAATAATATTCTAATATCCAAACACATAAATCATACATTCAATTCACACATCACACACATATATAAATATGTAAACTACATTACATAAATTTGAGAAATCCAGTTGGATTCCTCCAACCTGTTTTCCATATCCACATATGTCAACATAAATAATATCAATCCTGCTTCAAGGCAGGATATAGCGGTGTAGAAGGTCATCCACTCATATATCGTGGGGCGATAGGGTCATCCGCTAATGATACTACGGGCATCCGCTAATGATACTGCGGGCATCCGCTAATGTTACTGCGGGAAATATCAAATATATATATATATATATATATAACCACAATCACTAAGCCTAAATAACTAATATATATAATAACCACAATTTATCAATAAATAAGAATAGAACCAAGCAACCAACCAGCATCATATAAATATTTGTATTTAATAAAAAATTCGATTATAATAAATTATAATCGAAGTAGAGAGTGAGTTTACTCACCTTGACTTAATTCGTCGACTATCCGATTAAAATCCCATATCGTCTCAGCTTCGAATCTATTCGAATTACTTTGAATGAATTTGTACCTATGATTATTTAATTATCGATTAAACACTATCTTAATTTAAATTAACTACTAACACAATTAAATAATTTATTCTACATATATTGAAATTTTAAATAACATATACCTTACTGATATCGACCAACTATGAAGCCACTCAAAAATCATAGACTTCCATCAGCCTAAAATTGCCTCAGCCCTCTTCGACAATTCATTGAATAACTTATCAACAATCCACCATCTCCTTCCTAACTATCCATTCTCACTTCATATTTTAGTACAAATAAAACCCCTCCCACCTTATATTGCTTCTTCTTCCAGATTTAAAGCCACGCCCCTGCTATTGTGTACACTAATGCCGCACTCTACATCATCTTGCGCATCAAATCTTCATTGAATATAAAGCCCAGCTTCACCAAACATTATCACGCACAAACCCATATTTCCCAAAACAACCTGTTGCACCTCCATTTAAATCATCAGTAAATCACACCATCAAAACAAACAGACCGAACTCCTTTAAATCAACAGACTTACATTCCCCAAATACCCACTGTCGCAATCCTTAAAACAGAGATCAACTCCAGTATGTTGATAATAAAACCTAGTCCTTCTTCAATCGTCCACTGCCGAACACAAAAACAACCCAGTCCACACGGTTTGTACTCCTCTCAGTCCCCCTCCATCTCACTGCGCACCATTTCCAAAAGATATCAGACCCAACTTCTCATTATACCACACTACCAATCTTCAACATTACACCGTCGAACTTCCTAACCCTAGTACACTATCAACATCAATCCTTCCCCAAGAACACACATCGAATTCCCCATACTCCTTACTACAGATTCCCAAATCACCAGGCTCATTACCAAGGCATTCGAACCACTCCAGTTGCAAATAATAACGACGTCAACCTCCTCAGAAAGCTTCGCACAAACTTATGTCGGCGATAACCTCCTCCCTAAATCGCGATGACCCTTCCATCCATTCGCGCACCACTAAATCATGAGTGCCCCAGTCGAGTAAATCTTCAGAAAATCGAGAAGACAACCATCGCGATTCCGATTTCGTTTTCGATTTTTTTTATTTGAACCATTCAATCAATTTTTGAATGCCCGGAAGAACATAAACAAAAAGGGGATTGATCAAATTGGTCTGAAATGGAAAAGGAAAAACGAGGGCATGGTATATTTGCTAATGAACAGAAGAATAAAAATGAGAACGGAAGAAAAGAGGAGTTGCGATATTTATAAACGAAGAACAGAGAACACTCATACCATACATCATTAATTCATTGTTGCCTTGCCATTGAAAGAGCGAGCAAATGATTCAGCTTGAGAAACAGGTAGGTCTGCGTGAATTGAACATAGGTCAGTTGTCCCTCTTTTTTAATTTGGTTTTATTTTGAATAAATAAAATATCTTGTGGTCCGTTAATTTAAAACCCCGAACTGCTATTTCAACGTAACGACCGACGTTCTCGGATTATGGCGTTATTCTAAAATTCACTAAACTAACTATGTAATTTAATCCGACTGTATAGTGGAAATAACAATTTAAATTATTATTTAAATTCAATTCAATTTAAAATATAAATCAATTTCAAATATAAATCAATTTCAAATAATTAAATTCATCGACAATAAATGATTATTATCGTTCTAATTCCAATAGAATTTATATTGATTTACTGAACCGTTTCGATTCAATTTTTAACTGCGAATTAAATTATTTGTTGATAACTCTATATATTCGATATTGAATCGTATATTGATTATCAAATTGATAAATTCAATAAAAATCCATTTTTATTCCAATTCACATTTAAAATAAATTTAAATCGTTCAATATTAAATGGCTAAAAATCCGGGACGTTACAACAACTTTCAGAGACTCGAGAGTAGACTTACAAAGAACAGAGTCTTTGAAAAGGGACAGTATTCCTGCAAAAGAAACGGAAGATTTAATGATCGATACTTAGAAAAAATCTTGAAAAAGTGCATTGAGCAAATATGATCACTTCCTTCTATCCATATTCCGTGAAAGCTGTCTGGACATTTAACACAAAAGAATTGATTCATAAATCCTAAAGAAAAGTTTAATAAATCAAGTATAAGATTGCGATTATGAGCACCTTCGACAAAGATAATAGATGGTATTCCTTCCTCCTCTTGTAAACAATCAGATATCAGATGTCCTGAAGAGTAGGCATGCAGCGCCTTGTCCTCATAAAAAGCACACAAAGCCCAATTAAAATGGCATAGCCATTCAGGTGTAGCTGAAATCGGGCAATAACCAAATGTCGAAGGATCGTCTGTATAACTGAATTGATAGGATGAACGGCTCCGCTTATCAACATATGACGATTAACTGCTACAAAGCAAGAGGCAGAAGATTAGCAAAGTCGTCCTTCACCGGTAATCTCGCATTAGACTCGGGAATGCTAAATTGATTGCATGGCTGCTTAAAAGCATGTGGTATAAGCGTTGTAGGGCATCTCTCCGACGATGATTTGCCAAGAGGACGAGGCATGACATGAACATGCTGATTTAATTCGAACCTGGGAGCTGCAGTCATCATATCTCCATAAACTTGAGTAGAAGTACCGGTCTGAGCAGAAGTAGTTATCTCATCGGGATGATGACGAGCTTTCTGTCAGGTATCCATTCTACATAAGGAACCATGTTTTTAAATAAATAACAGGTGCACATTTCCTAAGGGTGAAGTGTTGTGCATAAATATACAAGTCATTAAAAAGCGAGGCTTGAAATCTACAGGCGGCATGTATCGATTAGTTGATCTCAAGTGTCGCTGCGAATTCAAATTAGAATGTCGTATCTATGAAAGCGATGTTCGATTGGTTATAAATGGTTTATAGAAACAATTCTGTATAAGCACGTCATTCATTTCAAGTCAATAAATTCGTTGTAGTTAAATTTTTAATGATTAAACTAATATGTCATTGATGCGGGCAGTCGACGACAAAATTTTAGGCCGAAAACATGCGAATGTTTGTCTTATTACAGGGCAATTAGCAACAAAAAAGTACATTCAGTTTGCGAGTTAAAGCTTGGAGTGCCCAAAGCTCGAATCATTCAGAATTTAACAATTTTTGCTTGCTTAAAACTTGCATTTCACTGAAGAAAGGTGGCGATTTGATTAACTCAGGATCTAGATGGATCACTCGTGATCCACTGATGGATCGTACACGATACACAAAAGGATCAGAGATCCCACTCCAAACACTCCAAGTCCACATCTATGCATCGTCAACAAAACATGAGCATTCAATTTGCAAATCAATCACATGCGAGTTCTAATATCTATGTTTGGAATTGACAAGATCAAGTTGAAGCAAGTGATCATCAAAAAAGGAAAGGTTGCACAGGATTTGCTCATCTATCAACACAGCAATTGGCGATCAAAATCTGTCTCTCCGAATATCAAAAGTGCTAGGATCTAATTCGAAACATCTTTAAAAAAATTATGGTTCAATTTAGGAAGTTCAAATCACGAGCAATCGAAATACAAATAAAGAAACTAAACAATTAGTACACAATAAATTTCAGATTGCAATTCATTCAAAAACCGAATCAAGAACCAGATAATCGATCAAAGTACCATCCGGTAAACTAATCAAAGTGCAGGCTGTTGAATCCATATCATTACCTGTAAATTCATAGCATGGTCATTCGATTCAAAAAAATTCAAAAATACAAGTTCAACAAAGAACCCTAGCCAAATTTGTTTTCAACAAATACCAAAATTCTCGAACTCAAATTGAAAAGTAAATCATCAAAGTACACGGCCGAATTAAAAATCGCCTTACAAACCCTAAAAACAATCCGGCACAAAATTCAAAAAAAATCAACATCTACGGTAAATTAGAGTGCTTGGATTCTGACGATGGTTGTTAGAAAGGGCTAGGCGATGTCAAAATAGGTTGGATTTGAGAGAACAAGCCAAGAATCGATTCAAGTCGCCTAAACTCAAAGTAGTGGTTGAAACTTAAAACTGAATCGAAGCCGGGAGGTTTGGTAATCGGCGTTGGAGATGGTCAGCATCGACTTGATGCGATTGGTGATAAGGCAGTGGGTTCAAGTCGAAGGAAATTTACAAAGAGGGATTTCTGCCATTAACGGGTTTTCTTTACAAAAGAAATAAAAAAGGATATGAAGTAAAGAAGTGTGGATGTGGATAAGTTAATGGTCTATTTTAGAAATATATTTGTGATCCAAGGAAATCCGTTCTGACCGTCGATTTCTATGCTCATATTTTCTACAGAAAACATAAGCTCTGAGGGCCAAATGTTAATTGCGTCATAAAATGGGATTCCAAGACAATGCTTTAGGTTGTTTAACGAAGGATTGTTCTTGATTAAAATGATGGGTCAGTTTCGTTTTATAAGATGGATCGGTTACTACAACCCCGTGGATCGGTTTGTGATTGAGAAAACTATGGATCGGATCAATGCATAATTAATGGATCGGTGCTGAATAATCCAGGATGGATCACATACGCTTTTAATTGATAGACCAACAACGCCTTTAGTTATGGATCGGTGGCACTTTAGTCATGGATCGGGCAAGGTCCATATAATGGATCGGTTGTCATCAACACAATGGATCGTGGCACAAGTTTATAGATGGATCGGCTGCTCCTAGATACGTGATAGACCGTGTAGGCCGATCTGTGAGTATGGATCGTGTACTACATCAAGATAGAGCACCGGAGATCATTGGATCGTGGGCTGATCCACATGGATCGCTCACTGATCCAGGACCTTACACGCGCCACATTGAAAGCCGATACTCAACTCCATTCCTCGCCTATAAATACCATACCTCCGACACATTTGAGGGGTCAGATTTTCTCCCCGAAGGGCTGCCATTTTCACTCTCCAACATTGCTAAACCATATCCAACTCCATTAAAGCATCTTCAAGCTTAATTCAAACATCTCCATCAACATCTTCATCAAAAAATCGTCGAAGATCATCGCCACACATGATTATCGAAGATCTACTTCAACAAACGTCGATAATAGTGAGATTTCGATCCTTTCTAAGGAAGAATAGAGAAGTGTAGAGAGAAAAGAGAGATTTATTGTAAAAAGAGACAGAAAATGCATGAAATGAAGTCAATCATGTACCTTGTTGTGAAGACAATAATAAAATCCTATATTAAAGCGGACGTAGACCAAATCTGAGACCGAACCACTATAAATACTCTCTACTTTTATTGTTTTCCATATATTCTTGTTCTTGAACTTGTTCTATAATGTTCATATACCTTTAGGGGGGAAGTTAGCATCCATTTTGGTTGTTAACAATAGTGGTCCATCTATTTCATCTATACTAGATTACAACACAGGAGCTAGTTATGTATACTAGACCACTCACGATTTCCACGGTGGACCGTCCACTACATGCGGTTTTTAGAGTGGTCCGTAGAATACAACTAACGAGCTTAAAGAACAAGAGCTAGGTAGATTATCTAAACTACAAATAACTTCCTCCACGCAGGGAGACGAATTTACATTTGCCAGTGTAAAATAAACAAAACAGACCAACCAGTAGGTAAACCTATTCTAAAAACAATGCAGATCAAACTACCCTATTACATAGACATGTCCACACCACCATCAATCCGAGAAGAAACTACTCCAACCATGAAAGGACAAGGCAAGGATAGAATTCTACCTAGAAGATCAAACTCCTAATCACTTAAAGAATATTGATCCAAAAACAAGAATTATAACCCAATGCATATAAACACAACCCACAACTCGACATACTACAAGACGTCATCCACAGGAAAACATAAACAATCATACACCACATAATGCCCAACACAACTAACACTACAATAACTAGTAAACCAAGCAATCTCTACCAATGCTCACCAAGCAAGAGATAATATACATCTTCCCCTTAGCTTTCTTGGTAAATATAAGAAATTACATAGCTTAACAAACCAGGCAAGAGAGAAGTTGATTCGTGAAACAAAACAATGGTACATGACCGAGTTGAGTACCAAAAATACTCTACGTTCCAACCGAAACTACACTATCCCAGCAAATCGAACAACAACCAGCATTTTGCAAAACCCCAGTCATAAACAAATGAAGGAGCACCAAAAAAAAACGCTCAAAATCACTAACGCGAGTCAGACTAACAACGGACAAAACTTGACCAAGAAATCAATTTGAAGACACTCGCTCGGATTCCTTGTGTTGCACATTATAGAAGAAGAACAGCAGGGAGTTGCTAAATATGATATTTGCACCTTACAAAAAAGGACTCATAAGAATGCTGGAGGGACATCACGCTACGGTAGTGAAGGGTAAACTGGGGATGCGGTTTAGGAATTAGAAACTAGAGGGGAAATCGATGAAAAAAGGGTAGAAAAAGAGATAAGTTTTAGATATGAGGAAACGAAACTAGTTTGGGGGTTCACCCATGCATAGCGAAAGCAGGCAAAGGAGGAAGAAGAGGAGTCTAGATGAAGTGTGTTTGGGACAGAGAGAGAAACGACAGAAGTGGAGGGAGAGGTGAAGCATGGAAATGAAGAGAAGGAGAGAAATATGTAGACTTATTCTTTATGTGAAGAAGGACAGTAAAGTTACCTTTGGTAATTAATTAAAGTAGTATTCCTCGATAATCGATGGTTTTTGAGCTAACAAATATGGGCGGTTTGATTAAATTAAGCAGCACTTTTGATGATATAAAATTATAATAATAATAAGCCAATGAGTAAAAGGTCCTTCATCTTGTTATACACACACAATTACTTTGGCATATGAGATGAACGGGCAAAGAAAGATTTTGGTAATAAAGAACACTACATCATGTAATATTTTTGGGGCCTTACAAATGTTGTATTTTTTATGTGTGTGTATACATAAATCAACTGCTTGCCAAAACATGAATAAGATTTAAAAGCATATGAGAAATTTTCTCTATGTTTTTCAGGGTTAGTGTAAACATTGTGCCCAAAAAATATATCAGAAAAAATCAGGTTGATGTCAATGGAAGTTTCTTGTAAGCAATATATAAGAATTAAAATATAATTTGAGTAATCACTCTCTTTCCTATTTGTTTTGGACTTGAGATCGACATTAGTAACCTGTAAATTACAATTTCTAGATGGCGAACTACCCTTTTCCAAATATGATCAATGTTATCTTACTCTCATTGGTACGAAAAAGCAATATGCCCAAGCCCAAGAATCAACTCAGAAAAAAAATGATTTCCAGAACTATATTTCCACTCCATATATTCATGGAAGAATAACAGAGGAAATCATCGTCTTCCTGAAGCCAAAATCTATAGAAAAAAAATACAACTTCAAAAATTAAATTAAAACCATATAAAACATAGAAAACCCTCAAATTTGAGCACGTGGTTCTCTACCTCATTTAGCACATTTTGCTTGAATCTGGTATGTTGTGGTTTTAAGGTTGTTGAGCGCATATGTATGATTATAGTGAGAATGAAGATGGTACATGAGCATGCAAGTCGTAGGTGAGTAAAATACTCACAAATATATGTTTACTATGTAGTGGTCTTTGAATATAATTTTGTATGCATGTTTGTGCATGCTTATGTTTTCTACGTTATTTCAATATGCATCAGTTAAAAGTCCTGTGCAGTTAGATGTTTGGCAGAGCTAACCTATTCATCATTATATGTGGCGCTTCCTTGTATGTATTTTGTATTCCATTTGAACACTTTGTATGTTAATGAAGTTCTTGGATAGTTTAGATTAACACGTGAGTTCTCATAGTGATATAATAGTATAAATAAGGAGAACGGTTTCAACGGTAAAACAAATGTAAAATGCCACACAAATATCCTCTACATAAAAATTATTTCTAGATTGCTGAAACTTAAAGCCTAAAATTGGTAACTACGATCGATTGTCTCTTTAAAATGCCACACAAACATCCATGCAAACTATCTTGATAAACCTAATTCAATAAAAAACAAGTTTTTCTCATTAAAATGATGACATGGTGATGCAATATTTCTCTTGGTTTTTTCATGCATTTTTACTCTTTGTTACATTAGTCTTTCCTGCAAGTTTTGTATTGGCTTCCCTTTTTTCTTTCTGTGCATGGAGGTAGGATATGGTGTGTTTGTATGCATTAGCTAATTGTGTTAGTCTAGCAATGTGTGCAACAAATATTAATTCCATGAACACACGCACGCATATACAGTTAAGCATGTACATTTCATATGCTTGAACCTCAAATATATGTGTGGTGAGTTAGTGCATGCATGGGAATCAACTCAGGATCAAGAAATAAAAAGGCAAAAAACAAAACAACAAACTTTATAAATGAAAAAAAGGTTCAATTATATGATGTGAAGTTGTTTTAGAAATGTTGAATTTAAAAGGGTTTCCTAACTTAGAAGCCCTTATTTTGAGTCCAACAATGATTTGTTTGCAGATTGAAGATTGTCCGAAGCTTACTAGCCCAGGAAATTTGCAGCGCCACACATCCTTAGGAGAATTATCAATATTTAAATGTCCAATGGTAATGACAGAAGAAGCATCGTTGGTGGAAGAAGGTGCAGTAGGAGATACTACCAACTAGGGTTGTCAATGGGTCGTGTCGATTCGGGTTCGGGTCGGGTCAAGTCAGATTCGGGTTGATTTATAAATAGATCGGGTCAACTTGTTTTTTAAACGGGTCATTTTTTCTCAATCCGAACCCGACCCGTTTATAAACGGGTTGACCCGACCCGATCCGATTAACTTAACGGGTAGTGTTGGGTCATGTCGGGTTAGGTTTACCCGTTTGACTCATTGACAAATATTGCCCACTAATATAAACATAAAAAGAACCAAGTCATCAACAGGCTGCACAATTATATAATCACAAACAGGCGGCAAGGTAAAAAATCACCAACATGCAACAAGTTACAAAATCACAAGCATGTAGCACATATATAAAGCATGAAATCACCATATCCAAAAACCATTCTCCATACATAAGAATATATGACATACCGCATACATAAAAGACTAATAGTATGGAAGAGATACAGTTGTTATAAGTAAAATATAACTAACATCATACGAGAATAATTTAGTAAAATATAACAGCTTACACAAGAATATATGAGCATACTTATTACTACATACATAAAAGATTAACACTAACAACATGCATAAAAGGCTAACAGTATGGATGAGATACAACATATAATCGGGTTTGGCGGATCAAAATCCAGTTAGTGGGTCAACCCTAAACCCATCTGTTTATATAACGGGTCGAATTCGGGTTGACCCGAAAATGGCCGGCCAACTAAATGGGTCGTTTTAACCTACTAATTTTCTTATGGGTTTCGCGTCGGGTTTCGGGTCTTGTAGCCATACTACCAACCATCTTTCACATGTAAAAGTAATTACAACAGATGATCCATTATTGGTCCTTGAATTTGTTTAGCAACAAGCCATTAGTTCTTGAACTTAATATAACATGTTTACAAATATCCTTCCTTCATATTTAATTCTTAATTTATTAATTGATTTTTTCCCTCACTCTATCCACATTTAAAAGATTGTGCAGCCACACCAAATATGGAGATGCTCTCATCATTGGAGAGTTTGCGCATAAAAGCGTAACAACCCAACTTTTCGATCCTCGGTAATCGACAAAATACCACTTAATGTATTCAAGTGCCGCAAAACCAAGTATTAGAGAGTTAGATGTTAAGGGAAAAATAAAGAAGAAACATAATCTCTTGCGAAATGGAGTAATCATATAATAATAAAATAACCTTTACACAAAACTGAATTTGAATAACATATCAGAGTAACTAACTTAGATCAACCTGGATAGTTATAACATCTTGCCCTTACAACTACTGAAACGATAACAACAAAACAAACACATCACAACGGAAGAATAACTAAAGAGAAACGACTGGGCCATCAGCTCCACTCCAGAAGCTCCAAGTATCCAAAGAAATCCGAAAAATATGCTCGGTCTAAACCGAGTGTAACGTCCTGGAGTTTTAGAACCAATTTAAAAATTATTTTAATTATAATTTTATGTTAATTTATGGTTAAATTTTAAAATTCGATAATTTTAAAGCTGATTCGAGCAGTTTACAAGGTGGTTTTGTTGAGAGCCACGGGATCGCGCCACCTCAGCGATTTGCGTGAGGGGTGATAATTTAGCAGATAAACCCTTTCTCTTTTCTTTCTTTTCCTTCCTCCCTTCTCTATACTTTTACACTTATCTACCTCGTCGTTTCTTCATTAATGGCCACCTCCACCCAAAATGCCCCTCCTCCTCGCGCCACCGCCTGACCCGCTGCCTCCCCTCTCCCCGTCACCACCGCCGGTGGGACCCCTCCTCCCATGTTTGCTTCAAACGCCCCTTTTCACCTCTTTTGCACCCCCACCACCTTGAGCACCTCCTACACCACTCACGCACCACCTAGACCCCTCCACCGTGTTGCATGAACCCGAACAATGGACCCCTTCGCTGTCCTAGCCTTGAACACCCCCCTTAAACTTCCCTATTTCGCCTCAAACTCTTATATTCATTAATATATGCGAGTACAAGTGTATTAGTGAGTAGCTAGAGCTTAGTAGGCCACCAAAAAGTCGCACAAGAGTCCAACAAGTGTCGTTGGAGCTGTAGCAGTGATTAGCGTGTCTGCATCCCTTCTAGAACAAAGTTAGGTGGAGTCGAAACCATCGGTGAGAAATCTAAACGCGGTAAGGGCTAGCTAAAATTAAATGTTTAATATTTAATTAATTGAGTTAAAAATCATTACTGATTAATCATATAAATTTAGTATGATGTTAAATGCTAAGTGGTACGATAAAAATATGTTTTTACCTATCGTATATAAGAAAACGAAACTCACTGAAAAGGGTTGAATAGAATTAAATGTTAACTATTAGTAGTTAATAATAAAAATCTACTACGATGTTATACGATAGTATTAGATAATATTAATAATGTATTACGGAGTTAGTCGATGGTTAGTAAGATAGAAATATCATCTTTAATCGATATACACGTGGTTGTTTGTGTTTGCATGAAATTAAAATTCACGTAGTAAGGGGATGAATTTCAGTTGACTATTAATTGTCGAATAAAAATATTTAATAATGTTTATCATTGATCACACAAATTTTATGATATGTTAAACATTGAGTAGTTCGATAAAAATGTCAATTCTATTAGTTATATGCGATACCACTTGAGTTCAACACTTGAACCATACACCAAGTTCATTGAAAATTCGTTGCGCCTTATGTGGCATTGATTGTGTAATTTAATTATTACTATCGACTTTGTGCGAATTGCACTACGTCATAGATGGCCTACTGCAACACCAGAGAAGTGATGCAGAAAGTTCCAAAAAATGTTGCTATAGGCCAAAAAAGATCAAAAGCAACACTTTTTCGGTGTTGCATTTTGCCGCGTTGCCTTAGAGTCAAAGGAAACATCTTTGCGACCCTGGGCAACATTGGTACTATTATTGCCACAAGTACTAAATTTACTAAAAAGTGGGCCCCAAAATCTGAACCCCAACATGTGGGGCCCACTAAAATCTGTAGCCCAGCTTTACAGAATCCTGTTGTGGGGCCTATATTCATTAATCTATGTTAACACTTTTACCATCCAATGACAACACTTTGCTAGTCTATTACAACATTTAGCATCACATACTGCAACATTATATCATAGCTATGGCAACATCTTTTGCAATTTAAATTGGACATGTACTACAACATTATATCAATGCAACAAGAAAAACTTTTCATTTCAGAATAACCAGCAACACAAGTAGTACTTAGTCAACTACAAAATAACAAAAATACTTAAAAACATAGTCGATAAATTTATGTTTACAACCAGTATGTACTAAATTCTACTTAGTAGCAAAAAGATCAAACTAAAACATAGGTACTAGATAATGGCTAAGAGCGCGAGCCTCCAGTGCCTTCACTGCAAACGCACAAAGATCCCCAATATTAGTTTGCGTCAGGGTTTGCTTCGCCTAATTTCATAAGCATCCTTGTCAAGTTATCCTGTACTTTTCGGTTCACCTTTGCATCAAATTCATCTTGGACCTTCTTGTTCACCTTTGCTTCGACTTCGTCAACTATATGTTCCCTTATCTTTGTTGCCAGCTCCTGTATGTATGTGCTTGTTGTTGGAGCATTTTTGAAACTTCTGGAGACTTTGTGTGTCGTCCTATAAGCCATGATGGACCGTGCGACTTTCCATCAGAAACAAGTTCTTGAACAACTCCATCACTGCCTCCTTCACCTATTGATTTTTCAATATTCCCCTGCAAAATAAAGCAGTTTCAAAATGTGGAATTAAATAAATTTACAATTTGAAACATATTTCTTAAACAAGAATTATGGCCTATAACACATTGAAACCCGTAGTAAAAGATCACCATCGTTAATGAATAAAATATGATTAATTCTTTAGTACAACTAAGGTTTTCATAGTGAATCACTATTCAACACAACAAAAGTCATGCATGCCTCGGTTACAAACTGAGGCAATGCCACGTTTACATTTCAACACAAAATGAGAGGCATGCATGCCCCACTTACAAACAAAGGCAATGCCCAAAGACATTTCAACAAAAACTAAGGCCTGCATACCTCAGTTGTATTTTAGCACAATCCGAAAGGCATGCATGCCCCAGACGCAAATTGATGCAATGACTTAATTTGTCCAAAGAGCGAACGATATCAAGGAATGCAATATCCTGCTATCCGTTTTAACAAAACTTGATCTAATTCTACAAAATTTGAATGTGGAAAATTAACGTAACACCCCACCTCCGCTAGGGTCACTCACAAAAGGAATGCCCTAGTTTTGGAGGGGTATTATCTAGTAAACAGGCACAGAGATAACACAAGACAGAACATAGATAAAATAGAGTATATAAAGCAGCGGATACAAACCTTAAAACCAAATCTCATTACTGAAAAATAGAGTTAAAACCTCTTACATCAAAATGCCAAGTCATTATTTCATTACATCAAGTTCTAAAGAAGCAAAGTACTTAAAACAACATAAGTAAAATATTATTCCCCAAAAAGTGCATGAGTGCAGCCATAGCATAGCTCAAGACCAAACCGTACATGAGCTGTCAGAAAACAAGCAAAGTCCAAGCTAAGAGCTAGAGTTTCCTCCCTGAGAACCTGGGGGGGAACGAAAGACAAAGAGGCGAAAGAAAACAGGTCACTCAAAAAGACTGGTAAGCCCTAGTGACTATCAGCATAGAAACTAGTAAAGTTAACAAGACATGAATAAACTGGAATTAAACATAGGAATGATGATAAGTCTGACATGATAACTAAGCTAACAAGATAACTCAAGTCTAACATTGCGTATTCAAGGTTCGCCATACCAACTATACTGGTATACTAATCCCGTGTCAACTATAAATCAAGAAATAATCCCTTGGCCCAATATCGTGAAGTGACCCAATTCGGGGTCCAACGGTATGATCTAATCGATCGGCTCCCTACAAGTCTAGCTCGTCGTGTGTTTGTGTCATACGACCCTATCACGAATGTAGTCACCTGTGCTAGGTCCACCATAGAGTGTATCAAGCCCTAGGGTGCCAACCACCGACACGAATCAAGAATGCACAGATAATCCTACTGATGCCCAATGCCTGCTTTTTCAACTCCGGAATAAGTGCACGACCCTAGTCCGCCTGAACCTACAATGGCGCACCAACTCAGTCGTCGTTCTGGTCGCTTACAATCAGCCCAGCAATCGTGCCCCCACCCTGCCTAGTCCCAGGGTACCGTGATACATCTAGTGGGTTACTGCTGAAAAGGACCGCGTAACTAGGGTTTCGTTCAGCCGGTTAAGTTGTCATTTAAAATCGAGACATAACCCCATCTACGTGTCATGTCAAATTGAATAAGTGTGTCGTTCTAGTTCAAGACTTAGTCCTACGAATCATGTGTCAGGTTGGTTAAGTGTGTTCAAGCGGTTCATGACTTAACCCTATCAAATCAACGTGTCAAATTGGTTAAGTATATTCAAGTGGTCCATGACTTAACCCTATCCAGTGGCATTAATTTACTTAATGCACCCCTAACCTCTCACATTAGACTTGGTTATGGTTACTGGATGTGCCGGGCGGGTCCGGGCAGTTTTACACCATAACCTAGTCAAACCTCGGGTTTCGAGTGTGATATGACAAACTACTCACATTGGGTCCTATTGTTTGCAGTTACTGGATTCGCCGGGCGGTTCCGGGCATATTTATACTGCAAACTCAACCCAACCTCGAGTTGGACACGTTCAAGTTATCTAAGTGTCATGTCCCAAATTCATATTTTCAAGTATAATTTCATGTCAAGTTCATGTTCCTATCCAAGCTCAAGTTATAACGATATTCATGTTTTCAAGTTCATACTAAATTCAGGTTTTCCTAAACTACCCAAATCGCATCCCCAACGCTCATGAATTCGAATCAAGGCAATAGATGTAACTAGGGAATAACATAACAAGGATGGGTATAAAGTGGCAAAGGTGATTTCAAGGCAAGCATGGTGTAACTTGAGATATGATCATAACATCACTTGCATATGAAATAGGGTGATAAACATAGCAATAAATGACATAAGATGATAATCCTAAACTTGTGACTAGTAATAGTTTCAACATCACAACATCACAGGCATGTTAAAATAATGATAGGGTTTAGGTTATGACATGAACAGGCCACTAAATCAAGTTCTTATTGGTATTCCACAAATCAAGGTTCAATATGAACGGTACTAGGTTCAAGGTGAATAGATCTAGGGTGAACAAGAGTAGATCTAAAATAATAGATCAAAAAGGAATAGTCATTGATCAAATATATACAAGAGTAGGTCTCAAGTAGTTATCATGTTTATGTTCAACTTCAATTTACACATGTCCATATTAAGTTTAGAGTTTGGATCTAAGAGTAACTGGGGCTTACAGATCGTGGTTTTTGAGAACTAAGAACAGAAATTGTCGTAGGATCGTTGTTGAGATGTTGATCTATTCCCTTGAATTGTTGTAGAAACGTTGGCCTTCGATTTGGATCTAGTTTGAATGTTTAAGCTTCAAGTTGGAGGCGGCGACCATGGTTCAAGAGGAGACTTAGCAGCATAATGGTGTTAGAAAGATTTTTTGTGGATTAGCCTAGGTCTTAGGGTGTTTTTTTAGTTGCAACAACTATTTTAGGCCATATGATAAACCCTAGAATCGATCTGAACCGCCAAAAATCGTCACAGGCCCTCAAACAAGCCAACAGGGTCAAGCAGGAGCAACCAGGCCCAAACCAGGTTCGGGGACCAGGTCGACACCCAAGTCGACTGCGCAGTCGATCTGGTCCTAGGGGTGTCAACTGCCCAGTCGACTCCCCAGTCGACCTAGGGTGCTGGGCGGGAAATTTCCCGCCCAGTCTGTCTGGGTTTTGAAATTCGAATTTGAACTCGAATTCGAACTGTTTTGAACTCTGAAAATTTCTGAAACTTTGGGGAGCCATAACTTGGTCATACGGACTCCGATTTTCGAAAACTCGGACTCGATTTCATGCAGAATTCCGAGACGAACGCAATGGCGTAGACCGTTTCCCTTGGTTCTTATTTTAAAATTTAATTCTGCCTAGATTTATGGTTATAACACATTATCAAAATACGGGTTGTTACATTCTCCCCTCCTTAAAGGATTTCGTCCCCGAAATCTCTAAGTTAGGAAGAGTGTATCCTACCATCCATCATCCATCTACTCAAAACATCATCCACAAGCAAACATTGTCCTTAAGAGATTTCTAATGTTGTATGAACATATGCAGAAAGTGTGTGTATATGTTCCTTATCTAATGCAAACGATCAGGCTTGATTGATCTTTCTAATGCAAAATATGTTTAGTGTCATGAATCCAACATGTATGCAAATAATCCTAGTCACGTAAGCACTATATGTGTGCACAAACATTCATCCATATGAAACTTTAATATGATAACACATTCAATTTCATCCATAAATAAGTATAAACACTCATGCATATGCAATATGAAAATGTGTCTGAGCCGATCTAGTGCCTAATGTGTGTTATGCAACCACGAGCAATCACTTGCAACCACTTGCAACCATTCGCAAACATCAAGCATAACATGTTTCAAATACATGTTTACATTCATAGGATTCTACCTAAGGTTCTCAAGACAGGATCGAAAGGATATACAAGATAAAACAGAGTATCTAAGGAAAAGAAGTTAAAGATGTACCCCTAGAAGGTCCTTCTTGCGGGGCTTTCCCTTGCTTCTTAGGGCAGTTCTTGCTGATGTGTCCAGTTTCACCGCATTGAAAACATGCTCCTATCTTCATCTTCTTCTTCCTACAGTCCTGGACTATATGCCCATCAATACCACAGAAGTTGCATTTTCCTTTCTCACGTGACTTGTCATTCTTGTTGTTGCTGTTCTTTCCTCCTTTCTCGGAGTCTACCTTCTTGTCTTGAGACTCATTCGCCTTGACCTTCTTCTTGCCATTCTCATCTTCTTCATGAAGTAGGGCCATATTCACCAAGCTTTCAAAGGTCGCCCCCATGGGTACATGAGTCATGGCCATAGTGTGGAGTGGCTCGCTCAATCCTCGAGCAAAGCGTAGAGCCTTCTTCTCAGCCGTGTTGACTAAGTCCAAACCAAACCGAGCAAGTGGATTAAACTTATTCACGTATTCCCTAACTGACATGTCCCCTTGCTGGAGTGCCAGGAACTTCTCCATCTGAAGACTCGCTTCTGCGGATTATAAAAACTTAAGCCCAAACCTCTCTCTAAAGTCTGCCCAAGTCTCAATTGGCCTGGTAGCGTTGGTGACTTCCCACCAAAATGCCGCTTCCTCTTTCAACAACCATGCTGCCAACAGAACTTTCCTATAATCCTCCATATCGAAAATAACAAACAAGTCTTCAGTCTCTTTTAGCCAGTTTCGCACCTCAACGAAGGTTTCAGTTCCAACGAAGTTCATGCCGCCCATTCCTATAAAGTCCTTGCATATTTTGGCGAAGGCGGTACCCGGAGGAGGAGGAGGAGGAGGAACCGTGGCCACCGGGGGAGGAGGAGGGATATCTGTCGGGCCCGCGCCGTTGGCCCTAGCTTCCAAGTATCTTCGGAACCAGCCAGGTATGGGTACTCCCTCAGGAAGGTTAAGATCAGACATGCTGAAAAGAGAAAAGGAAAAAGATTCAAACGAGGAAACAAAGAAAAGTGCTAATGGCTTTTGGGGAATAGCCTTTTCTTAAAAATAAAATTTTCTTGAAAAATGCTTCTTTATAAACGGTTTTGAAAATAGTTTCAGAAGGTTTTTAAAACTTTTGCCCAGTCTGGTAACCTTCTGCTCTGATACCAAATGTAACACCCCACCTCCGCTAGGGTCACTCACAAAGGGAATGCCCTAGTTTTGGAGGGGTATTATCTAGTAAACAGGCACAGAGATAACACAAGACAGAACATAGATAAAATAGAGTATATAAAGCAGCGGATATAAACCTTAAAACCAAATCTCATTACTGAAAAATAGAGTCAAAACCTCTTACATCAAAATGCCAAGTCATTATTTCATTACATCAAGTTCTAAAGAAGCAAAGTACTTAAAACAACATAAGTAAAATATTATTCCCCAAAAAGTGCATGAGTGCAGCCATAGCATAGCTCAAGACCAAACCGTACATGAGCTGTCAGAAAGCAAGCAAAGTCCAAGCTAAGAGCTAGAGTTTCCTCCCTGAGAACCTGGGGGGGAACGAAAGACAAAGAGGCAAACAAAACGGGTCAGTCAAAAAGACTGGTAAGCCCTAGTGACTATCAGCATAGAAACTAGTAAAGTTAACAAGACATGAATAAACTGGAATTAAACATAGGAATGATGATAAGTCTGACATGATAACTAAGCTAACAAGATAACTCAAGTCTAACATTGCGTATTCAAGGTTCGCCATACCAACTATACTGGTATACTAATCCCGTGTCAACTATAAATCAAGAAATAATCCCTTGGCCCAATATCGTGAAGTGACCCAATTCGGGGTCCAACGGTATGATCTAATCGATCGGCTCCCTACAAGTCTAGCTCGTCGTGTGTCTGTGTCATACGGCCCTATCACGAATGTAGTCACCTGTGCTAGGTCCACCATAGGGTGTATCAAGCCCTAGGGTGCCAACCACCGACACGAATCAAGAATGCACAGATAATCCTACTGATGCCCAATGCCTGCTTTTTCATCTCCGGACTAAGTGCACGACCCAGGTCCGCCTGAACCTACAATAGCGCACCAACTCAGCCGTTGTTCTGGTCGCTTACAATCAGCCCAGCAATCGTGCCCCACCCTGCCTAATCCCAGGGTACCGTGATACATCTAGTGGGTTACTGCTGAAACGGACTGTATAACTTGGGTTTCGTTCAGCCGGTTAAGTTGTCATTTAAAATCGAGACTTAACCCCATCTACGTGTCATGTCAAATTGACTAAGTGTGTCGTTCTAGTTCAAGACTTAGTCCTACGAATCATGTGTCAGGTTGGTTAAGTGTGTTCAAGCGGTTCATGACTTAACCCAATCAAATCAACGTGTCAAATTGGTTAAGTATATTCAAGTGGACCATGACTTAACCCTATCCAGTGGCATTAATTTACTTAATGCACCCCTAACCTCTCACATTAGACTTGGTTATGGTTACTGGATGTACCGGGCGGGTCCGGGCAGTTTTACACCATAACCTAGTCTAACCTCGGGTTTCGAGTGCGATATGACCAACTACTCACATTGGGTCCTATTGTTTGCAGTTACTGGATTCGCCGGGTGGTTCCGGGCAGATTTATACTGCAAACTCAACCCAACCTCGAGTTGGCCACGTTCAAGTTATCTAAGTGTCATGTCCCAAATTCATATTTTCAAGTATAATTTCATGTTAAGTTCATGTTCTTATCCAAGCTCAAGTTATAATGATATTCATGTTTTCAAGTTCATACTAAATTCAGGTTTTCCTAAACTACCCAAATCGCATCCCCAACGCTCGTGAATTCGAATCAAGGCAATAGATGTAACTAGGGAATAACATAACAAGGATGGGTATAAAGTGGCAAAGGTGATTTCAAGGCAAGCATGGTGTAACTTGAGATATGATCATAACATCACTTGCATATGAAATAGGGTGATAAACATAGCAATAAATGACATAAGATGATAATCCTAAACTTGTGACTAGCAATAGTTTCAACATCACAACATCACAGGCATGTTAAAATAATGATAGGGTTTAGGTTATGACATGAACAGGCCCCTAAATCAAGTTCTTATCGATATTCCACAAATCAAGGTTCAATATGAACGGTACTAGGTTCAAGGTGAATAGATCTAGGGTGAACAAGAGTAGATCTAAAATAATAGATCAAAAAGGAATAGTCATTGATCAAAGATATACAAGAGTAGGTCTCAAGTAGTTATCATGTTTATGTTCAACTTCAATTTACACATGTCCATATTAAGTTTAGAGTTTGGATCTAAGAGTAACTGGGGCTTACAGATCGTGGTTTTTGAGAACTAAGAACAGAAATTGTCGTAGGATCGTTGTTGAGATGTTGATCTATTCCCTTGAATTGTTGTAGAAACGTTGGCCTTCGATTTGGATCTAGTTTGAATGTTTAAGCTTCAAGTTAGAGGCGGCGGCCATGGTTCAAGAGGAGACTTAGCAGCATAATGGTGTTAGAAAGATTTGTTGTGGATTAGCCTAGGTCGTAGGGTGTTTTTATAGTTGCAACAACTCTTTTAGGCCATAGGATAAACCATAGAATCGATCTGAACCGCCAAAAATCGTCACAGGCCCTCAAACAAGCCAACAGGGTCAAGCAGGAGCAACCAGGCCCAAACTAGGTTCGGGGACCTGGTCGACACCCAAGTCGACTGCGCAGTCGACCTGTTCCTGGGGGTGTCGACTGCCCAGTCGACTCCCTAGTCGACCTGGGGTGCTGGGCGGGAAATTTCCCGCCCATTCTGTCTGGGTTTTGAAATTCGAATTTGAACTCGAATTCGAACTGTTTTGAACTCTGAAAATTTTTGAAACTTTGGGGAGCCATAACTTGGTCATACGGACTCCGATTTTCGAAAACTCGGACTCCGATTTTCGAAAACTCGGACTCGATTTCATGCAGAATTCCGAGACGAAGGCAATGGCGCAACCCGTTTCCCTTGGTTCTTATTTTAAAATTTAATTCTGCCTAGATTTATGGTTATAACACGTTATCAAAATACGGGTTGTTACAATTAAGCATTATTTTTCATCTGATTGAAGGGAAAATAAAATTATTACAATTTTGTAATTCATTACTAAAGCATTAATCATGTACACCATTCCTTCTTTCCGCTTGCGAGTTTTAACAAAAAGTTCTCCGTCTGATTCGTTGGACTAATACAAATTAAATAAAAAACATTAGATAGTAAAAGGATTATAAACCATTTGTTCCAGAACATATATCACTAATATTAAAAAGGTTAGACAGTAAAAAAATAAAATGCATACCTCCAACTAACCATAAAAATAAGAAAAATACATATCATTTTATGCCGAATTTGGAAAACAAGTTTTGGACCAGCAGTGTGTGTGTGTCTGGATACGATCTCCAATTTGCAAAATTTAAAAAAAAATGATATAAAGATGTTTATCTACCTGATTTGAATGAAAAAAGAGGGAAAAATTATGTGATAAAACTTAAATTTATACCTAAATTTTTTCGTCTTCCCAAAACATTAAGGGTACTTTGAAATCCTCAAGTGAAATTTCGTCCGACCTATTTTCAAGCCTCTCATCATCAGTTTGATAAGCCGCATAATGTGGCTTTTTAATACAACTCTTATACCCCCTCCAAGAGTCATGAATTGACTTCAAAACCCAATATTCACATTCATCTAGAATAAATATTGTTGCTTAAATACAAATCAAACATTAAAAAAACAGTCATGCTACTTTTGTGACAAGTTTCATATATTTAAGTAAAATTCAGCTAAGTTTACAAATTACCTTGACATAGTTTCACAGCGTGCCTTTCAAACTTGAAGGAACATCAAACCAAGACTTGTAAGTAAGTGGAACACTCCTCTTCAGTGTTCCTAAAAAAGCACTCGGTTCAAACATTACTTGGTCATCGTTTGAAATAATTGGCCCCGGTGATTCATTTGGATTAGAACTCTTTTCTCATATGACCGTGAATGAACTTTATCCATCTTTGTTTTTTCCCTGAGCCTTCTGGGAGGTCTCGCTACCGTTAAAAAGTACATACAATAGAAATGTGAAGGCTAGACATAACATAAATGAGAACTTAAACTATTAAAATCAGAACTCAATTAGATAATACCTTCAACTTCTTCTACTTCTTCTTCTTCTTCATTTTCAATATTTGTCGAGACATTTGCGACAACAACCTTATTCCTTGCACTTCCACTTCCACTACTGTTATTCTTATGGCGTTCTTGCATAGCCAAATAAGCATCCATTGTTCCTATTCTTTCATTGTGTGGTAACTCAACGCTACATGGTGGACCAACATTTTGTGTAGGAACAGGAGTTTCCCCTGCCTTCGGAGTTGCATTCTTATCAGGTGCAGATTCAACATTGGCTCCTGATCGGGTAGTTGGTCCAGACGAGGCTTTGTAATCGTAACTTTTTGGTTCTCTAAAATACGCACACACAAAATTTTAAAAAAAAATGAAGCTAGTTTATAATTACCAACATAAAATTAAATCTTCAACTATAACTCACCTTTATCGGATTTTTCGAAGTACCATTTCACTACGTTCATGAAATTCTGGAGCATAATCTTCTCTTTCCTCAGCATGCATCGTTGGTTTTTCTTTATTTTTTTCAAATTGATTTCTCTGTCCAGTAACTATTAGGCATCCCAAGTATTTCAAAAACACTATACTTCTACGAGACATGTTTAGCACTATCCCTTTCGTATTCAGTAAGTGGTGGATGTGGAAGATGTGATAGATAATCATCCTGAAAGTAATTTACCAAGACATTATTGTAAATATTAGGGTTGCACACAACCTATATCCAATCCGACCCAACCCACCAACCCGACCCAACCCACATAAACCCAACCCAACCCATCCTAGTTCGGGTCGGATATGGATTACAATTTGTAACCCATATTGTATATGGGTCGAGTATGATATTTTGTTTTACCCAATCTTGTTTTAACCCAACCCAACCCTATATTAGAAAACTAATTTAATACTAGCCCACTTAAAATTAAATTAGTCTCATCCTAGAATAATGTTTATGTATTCTATAATATATATACACGAAATCAAACTTCATGTCAACCCAAACTAAATAGAATTTGACAAAGATATTTTAAAGAGCATTTCAACTGAAACACTTTTTCTACTATGTTGTGAATTAATTTCATATAATGTGTTTTACAATGAAATTATAATAAGATATGTGTTCTAATGAATTAGTTATTTTAAATGCATTATGCTAGCTAAAATCTGATATATTATGTTGAATATTTTAATATTAATTTTAAAAAGTTCTCTCATATTCTCATTTTTTATTAGTTTCATGCAACCCAACCCAACCCTACTAAACCCGACCCAACATATACTTCAACCCGACCCATATCCAACCTCATATAGGGTCGGATACGGGTTGAATTACCATAAACCCATACTTACGCGGGTCGGATGAAGTTTTTGGTCTAACCCGACCCAACCCATACTTTGTCCAACCCTAGTAAATATTAGCAAAATATGTAGAACATCGTATTAGAAGATCATATTGTAGTCTTCTTACCATAATCTCATTTTCATCCATATTTTCCTCTTCATGTGGAGAATTATCGGAATCCAATTTACTTATGACACTTACTGAGTTGATATTCAAAGTTGCATCGTTGACTTCAGTTGGATTTTTCTTCTCTGGTAACTTTGTAGTACTACTGACTTCAGTTGACTTCTTGTTGATCACCTTTTTCTTGTTGATATGTGGGCTTATAGCGGCTTCGCTGATGACTGGTGGATTGTTGGTAATTGGATTATTTAGCTATGCCGAGTTTCTAGGAGTAAAGACTTCAGTCTGCTTCTTGTTTGTAGCGGCCCGGAAAAATTCGATGCTCGAATTTCGACACTAACACAATCCGTGTCCAAACTCGAGTACCGAATCTCCGGAAAGCTAGAAGAAAGAAGTTAGAGGATGAGGAAGATAAAATAGAACTATTAGAATAGAAGAATGAGAAGACAATATCGAATCTGATTCTCATACCGTAGCGGAACAAAAATATAATATAGAAATAAATCTTTATAAAGAACTTGAATAAATATACTTACATACATCATAGTATAACAGACAAATTTGGACAGTTATAATACTCTGTCCACAAATTCAACACACAGCAGAATAATATCATCTATCTGGACTTCTTCAGCTCGTCTCTGAACTTCACAGCGTCCGTTAATATGAACCTGTAACTCAGGCTGACCCGAGACATTACAAACGCCACAGACCAGTCTGGTGAACCAGCGTGAGTAAAACCCACTAAGTAATAGATAACATCCACATTGCTTAACTTTGAAACCACTTGAAGAAAGGGTAATAGTAAGACCAGTCCACACATAAACACAAACGGTTTTTACCTTTCTATAACCAAACCATTTTTTAAATCAATACTAGTCTGATATTATAATAGTGATGTAGATCAAGTAAATAACCAAGTAGTAGAACGCGCCACCTCAGCGATTTGCGTGAGGGGTGATAAGTTAGCAAATAAACCCTTCTCTTTTCTTTCTTTTCCTTCCTCCCTTCTCTATACTTTTGTACTTATCTACCTCGTCGTTTCTTCATTAATGGCCACCTCCACCCAAAATGCCCCTCCTCCTCGCGCCACCGCCTGACCTGCTGCCTCCCCTCTCCCCGTCACCACCGCCGGTGGGACCCCTCCTCCCATGTTTGCTTCAAACGCCCCTTTTCACCTCTTTTGCACCCCAACCACCTTGAGCACCTCCTACACCACTCACGCACCACCTAGACCCCTCCATCGTGTTGCATGAACCCGAACAATGGACCCCTTCGCTGCCCTAGCCTTGAACACCCCTTTAAACTTCCATGTTTCGCCTCAAACTCTTATATTCATTAATATATGCGAGTACAAGTGTATTAGTGAGTAGCTAGAGCTTAGTAGGCCACTGAAAAGTCGCACAAGAGTCCGACAAGTGTCGTTGGAGCTGTAGCAGTGATTAGCGTGTCTGCATCCCTTCCAGAACAAAGTTAGGTGGAGTTGAAACCATCGGTGAGAAATCTAAACGCGGTAAGTGCTAGCTAAAATTAAATGTTTAATAGTTAATTAATTGAGTTAAAAATCATTACTGATTAATCATATAAATTTAATATGATGTTAAATGCTAAGTGGTACGATAAAAATATGTTTTTTACCTATCGTATATAAGAAAACGAAACTCACTGAAAAGGGTTGAATAGAATTAAATGTTAACTATTAGTAGTTAATAATAAAAATTTACTAAGATGTTATACGATGACTATTAGATAATATTAATAATGTATTATGGTGTTAGTCGATGGTTAGTAAGATAGAAATATCATCTTTAATCGATATACACGTGGTTGTTTGTGTTTGCATGAAATTAAAATTCGCGTAGTAAGGGGATGAATTTCAATTGACTATTAATTGTCGAATAAAAATATTTAATAATGTTTATCATTGATCACACAAATTTTATGATATGTTAAACATTGAGTAGTTCGATAAAAATGTCAATTCTATTAGTTATATGCGATACCACTTGAGTTCAACACTTGAACCATACACCAAGTTCATTGAAAATTCGTTGCGCCTTATGTGGCATTGATTGTGTAATTTAATTATTACTATCGACTTTGTGCGAATTGCACTACGTCATAGATGGCCTACTGCAACACCAGAGAAGTGATGCAGAAAGTTCCAAAAAATATTGCTATAGGCCAAAAAAGATCAAAAGCAACACTTTTTCGGTGTTGCATTTTGCCGCGTTGCCTTAGAGTCAAAGGAAACATCTTTGCGACCCTAGGCAACATTGGTACTATTATTGCCACAAGTACTAAATTTACTAAAAAGTGGGCCCCAAAATCTAGACCCCAGCATGTGGGGCCCACTAAAATCTATAGCCCAGCTTTACAGAATCCTGTTGTGGGGCCCATATTCATTAATCTATGTTAACACTTTTACCATCCAATGACAACACTTTGCTAGTTTATTACAACATTTAGCATCCCATACTGCAACATTATTTCATAGCTATGGCAACATCTTTTGCAATTTAAATTGGGCATGTACTACAACATTATATCACTGCAACAAGAAAAACTTTTCATTTCAGAATAACCAGCAACACAAGTAGTACTTAGTCAACTACAAAATAACAAAAATACTTAAAAACATAGTCGATAAATTTATGTTTACAACCAGTATGTACTAAATTCTACTTAGTAGCAAAAAGATCAAACTAAAACATAGGTACTAGATAATGGCTAAGAGCGCGAGCCTCCAGTGCATTCAGTGCCTTCACTGCCTTCACTGCAAACGCACAAATATCCCCAATATTAGTTTGCGTCAGGGTTTGCTTCGCCTAATTTCTTAAGCATCCTTATCAAGTTATCCTGTACTTTTCGGTTCACCTTTGCATCAAATTCATCTTGGACCTTCTTGTTCACCTTTGCTTCGACTTCGTCAACTATATGTTCCCTTATCTTTGTTGCCAGCTCCTGTATGTATGTGCTTGTTGTTGGAGCATTTTTGAAACTTCTGGAGACTTTGTGTGCCGTCATATGAGCCATGATGGACCGTGCGACTTTCCATCAGAAACAAGTTCTTGAACAACTCCATCACTGCCTCCTTCACCTATTGCTTTTTCAATATTCTCCTGCAAAATAAAGCAGTTTCAAAATGTGGAATTAAATAAAATCAACAATTTTGAAACAAGTTTCTTAAACAAGAACTGTGGCCTATAACACATTGAAACCCATAGTAAAAGATCACCATCGTTAATGAATAAAATATGATTAATTCTTTAGTACAACTAATGTTTTCATAGTGAATCACTATTCAACACAACAAAAGTCATGCATGCCTCGGTTACAAACTGAGGCAATGCCACGTTTACATTTCAGCACAAAATGAGAGGCATGCATGCATGCCCCACTTACAAACAAAGGCAATGCCCAGAGACATTTCAACAAAAACTAAGGCCTGCATACCTCAGTTGCATTTTTGCACAATCCGAAAGGCATGCATGCCTCAGACGCAAATTGATGCAATGACTTAATTTGTCCAAAGAGCGAACGATATCAAGGAAATCAATATCCTGCTATCGGTTTTAACAAAACTTGATCTAATTCTACAAAATTTGAATGTGGAAAATTAAGCAATTTTTTTTACATCTGATTGAAGGGAAAATAAAATTATTACAACTTTGTACTTCATTACTAAAGCATCAATCATGTAAACCATTCCTTCTTTCCGCTTGCGAGTTTTAACAAAAAGTTCTCCATCTAATTCGTTGGACTGATACAAATTAAATAAAAAAAGTAAGATAGTAAAAGGATTATAAACCATTTGTTCCAGAACATATATCACTAATATTAAAAAGGTTAGACAGTAAAAAAATAAAATGCATACCTCCAACTAACCATAAAAATAAGAAAAATACATATCATTTTATGCCGAATTTGGAAAACAAGTTTTGGACCAGCAGTGTGTGTGTGTGTCTGGATACGATCTCCGATTTGCAAAATTTGTAAGGGCCTTGGACTACAAAAACATGAAATAAAGATGTTTATCTGCCTGATTTGAATGAAAAAAAAGGGAAAAAATTATGTGATAAAACTTAAAATTATACCTAAATTTTTTCGTCTTCCCAAAACATTAAGGGTACTTTGAAATCCTCAAGTGAAATTTCGTCCGACCTATTTTCAAGCCTCTCATCATCAGTTTGATAAGCCGCATAATGTGCCTTTTTAATACAACTCTTATACCCCCTCCAAGAGTCATGAATTGACTTCAAAACCCAATATTCACATTCATCTAGAATAAATATTGTTGCTTAAATACAAATCAAACATTAAAAAAACAGTCATGCTACTTTTGTGACAAGTTTCATATATTTAAGTAAAATTCAGCTAAGTTTACAAATTACCTTGACATAGTTTCACAGTGTGCCTTTCAAACTTGAAGGAACATCAAACCAAGACTTGTAAGTAAGTGGAACACTCCTCTTCAGTGTTCCTAAAAAAGCACTCGGTTCAAACATTACTTGGTCATCGTTTGAAATAGTTGGCCCCGGTGATTCATTTGGATTAGAACTCTTTTCTCATATGACCGTGAATGAACTTTATCCATCTTTGTTTTTTCCCTGAGCCTTCTGGGAGGTCTCGCTACCGTTAAAAAGTACATACAATAGAAATGTGAAGGCTAGACATAACATAAATGAGAACTTAAACTATTAAAATCAGAACTCAATTAGATAATACCTTCAACTTCTTCTACTTCTTCTTCTTCTTCATTTTCAATATTTGTCGAGACATTTGCGACAACAACCTTATTCCTTGCACTTCCACTTCCACTACTGTTATTCTTATGGCGTTCTTGCATAGCCAAATAAGCATCCATTGTTCCTATTCTTTCATTGTGTGGTAACTCAACGCTACATGGTGGACCAGCATTTTGTGTAGGAACAGGAGTTTCCCCTGCCTTCGGAGTTGCATTCTTATCAGGTGCAGATTCAACATTGGCTCCTGATCGGGTAGTTGGTCCAGACGAGGCTTTGTAATCGTAACTTTTTGGTTCTCTAAAATACGCACACACAATAAAATTTAAAAAAAAATGAAGCTAGTCTATAATTACCAACATAAAATTAAATCTTCAACTATAACGCACCTTTATCGGGTTTTTCGAAGTACCATTTCACTATGTTCATCAAATTCTGGAGCATAATATTCTCTTTCCTCGGCATGCATCTTTGGTTTTTGTTTATTTTTTTCAAATTGATTTCTCTGTCCAGTAACTATTAGGCATCCCAAGTTTTTCAAAAACACTATACTTCTACGAGACATGTTTAGCACTATCCCTTTCGTATTCAGTAAGTGGTGGATGTGGCAGATGTGATAGATAATCATCCTGAAAGTAATTTACCCAGACATTATTGTAAATATTAGGGTTGCACACAACCTATACCCAATCCGACCCAACCCACCAACCCGACTCAACCCACATAAACCCAACCCATCCTAGTTCGGGTCGGATATGGATTACAATTTGTAACCCATACTGTATATGGGTCGGGTATGATATTTTGTTTTACCCAATCTTATTTTAACTCAACCCAACCCTATATTAGAAAACTAATTTAATACCAGCCCACTTAAAATTAAATTAGTCTCATCCTAGAATAATGTTTATGTATTTTATAATATATATACACAAAATCAAACTTCATGTCAACCCAAACTAAATAGAATTTGACAAAGATATTTTAAAGAGCATTTCAACTGAAACACTTTTTCTACTATGTTGTGAATTAATTTCATATAATGTGTTTTACAATGAAATTATAATAAGATATGTGTTCTAATGAATTAGTTATTTTAAATGCATTATGCTAGCTAAAATATGATATATTATGTTGAATATTTTAATATTAATTTTAAAAAGTTCTCTCATATTCTCATTTTTTATTAGTTTCATGCAACCCAACCAAACCCTACTAAACCCGACCCAACCTATACTTCAACCCGACCCATATCCAACCTCATATAGGGTCGGATACGGGTTGAATTACCATAAACCCATACTTACGCGGGTTGGATGAAGTTTTTGGTCTAACCCGACCCAACCCATACTTTGTCCAACCCTAGTAAATATTAGCAAAATATGTAGAACATCGTATTAGAAGATCATATTGTAGTCTTCTTACCATAATCTCATTTTCATCCATATTTTCCTCTTCATGTGGAGAATTATCGAAATCCAATTTACTTATGACACTTACTGAGTTGATATTCAAAGTTGCATCGCTGACTTCAGTTGGATTTTTCTTCTCTGGTAACTTTGTAGTACTACTGACTTCAGTTGACTTCTTGTTGATCACCTTTTTCTTATTGATATGTGGGCTTATAGCGGCTTCGCTGATGACTGGTGGATTGTTGGTAATTGGATTATTTAGCTATGCCGACTTTCTAGGAGTAAAGACTTCAGTCTGCTTCTTGTTTGTAGCGGCCCGAAAAAATTCGATGCTCGAATTTCGACACTATCACAATCCGTGTCCAAACTCGAGTACCGAATCTCCGGAAAGCTAGAAGAAAGAAGTTAGAGGATGAGGAAGATAAAATAGAACTATTAGAATAGAAGAATGAGAAGACAGTATCGAATCAGATTCTCATACCGTAGCGGAACAAAAATATAATATAGAAATAAATCTTTATAAAGAACTTGAATAAATATACTTACATACATCATAGTGTAACAGACAAATTTGGACAGTTATAATACTCTGTCCACAAATTCAACACACAGCAGAATAATATCATCTATCTGGACTTCTTCAGCTCGTCTCTGAACTTCACAGCATCCGTTAATATGAACCTGTAACTCAGGCTGACCCGAGACATTACAAACGCTACGGACCAGTCTGGTGAACCAGCGTGAGTAAAACCCACTAAGTAATAGATAACATCCACATTGCTTAACTTTGAAACCACTTGAAGAAAGGGTAATAATAAAACCAGTCCACACATAAACACAAACGGTTTTTACCTTTCTATAACCAAACCATTTTTTAAATCAATACTAGTCTGATATTATAATAGTGATGTAAATCAGGTAAATAACCAAGTAGTAGAACACTAGCATCTCACGCTCTACATATATAGTATATAATCGAAAACCGTGGGCTCTTATTGGAGATTGGATTCCGACTAGACAAGGTATGGGACCACCTTCCGATCAGTGCACTCCGGTGGGATTACACAGGGGTTCAACAAGAACGTCTTGCAACCCGGCCACACATGACCGACCACTCATTTAACTTGAGTGTATCAAATATATTGTCACCCTTTTCGGCTTTTGTCCGGACCACCGAAATTCCCGGGAGAAACATAAATGAAAAGAAGTAACAAATATGAATGTTCTCTAGATTGGTGACAATACACACTGCTTGGGGATGACCCACCTAGCCATGCTGCCTGCCCGATTTCTGTCTTTTCCCGGTTGATGAGGCTAGAGGCTACGTTTATCTTTTCGAACATCTGGCCACCATTCACTTTGAATGTCACATTGTCCATACGTCATCCAGGAACAGGATGAACCGAAGGCACCCTCCTACCGCATCCTTATATAGGAATCACCCCAAGTATCAATAGCGAGTAGTCCTTGCAATCCGCAGATTCCAGTCACAACAGAATCACAAGTCAAAACATCTTCGGGAGCGACCCTTGGAAATTCAATGAGTAGTTCTTCCGCTCATTAAGATGAACGGTCTTCAATGCTCCATCTTCAATCCGTATCTTCCACGATTTCATATTTATTGGTCGGAATGGTTTTCGAATATAAATTCGATCCCGGTCTTTCCGTACCAATAATCGTATTGGTCAGATTTGATAGTCGGTTATTTAACTATCAAAAAAACAATCAATCATCCATAGAAAAGTGAAGTGGATTCATCAGTTCAGTATATAACATCACTTGGCCTCTTTATTCAAACAGTTGTTAATTAAATTTCTAAATCTCCAAACATTTGGATTATCGCCCTTTCACATCTCTTATTTCCAAATCAAATAATTCAATTGGTAATTCTTTGAATTATAGTTTATATATCCTCTTTACGGAAATACAAATTTTATTCCCCTCAACTACCTTCGTCTCTAAACTAATATCATCCCTGGATAATTACGAACTCGTTACAAGTTGGGGTATTTTATTTACCTCTCAGACCTTGAGACGACACCATTCTTATCTTCAGAATAAATAAAAGTTTATTCACCATATTAAATATAAATATGCTTACCATTTCAATTTAAACTACATATAAGGTTTGACTTTATAACTTTCAGCTAAGGCACTTGATTTCAGGATTGATCACTTTGATTATTATTAAATAATAATCAATTCAAATCATTTTAGAAACTAATTAATTAACTATTATTATAATAGTTAATCTCCCTTTTAAGGTTATTTAAATAAAATTCAATAATTGTCCAATAATTGATTCTAGATAAAGCAATTGACTTAATCAACTCAACACAAGGTTAGTTCGTTAACTAGTTCCACTTAGTTATTAATACATAAAGTTAATTTAAATGATTACATTTAAAAATCTAATTAAATTAAATAATCGTAATTAATTGTTCATTTGAACAATTAATTAAATCCTTAACTGTTAGGTTAGATTCCATTCATTCGCTTAATAAATTGGTTAACATAAACACTTGCTTCGTATATTTGGTTTATAATTACCAAATAAATAATTATTCTTTTCCTTTAATAAACTTCCGTTAACAATAATCTATACAAAATAGATTTAAAATCAGTCTTTAGTTATAAAACAACTTTTATAACTTCCTTTATATTGAATTACCTGACGGTAAATCAATCTCTATAAAATGATTTATTTTTGGGTCATCTGCCGATAATTACCCAACCAATATCACCCATCCGTTCATACCACACAAATGTTGAATTTCAACTCAATAATGTATTTATCATGATAACAGAGATGAATAATTTAACAGAGTCAGTTGAACTCACATATAACAAACGCTTAATTTAATCAGTGAATATTAAATAATATCCAGCACACATACCAACAGTCATCCAATGATCAACCAATAACAAACATCGCACACAAAATAAAAAAACCAGCTTATATAAAATATAAACGGGATAACTGAGTGGGTTGAACTGACCTTAATTTCCATCATTGTCAACACGGTTTGTTTCTGTTGCTTTAACCATGTCCAATCCAGCTTTATGATGTTGCGTTCCCTTGCTGGTTCCCACTTGTTCTTATATCATTTTTACAACGCAGCACCCCAATTATTATGAACCCAATCCCCACTCTCCGTTATACACCGTCTCCGTTCACCTCCACGAATGTCCACCGCTAGTCTCTTCATCCACGCTAGAGTGTGCCGACTCCCCACTCACCGTGCATCTGTCATGCTCTCCCCTATTTTCTCCTCGGTCAAAGCCCGAAATCCATCTTAGGAAACATGGCCACGTAAAATGAGTGCACTAAACATGTACAATGCATCCTCTCCTTCTTCTAAAAAAAGTGCTCATGTTTCTTCCCATGTAACATAATACTGCTGCTTGCCTCACCGTTATAATCAACGATCCACCACAATTTGTATTCCCCAACGTTTTGTTGTCCCTCCTATATTCTTTCTCCCTTACGTGTTTACCAAAGCCGCATGTACCCCCCTGTTCATACACGTTGGTTCATGCATACTCCCCCTTTTTTATAATTTCGAAAACATGCTTGGCCCAAACTTAATAGCAGCCGCCCGCCCATCTCTTCTCCTTGAATGCAACCTTCCCAAAGAAGCACTGTTTAACTCCACTGCATGCCTTTCCGAACCCCTATCCAAAGGAACCCGCAACCCCTCATACTCTTAATTCTACAGTGCCTTGCCTACTTGTTGTTGCTTCATTGTTTTGACATCTCCCTTACACAACGCTAACCCCAACTAAGCAGCCGTTCTGACATCTCCCTTACACAACGCTAGCCGCTCCATTCCCATGTTGTTCACCTCCTGCCTTCCAGTCCACGTGAAAGCCCATGCAATCCCTTTTCATGTTTCACCTCACCTCCCCGTGTACCACCTTCATCCATCCGCAGCAGACACCCGACCCAACCGACGCCGCCTACTAGCTTCCACGTCCAGCATGCCTTACTGAAACCAGCAGCCCTCAAAAAAACGATTGCACAGAATTCCGGTTATACTAGTATGAAGTTCGAACAATGAGTCGTTATGTATTTGACTTATATAGATTTTCAAAGTATCGATGTATATAGTATTGTGTTTATTTTGCTGAGATGATTTCCTGGAAAAAATATATATGAAGAAAAGCGGTTTTTGGTTTTCGAAGATGGGAGAAAGAGGCACAGTTTTATATAGGGGAAGACGTTGAGGAAATCAAAGCATATGGGTTGTTTTTTTCCAACTTATAAGCTGAAATAGGGTATGGTTCTCATTAATATGGCCACGTCCTTCATTAAATTGAAATGAAGTTAAAATGATACCGTAGGATGTAGTGTAATGGTTATAGGGTAAGTTCATCTTTACATTGACATGGACTTAACACGGTTTTTCTTTTTAATTAGATTATGGCTGGGCATGCTGGGAAAATGGAATAGGAAGAGTAGTTTAAATAGGTGGATATAAGGTAGTTTATTTTTATTTTAACACGGTACCATTATTTGACCGTTAACTGCAAAATTTGCACCGTTAAACACCACTCCAAAAAATATGAAATTGGACGTCATGATATTGTTTGACGTTACGGTCCCAATGAAACCAGTTTCATTGAAAACGGACTCCGTTTGCACAAATAGCGTGTTTTAATTCGAATTATAACCATCGGTTCACCCTTAAATTTCGTCAATCGACAAAATAACTCCGTTGGGCTCCAAACTGAAAATGTAGCAATGATTAATTGTACGCATTCTAATAAAACTTGTTTCGTCGAAAACGGAGATCGTTTGACAAGAAAACTATTTTAAAGCCTATATACGGTCGATATAATAGAATTAAATCCAAAACAATTCAATAATAAATTATTATTATTATTGCTTATCCCCATATAAAATTATCATATAGCTTCAACATAAACCGGTATGAATTATATAGCTCAATATCAACATTTCGAGTTAAACGGTGTTCAATTTATATTGAAAACCCTATTATTTATCAAATAAACGTTGTCGTTTATTAACGAAATTCCATAGCGATTATTTTAAAATTTGAATTGGACACAACTTGCAAACTATACGATGAAATCTCGATTTTTCTCTTTTAGTAGAAAATTATAATCAAATCGATCCAAACGGTTCTTGTTTCACTGAATTCCGACTTATATCGGATCTGTTATATTCGATTAAAGTTCAAATCGAAAATTACGAACTACAGCGACGTTTCGAGCTTGTTTTAATTATATAATAAATTATATATATTCGAACTCCATTTTATAAAATAAAATCGATATAGAATCCATTATATTTACAATATAATATATAAACATATTTAAATATTCCAATTTAAATAGTCGAAAAATCTGGGACATTACATTGTTGATAGTGAACTCACAACTGCTTCGCTGATCACTTGTGGGTTGTTGGTACATGGATTGTTTAGCCGTGCCAACTTTCTAGGAGTAAAGACTTGATCGGTCTGCTTCTTTTTTTGTTGCCAGTTGTAGATGGTGAGCGGTGACAAACTGTCGTTTCTGTGATTTCACAGCTGCAACATACAAGTCCTTTATTATTCTACTAGATGCACTAAAAATAAAACAAGTCATAATATTCAAACAAAAATGCACCAAAAAATTATGTACGCTAAAAGCAGCAAAATGACCTCATTTCATCAAAATAGTACAAATGAGAAGATATGTTTATACCTGTAAACAGATTCTTCCTTGGGCGTAAGATGACATGTGGCAACATTTGTTTCATTAGCTCAATTTTATCATCGACCACGGTGTCGACTTAGAAATCAATGTGATCATCATTATTTTTTATTTGCATCAATTCCAACAAATCTGCATCATTGGTCACCAATTTTCACCCACTCATTGGACCTTTTCATGAATATACTCCTCTAATTTTAGTGTACTCTAGCTCATTCGTGACATACTCCATTAGTAATGTGTAAGAAAACATATCCAGATCAACGCCCGTGATGATAGTCTCTTGTCCACCAACATATCCATTCTTCTCAAATTCTCCCTTGTGATGGAATTTAAGATTTTCCTTCATCCTACACAAAATGGAGAAATTAACATTAGAATGAAATAATTACAAAATAAAATAAACCAAGTGCATTATAAAATAAAACAGTCACTTCACTAAAATTTAGTAAAGGCAGAAATAGTAAAAAGATACAAAAAGAAGCTACAAATATGGTAATCAGTTACAATATTTAATCAAGGCAGAAACAACATTTTCTTACTTAAATTTGGTAAATCGATTACTTAATTAAATATGATAGTGATTCACATAAATTAAGAAGCATTTTCTTTCACTTTGCTAGGTGGAAGACGGATTCGTCTTATTGGGACTTCATCTCTACACCAAGGAACATCAAAATCTTATTTTCCCATTCCATAAGCAGGCTAGATATCGTTCAATTCTTCATTTGCATATTCCCTATCAATCTCAAACCAGACTCTCCTTTACCTCCTACTTCAAAATGTTCGTATTTTAAATGGATATTCAATATTAATGCAAGTGATTGGATTAGACAGTACCAAGATAGATTTGAAAAATACATGGATATGGTTGGATCAAATAATGATGCTCTAGCAGTAGCGACAGTAGATTAGATTTTGTTAGCCATACGATACGTGTAGTCTGACTGATTGGTATTTGTAATTGGATCAAATAATGATGTTCCTCTTTTATGGTTTTTTAAAAAAAATAAAAAGTTGATTAGTCTTGACTGATTCGTATTTGTAATTGGATTAGTTTGCTCCTTGGAAATTTTAATTTGGATAGTTTACTCCTTAGCATTTTTCATTGATTTATGTTTTTATTTTCAGATTGGATTAGTTTACTGCTATTAGTAAAGAATTATTGAGTTGTAAGGTGTTTAATTGTTTGAGGATACATGTATACTCAGAATCAAAATAATGTCTGAATGGTTTAAGTTACATGTGTACATCGAGTTTGGGATACTTTTTGAATGACTTGAATGTTACTATTTGGATTACACGGATGCTTGAAGCTCCAGATTATTCATGTGCGGTCAGAAATTGCCGTACTCAAGCATTTGTTGCGGTAAAATCCCATCGTCTGTAACTAACTTATTTGGGGGAATTAAAATCGAAACTTTATGGTAAATGGTGGACGTTTAGATTACGTAAATACGACAATGAGTGACTATCTGCAGAAAATATGTTTGGGGAAAAAACCCTGAAACTTTATGGTACGTCATTGCCGTTATTAACAAATAAATACGGTGATTATCCACCGTCTAAGAAAAATTGTCTACTTCACAAAAATAACTGAAACTATACGGTGAAGCCTGCTAATTATTGCATCAACATCACAGCTAATTAAACAACAACGAAGGTACTGAAGGCTGCTTTCATCACATTCTTGCTCATTTCTACTGTATTCTATGAAGAGCAATCTGCAAGAAGTTTTAAGTTTGGATAATAAATTAACTAGTGGTAAAAGAGTTGCAGTTAAACTTGTCTTTCAATAAAGTAACAAACTTCCACAGACACGTTGATAACACATACTGGTAGTAAATGTCAACTAAAAGAGTGTTCAAAAATAGCGTTTAACTTCTAAAGAGCGGTGCTCACCCAAGTCCCAACAATGAATTAAACTAAGATAAGGTTTAAGACCTCAAATTTGAGGCATCACATTGTCATGGCCAGCATAATCTTCATAATTTCATGGTACGATAATAACTGGAAATTACAACTGTGGCCTGAAAAAAGACGAATTAGCAACTGAGAGACAAAGATTTGAACCAAACCAATATGCATATATATATATTAAGATTGTACTAGTTATGATATTACTGCACCGCATATAACAAACTTTTAACTTTAATAAGCTAACATGACAACGAGAAAGAGTTCATCTTACATATAACTAACAAGAGTATCTCATATAATATGTTCTAATTATTACATATAAAGTTCTCCTGCAACTAAGTGCCTTAAAAATGTTAAAGAATTTATATCAGCATGAACATCAGTATGCTTTGAGCATCATCAAAAACTCATAACAGGCCAGTCCACGATAACCATCAGGATGCTGAAAATAAATCATTGGATGTAATGCCAATCTGAAATACTGGAAATAGAAGACCTGGAGAACCCTCTTAAAACACAACTTAAATTGTTGATCAAACAAATCAAAGCACACACAGATTGAACAAAATCATTCCAAATTTCAACTTACAACGAACTGCAAGACTGCACCCACAAAATACATTGTACCATCAGATAGTACATGATACATACTACATTACGAAATACAGCAGTTATATCAAAATGTATTAAACGATGTCTATTTTTTTCATCGATGTTTTCTTAGCTATTTTCTTATTATGTTTCCCTTTTCCTCTAACACCACTAGATTTACGCTTGGTTGCCTGCACACACCCAATTTGTTTTGACGCTGCAGCCTCTTTAAAAAGTTCAGACGGTTCTGCTTCCTCTATTTGATGAACCTTTTCCAACACTTTACTCATCGATTCACTAGGAGCACATGATTTAATAAAACCAGCAATGTGTCGAAGTCGACGTTTCTATAAAAGAAAGTTGAAGGATGTTATATAAATAATTTATATACTAAAATAGTGATAGAAAATCAATGCACTTACAATGCAAACAAGAAGTGAATTATTGACACTAGCATTCAACTGCTCTGTGATTCTTTTCATCGGATTAGCCACAAAAGGATGTGAAGCATTTTTGTGTCACTCCATATACTGTATATCACAATCCCTTGTCATCTATAGCGAGGTGACTTACCATCTCGCCTCAAATCAACTTGTCCATGATCTCAACTAACTGCGGGTCTTCTTTCTGCGAAGTCCCTACTTGATCCAGAAGGGTAGGTCTAAGCTCAAGGGACGCTAACTAACTAATTAAACTGAGAGAACTTCTTACTTCAATTGTCCTCGTCGGAGCTTTTCGGTCTTGAACCGCGACCACTTTAGCAGGATTCACCACTAAGCCTTGCTTAGAAACTATGTGCCCAAGAAATCTAACTTCTTTTCTCCAAAAGTGACACTTGGAGAACTTGGCTTTCAACTGATGCGCTCTAAGCGTATCCATCACATCCTTGAGATGTCTAGGATGTTCTTCCTCGTTCTCTAAGAAAGTCAGGATATTGTCTACAAAGACTACCACAAACTCGTTCAGGAACTCCCTAGACACCCTACTCATCAAGTCCACGAAGTAGGCGGGTGCATTAGTCAAACCGAATGGCATGACCAGCCATTCTAAGAATCCATCCGGAGTTCTGAACGCAGTCTTGTCTATACTATCTTCAGCTACTCTGAGCTGATGGAATCCAGTAGCAAGATCAAGAGAAAACAGATGTTCCTACAAGCTGATCAAACAAATCATTAATCCTTGGCAATGGTTGTCTATTCTCTTTGTTTAACTCACGATAATCAACACACGGGCGAAGCGAACTGTCCACATTAGTAGCGCATACTACTAGAGCACCTTCCTCGGAAACGCTTCATCGAATGAAGTTCTTCTCAAGCAACTCCTTCACTTGCTTACTTAGCTCCCGTCTTGCGGGACCATGTGCCTAACCGGCCACATAACTGGCTTGGCATTATCAACCAGATAAATGCGGAAATCAAACTCTCGCTTAGGGGTAACCCCCCTTCACTTCACCCAAGATATCAGGATATTCTCGGACCACCCTCACCGATTGCAAACTATCGATAGACGAGTTGAGGGATTCAAGATAACACATCATGACGGGACTCATAGGGTTACAAGAAATTTTTAGGGTATTACCGAGGCGAGTCATGAGCCTCACAACCCTATGCTCAAAAATCAAGAATGGCTCCAAAACTGGACAACCAATCCATGCCCAAAATCAACCCATACCCCATGAAACCGAGAATATAAGCATCACACGAGAACTCTACACTCAAGATAGAGATTTTCAAATCCACGTAGATAATAGACAAATGGGCGTAAACCCCAATTGGATTTGAAACACACACGGGATCATAAACTGGACTAGTACTTAGGTGCAAACTTTCAACTAGATCAGATGAAATAAAGCTATGCGATGCACCAGAATCAAACAAGGTACGAACTGGAAAATCAGAAATGTAAACAAGACTTTCAACAGAAATACTACCTCGATCGGGAACTGGAGCGGCATTGAGAGCATGAACTTGCCCTCCCGAAGGTCCAGCACGCTGAGTCTGACCTTGCCCTTGCTTCTTCGGGCAACCTTTGCTGAAATGTCCAAATTCACCACAACGATAGCATTCACCACTCTTCCTTTTCCTCTTCTTACAATCCTTAATAAGATGCCCAACTGAACCGCAATAATGGCACTTCCCCTTGTTGTTATTGCCCTTGTTGTTGTTCCCCTTGTTGCCTTGACTCTTGTTCTTGTTCTTATTGCCTTGTCTTCTCTGACCGCTTGGATTACCCTGATTTCCTTTCCACTGGGAATCAGTCTTCTTGGCTTGAGTATCATTCATCTTGATCTCCTTCTTGTCACTCCTATTCTCTTCATTGAGTAGGGCCATATTCACCAAGCTCTCGAAAGTTGCCCCCAAGGGTATATGAGTCATGGCTAAACCATGTAATGGCTCGTTTAATCCTAGAGCAAAGTATAGGGCCTTCTTCTGAGCTGTGTTAACCAAGTCTAAACCGACCCGAGCCAGTTGATTAAACTCATCTATGTATTCCCTAATAGTCATGTCCCCTTGCTTCAGTGATAGGAACCTTAGTCCAAACTTTCCCCGAAAGTCATCCCAAGTCTCAATTGGCCTAGTAGCGGTGGTGACCACCCACCAACGTGCAGCTTCTTCCTTTAGCAACCACACTGCCAATAAAACCTTCCTACGGTCATCTATATCAAAGGAGGCAAAAAGATCTTCGGTTTCTTTCAACCAATTCCTTGCCTCTACATAAGTCTCGGTTCCAACGAAATTCTTGCAACCCATCGCCTTGAAGTCCTTGCAAATCTCCGCGAAGTCGGCTTGAGGATGCTGAGGGGGAGGAGGAAGAGGAACCTCAGCGACAGGAGGAGGAGGAATATCAGCGACAGGAGGAGGAGGAACATTAACTACCGGAGGAGGAGGAGGAACATCTGCGGGGTCGGCTTCGGTCGCCCTAGCCTCCAAAAGTCTCCTATACCAAACAGGTACGTGTACTCCCTCCGGAATGGCAAAGTTATCAGCCATACTGAAAACGAAGAAAAAGATAGATTCAGAATGGAGAAAAACGAAGGAATTTTGCTAATGGCTTTTTGGGGAATAGCCTTTAAAATAAACTAGACTTTTCTTTGGAAAATACTTTATACTTGGTTTTGAAAATAGTTTTCCAAAAGTTTTAAAAACCTTTTTGTTCCTTCTCGTAAACCATATGCTCTGATACCAAATGTAACACCCCACCTCCGCCAGGGTGGCTCTTGCAAGCACTCTGACTTTGGAGGGGCGTTTGAATCAGGTAAACATGCATAATGATATATCAAGGCAGAACAAGAACATATGTATATATGTAAACAGAGTAAATAACATAGATAAAACAGCGGAAGATTTCAAACCATTTCAAAACAAGTTTGGTACAACATAATGTCAACTTTCCAAATAAACAAGTCTAGATAAAAACAACATCATCTGAAAAACTGAAATACATAAGTACTATCCCCAAAATAAGTGATAACCATAGCTAGCTTCATGTCAAGACCGTACATGAGCTAAAATCCCACAAGCAAGCGATCAGAAATCCAAGCTAAGCTCCACTATTCCCACCCTGAGAACCTGGGGGGGGGAATGGAAGAAAAGTGGCGAAAGAAAACAGGTCAGTCAAAAAGACTGAGTAAGCCCTACTACAATCAATGTAAACTGGTAAAGTTAACTGACATGAGAAGCAGGGATGAACTTAAGGATAACAACATACTAGCATGATGATTAACTAACAAGGTAGATAAAGGTGTCATCGCATAATCAGGTTTAAGGTTTTGCACCACAGGTGTACTAGTAAACTAACATGACTTGAATAAACAAGTATTGATCCCTTGGCCCAAGCTTTGGCCCAATAACATGAAGTGACCCTAATATGAGGTCAATTCAAACGGTCTAGTCGATCGGCTCCCTATAAGCCTAACTCGTCACGTGTTGGTGTCCATACGGCCCAAACATAATTGTAGTCAGACTGTGCCGGGTCTCCCGTCGGGTGTATCAAGCCCTAGGGTGTCAACCCCTGGACACCATAATCATGCGTGCACAGTCTCGATCTACTGGTACCCGTGCATGTTTTCCCCGGCTTCGGACTGTGTGCACGACCATAGTCCGCCCGGAACTACACCGGCGTACCCTTCTGCCGTCGCTTTTGGTCTCTTACCTCAAGTCCAGTAATTGTGCCCCCTACCCTAGCCTAGACCCTAGGGCCTTAATGATACAAACTTGGGATTACTGCTGGAGTGGACCCCCATTGCTAGGATTTTTCTAGTGGGTTAAGTACGGTTTAACCCTCTTGCTAATCATGGATTAACTTGGTTAAGTGTAACGATGTGTTCACGACTTAACCCTGATTAATCTACCAAGCCCAAATTGGTTAAGTATTAAGTGGACCATGACTTAACCCTAATCACGAGGCATTAATTAATTTAATGCGCCTTAACCTCTCACATTAGACCTTGTTGTGGTTACTAGTTAAGCCGGGCGGGTCCGGGTAGCTTTACACCACAACTTGGTCTAACCTCGGGTTCAAGGTACAACATGGTCAACTTCTCACATTGGGTCCTATTGTTTGTAGCAACTAGTTAAGCCGGTCGGTTCCGGGTAGGTTTACGCTACAAACTCAACCCAACCTCGAGTTGGTCACACTTATCTTTTCTAAGTGTCATGTCCATCATGTTTCCAAAACATGTTACAAATTTTCAAGCAATTGGGTAGACCTAACTTAATAGGTAAATTCCCAATGGGTAGACCTAACTTAATAGGTAAATTCCCAATCTTATGTTTTTATGTCTTTTAAGTTTACCCAACCCCAAACGCAATCCCATCGCTTACATATCGCAATAGCGCATAAAGGATAGAAAGAGGGAACTTGGCATAATCACGACATAAAGGTGTTGAAGCCACAAGTTTAACATGGTGGCATATGAAATGTACATATGTTCATATACTTGCATATTACATTTTTAGGCCTCAAAAGCATGCATAAAACCAAACTTAGCATATTGGTGATACATGGTGATAAATGACATGTAGAAATGGCCATAAGTTCGCATTTAGCCTCACATGCAAGTTATCATAAGGGACATGATAACTTACATGTTGCCAAAATGCAACCTTTAGCATAAAGCTTGAAGCTTTATGTTCATATGCTCAAGATAAGCTTGCATAACATGATAACATGAACAAAATGATCATCCCAAACTTGCATAACATACATGGCAAACTTGCATATCATAACATAACAAACTTGCATAACATAACATGGCAAACTTGCATATAAACTTGCATATCATAACATGGCAAACTTGCATATAAACTTGCATATCATAACATGATAAACTTGCATATCGTAACATATCAAACTTGCATAACATGACTTAGTAAACTTGCATATCATGACAAACTTGCATATCATACATTTAACTTTAGAGTTTAAGTATGAAAGTAGAATAGGGCTTACAATGCTTATGAAGACACAAAAATATGACAAAGCCCTTATGCAATCAAATAGACCCAAAATGCAAGCTCTAATAGAAAATCCCTTGAGCCAAAATGATCAAAACTCTCTCTTTATGATGCAAATATAGAAACTTGACTTGAATGCAAGCTAATGACACTCATACAAGCTTGAAAACACTTGTATGCATGGAAAATCTCTTAAAAATTTATTTAGGAATTTTATGAAGAGAGTGGAGGCCATGAGAGGGATGATTTTGCCATAGTTTAGTTACTTGAATGAATAATGATGATTTAGGGTTAGGTTAGGGGCTTATTTATAGAGATTAGGACTAGTTTTAGCCTTAGGATTAAACCCTAGTTCCAATCTCAGCCCTTAAAACCGAATCTGGCCCAAAGACTTAACCAAAACCCCAAAATGGTGCACCAGGCAAAACTGCCCGGCTGGACCAAGTCGACAGCCAAGTCGACAGGGCTGTCGACTTGGGTCCAACCAAGTCGACTCCCAAGTCGACAGGGCTGTCGACTTGGGTGCTCTGGCGGGAATTTTCCCGCCTGCGCCCTAGTGCCCTAATTTCCAAATTCAAACTTGAATTTGAAATCTGTTTTTACTTTGAAATTTTCTGAAAACTCCGTTGGGCCTTAATCGGGTCATACGGACTCCGATTTTTGGAAACTCGGACTCTATTTCGCGTATTTTTCCGAGGCGAACGCAATGGCACAGTCCGTTTCCCTTGATTCAGTTTTTAGAATTAAATTCTGCCTCGATTTACGTTATAACAGGTTATTGAAAATACAGGTTGTTACAGATCCGGAATTACATTTATTGTCAGAATCGAAAATTTCGTAGCAAACATAATTATGTTGTGATCGTGCGATCAAAAGGCGTGAGGCCGAAATAGCACACTTTTATAAACATTGAATTAGAAAGCTTGAAATGAATGGAAAGCATCCATGGGCCAAGGTGGTTTTGTTAATAGCCACAGGATCGCGCTACCTCAGCGATCCGCGTGAGGGGTGGTAATTTTGCAAATCAACCCTTCTCTTTTCTTTCATTTCCTTCCTCCCTTCTCTACACTTTTATGCTTACCTCCTTCCTCCTCTTTTCTTCATTAATGGCCACCTCCACCCAAGCCGCCCCTCCTCCCCATGCCACCACCTGACCCGCCGCCACCGGTGGGACCCCCTCTGTAATGACCCGCATTCTACACATCAAGGAAACGTAGAATATTTTTTTCATTCTCGTATGAAGTCGTATGGTCGTGTAACTATGGGAAGCGACTATTGAGGTCATTTCCCACATTCACGATTTTTTTTCCGATTTTTAAATGACCGTTTTTCCCCTGGCGAATCTTGTTTTGCCTATAACTTTTGATTGGTAAGGATTTTTGACCTGAAATCACTTCCATTGGCTTCAGATGATGGTTTACCTTTCCGTAGAGTGGTGACATTAATCAAACGGACTTACTGTTTGGAAAATATGGCTGAAAAAAGGTTTGGAAGGTGAAAAATAGCTTAATTGGGTAATTAGCAACTAGGCCCATCGGGGATTTCGGGATTAGGGTTATATAAGGGCTAAATAGGGTTAGAGAAACCTTTCTTTGTCATATTTACAACCGCCGCTTACCTCTCTTCAACCCTAGCAATGGCCTGCACCTTCTAAACTACCTCCTAATCACTTTCTAATCCAATATTAAGCTAATCAACGTCAAATCAATTCAAAATAGCATCAAATCAGAGTTGGAACTGCTGTGTTGCATAGGAATTCGACCAAAATCAGAGGAGACTTCAGATCTATAAATTATTTGTGGTTAAGGTGAGTGATTTGCATTGTTTTTCACTAATTACGGCTAATTAGAGGGTGATTAGTGATAATTAACGAAACTATGCATTATAAAAATCTGGAAAAATATGTAAAAATTCTTAAATATTATTTTATGCCTCTGTTAGAAATTTGGATTAATTTGGACATGTTTTGCTAATCATATGGTTAAACCATGATTAAGGGTATTAAGGGGGAAAACATGGGTTTTGGGTATGTTTGATCCATATTAACATGTTATATTGTAGTTTTGGTGTTTATGGTTGATTATACATATTGCTATTACTGTATGGTATGCTTTGTGATTCCTTATTAAAGTTATAATTATCGAAAACGCCATCGTATGGCGTAAATTTCTTGTTAGAAAAATTACAGAAATTGGTCAGACATCCCCGTTCGTGAAACACCCCTCGATCGTGAAGGACCATCACGACATGATCCCACTCGTGCTCCACTCTACGAGTCACGAATCTAGCCAGATGAAGGAGGGAGAACCGCGAACTACGAGCTGCTCCAATACCCCATCAGGAGATCACGAACCAAGAAGGAAGTCACGAGGCGAGCCACTCACCACGAGTGCACTCTAGGACCTTGGCTAGGACTCACGAATCGGACTAGAGCATGGCATCATGAGCCGCCAGCGGATAAGTATCATGAGCCGCCAGGGAAGCAGCATCACGAGTCGGATTTCGAGCATGGACAGCGAATGGACTGAGTAGAAACTGAAGAGTCACGAACCGGGAGAATACAACAAACCCGAGATGCAAAGGTAGTCCAAATAGGAAGTTAGAACTCAGGATCCAAATGGGAACCAACGAGTTAACTTCATGATTGAGCTTTGATGCGGGACGTGTGCAAAGGGATTATCGGTATCCACAACCTTAGTTCACCACTGAGAGACAGATTAGTGGCTATGGATCAGTGCAATGGGGTCATTGTGACTCCCAAGGGAAAAGTGATCGTCGCAAAAGATTGGGTGATCAAAGTGGTGGATACCGTATGCTTTATGCACTGAGTGAGAGACGTGAGGATGATTGCTATGTTTGATGTTTGCTATCATTATGACATGCACACTTCCACTTTACACTTTATGTCAGTGTTACCTTAGAGTACTGTACATCTTGATGTGCTAACTCTTTGGTTGCAGGTCCAGGTTCAGGTATGATTTATTTATACATGTTGTTTTGTTTTGTTTTGTTTTGTTGCTTATCGCTCATACCAGACTTTTGTTTGACCTAGAGTTTTATGTCTCTTCTTATCACTCTGGGTGCTCTTAAACGGGCAGACTAGAGACAGGTTGGGTGGTATGCACGAGTAGCTAACCGGAGACGAGCATGAGGCTTCCACGTACTATTTCATATATTCTCCCTGTGTTGTTGATGGTCAGTACTTTGGGCATTAGTAGTGTACCTCTTTATTTTTCTTCAGAGACAGTATTTCAAAGTTGTAATAATGATGGTTTGGATCATAAGTTGTATTTTGGATTCCGCTACTATGATGGTTTTGTTTTCAGCTTATGCACTATCTCGCCTGTTTTATGTCAAAAGTTATGTTATTATTATATTTTTTCCATGCGCTATGAGATATACTGCAGGTTCCTTGTTAGTTCATCACCTTGTTTCTTTTCTTTTGACGACCGTCCCATGCTAGTCGGGCATTGGCACAATGCATTTTGGAGGAAATGTCGGCTGGTCCGGGGCGGGCCGTCACATTTGGTATCAGAGCCTAGGTTGCGTAGTTAACCTAGGGGAAGACATCAGGGAGAGATAGTATATGTATATGAGATCGTGTATTTGTGATATTTTGGTTTTCAAAATCTCTATATATATACACTATTAGTATATATAAGGATGAAGTCGCAATGTACTGGCACCACTAAGGAGTTGGTTAATCGTTTTCTCTTTACAGATTGAACGATGAGCCGATATACGAGGAGTACGGGTTCAGGGGCCAATAATAGGAATGTCCCTGATATGAGGACGATGTTTACTCCCTTTATGCGAGAGATGCTTAGGGAAGCCGGGGAGCAGTTCCTAACGCTGCTAATGGTGGTGGTGCGGTAGTGCAGGCGCCTAGGGCTGATTTCGCCAAGCTTAATAAGGATTATACTAGTCTTGGTGGGAAGTCGTTCCACGGAACGGAATCGGCTACGGATGTTCAAGATTGGCTTGGTAGTTGTGAGCGCATTTTTGGGGATTTGAGGATCGAAGATGCAATGAAGAGAAAGTTAGCATCGCGTCAACATCAAGGACGAGCAATGTGTTAGAGTTTATGCCCTAGAGGCAATTCATTTGATGAGACTGATAACACTGTTGGTGTTATTATTTTATATGGAATGAAATAATATTCTATTATATTATATTTACTGCGTAATATAATATTAATATAATATAAGTTCTTAGAATTATAATACGGAATTATATAGTTCAAGTAAGTGACCTGAACTTGATATTATATAATATGTTAAGTATTGTAATTCTTAAATGTCCCTAGTTGAGTTTTATTGTTTATATAAGACAACAATAAAGCGTTGAGACTAGTATGTTGATTGACTGATGATCACATCTCATTGATCATTAATATACGTGATATTAATGTCAAAACATAAATACGTATTGGAGAATATCGTATTGGGCTGACCTACCGTGAGATAACTACATGGAATATAATTAACAATATCATAAGTTATTCTTATAGTGACAGTGATGTAATGGTCCTAAGACCTGAAATCATTATAATTTTATTTGAGGATATTTGTGTTTTGATATCATCTAAAGTTATTCGTAACAGAGTAACGATAACGGTGATTATTGGATACATCTCGAATCGAATGAAAATTATGAATGATCTAGATGGAATTTAACCCTATGATATATTCATATTGATATCCATGGGCCTCTTGATTGAGTGAGGTGGTGAAATGCATGGCCGTGCTCAAATATTGATTTGTTTTAAACAGTCTACTCATCGATCAAGATAAATGGATTAAATTATAAAGAGGGTGGTATGTTCCATGCCTCGAGTTTAATTCAAGATATACTGGTTAAAAGGATTATATTATATTGGTTCACTGGTCAAGGAAAGGTTGTATCGAATCGATTATATTATTATAACTTGGGTAGCAGTGATGTATTGCTAGATGCCAATCTCTGTTTATGATTCTAAATACGATTTAAAATCATTGCCAACGTTATAATAACCTATGGGGTCACACAACGGAGCATTATGAAAGGGAAATTATTTTGGATAAATAAATAAAAATATCAATACGTTGATATTTTATTTGAAGTTGGAATGTGATTTCGGTATGGATCCTAATTTTATGGTTAATTTCCACTTTATAAAGGAATACAAACTTCCTTTTAAAAGTGAGGCGGCTAACCCTAAATCTGGGATATGAGATAAAACAGAATCCACTGAAACTCCTTTTCTCCTAAATCCAAAATGGGGATTGTTAAAGGGACTCCACTTTTGGTTAAGGGGAGTACCATTTTTAGTTTATTTTAAAATTGTTAAGGGGGATTAAAATAAATTAGCCTCCCCTTAAACATATTAATAAAATTTCCAATACTAACCCTATACTCTTCATTAATGCAACCTTAAAACATAAACTCTAATTTAATTCTACACATAGAAAAATTATAATACATGAAACATAACCGTTCTGCACACATGAAAATAACATATTCAAGCATTGTTTACTTTCGTTTTCACTATCAAATTAAGCATGGAACACAATAACAACAAATAAATACATACAAAACACACTAGCCACAAATGAAAAAAAAAGAGTAACAACATACACGTACGCTTAACACATCATGAACATACGCATAAATTCACTCAACAAACATTTGTTTTAATGTTGGAATATGTATACTATTTTAATGTAATTACTTTTGACAAGTCATCTCACAACGAGGTTGTTTTTCTTATCAAACTGTAAGATCTAAACGTAACACACTGTATCCACCCTTAAGAAATTCAAACTTTCCATGACTAACTTTATTCATCATTAACGCAAATGAACGAAATTTCATCTGCTTTCTGCAAATTGTATTCATCTTTTTCAATAAAATCTAAAATTTCAAAAAGGAGATTTATCAACTTTTGAATTTTTTATTTCTTTAAACCTCACGGCGTGTTTGGATCGAACTGAGATTGAATTTTGATCGATAGGGTTTGAGGGATGATGAGGCAAGGGTACTTTAGTCTATATTTTATTTTATATTTAAAATTCCAAACCCCCCTTAAAAAATAAAAAATAAGATGGAGTCCCCTTAAATTTATTCTCCCCTTAACAAAAAATGGAGTCCCTTTAACAATCCCCATCCACAATAATGGCGGCTAGCACCGACCTCATGTTCCTCTCTCAATTCGATCGAAAGGGGAGACGCTCTCGTGGATATCCATAGAGGCTCGACATTTGGAGAGCTAAGATTCGAGCAATACCAATTTCAATTCGACCAATCGAAGAACAACAAAGCTTCAGTGAGGTAAAATACTCGATTTACAAATCAATTCATGAAATCGATGTTTAATTTGGTTGCAATTTTATTCATTTGATTTGAATCGAACCAATTTTAACCTTCAATGGTATCAGAGCAAGGATTCATGCAATTTGTAGGTTGAGATAATTAGGGTTTTTGTTTGATAATTTCGAATCAAAACCCGATTAGGATTAAAGAAACTGACTTGGATGAAATTGTTCATCATATAAGATCTGAAATGTTTATGGGTCAATTTTGATTTGATAATCTTGTGAACTTGTTGATTCATGAGCGTATGAAATCACTAGTTTCAGAATCGATAATCGAATTTATTAAAAGACATGGATTCAAGTAGTCATGATAAATTCGATTTACAACTTGAAATTGTATTTCTGTGAATTAAAGATTGTATTTGATACAAGCCTATAAAGATGCTTTGCTGTTAACAAAGTTTTATATTTGATTTAAAACTTTGAGCTGTTGGATAGTGTAATTTGTATTCAAATAATGTTTGTATAACGTGTAATACTGTTTGATGTTTTGTTTTCTATTTTCTGTTTTTATTTGTTTCGTTTTAGGCTTTTGGGCTAAAACAGTTTTAAGGCCCATGTTGTAAAGTGGCCTGGTTTGGTTGGTGAGATGTATAAGTTTTGTATTCGGTAAAACATTTTTCCAGATCTGAAAATAATAAAATTTCCTCTTTTCTTCTTACGATTTCTGAAACTCAGAAATTCATCATGGTATCAGAGCCGATCGATCGATGAATCTTCGGTGATTTAATCCTTTTGCTTCTTCCTTCTTTTTGGCTATTATCTCTGAATTCATCTTTGTATTCTCGAAGCCCTAAATATGGTGAATGATGATGAAGACGTTGATTATCAAAATAATTCGACTGCTTTCAATTCAACTGGGGTGAACTTCAATGATCCTTATTACTTATCCAATTCTGACCATCCAGGTATGCAATTAGGCAGTCATGTTCTTACTGGTAAGAATTTTTTGAATTGGTCAAGAACAGTAAAATTGGCTTTAATAGCTAGAAATAAGCTTCAATTTGTTGATGGAACTCTTCCTATCCCTCCTGCGTCTTCGACTAATCATCAGAAGTGGATAAGAAATGATTACATGATTATGTCATGGATTTTAAATTCAATTGAAAAAACTGTAGCTGAGAGTTTCATGTTTGTGAATTTGTCTAGACAACTATGGAAAGAATTAAGTGAACGATTTGGTCAGACAACTGCACCTAGAATTTTTGAATTACATAAAAGTCTCACTTCAACTCAACAGAATGATGATTCGATAGCAGAGTATTATGGTAAATTGAAAGGTGCTTGGGATCAATTACAATTGTTAGAGGGATTTCCTGAGTGTACATGTGATGCCATGAACAGCTGTATCTGTGGAATTTTTAAAAAATTTCTTGAGATTGATCAAAGGAACAAGTTAATGTTGTATTTATCAGGACTGAATAAAGATTTTGATCAGGTGAAGATCAATATACTAAGTTCTGATCCTCTTCCAAATGTCCATAAGGCCTATTATATGCTTCAGCGGGTTGAGCAACAAAATAAGTTGAATAGTGTGAGTGCTACAAATGAATTCAGTGCTTTTCAAGCCCAAATTCTCAAGACTTTTCCAAAGCCTTCATATCAGACTGTTAAGAAAGATCATAAGAGGCAGAAGAGTGAAGCTATTTGTGATCATTGCAAGAGGAAAGGGCATACCATTGAGCAATGCTTCAAACTAGTTGGGTATCCTGAGTGGTGGTTAGACTTGAAAGGAAAGAAGAAATCCAGGATGGCAGGAAATGTCCAGAACAATAATCAAGGAATTCTGGGAAAAGGTCACAAGAAATAGCTGAGTCAAGCACAGTAAATAAAAGTGTTGATCCTGTTATGGCTTCTGCACTTTATAATGAAGTGATTAAGATGATTCACCAGAACAATAAAGGGTGCTTAGCTGAAGATAATCCTTTGTATGCTGCTGCAAATTCTGCAGGTATATTTTCATATGGCATACAATTTGGTTTTATTTGCTTCACTTAAACAACTAAATAATCCAATTAGAATATCGTTGCCTGATGGAACTATTAAAATTGGGAAATATGTTGGTACAGTTGTTTTGAATCCTGAAATAATTCTTAAAAATGTGTTCTATATTCCTGAATTTAAGCATTATTTACTTTCTGTTGGCAGATTATTAGATGGAAATCATCTAATTGCAAAATTTGAAAGAAATTCATGTTATTTTTAGGACCCTTCTACTAAACAAGAGTATGCTATTGGATCAAGGCAGTTTGGTCTATACAAATTCTGCAAGTATTCTTCAAACTATTTTTCTTCTGATTCTGTTGTTTCTAATACTTCTTTTTCTTATTCTAATAGTACCATTACGGCTAATGTAAAGCCTAGTATTTATGTTATTCATGCTAGGTTAGGTCACATTTCTATTAGTCATATGAAACATTTAATAGTGTCCATTCCAGGCAAATATGATAATGAAAATAATTGTTATTTTAGTTGTGAAGCTCGTGTGTTGGGTAAACACAGTAAAATGCCTTTTCTAAAATCAAGTTCTTATGCTGCTGAACCTTTTGATATGGTACATATAGACCTTTGGGGACCATATTCAAGACCATCATTATCTGGTGCTAGATATTTTTTGACAATTGTGGATGATCATACTAGAACTACATGGACTCATTTGCTTCATTTTAAAACTCAAGTGTATTCTTCTATTATTGGATTTATTGAATATGTTCACACTCAATTCAACAAGAAACTAAAGGTGATTAGAACTGATAATGGGACAGAAATAATTCAAGAGCCATGTAGAGTGTTCTTTTTAAATAAAGGCATCATTCATCAAAGAAGTATTCCAGGAAATCCACAACAAAATGGTAGGGTAGAAAGAAAGCACAAACATCTTCTTGAAACTGCTAGAACCATAAGGCTTCGTGCTGGTCTTCCGTACAAATTTTGGGGTGATTGTGTCCTTGCAACTACACATATTATAAATCTTTTACCCAGTTCTGTTTTAAAATGGAAAACTCCTTATGAACTGCTCATGAAAAAAAATCCAAACTATAGTTTCTTGAGAGTTATTGGTTGCTTATGTTTTGCTGCTCAGAAGTTAAATGATAAATTTGCTCCAAGATCAAAGAAATGTGTTTTATTAGGTTATCCTTATGCACAGAAAGGATACAAATTATTTGATTTGGATTCTCATAAAGTGGTGTTTAGTAGAGATGTATATTTTGTTGGAAACTGTTTTCCATTTAAGGATGATCTAAAATTGATTCCTTCATTTTTTTTCCTCAAACATCAGAGACCTCACTACCTCAAGTTAATCCTGCTTTTGATGTTGATGATTTTCAAAATAATCATAACAGTATTCCTGAAAATAGTATTCAAAATCCTGATATTGATATTTCTGAAAACAGTATTCAAAACCCTGATTCTCCTTAAAATTCAAATACATCTCCTATTATTCATCACATTACACAAATTTCAGAAGCACCAAATATTAGAGTTTCTTCTAGAATCAGCAAATTGCCTAAGAAATTTGATGATTTTGTTATGACAAAAATAGCTACTAGAGTGGCTCATGATAAGGATTCAAACAATTCTGCTAGTTTTAATATTTATGCAGAACCTACTCTTGCTCATTTAAATGTTGTGAATCTACATAGTCTCAACAATGTTATGGTTTCCTATGAACCATCTTCTTATAATCAAGCTGAAGAACATTCTGAATGGGTACAATCAATGGAAAAGGAATTACAGGCACTTGAAAACAGTGGCACTTGGGAATTGACTGAATTACCTTTTGGGAAGAAGGCAATTGGATCAAAGTGGGTATATAAAACCAAATTTAGACCAAATGGTGAAGTGGAAAGTTGTAAAAGCAGAGTTGTAGCAAGAGGAGATAAACAAGTGTCTGGTAAGGATTATAAGCATACTTTTAGTCCAGTAGCAAAACTAACAACTGTTAGATTAATTATTGCAGTGGCTGCTATTAAGAAGTGGGAGATTCAGCAATTGGATATTAATAATGCTTTCCTTCATGGTTTTCTGGATGAAGAAGTGTATATGATTCCTCCTCTTGGCTACAAGAAAGTTAAACCAGGTCAGGTGTGCAAACTTAAAAGATCAATTTATGGTTTGAAACAAGCAAGTAGGTATTGGAATAAAGAGTTGACAAAATTCTTGATTAATTGGGGCTTTACACAGTCTAAACAAGATTATTCATTGTTTTTTTTATAAATAACAATGAGTCTTTCACAGTAGTTGTTACTTATGTAGATGATTTGTTGCTCACTGGAAATGACATTTTGGTAATGGATAAGTTGAAAGCTGATTTACATGATACATTTACAATCAAATATTTGCGTAGTTTGAAATATTTTTTTGGAATAGGAGTCTTAAGATCAAGTTCTGGTATTCTTTTAAATCAAAGAAAATACATTTTAGATATGCTTAAAGAAAATCAGCTAGAAGAATGTAAACCAATTTTATTTCCTATGCAAAAAGGATTAAAACTCAGTGTTTCTGATGGAGAGCAGTTAGAGGATCCTGAAATTTATAGGAGATTGATTGGTAAATTTTTGTATTTGAATCTTACAAGGCCAGACATCTCTCATGCTGTTCAACAATTAATCCAGTTTTTAACAGTTCCAAGAATGCCACATTATAGAGTTGTTATGTATGTGCTGAAATATCTTAAAGGCACTATAAATCTGGGTCTTTCATTTCCAGCAAATTCAGAATTCAAACTTACAGCTTATAGTGATGCAGATTGGGGTACTTGCCCAGATTCAGGTAGATCTTTGAGTGGATATTGTGTGTTTCTTGGAAATTCCTTAATTTCATGGAAAACAAAAAAGCAGAAAACTGTTTCTAAGAGTGCAACAGAATCAGAATATAGAAGCATGAGTTATACTTCCAGTGAGATTGTTTGGCTTGAAGGATTATTGACTGAAATAGGTATTACTGTTCCTACTCCTATAATTTTGCATTGTGATAATGTTTTTGCTCAGCATATTGCAGAAAATCCTGTGTTTCATGAAAAGACAAAGCATATAAGAGGAAAACACCAGAAGCTAGATGTACATTATGTGAGAGAGCTTGTTCAGTCTGGTTTTGTGCAGTGAAAACATGTAAATTCAGTTTTACAGCTTGCTGATATTATGACTAAACCGTTGGGAGCAGATCAACACAGATTTCTCTCTTCTAAGCTTGGCTTGGTGAATCATTTGGCTGTTCAAGATTGGACTTGTCCATTTAACCCAAGTCCATCTTGAGAGGGGGCTGTTGGATAGTGTAATTTGTATTCAAATAACGTTTGTATAACGTGTAATACTGTTTGATGTTTTGTTTTCTATTTTATGTTTTTATTTGTTTTGTTTTAGGCTTTTAGGCTAAAACAGTTTTAAGGCCCATGTTGTAAAGTGGCCTGGTTTGGTTGGTGAGATGTATAAGTTTTGTATTCGGTGGTACATTTTTCCAGATCTGAAAATAATAAAATTTCCTCTTTTCTTCTTACGATTTCTGAAACTCAGAAATTCATCAGAACTATTTTTTTATAGCTATTTTTGATTTTTAACTAAAATTTCAAATAGTTATTATCCTGTTAAGTTCATCATGGAATCCTGTTGATGAATCAAAATAGTTTTGATTGATCAAAATAACCAGTCAGTATGGGTACTGATTTCATAAAATAATTTTATTGCTTTTTTAATATAAAAGGCTGATCAATTTTGGTTCTGTATATCATATATATATACTGTATATATAAAATTTTATGTGCATACATATGTTTTAATCTGATTAAAATTCTGTAAGACAGTATATTGAAAGTCAACATTGATGATATAATGGTTTTATCAGCATAAGACCATACCCGTACACATATGAATTAAGCAATAATAAAATGATTGGAATTTTACTTGGCAGCATAGATATTATATACTTATGAAAAGTATGTTTTATTTACTCTTATCTGTTAATATTATACATGGATGAATGATCGTCAAAGATTAACGGATGACAAATTGATATATATATATATATATATATATATATGTGTGTGTGTGTGTGTGTGTGTGTGTGTGTGTGTGTATAACATTGTTTTATCTGGATAAAATGTTTCTGATATTGTTCAATGAACACTGTTAAAATCATTATCAAAGTGTTTGATTAATTTGAGTGCAAATGCTTTTGACTCAATTATATTTTTTATTTTAAGACATGTTTTAATTATATTTTTCAGGCTTTAGTTTTAATAATATTTAATTTACAGAAATTAATTATTATTAAGACAATTTTTCTGTTTTATTTGTAGAATCAGAAAGTTTCATTTTATTTTGATTTCAGTAAAATGATTTTGTCCTATTTGTTCATGATTTCATTTGAGCTTAAAACTTAAGTCCAAATTCTTTACATCCACATTATAAAGATAATGTACAAGACAGTTTAACAATAGTATCATGATTTGACAACTTTGTGAAACACATAATAGATGTGTTTTATACAAGTACATAACATATGTTGTTGACCTGTTATGTAAAATTACATTTGGGCTAAAATCTAATGTTTATTTATGATGATAAATACTTATTAGACCTTGATTTCAAAATAACAGAAAATAAGATTTCCTGTTTATTTTAGTATTATGTGACCTGTATGAGTTAATGTATCATGATACTAAAACATTTCAGATTTTTCTTTTATGTTTGACCAACATTATATTTATATGATCATCAGCATAAGCATGTTGCCATTTATCAATAGTTAGTATATGAATGACAACATGATTGTATTTCGAATACATTCTTGAAACAGTATAGTTGCTTCAGAGAGTCAGTAGTCGATACTGCAATAAAGTTTGCAGCTGTATACCTTTTAATTGAGCATATGCCTTATGTTTAGTTTAGTTCTTCCGTATATACATACATATCTGATTTTATTTTTAGATTAGAAATTGTATCTTTAGTGTTCCATATGATGGATTATAAATCTGCAATTTAGTTTGCTGTTGTTAGTACCGTTTTATGATAATTTGGCATACTAATTATAATAAGTATGATATATGTTTAATAACTCATCGCTAGTATGCTATGTTCATGTAAATGGATCTGATTTATCAGTAATTTTGAGTCATTTAAAATCTGGGTTATCTACATATTGACATTGCTGGACATATGTTATTTATAATTATGAATGCCTTAGTTTGTTCACTTATAATCCGAGAATTGGGGGCAAATATTATTAATCATTTTATCAACCTGTTACCTCCTGTTCACAAAACTGGGTAATAATTTGACTCATTTCAAAATCTTGAAATGTCAGGATTAAGGACAAGGAATGTGGCTTTGGTTGATATGTTGGACTTTTATAGTTTTGATAAGTGAACTGAAATGAAACGATCTTTATTCAACACTAAATGTGGATTCAGATCAATCAGACTAATTTTATCCATTAGCTTTAGATATGAAATAAATACTTGCCTGATTCAAATATTATTATGTTATTGACTGACTGTTATATAATTGCCAAAATATGATGGAATTAAATTGTATATATATTGATATACATGCTTTTAAACTGGTTATAGCAAAATTAGATTCCTGTGTTAACTGGCTTATACTTAAAACATGAATTGTTTATGTGATTAGTCTATGTGAATACGACGTTAATCATTTGTTGAATGATAAAGTCATATATGAGACAGTTTTCATAAAGATGTGTGAATTATTGTGGATTCATTGAATACAATGTTGATTGTATTCTGTGAAAACTTATATGTAAGTTGAATATACTGATTCATTGAATTTATAAAATGCATGCTGGAAGAATATTTCATTATTATGTATGTATCACATTATGCAGATAATTTTGATTATGAATCAAACATGTATACTGTTTCTTTAAAATTGTATAGGTGATATATGATATAAATCTGCAGTCTTGATTGGTCAAGAAATATGCATGACCAAAGCAGTTCATATGTATTAATTTTCTTATCTAGATATACTTTAATTAGGCACTAATTATATAAACTAATGGAAGTTTAATATGGCTTTTGAAGCCATAACCCCACATGAATAACTGTTAGGCAATAAAACATACATGTTGATGTATAGTTAGTGAGACTAACATGTACATTAAAATTGTTTTGATGTTTCAGGGGTCTAGCCTGCGAAATTGTTTCACCGTGAACGACATCTAAAAATTGGAGTTTGGAGTGGTCCATACAGAGCATAAGAGACAGTCAGACATACTTTTAATTTTGAGATTAAATGTATGTTTATATTACTACATATTTAGTTCTCTGATAAATGCAGATTTGTGTATATGTGATAGAAATAATTATTGTTGGATTTGGTTGAAACTGTAGTATGTAAATGTTTTGATGCACATGTTACATGTAATATTCAAATTCGTTATAATGTATAGGACATTATATTAGTTTAGTTATATTTAGAATGGCCATTATTGTTTGCTTGTGGGACATGTTTTTTGATTTCTACATGACATATAATAGCCCTGAATTGTATTTGGATATATTAAAATGTACATGCTGTTAAAAGGTTTTAAACAATTATGATATATATATATATATATGTGTCTCCAGAAGCTTCGTTAAATATAAAATTGGTTAATTATAATTTCATGATAGTTTTGTATAGAATTTCTAATTCTAGACTTACAATAACCAATGAATTTTGAAGTGTTCAAAAAGGAATATATATATATATATATATAGGCATAACCCGTATATATATTGTTGAATTTAATACATATGTATATATGTGTGCGTTTCATATATATATATTATTTAAATTTAATTAATATTACGAATATAAAATACATGTATTTTGATATATGTAAATAACTCTAATATTGTTCGCCACTACGAATTATAAAATTCTCTTTATAGCAAATTTTGTTATATGAAGTCATGATGACGTCTTCCAAGAATACACTCATCAATGTCCAAAGTCACTGGATGTAGGTAATGCCAAAGCATTGTGCATCCTTTTATTTTGGTTATATGCGACGGGGTAAAAGTGATACTTGAACTGTATTATTGGTTCTGATTTAACTAAGCTGCATAATAAGATTATGGCTGTAACGGCCCAGAAAAATTTCAACGTTTAAAATATAAAATAAAATTAAGATTTAAATCAAAGTGAATATTTATTTTGGGTCTTCAACTTAGGAATGAGACTTTTTGAGCTGTTCGAACATTTGAACGTAACGTTAGAAAGAAAAATCTAACATTGAAATATAAATAAACATTGGTAATGCTTTAAAAAAAAATTTCATAAACAAATCAAATATATGTTGTTGAGAAATGAAATTTTGATTTTTATACAACTTGAGAATTCAAATTGAATTGAATTTGGATTTTTAAATAAGGAATTTAAGTTGTATTTGGGAATATAGAATACTAGTATGTTTATATATTCATTGTATAATATAATAAAGGTATGTACACTTGAGGGAAAAAAAACATTTTTACACTTGTCCTTGATATATCGTTCGTTTGCAACACCTGTTTCTTTTGTTCTGAGTATGACCACGCGTCCTTCCCCTTTTACTGTATCGTGTCTTCCACCGTTCCTTACGTTTCACCGCGTGTCCCCTTCTTGCCTTTTATCAATCTGTCCCATTTCTTTTAACTTACGGTCCTCTCCTCTTCTCAATCTTCCAGCCAAATTGAAAATCAAACCAGTTCTTCACCAAATCTCGAATTCGCCATTAAAATGGCCACCACCGGCTACGCTCGTCACCTCTCCGCCTTCCATTCTTCCCTGTTTCGAAATCCATGGCTACCGAAGATGGATTGATACCACTGCCTTCGTTGTATACCCCTTCCTCATTGTTCCACCACTGGCGTCAATTGCTTGAACCCCTGTCCGCCTCCGTCCTCCTCGTTGACTGGAACCACTACGAATTCGTCTGGTCACCGAAACCGCTACCTTTTGCCTGAACGACCTCCGTCGCCCCCATTCGCTGAAACTAGGTGCCACCGTCGGTCATCTTCAAGGAACGCCCTTGCTCCTCCTCGAACTCGGTCCTGCACTGCTGTGTCCGTCGCCCTTAAGCTGCTAGCCATAGCCGCTGATCTTGACGAGCCAACGTTCTTAGCTTGCTTCCTCAATCCCGTGCTATGCTTAAACCGTGAACCACTACCTCACTGGACCCCACTGCACAACTCGACGCCGGTCGCCCGAACTGCGGTTGCTCCGGGTGCTATTCCCAATTCCGCGCCTCGCTACCATGGAGTGCTGATGTGCTGCCATTTCTAGCTCACCGATCGATTGTAAGTATAGCTTGCGATTAAATTTGTTTCAAGCTGCTCCACTTCGGTCTCTCTAAACATGATTAGTTAGGCTGTCTGTTCTATGTTCCGCCATTATCGTTGTTAGGTAGATTGTTTACTGTTTTATACAGTGAGTTGGCCTAAGTTTTGTTCCTGCATACAATATTGGTGATTGGTTCTTCCCTTGGCCCCTTTAATTCCTTTACAGTGTGATCATTTTCATGATGCATGCTTTCAATTTATAGGCCTGAGCTGGTTTAACCAATTGCTTTAGCATCATCTTCGTTAGAATTGTGTAAAGTAAACAAACATGTACTTGGGAGCCACACCATGGTTGTATTGCCGCATGTTAACCTCATTTGTTTTTGAGATGAAATGGATTGCATGCATCCACCTTATGGGTCATTATATATATATATATGTATGTATGTATGTATGTATGTCCTTCACTGCCTCACCACTAGAAGTAGGTACACCTTTTGCTGCAGGCCATAATTGGGTTTTAAGTGAATGCCTTGACTTGAAATAACTATAAACAGACGCGTCTAGTGTTCTTACGTATGATAAATTATAAGGATGTAACCTGTTTGCTTGAAGCCATGTTAACTTGAAAATTTCCATGAATGCGTGTTGGTGTATACTATTACAGTAGCTATGATTAGGGTATTTTTTTTTTTGCATGAATACTTAACAGAGTTGACTAGAAATTTTGGCAGTTTTGTCGTTTCCTTTATATCAATATAAACCAGAACCAAAATGGTAATTCTCATATGTTCATTTTGAGGAATTTCCCTTTAGTTTACACGTTGGATTCCTTTCCCTGCCACTGTTTGTACATTCCTTAGTGCATATCTGTATTGGACCATTGTAGTTGCTACAGCTCCACTTATTGTGTTCGACATTGCCTGTGTACTAGGTGCAGTTATCATACATACATGTTGTATTGATTTATCATGGACGCAGTGTCTGGTAGGTTATCATATCTTTGCTAACCACAATTCTAAAACGGTAAATACGTTAGTACTCATGTGCTTTAATGATAGGACATCCCAAGATTTTCATTATTTAGAATTTTAAAAGCTTGTCGGCACACACGTTGGACTCAGGTCAATATACTATATTCATCTTCCATGCTACAAGTAGTTGATTGTTCCCTTTTTTCTTGCTGCATGGTAGGATTTGACACTCCACTCACTAATTCATACCCAATTTCATGCATAAAAACATGTCTTAGCCTTATAGGAGGATACACCTTCATGTTGTCTGTTGTTGTCACATTTGGACTGTGTTCGGTATGTGTACTTCCTTATCTGGTCCATGGTGATATTTTTTCATGCATGCTTATACACATGTGTGTTAAGTCCTGCTTGCCCCCTTGCATTTAAATTTTATGGCCATAAATGATTTGTCATCCTTGCTACATATATTTCCTACCTTTTTGAATTGGATATATGTGCATATACTAGTTGCCGTGCTTATCCTATTTACTTCGGCAGTTCACTAAGTTGAATACTCGATTTATTTAAGATTTTATCGGGCTTAAACTGATTATATTTAATATTTACTGAAGTCTGCTAACTTGAGATAAGTTTAATCCTGACTCGGGTGTTTTGTGCATTTGCATGGGACACTCGGGTCAGGCCCCAAGTGTTCCAGGTTTAAGGATATCAGCTCGCAAATTTGAGAGGAACGTGAAGACGGCACGTAGAGACGTAAACGCGCTAAGCTCGACAAAAGTAAAGTTTTATTCCTTTAAGGCTATGTAAGAAATTTTGTATTTATTTATAATTTTTCCGCTGTGCAAATTTATGTATAAACTCTGATATTTATATGAAATTTTGTTCCGCTGCAATATTGTACTCAGTGATTCTGCATTTATTCTATTTAAACTGTGTAAGCCAAATAACAATCTGTCGTTTTGATCGTTTCACGTTGGTTTAAATATCGACTTGGAGCGGGCAAAAAGGCAGGTCATTACAATGGCTTAGAGACAAGAGCATGAATTATTCTACAATTGAGCAAATGAATAATACTGAACAAAATTTTCATCATGCGATATAGGAATTATATACATGATATAATTGACATAAGATGTCTACCTAAAAGGTTGTGTTTTGGGGATTAACCAAAGCTAGTTTAAGGCATGACTAGATATGGGTCTTGGAACACCATTATATATTTATGCTGATATATGTATACAAACAAAGGGATGTTAATTTGAGTGGGAGCATATTTTAGTTTGAATTATACATTAATATAAATATAAAGTTTGATTGTCAAAATTTTGTATTTATATAATTATAATAGAATCAGTTAATATTTATTATCCGCTGCTGATATTAAATAACAGATAACTCTGATAATTTAAATTTGTTCTTGAGAAGGATAAATTGATTTAAATAAAATTTCTTGACTAACATTGAAATATGAGGATTGTCCTCAAACAAATTAAAACGTAATTGTTCTAACAAATATAGAGGATCTAAAATAAAATTTAAAGTGTGACTTCAACTGAATAAGATATAAATGTTATAATAATTTACTTATACATTTCTAGTATTAGATACTAGATATAAATCACATAAATGTATGTTGATCTACTGAAATTGCAGAATAAGTAGAAATCTGATATAATGACAAGTGGACTTACGATTGGAAATGAAGCAAATGTTGCTAGATTATCCCTAGGAATTTGATTCTTGTTGATTAAACTGGCTTAATTAAATAAATAAAATAATTGTTACAACGAAATTCCACTTAAGATAAATGTTATAATAGATCTTGTTTAGACAAGTTTGAATTTCATTTATAATAAAAGGAACAATTGTTATTCATTTTATTTATATGAAATATCTATGGAATTTCACAAATAGTTAATGAACTTTATAAATCATTAACTATAATGTACTTGACATAAATAATTAATGGATTAAATTTAGTGATTTATATCCAACATACCTTTAGCATAAACAGTTAGCCCGTATAAACAAGAGAGTATATCAAAACTCCATAATAATGGAATTTTGAGACCATTTGATTTTGAATCATATGCAAGTCTTGTCTATTAGGCAAAATAACTAAATCGTCTTTCACTTGACACAGTGAATGAGCAATATGTATTAGGTCTTGTACATAATGATGTATATGGAGCAATGAATACATAAGCTAAAGGCAGGTTATATTACTTCATTATATTTACTGATGATATCAGTAGATACAGATATGTGTATCTTATGAAAGACATATCCGAATCCTTTGAAAAGTTCAAACAATTCAAAGTGGAGATAGAAACCAATTTTAATAGAAGATAAATACTTTTCGAATAGATTGAAAAGAATATTTAAGCCAATTATTTAATGGATGTCCATATGAGTTTGAAATTGTTTCATAATTCACTCCATCTAGAACACCATATTGGAATGGTGTATCTGAAAGGAGAAATCGCACCTCATAAGATATAGTACGATTAATGATAATTCATATAGATCTTCTAATATATTGAAATAGAATAAATGCATTTAATCCTACTAAAACGAGTCTGAAGACGCCATATAAGATATGGACTAGGAAATGTCCTAGTATGTCTAATGCAGAGATTTGGCATGTAAGACGTTCATTGAATGTCCTTCCTCTGATAAGATCAGACCCAAATCAGATAACTAATTTTGTGGAATATCTAAAAGAAATAAATGGATATTATTTCTATTAAATTCTCATAGGATAAAATGTTTATTGTTCGAATTGGTATCCTTTTAAAGGAAATCCAGTCTCTTAGATATCAAAGGAAATGAAATGGAATTCGAAATATCTCGGAAACCACAAAATACCATTAAATCTTGTATAGACAAGAAATTGAGTGGGAGTATCACAATAATTCTAATGTTATATATTGATAACGCATTAATTATTGTAAATAATGTTAGTTTTAAAACAATAAATATATACTAATTCTGAGAAAGAAAATGTTTGGATTAAGAAGTTCATAGTTGAACTAAATTAATTGTTGATCCAATGATTTGCATTGGGATAACAATGCGGCTATTGCTCAAGCCCAAATCGTTAAACTCATTATCGATCCAAACATATATTTAAGAAATATAATTCTTATGTGAAAATGTTCACATATGAAATGAACATATCTACAAAGTTGCAAAAGTTGTAAAGTTGTAGACCTACTGAATTAAACTCTGTCGCAACAGAAGTTTAATAATCACACTAGTTTCATGAGTTTATGCCCTAGAGGCAATTCACTTGATGAGACTGATAACACTGTTTGTTTTATTAATTTATATGGAATGAAATAATATTCTATTATATTATATTTACTGCGTAATATAATATTACTATAATAGAAGTCCTTAGAATTATAATACAGAATTATATAGTTCAAGTAAGTGACTTGAACTTGAGATTATATAATATGTTAAGTATTGTAATTCTTAAATGTCCCTAGTCGAGTTTTATTGTTTATATAGGACAACAATAAAGAATTGAGACTAGTATGTTGATTGAATGATGATCACGTCTCACTGATCATTAATATACGTGATATTAATGTCAAAACATAAATGCGTATTGGAGAATATCATATTGGGCTGACCCACCGTGAGATAACTACATGGAATATAATTAACAGTATCATAAGTTATTCTCATAGTGACAGTGATGTAATGGTCCTAAGACCTGAAATCATTATAATTTTATTCGAGGATATTTGTGTTTTGATATCATCTAAAGTTATTCGTAACAGAGTAACGATAACGGTGATTATTGGATACATTTCGAATCGAATGAAAATTATGAATGATCTAGATGGAATTTAACCCTATGATATATTCATTGTGATATCCATGGGCCTCTTGATTGAGTGAGGTCGTCAAATGCATGGCCGTGCTCAAATATTGATTTGTTTTAAACAGAATACTCATCGATCAAGATAAATGGATTAAATTATAAAGAGGGTGATACGTTCCACGCCTCGAGTTTAATCTAGGATATACTGGTTAAAAGGATTATATTATATTGATACACTGGTCACGGAAAGGTTGTATCGAATCTATTATATTATTATAACTTGGGTAGCAGTTATGTATTACTAGATACCAATCTCTGTTTATGATTCTAAATACGATTTAAAATCATTGCCAACGTTATAATAACCTATGGGGTCACACAGCAGAGCGTTATGAAAGGGAAATTATTTTGGATAAATAAATAAAAATATCAATACGTTGATATTTTATTTGAAGCTGGAATGAGATTTTGGTATGGATCCTAATTTTATGGTTAATTTCCACTTTATAAAGGAATAAACACTTTCTTTTAAAAGTGTGGCGGCTAACCCTAAATCTAGGATATGAGATAAAACAGAATCCACCGAAATTCCTTTTCTCCTAAATCCACAATAATGGCGGCTAGCACCGACCTCATGTTCCTCTCTCAATTCGATCAAAAGGGGAGACGCGCTCGTGGATATCCATAGAGGCTCGACGTTTGGAGAGCTAAGATTCGAGCAACACCAATTTCAATTCGACCGATCGAAGAACAACAAGGCTTCAGTGAGGTAAAATACTCGATTTACAAATCAATTCATGAAATCGATGTTTAATTTGGTTGCAATTTTATTCATTTCATGACTTGAATCGAACCAATTTTAACCTTCAAAAAGAATTGGTGGAATGTTATTAAAGCAACTACTCCTGAGGATCAAGTTACGTGGAATCAGTTTAGGATTCACTTCAGTGATAAGTTTATTCCAGCTGCTTAGAGATCAGTATTGTTCAAGATATTTTTGGAACTTAAGCAGAATGGTAGGGCAGTCTCGGAATATATTGCTGAGTTCGATACTTTATCGAAGTATGGATAATCTCTTATTAATACTGCTGAGAAGAAGATCGAGAAGTTCATAATAGGCTTAGATGAGTACTTGGGGGAAAGACTTATAAACCACATTGATGAGACATTCGAATCTATTATGGGGAAAGCATTGAGATCTGAGAGCCTTTACAATAAGTCAAAGACCGATGTTGTTGTTATATCTGCGGAGGAGCCAAAGCTGCAAGCAAGCGGTGGAGGTAAGAATAATTCCCAGAATAAGAGGAAACAGAATCAGACCAAGGATGGTCAGAAAAAAAAGAATAAGAAAGATGTTGAGTGCTTTAGCTGTGGCAAGAATGGCAACTATGCCAGATATTGTCTGGAAAAGACTGGGGAAAGAAAGTGCTTCAATTGCGGCCAAGCGAGACATCATAAGAATGAATTTCCACAACCCCCTAAAGAGAAGCAGATTGTGAGAGCATATACTATCAACGCTGTTTCCTCTTCGTCGAATGCCCCAACTGCGACGTAGAAGGGAAAGAGTGTCGTTAATCAAGATATGCTTTCTATTTATGATGTTTCTGTTCGAGTTTTGTTTGATACCGAGACATCCCATTCCTTCATAGCTAGTGACCTGGTAGATAGGCTAGAATTGGAACTTGAGATTTTCGATAGACCTTTGGTTGTGACGAACCCGATCTGTGGTTCGACTAGCCTTTGAATGATTTGTGGTAATGTGGTCTTATCGAGTCATGGATGTATGTTTGCTTGTGATTTGTAACAACCCTCGTCCATTAATGTCACTCATAAAGGGAATGCATTAACTTTCATGGAGTATTATAAGTGTATAGAACAGAATATTGCAAGATAGATATATAAAATGGTACTTCAAATTTCAAAATAACTTCATTGCATCGAAAACTGAATATAGTTTGGTTACAACATCAAAACCATCTAATAAAACCAAGTACATAGGTATCCATCTTGGACAAATTATTACATGAAAACCAAAAGCATAATCCCATTACAAATAGACATAATAAAAAGAAGATAGGCTGAACATTACATTCAGCAACTCCAGGCACTTCCAAAAGAAAGAGAAAGAGATCCAAGTCAAGCTCCGCTAGTCCCACCCTCAGAACCTGGGGGGGGGAGGAAAGAAAAGAGGCGAAACAAACGAGGTCAGACATAAAGTCTGGCGAGTCCAGTGACTTTAACAATATAATCATTAAAGTAACAGGATAAGAACATAAATTGGATATAAAAAATGACTGTAAAATAAACAAGTATGACAAGGTAAGCAAGATGGACAAGATAAACGTTGACTGTGCTTCTAATCACTACAAGATGATTCCTACATCGCACCAATACTAGTTACACTGAAAGTTGATCCCTCTTACTTATCATAATGATAATAATAATGGTAGTTTCGTGTACCTCTAGCTGCTGTCATAGGCGCCGCCCGCTCCTATCTCCACTAGTTGTACCCACTACCCTCCCCATTCGATCGGCTCCCTAGCTCATAGATACCCGTATTGGCCCCACAGTGGGGTGTATCACTCCCCAAAGTGGCAACCCGATACTACTAAAGATGCACGGCTTATACCTACACGATGCAACAACGTCTTACCTACCAGCCCGGGTCCATGCACGCACATGACCTCTTTGGACTTGCATTGCCACCGCTAACCCGTTTTGACCTCTTACAATCAAACCCAGTAAGCGTGTCCCATCCTCGACTTAGCTCGAGCTCACAAAGATACTTAATGGGTTACTGGTTTGAAAAGGGTCCCCACACTTGACACAAGCTTCCCATCTACGCTTGGTTCCCACTAGGATTTCCCACTTAACCCCTTCTTTTTCATGTCTTCTTTCATGTTTCAACTTGGTTATGTGTTTCTAATTATATTTCACATGTCACCCATGTCACCCACTCAACCCCATGTCCCACTACATGTCTTATCTTGGTTAAGTGTTCTTTAATTCATTATAACCGCAATCTTGAAAGACCTCCCACATTAGATTACTATTTTGCGGTTGCTGGATTTGCCGGGCGGGTCCGAGCAGGCTTATACCGCAAACCAAATCTAACCTCGTGTCTTTGCATTATAACGCATTTAGTTTCTGCCTTTGACCTCTCACATTAGACTGCCGTTTGCGGTGGCTGGATTTGCTGGGCGGGTCCGGGCAGTCTTATACCGCAACCGAGTCTAACCTCGTGTATTAGGCGTTTATTATTACTTTCTATTATTCAAACCCAATTTGAGTTAATATCCCTATTACAATTTTCAATTCAAGCTATGTTATAATTATTGCCCAAATTGTGTCCATAATTCCAAGTGTACAAATTATACCTATTTATGGCCTAAGTCAATTACATGGTTGCAAACCAAATTATGCCAATTACATAATATTCAATATTTTCCCAACGTCCCACGTCAATCGTTCGTATAATTTACATAATACGTTAGGCTCGCAATTAGCCTAACTCAAAAAAAAAGGAAAAGCATCAAAACTTGCATAACATATAAAATGGTTCTAACTAGCATATGAAAATAAACTAGCATAAATCATGAACTTGCATAGGTCTAAATGACCATAACTTGCATAGATCTAATTATAAACTTGCAAAGATCTAAATGAACATAACTTGCATAGATCTAATTATAAACTTGCATAGATCTAAATGAACATAACTTGCATAGATCTAATTATAAACTTGCATAGATCTAAATAAACATAACTTGCATAGATCTAATTATAAACTTGCATAGACATAACCTTGCATAGACATAAACTTGCATAGATCTAATTATATATGATAACAGAACTAGGATATATCAACAAAACAGATCTAATAGCGTATGATAACATACATATTCATACAGTCCAGATCACAAGCTTATCATAATTATTTTAATTAATTATCTTGTGAAAGTAACTGTACTCACAGTGGTAGAAGAAAGAATATAGATCTGAATTAAGCGTTTGTGGTTGTTCTAGAATCGTTCCCCTTTTTCACAATTCCTATTCTTTGATATATTGAAGAAGAGATCCTAGCTTAGTCTAGGTTGCAGCAGCATGGAGGCACAAGAATTAGTGTATTGTGAATTAGGTTTTAGTTTATGTGTGCTTATATAGATGTAGTGAATTAATTAGAGCCTTTAGATCAACATAGGATCCTACCAAACCATACACTCCAAGAAAATACATCATCAGGCCAATCAGAGAACGACACAAAAGCCCTAGGCCACAGAAACACGTCACTGGATCTGGATCGAACAGGGGTCGACTCCCTACAGGGGGGGTTGACACCTATGTCGACACCACTATAGGGGGTCGACACCTATGTCAACTCCCCCTTGGGGGGGGGGGTCGAACCTCTGAGCGGGAAAATTCCCGCTTAGCCCGCTCTGACTGAATTTCGAATTTCGAACTATTTTCTTATTTTTAATTATTATTTTAATTTAATTCTGCTAATTCTTGAAATCTTCTAACCTCCACAACTTCTTCATACAGAGTCTGATTTACGTAAACTCGGACTCTATCTCAAGCAGAATTATGAGACGAACGCAATGCCGCAACCCGTTTTACTTAATTCTTGTTTTAAAAATTAAGTGTTCTTAAATTAGTTAATTTAAATATTTTAAAATTACGGGGTGTTACATTCTCCCCTCCTTAAAGGATTTCGTCCCCGAAATCTCCAAGTCAAGAAGAATGTATCCTACTATCCAATCATCAATCTACTCATCCATCATCCACAAGCATCCATTGTCCTTAAAAGATTTCTAATTCCTTTCATGAACGTATGCATAGTGTGTGTATATGTTCTTACTCTAATGAAAAATCAGGCGGTCTACTGATTCAGTTGACCTCCTTAATGCAAATTATGATAGTACCATGCATCCATTATGTATGCAAAAGAACCCTATTGATACATATTATTTCTACATGCGTGCACAATCATTCATCTAAATGCAGCATCCATATGATAACACAATCAATATACATCCATTAATTTAAATATGCACACTTATTCATATGCAATATGAAAGTGATTGAGCCGATCTAGTGCCTAATGTGTGTATAAATGCAACCACGAGCGACCACTAGCAAACACTTGCATCCACTTGCGTCCACCAACCATAACATGACTCAAACACATGTTTACAACCATAGGATTTTCCTACCTAAAGATCGAAGATGTAATCGAGAGGACATACTAAACGGTAGAACAAATGTAAACAAAGCAGTAGAAAAAGGAGAAGTTAAAAACATACCCTCAAGAAGGAAAGGGTACAGCGTACGCATCTTGTTTTCTGCCTCCCAAGTCGCGTCTCCTTGATCATCTCCCCATTAGACTTTGACCAACTTGACCTCTCGTTACGTAGCTTCTTTACCTCCGATCCAAGGATGCATGTAGGAGCTCGTCTAACCATGGCATCTCGCTCCACTTCCACGTCCTTAAGCATGCTCGGCTCCACTACTTCCGCGGTATCGTGTAAACACTTCCGCAAATGCGACACGTAAATTACGTCATGAGCACCACTATGCTTCTCCGGCAACTTTACTCTGTACGCCATTTGTCCAATCCTTTTTGTAATGGGAAAGGGTCCTACGAACCTTGGTGCCAACTTCCCTACAGATCCAAAATGGACTACATTCCTCAATGGTGACACCTTAATAAAAACCATGTCCCCAACATCGAACTCGAGATCGGTTCGTCTCTTACCAGCGTATGACTTTTGTTGGTCTTGTGCCGTCTTCATTCGCCTTCGAATCAAGTCTATCTTCTCCGAAGTTTCTCTAACCATATCGGGCCCAAGCAAAATCTTATCCGTAGATTCCCACTAACAAGTAGGTGATCGGCAGGGCCGTCCATATAGAGCCTCAAAAGGTGCCATGCCAATGCTAGTCTGATAGTTGTTGTTGTAGGCGAACTCTACTAATGGAAGATGTTCCTCCCATGTCCCTCCAAAGTCTAAGATGCATAGCCTCAAAAGATCTTCTAGAATCCGATTCACTCTCTCAGTTTGACCGTCCGTCTGAGGGTGATAAGAGGTGCTTAAACACAATTACGCTTCTACCGCCTCCTGCAAGCTATTCCAAAACTCGCTAGTGAAAATGGGATCTCGATCGCTCACAATACTAGAAGGTATGCCATGCAAACAAACTATCTCTCGAAGGTAAACAGATGCTAACCACGTCGCGGTTCTTTTACTTTTAATGGGAATAAAATGGGCGCTCTTAGTAAGTCTATCTACTACTATCCAAATCCCCGTATTACCCTTCCTAGATCCCGGCAACCCATCGACAAAATCCATGGAAACTCTTTCCCATTTCCACAGCAGAATATCTAAAGGGTGGAGCAAACCACCAGGCTTCTTTTGCTCCGCCTTGACTTGCTGGCATACTAAACATCTAGAAATGAACTCAGCCACGTCCTTCTTCATTCCGGCCCAAAATAAAACTCGCTTCATGTCCCTATACATCTTGTCACCACCGAGATGTATGGTCATCTTAGAATGATGTGAGTCTTCAAGAATCGTCTTCCTCAAACTCTCGTCTCGTGATACACAAAGTCTACCATCCCTATGCAACCAACCCTTGTCATCTATAGCATACCTACTAAGATGGCTCGAAGACTCCCCTCCTCTGAGCTTGTCTACTATCTCAACCAACAGTGGGTCATCTCGCTGTGCCTCTCCAACTCGACCCAAAAGCATAGGTTGCACCTCTAGTGATGCCAACAAACCGGGTACATAATCGATAGAGGGTCTAAAGTCAAAGGTAGATATGTACTCCAAACTCTGTTGCTCTATGAACAAAGGACTCAAAGTCAACCACTTTCTACTCAAGGCGTCAGCCACAACGTTTCCCTTGCTAGGGGTATATGCGATCTCAAAATTGTAGGATTCTAAAAACTCCATCCACCTATGTTACCTTAAGTTTAGATCTTTCTGATAGAACAAGTATTTTAGAGACTTATGGTCTGTATACAACTCAAACTTCTCACCGAGCAAATAGTGATGCCAAGACTTAATTGCAAAAACTATAGCGGCTAACTCTAAGTCGTGGTTAGGGTAATTCTTCTCATGGACCTTCAACTGACTTCCATCATAGCATATCACCCTTCCCTCTTGCATCAAAACTGCGCCAAGCCCTGTCCTGCAAGCGTTGGTATACACTGTGAATGGCTTACTCCCATCTGGCAAAACTAAAACTGGAGCTGTCGTCAAATCCCTCTTTAAACGTTTGAAAGCATCGTCACAGTCAGCATCCCACGAAAAAGTCAAGTTCTTCGTCAATCATGTAAGTGGGGCAAATATCTTTGCGAAGTCCTTAATGAAATTCCAATAGTAGCCCGCCAGCCCTAGAAAGCTTCTTACTTCCGTTGCATTTCTAGGAATCTTCCAATCTTGGATTGCCACCACCTTCGCGGGATCCACCGTTATCCCCTCCTTAGAGACCATGTGTCCTAAGAACCTCACTTCTTTCCTCCAGAAATGACATTTGGAGAACTTAGCTTTGAGTTGATGCGCCCGTAGGGTCTCTAAGACTTCCCTAAGTTGTAGGGCATGCTCTTCCTCGCTTCTAGAGAAAATTAAGATATCATCCACAAAGACTACCACAAACTTGTTTAGAAACTCCCTAAACACCCTACTCATCAAGTCCACGAAATATGCGGGTGCATTCGTCAAACCAAAAGGCATGACGAGCCACTCGAAGAAACCGTCGGAAGTTCTAAATGCATTCTTACTTATGCTGTCCTCAGCCACCCTTAGCTGATGAAATCCTGTAGCTAAATCCAACTACGAGAAAACCGAAGCACCAACCAACTGATCGAATAAATCGTCTATCCTCGGCAATGGGTGTCTGTTCTTCTTCGTGAGCTTATTCAGCTCCCTATATTCCACGCATAATCTAAGCGAACCATCAGCCTTCGTAGCAAAAACAAATGGAGCACACCATTGCGAAATACTTCTTCTTATGAACCCTTTTTCAAGAAACTCTTTCACTTGCTTACTGAGTTCCCTTCTCTCTCTCGGAGCCATGTGGCGCACTGGTAATGCAACTGGCTTTGCATTGTCTACTAAGTATATATGAAACTCTATCTCGCGCCTCGGGGGTAAACCCCGAACCTCATCAAAGACGTCACCATACTCGTGGACTACACGGACAGATTCCAAATCATTGTTGGATGCGTCAAGAGATTCTAGGTAACTAAGCATCACCGGGCTTCTAGGGTCACAAGAAATATCAAGGGTCTTTCCACAACGAGTCAACAATCTAACTACCCTCCTTTCACAGTCTAGGATGGCACCATATCTGGCTAGCCAATCCATCCCTAGAATCAAGCCATAACCCATGAAACCAAGAACGTAGGCCTTGCACTCAAACCCAACAACCAAGATAGACACTCTCAAATCCCGACAAATCATTGAAAGATGAGCCGTACCCCTGATAGGATTTGAGACTACAATGGGATCCATAACTAGACTAGTATTTAGGTGTAGTGTTTCAACTAACGAAACAGATACAAACGAGTGCGAAGCACCTGAATCAAACAAAGTACGAACAGGATGATCAAACAAAAAAACCAAACTTTCAACAAAAATGTTTCTACCTCTCTCATGTCCCGGTGCCATGAGAGCATAAACCTTCCCTCTCGCCTGTCCTAGTGCCATGAGAGCCTGAATCTTCCCTCCAGAAGTAGAGCCTGCCCTCTGCCCTTGCCTCCTTGGGAAGTCTTTAATCAGATGTCCTGCCTCACCACATTGGAAGCAACCTGTCTTCTTCTTCTTTCTACAGTCTTTGGTTTGGTGGCCTGGTGTTCCACAATTAAAACACCTCTTCTTCCCTTTGCCCTTGTTATCCTTACCACCTTTCTTGTTTTGTTGTTGTGCTTCCTTTGGATCCACTTTCTTATCCCGTGCCTTATTTACATTAGCACCTTTCTCCTCGTCATACATCAGCGCCATGTCAACCAGTTTCTTAAAGGTAGCCCCCATAAGAAGGTGGGACATAGCCAATCCGTGTAGCAGCTCATTCAAAACCTTAGCAAATCTCAGGGCCTTCTTATGCGGTGTATTAACGAACTCTAAGCCGAATCTCGCTAACTGGTTAAACTTGTTGACGTACTCCTTCACCGACAAACTACCTTGCCTCAAAGCAAAGAACCTCTCCATGTATAAACTCTCCTCCGCTTCTGAAAGAAATTTCAACTCGAATCTATGCCAGAAATCCATCCACGTCTCCACTGGACGTTCTCCATTTGTGACCTCCCACCAAAATGAGGCTTTGTCCTTCATTAACCAAGCAGCTAGTTGAACCTGTCTTCCATCATCCATCTTAAAGGTACCAAACAAGTCTTCCACCTCCTTGAGCCAATTTCGATCCTCAACAAACGTCCCAGTCCCATGAAAATGTTTTCCGCCCATCGAGCGAAAGTCCTTGCATATCTTAGAAAAAGCGTCAACGCGGGGAGGAGGAGGAGGAGCGGCTGCAGCTGGGGACGGAGGAGCATCTGCTGGGCCTACGGTAGTGTCCGTAGCCACCAGATACCTTCTGAACCAGGCTGGTATCTGTACGCCCTCGGTTATATCGGGTTCCCCAGACATGCTGAAAAGAAAAAGGAAGAGATTCAAAACGGAGAATCGAAGGAAATATATATGGCTCTTGAGGATTATGTTTTTCATAATAAACTTTTCTCTTGAAAATACTCTCTTTAAAACATGTTTTCGAAAGTACTTCTTTATAAAAATGCTTTTGAAAAATGGTTTTTCAAAATCTTTTATCTGTTCTGGTAACCTTCAACTCTGATACCACGTGTAACACCCCACGTCCATTAATGTCACTCACAAAGGGAATGCATTAACTTTCATGGAGCATTATAAGTGTATAGAACAGAATATTACAAGATAGATATATAAAATGGTACTTTAAATTTCAAAATAACTTCATTGCAGCGAAAACTGAATATAGTTTGGTTACAACATCAAAACCAACTACATAGGTATCCATCTTGGACAAATTATTACATAAAAACCAAAAGCATAATCCCGATACGAATAGCCATAATAAAAAGAAGATAGGATGAACATTACTTTCAGCAACTCCAGGCACTTCCAAAAGAGAGAGAAAGAGATCCAAGTCAAGCTCCGCTAGTCCCACCCTCAGAACTGGGGGGGAGGAAAGAAAAGAGGCGAAAAAAACGAGGTCAGACATAAAGTCTGGCGAGTCCAGTGACTTTAACAATATAATCATTAAAGTAACAAGATAAGAACATAAACTGGATATAAGAACTAACTGTAAAATAAACAAGTATGACAAGGTAAGCAAAATGGACAAGATAAACGTTGACTGCGCTTCTAATCACTATAAGATGATTCCTACACCGCATCAATAATATTTACACTTAAAGTTGATTCCTCTTACTAATCATAACGATAATAATAATGGTAGTTTCGTGTTCCTCTATCTGATGTCATAGGTGCCGCATGCTCCTATCTCCACTAGTTGTACCCACTACCCTCATCATTCGATCAGCTCCCTAGCTCGTAGATACCCATGCTGGTCCCACCGTGGGGTGTATCACTCCCCAAAGTGGCAACCCGATACTACTAAAGATGCACGACTTATACCTACACGATGCAACAACGTCTTACCTACCAGCCCGTGCCCACGCACACACATGACCTCATTGGACTTGTGTTGCCATCGCTAACCCGTTTTGACCTCTTACAATCAAACCCAGTAAGCGTGTCCCGTCCTCGACTTAGCTCGAGCTCACAAATATACTTAATGGGTTACTGGTTTGAAAAGGGTCCCCACACTTGACACAAGCTTCCCATCTACGCTTGGTTCCCACAAGGATTTCCCACTTAACACCTTCTTATTCATGTCTTCTTATATGTTTCAACTTGGTTAAGTGTTTCTAATTATATTTCACATGTCACCCATGTCACCCACTCAACCCCATGTCCCACTACATGTCTTATCTTGGTTAAGTGTTCTTTAATTCATTATAACCGCAATCTTGCAAGACCTCCCACATTAGATTACTGTTTTGCGGTTGCTGGATTTGTCGGGCGGGTCCGGGCAGGCTTATACCGCAAACCAAATCTATCCTCGTGTCTTTGCATTATTACACATTTAGTTTCTGCCTTTGACCTCTCACGTTAGACTGCCATTTGCGGTGGCTAGATTTGCCGGGCTTGTCCGGGCAGTCTTATACTACAACCGAGTCTAACCTCCTGTCTTAGGCGTTTATTATTACTTTCTATTATTCAAGTCCAATTTGAGTCAATATCCCTATTCCAATTTCCAATTCAAGCTATGTTATAATTATTGCCCAAATTATGTCCATAATTCCAAGTGTACAAATTATACCTATTTATGGCCTAAGTCAATTATATGGTTGCAAACCAAATTATGCCAATTACATAATATTCAATATTTTCCCAACGTTCCCACGTCAATCGTTCATATAATTCACATAATAAGTTACGCTCGCAATTAGCCTTACTCATAAATAAAAAGGAAAAGCATCAAAACTTGCATAACATATAAAATGGTTCTAACTAGCATATGAAAATAAATTAGCATAAATCATAAACTTGCATAGGTCTAAAAGACCATAACTTGCATAGATCTAAATATAAACTTGCAAAGATCTAAATGAACATAACTTGCATAGATCTAATTATAAACTGGCATTGATCAAAATGGACATAACTTGCATAGATCTAATTATAAACTTGCATAGATCTAAATGAACATAACTTGCATAGATCTAATTATAAAATTGCATAGACATAACCTTGCATAGACATAAACTTGCATGGACATAAACTTGCATAGATCTAATTACATACGATAACAGAACTAGCATACATCAACAAAACAGATCTAATAGCGTATGATAACAGACATATTCATACAGTCCAGATCACAAACTTATCATAATTATTTTAATTAATTATCTTGTGAAAGTAACTGTACTCACAGTGGTAGAAGAAAGAACATAGATCTGAATTAAGCGTTTGTAGTTGTTCTAGAATCGTTCCCCCTTTTCACAATTACTATGCTTTGATATGTTGAAGAAGAGATCCTAGCTTAGTCTAGGTTGCAGTAGCATGGAGGCACAAGAATTAGTGTATTGTGAATTAGGTTTTGGTTTATGTGTGCTTATATAGATGTAGTGAATTAATTAGAGCCTTTAGATCAACATAGGATCCATCCAAACCATCCAGTCCAAGAAAATACGTCATCAGGCCAATCAGAGCACGACGCGTAAGCCCTAGGCCACAAAAACATGTCACTGGATCTGGATCGAACAGGGGTCGACTCCCTACAGGGGGTCAACACCTATGTCGACTCCCCCTTTGGGGGGGGGTGTCGACACCTCTGAGCGGGAAAATTCCCGCTCAGCCCGCTCTGACTGAATTTCGAATTTCGATTTTTTTTTCTAATTTTTAATTATTATTGTAATTTAATTCTGCTAATTCTTGAAATCTTCTAACCTCCATAACTTCTTCATACGGAGTCCGATTTATGCAAACTCGGACTCTATCTCAAGCAGAATTCTGAGACGAACGCAATGGCGCAACCCATTTTACTTAACTCTTCTTTTAAAAAGTAAATGTTCTTAAATTTGTTAATTTTAATATTTTAAAATTACGGGGTGTTACATGATTGCATAGTTGTCTTGCTAGTATCATCTCACGTAGATTGTCTGAATTCAGAGGAGATGTTCCTTGAGTGCTTGTCTGATATTAGTTTAGGCCTTTGGGGCTTATGCTTGGGGAATGTCGAGTTCGACTAGGACAGTTCGTGTGAGATATAAGTAGTTGTTGTGATTTCCATTGAATGATATCTCGGCTTACTCGAGGAGTGATGTGCAGTCGTGACATGATATGACTGCTCAATGGTATAGACTGGCCGAGTTGGATTCGATAGGGCTATGAGATGACTCAAGTGGGACTCAAGAAAGCTGCAAAGTAATGAATTGTTTAGGACCTTATGTTGATATTCTCTTTGGTTCAAGAATGGTAGAACTTTGAAAGGATAAGATGTGTTCGTTGATCGTGGAGATGCAACGAAGGTTAGAACGATTCAAGTTAGACTTGAACTCGTAAAGAAAAAATGGTTGTTCGTTGATCTTGGAGATGCAACGAATAGGGAGACGACTCATGATGGACTTGAGTTTGTGCTCGAATTTGTGGATAATGGATACTCGAGACTGGGTCTGAGTATGTGGGTAGCTCTTCTGATGAGAGTACCAAGAAATCATCGATAGTTGGAGTGTTCTAGGCAGACTCGAAGTAGGGGTATCTAGGGACGCCCATTACCTTGGATCTGTTGGACGTGATCTAGTTATCCTTGGAGGATAAAAGTGCGTTGGACGTGCGGTAGTTCGTTTGGGATCGGGGCTTCATTAGCCCTTGGGATTGGTTGGACCAATTAGGTAGGTATCGATGTATTTATGGCTTTAGCAGGTGATAGATAAGACATGTTTAATGGATGCTATGGTTGCTATGTTTGTTCCTATTTGTATTCCCTTGGGTAGACTATCACCTGTAGGATTCTGGTAATAGAGAACGAAGAGATGACGGTATACACGGATGCATGTGGTACCAGACTAGGTGATGTACTGATGTATTGAGTATGAGACATGCCAGTTTAGATGCTATGTTTCTTGAGTGGAAGCAACTGGAGTATATCGCGGGATATGATTTCAGACCTAAGTATGGATTAGATCCAGAAAGGTTGGCAAGTTTGACGATCAAACCGACTTTAATTGAGCGGATTGGTTCCAGTCAGAGGGATGATCCTAACCTAATAGAAATCATCTCCAAGGAAGAGATGAATATCGATGGTGAGAAAATGAACAAGTATGGACTTGACAGAGAAAGATGGCTTCGAAAGGATGATAGACTGGTTGTTCCAAACGTAAAAGGATTGAGTGATGAAGAGAGACGTTGGAAATTTTATATCCAAGTGCATGAATTATCAGTTAGTTAAAGCTGAGCAAAAGAATCCTAGTGGTTTGTCACAACCGTTGGAAATTCCCGAATGGAAATGGGAACAAGTCTCAATGGATTTCATCGATGGTATATCAAGGACTAGATCTGGTCATGATAGTATTTGGGTGATTGTGGATTGATTTACCAAGAGTGCAAGGTTTATACCTGTCAAATCGAATAGAATGGCAGCTAAGTTAACATAACTGCATATAAAGTGGGTAGTGAGATTTTATGGAGTACCTAAAGGTATTGTGAGCAACCGAGATCCCTTATTTACTAGCGGGTTTTGGAAGAGCTTACAAGAGGCTTCAGGATCAGAATTACATCTCAGTACCGCATACCATCCTCAAACCGATGGTCAGACAGAGAGCGTGAATCATGTAATAGAGGATCTTTTGAGAGCCTGCATTTCAGATTTTGGAGGGTCATGGAATGACCATGTACATCTGGTTGAGTTTGCGTATAACAATAATTATCAATCCAGTATTGGTATGGCTCTATTTGAAGCATTGTACGGAAGACCGTGCAACTCACCGTCATGTTGGTTGGAAAACGGTGAGGAAATTGTGCTTGGACCATAAGTAATAAGAGAAACTTCAGATAAGATCAAGGTTATTCAGCAGAGAATGAAGACTGCCCAAGATAGGCAGAAGGGTTATGCCAATAAAAGACGAAGAGATTTTGAATTCTTCGTTAACGACTTGGTATTCGTCAAGATCTCTCCGTTGAAGAATGTGATTCAGATTAGTAGGAGAGGTAGGTTAGCACCAAGATTTGTTGATCCATTCCCAGTTCACGAGCAAGTTGGGAATTTGGCGTATAAAGTGGGATTTCCTGACAAGATGGCGGGAGTTCACAACGTATTTCATGTTTCCCAGTTAAGGAAGTTCGTCCACGATTCAGATATGACTATTTCACCGGATCAGTTGGATGATATCGAGGTAGAATCCAAGGCAGTAGAGAGCCGCAGGACGACATGTATTGTCGGACACGATACGAAACAACTTCGAAGGAAGACGGTGGAACTAGTCAAGGTACAGTGGGGCGATAATGAGAATGACTGTACTTGGGAAACAGAGGAGAGCATAAGGAAGTCGTATCCAGAACTCTTTGCCTGGTAAGGTTTTAATCGCATTGTAGTTATTCTACATGCTAGGATATGCTTGTTGTGTTTATTATGTATGTTTGATTGTTGCAAATGGTTGATAGGCATGCAGGATCTTTTGTATGTTTTCTTAGTTAAAGAATTTCGAGGGCGAAATTTTTTAAGGGGGGAGAATGTAACGACCCGCATTCTACGCATCGGGGGATCGTAAAATATTTATTTCATTCCCGTATGAAGTTGTATGGTCGTGTAACTATGGGAAGCAACTATTGCGGTCATTTCCCACATTCATGATTTTTGCCGATTTTTAAATGACCGTTTTGCCCCAGTCAAATCTTGTTTTGCCTATAACTTTTGATTGGTAAAGATTTTTGACCTGAAACCACTTCCTTTGGCTTCGGATGATGGTTTACCTTTCCGTAAAGTGGTTGCATTAATCAAACGGACTTACCGTTTGGGAGATATGACTGAAATAAGGTTTGGAAGGTGAAAAACAACTTAATTGGGTAATTAGCAACTAGGCCCATTGGGGATTTCAGGATTAGGGTTATATAAGGGCTGAATAGGGTTAGAGAAACCTTTCTTTGTCATTTTTACAGCCGCCGCTTACCTCTCTTCAGCACTAGCAATGGCCTTCACCTTCTAAACTACCTCCTAATCACTTTCTAAATCCAATATTAAGCTAATCAACATCAAATCAATTCAAAATAGCATCAAATCAGAGTTGGAACTGACGTGTTGCCTAGGAATCCGACCCAAATCAGTGGAGACTTCAGATCTATAAATTATTTGTGGCTAAGCTGAGTGATTTGCATTTTTTTTCACTAATTACGGCTAATTATGGGTAATTAGTGATAATTAAGGAAATTATGCATTATAAAAATCTGGAAAAATATGTAAAAATTCTTAAATATTATTTTATGCCTCTATAAGAAATTTGGATTAATTTGGACATGTTTTGCTAATTATATGGTTAAACCATGATTAAGGGGATTACGGGGGAAAACATGGGTTTTGGGTATGTTTGATCCATATTAACATGTTATATTGTTGTTTTGCTGTTTATGGTCGATTATACATGTTGCTATTACTGTATGGTATGCATTGCGATTGCTTAGTAAAGTTGGAATGGTCGAAAACGCCGTCGTATGGCGTAAATTGCTTGTTGGAAAAATTGCAGAAATTGGTCAGACATCCCCGTTCGTGAAGCACCATCCGATCGTGAAGGACCGTCACGACCTGATTCCACTCGTGCTCCACTCTACGAGTCACGTACCGAACCAGATGAAGGAGGGCAAACCGCAAACTACGAGCTGCTCTAGCACCCCATCAGGAGATCACAAACCAAACAGGAAGTCACGAGCCGAGCCACTCACCACGAGTGCACCTTAGGACCTAGGCTAGGACTCACGAACCAGACTAGAGTAGGGCATCACGAGCCGCCAATGGAGCAGTATCACGAGCCACCAGGGAAGCAGCATCACGAGCCGGACTTCGAGCATGGACATCAAATGGACTAAATAGAAATTGAAGAGTCATGAACCGAGAGAAGACCAAAAACCTGAGATGCAAAGGTAGTCCAAATAGGAAGTTAGAACTCAGGATCCAGATGGGAACCAATGAGTTAACTTCATGTTTGGGCTTTGCTGCGGGACGTATGCAAAGGGGTTATCAGTATCTGCAACCTTAGTTCACCACTGAGAGACGGATTAGTGGCTATGGATCAGTGCAATGGGGTCATTGTGGCTCCCAAGGGCAAAGTGATCGTAGCAAAGGATTGGGTGATCAAAGTGGTGGATATCGTATGCTTTACGCACTGAGTGAGAGACGTGAGGATGATTGCTATGTTTGATGTTTGCTATCACTATGACATGCACACTTCCACTTTACACTTTATGTTAGTGTTACCTTAGAGTAATGTACATCTTGTTGTGCTAACTCTTTGGTTGTAGGTCTAGGTTCAGGTATAATTTATTTATACCTGTTGTTTTGTTCTATTTTGCTGCTTATCGCTCATACCAGACTTTTGTCTGACCCAGAGTTTTATGTCTCTTCTTATTACTCTGAGTTCTCTTAAACGGACAGACTAGAGACACGTTAGGTGGTATGCACGAGTAGCTAACCGGAAATGAGCAGGAGGCTTCCACGTACTATTTCATATATTCTCCCTGTGTTGTCGATGGTCACTACTTTGGGCATTGGTAGTGTGCCTCTTTCTTTTGCTTTAGAGACAATATTTCAAAGTTGTAATAATGATAGTTTGGATCATAAGCTGTATTTTGGATTCCGCTTCTATGATCATTTAGTTTTCAGCTTATGCACTGTCTCGCCTGTTTTATGTCAAAAGTTATGCTATTATTATATTTTATTCCATGCGCTGTGAGATATACCATAGGTTCCTTGTTAGTTAATCGCCTCGTTTCTTTTCTTTTGATGACCGTCCTGTGCTAGTCGGGCATTAGCACAATGCATTTCGGAGGAAATGTCGGCTGGTCCTGGGCGGGCCGTCACACCCTCCTCCATTGTTTGCTCCAAATACCCCTTTTCACATCTTTTTCACCCCCACCACCTTGAGCACCTCCTATGCCACTATGCACCCCATAGACCCCTCCATCGCGATGGACGAACCCGAACATCATTCTCTTTTGTTGTCCTAGCCTTGAACACACCCTAAAACTAACCCGTTTCGCCTCTAACTCTCAGATCTACTAATATACGCGAGTACATGTGTATTAGTGAGTTTCTAGAGCATCGTAGGACACCGAAAAGTACGCAAGGGTCTGACAAGTATTGTTGGAGCTGTAGCCGTGATTAGCGTATTCACATTCCTTTTAGAACAAATTTTGGTGGAATGGAAACCATCGGTGAGAAATCTAAATGAGATAAGCGCTAGCTAAAATTAACTATTTAATAGTTAATTAATTGAGTTAAAAATCATTAGTGATTAATCGTAAAAAATTAATATGATGTTAAATGCTGAGTGGTACGATAAAAATATGATTTTTGTTTATCGTAGGTGAGAAAACGAAACTCACTAAAAAGGGTTAAATAGAATTAACTGTTAACTATTAGTAGTTAATAATAAAAATTTACTATGATGTTATACGATGAGTACTAGATAATAATAACTTATTATGGTGTTAGTCGATTGTTAGTAAGATAAAAATATCATCTTTAATCGATATACACGTGGTTGTTTGCGTTTGCGTGAAATTAAAATTCGCATAGTAAGGGAATGAATTTTGATTGACTGTTGATTGTTAATTAAATACATTTAATAATGTTTATTGTTGATCACACAAATTTTATGATATGTTAAACATTGAATAGTTCGATAAAAATATCATTTTTATCAGTTATATGCGATATCCCTTGAGTTCAACACTTGAACCATACACCAAGTTAATTAAAAATTTGTTGCGCCTTAAATGACATTGAATGTGTAATTTAATTATTACTATCTGCTGTGTGTGAATTGGATGCACTGTAATGGTGGCTTGTGAGTAGTAAAAACATACACAATTGGATATTGAATAATAATTATGGACCACACTACATAGTATAATCCTATAAGCATGTAAGTGTTTGATGCTTATATGATGAGGATAACATAGCTGAGCATAGCTTATCCATATAAGCATGTATTTTTTTGATGCTTATATGATGTGAACCGTATAACATTTAATTGTTTTATGCTTATACGATGAGAATAGAAGAAGAACCGTATAGCATGTATTTGTTTGATGCTTATAAAATGTGGACTGAATAACCATATAAGCATGTAATTGTTTGATGCTTATATGACGTTAACCTAATAACCATATAATGATAAATTGCAGGATTTAATAACAAACCCCACAAGAGTCTTGAGATGAAAGAAATTTACATGTCTTGTAACACCCCACCTCCGCTAGGGTCACTCACAAAGGGAATGCACTAGTTTTGGTGGAGCATTATCTAGGTAAACATACACAGAGATATCACAAGACAGAACATAAATAAAGCAGCAGTAGAAATTAAAAACCAAATTTCATTACTTTCGTGGAAAGAGACACAACCTCATATATCCAAAGTACAAATTATTCCATTACATCAAATTCTAAATAAAGAAAACATAAACTCAAAATAACAATAGTAAATTATTCCCCAAACATAGCAGAAGTGCAGCCATAGCATAGCTCAAGACCAAACCGTACATGAGCTATCATAAAGCAAGCTAAATCCAAGCTAAGAGTTAGAGTTTCCTCCCTGAGAACCTGGGGGCAAAACGAAAGAAAAAGGGGCGAAAGAAAAAGGGTCAGTCGTAAAGACTGGTAAGTCCTAGTGACTTGCAGTATATAAACTAGTAAAGGTAACATGACATGTGAAAACTGGGATTAAACATAAGGATAATAACAGGATAGGTATGATAACTGAGATAACAAGATAAGTCAAGTCTAGCATCGCATATTCAAGATTTCGCTGCACCAACTGTACTAGTATTCTAATCCATGTCAAGTTTTAACCATGAAATGATCCCCTGGCCCAATATCATGAAATGACCCATTACGGGGTCCTACAGTACAATCTACTAACCGATCGGCTCCCTACAAGTTCTAGCTCGTCATGTGTCTATGTCATACGGCCCTATCATGAAATGTAGTCACCTGTGCTAGGTCCACCATAGGGTGTATCAAGCCCTAGGGTGCCAACCACCGACACGAATCAAGCACGCACAGTGTAAACCTACGGGTGCCCAACGCCTGCTTTTTCAACTCCGGACTACGTGCACGACCATAGTCTGCCTGAACCTACAATGGCGCACCAACTCAGCCGTTGTTCTGGTCACTTAAAATCAGCCCAGTAATCGTGCCCCACCCTGCCTAGTCCCAGGGTATCGTGATACATCTAAGTGGGTTACTACTGAAAAGGACCTCGTAACTAGGGTTTCTAATGGGTTAAGTGTTGTCATTCAAATTCGTGACTTAACCCTATCCAATCATGTATCAAATTGGTTAAGTGTGTTCAAGCGGTTCATGACTTAACCCTATCAAATCATCGTGTCAAATTGGTTAAGTATATCCAAGTGGTTCATGACTTAACCCTATCTTGTGGCATCAATTCATTAATGCACCCCAACCTCTCACATTAGACTAGCCGTTGTGGTAACTTGATTCACCGGGCGGTTCCAGGCAGATTTACACCACAACCTAGTCTAACCTCGGATTTTAAGCGCGATATGACCAACTACCCACATTGGGTCCTATTGTTTGCAGTTACTGGATTCGTCGGGCGGTCCCGGGAAGATTTACACTGCAAACTCAACCCAACCTTGAGTTGGCCATTTTCAATTTTATCTAAGTGTCATGTCCATGTTCAAGTTTTCAAGTATAATTTCATGTCAAGTTTTCATGTCATGTTTCATGTCAAATTCATAGCCAATTCAGGTTTTCCTAAACTACCCAAATCGTATTCCCATCGCACGTGAATTCGAATCGATACAATTAGATCTAATTAGGGAATAACATAAAAAAACGGGCATAAGGTGGCAAAGGTGATTACAAGTCAAGCATGGTACAATTTGAGATAAATGATTACAACAATATTGGCATATGAAATAGTGGTCTCAAATGTCAAATCTAACAAAATAGGGTGACAGTCATGGTAGCAGTTGATATAAGATAATAACCCCAAACTTGTGAATAACAACTAATTCAACATCATAGGCTTGTTAACATCATGGACATGAGGGGTTTAGGTTTACAACATGAATAGTCCCCAAATCAATTTCATAGAAATTTACCCAAAAGTCAAGATTCAAGATGAACGGTACTAGGTTCAAGGTGGACAATAATAGATCCAATATGAACAATAATAGATCCAAGGTGAACAAAAGTAGTTCCAAAATATACAATGATAGATCCAAGATAATTATAGTACTTAGGTTCAATTTCAATTTACAACATGTTCATGTTAAGTTTAGAGTTTAGAGCTAAAAGTAACTGGGGCTTACAGATCGTGGTTTGAGAATTAGAGAATAAAAGAGGCGATGAAGAATCTCTAGAAATCCCCCAAATTAGCAAAGTCTCTAAACGTAGTCTCGACGTAGAAGAAGAAGTCCCTTTCTCTAACTTTTCAATCAGAATTTGAGCAGCATAAGGCCAGAGAGAATATGTGTAGAGAGAAGGGGGCTAGGGGCTGTTTATATAGGGTCCGGCTAACGAATACAGATAGAAATCGAACCAGAAACATCAGAATGAATTCTGGCCCAAAAATGGGTTCGGGGTACCAGGTCGACCCCCAGGTCAACACTATGGTCGACCTGGTCCTGGGTAGGTCGACTACATGGTCGACCACCCAGTCGACCTGGTCCTAGGCGGGAAATTTCCCGCCCAGTCTGTTCTGGGTTTTGAATTCGAAATTTGAATTCGAATTTGAGCTGTTTTGAACACTGAAAATTTCTGAAACTTTGGAGGGCCATAACTTGGTCATACGGACTCCTATTTTCGAAATTTCGGACTTGTTTCCAAGCAGAATTTCAAGACGAACGTAATGGCGTAAACCGTTGCCCTTGATTCTTATCTTAAAAATTAATTATGCCTTGATTAATAGTTATCACACGTTATTAAAATACGGGTTGTTACATTCTCCCCTCCTTAAAGGATTTCGTCCCCGAAATCTCTAAGTTAGGAAGTATGTCCTACCATCCAATCATCCATCTACTCAAAACATCATCCACAGGCAACCATTGAGATTTCTAATTTTGTATGAACATATGCAGTAAGTGTGTGTATATGCACTTATCTAATGCAAAAGATCAGGCGGTTACTGATTCAGTAAACCCCCTTAATGCAAAATATGTTAGTGTAATGAGTCCAACATGTATGCAAATTACTAACATAATTTATAATCTCTACATGAGTGCACATAACATTCATTCATATGCAACATCCAAGTGATAGCATAACAAGTTTCATCCATGTACCAGTATAAGCACTCATCCATATGCAACATGAAAATGTGACTGAGCCGATCTAGTGCCTAATGTGTGTCATGCATCCACTAGTAACCACTTGCAAACACTTGCAACCATTTGCAAACATCAACCATAACATGTTTCAATCACATGTTAACATCCATATGGTTCTACCTAAGGTTCTCAAGATAAGATCGAGAAGATAACAAGACAAACATAGGTAGTAAAAGCATGATACGAAAGGTTTTCAAGCTTATAGGAAAAAGATGGAGAATGTACCCTCAAAAAGAAATGGGTAAAGCGCGCGTATCTTCTCTTCGGTTTCCCAAGTTGCGTCTTCTTGGGCTTCACTCCACTGTACTTTGACTAGCTTGACTTCTCGATTCCTTAGCTTCTTGATCTCCGTTCCTAAGATACGAATCGGAACTCGCCTCAAAGTTGCTTCTTTCTCTACTTCTACGCCTTTAAGGATGCTTGACTCAACCACTTCGGCTGATTCATGTAAGCACTTTCGGAGATGCGAGATGTGAAAGACATTGTGTACTCCGGCCAGCCTCTCGGGTAATTCTACCTTATAGGCCATCTGCCCAATCCTCTCAGTGATAGGGAACGGTCCTACGAATCTTAGTGCTATCTTTCCAACTGCTCCAAACCGAACCACATTGCGTAAAGGAGAAACTTTTATAAAGACCATATCTCTGACTTCAAACTCTAGGTTTGTCCTTCTCTTGTCCGCATAAGATTTCTGTCTATCTTGGGCCGCTTTCATCCATCTTCGTATTAACTCAACCTTCTCAGAAGTGTCCCTTATCATGTCGGGCCCAAATATAAGTCTGTCTGTCGTCTCCCACCAACAAGTTAGTGACTTGCACAGTCTCCCATACAGGGCTTCGAACGGTGCCATTCCGATGCTAGCTTGGTAACTATTATTATATGCAAACTCCACGAGAAGGAGATGGTCTTCCCAAGTACCACCAAAGTCAAGAATTCATAGCCTCAGAAGATCCTCTAGTACCCTATTTACCCTTTCGGTTTGACCATCCGTCTGTGGGTGATAGGCCGTACTTAAACTCAGTCGTGTACCCATTGCTTCTTGCAGACTATTCCAAAACTGACTAGTGAAAATCAGGTCACGATCACTATCTATACTAGAAGGAACCCCGTGCAATCATACTATCTCTCGAAGGTAAACAGACACTGGCCATGATGCGGTCCTCTTGCTTTTCACCGGAATGAAGTGAGCACTTTTCGTGAGTCTATCAACTATGGCCCATATACTAGTATTTACCTTCCTTGACCTAGGCAGTCCATCCACGAAATCCATCGAGATACTCTGCCATTTCCATTGCGGAACCTCCAGAGGATGTAATAGCCCAGCGGGCTTCTTCGACTCTGCCTTTACTTGTTGGCACACCATGCACTTTGAAATGAACTCTGCCACGTCCTTTTTCATTCCAGCCCAAAAGAAAATGCATTTCATATCCCTGTACATCTTATCCCCTCCGGGATGTATGGTCATCTTCGAGTGATGCGCCTCCTCGAGAACTTTCCTTACTAAATCTCCCACATGTGGGACACATAACCTTCCATCACGCCTTAGCCATCCCTTGTCATCTATGGCATACCTACCGAGGTGACTTGACGTCTCACCACTAATCAACTTGTCCATGATTTCGACTATCTGTGGGTCTTCCTTCTGTGAAGTCCCTACTTGACCTAGAAGTGTAGGCCTTAACACAAGAGATGCTAGCGTAGCAGCCAATGACTCAACAGTAGGTGTAAAATCAAAGGTTGCTATAAACTCAAGGCTTTTTCTTTCAACAAACAAAGGGCTCAAGGTCAACCTCTTCCTACTTAGCGCATCCGCCACCACGTTACCCTTTCCAGGGGTATAAGCTATATCGAAGTCATATGATGCCAAGAACTCCATCCACCTCTGTTGCCTTAGACTCAAATCTTTTTGCGAAAAGAGGTATTTAAGTGATTTGTGATCGGTGTACATCTCGAACTTTTCACCTAGAAGATAGTGGCGCCAAGCTTTAAGTGCAAAAACAATCGCGGCCAACTCCAAGTCATGTGTGGGATGGTTTTTCTCATGAAATTTAAGTTGTCTGCCCCCGTAGCATATCACTCTCCCATCTTGCATTAGGACAGCGCCTAATCCTGTGCCACATGCATCTGTGTACACCGTAAACATCTTGCCTCCGTCGGGTAATGCCAAAACTGGAGTTGTGGTAAGGGCTCTTTTAAGCCTTTGAAAAGCAATGTCACATTCTATGTCCCATGCAAAAGATAGGTTCTTCTTTGTTAACCTAGTAAGAGGGGCTGAAACCTTAGCGAAGTCCTTAATGAACTTCCTGTAGTAACCCGCCAAACCGAGAAAGCTTCTCACCTCCGTTGCATTCTTAGGAATCTTCCAGTCTTGCACTGCAACTACCTTTGCGGGATCCACAACTATACCTTGCTTAGAAACTACATGCCCAAGAAACCGAACTTCCTTTCTCCAAAAATGGCATTTGGAGAACTTAGCCTTTAACTGGTGTGCTCTAAGCGTATCCATGACTTCCTTGAGATGTCTAGCATGCTCTTCTTCATCCTTTGAGAAGATCAAAATATCATCCACGAAAACCACCAAAAACTTGTTAAGGAACTCCCGAAACACCCTACTCATCAAATCTACAAAGTACACGGGTGCATTCGTTAACCCAAACGGCATGACGAGCCATTCGAAGAACTCATCTGGAGTCCTAAACGCAGGTTTGTCAATGCTATCCTCAGCCACTCTAAGCTGATGGAATCATGTGGCTAGATCGAGTTGAGAGAAAACAGATGCTCCCACAAGCTAGTCAAACAAATCGTCGATTCTCGGTAGTGGGTTCCTATTCTTCTTCGTCAGCTTGTTTAACTCACAATAATCTACGCACAGACGAAGCAAACCATCCGCCTTAGTATCGAATACCACCGGAGCACCCCATTTAGAAATGCTTCGTCTTATGAAATTTTTCTCAAGCAACTCCTTGACTTGTTTACTGAGCTCTCTTCTTTCTCGCGGGGCCATATTCCTAACGGGCAATGAAACTGGCTTGGCATTATCAACAAGATAAATTCGGAAGTCTATCTCACGTTTAGGGGGTAACCCCTTCACCTCATCAAAGATATCTGGATATTCTCGGACCACTCTTACAGAGTGCAGATTGTCGATGGCCGAGTCAAGAGATTCAAGATAACATAACATGACCGGACCCCTCGGGTTACTAGAAATTTCATGGGTATTACCAAGGCGAGTCATGAGCCTCATTACCCTTCGTTCACAATCAAGAATGGCTCCATAATTGGACAGCCAATCCATACCTAGGATCAAATCGTATCCCATAAATCCGAGAACATAAGCATTACACGTGAATTCTACGCTTAAGATAGAAATCCTCAAATCCACACACATCATAGATAAATGAGCGGAGCCCCCAATCGGATTTGAAACTATAGCGGGATCCTCAACTAGACTAGTGCTTAGGTGCAGATTTTCAACAATATCAGAAGAAATAAAAGTATGCGATGTGCCAGAATCAAATAAGGTTCGAACAGGAAATTCAGAAATGTAAACATGGCTTTCTACAGAAATATTACTACCTCGATCAAGTGCTGGAGTGGTGTTGAGAGCATGCAACTGGCCTCCAGAAGGTCCTGCTCTCTGGGCCTGCCCTTGCCCCTACCCTTGCTTCTTAGGGCAATATTTGCTGATGTGTCCAGTATCTCCGCAATGAAATCATTCACCCAACTTTCTCTTCTTCCTTCTACAGTCTTTAGCTAGATGTCCCGTGATACCACAAAAGTTGCACTTCCTCGTCTCACGTGGTTTGTTAGCATTGTTGTTGTTCTTGTTATTCTTGTTGCCTCCCTTCTTGAAGTCAACCTTCTTATTCTGAGTCTCATTAGGCTTAACCTCCTTCTTGCTATTCTTGTCTTCCTTATGAAGTAGGGCCATATCCACCAAGCTTTCAAAGGTCGCTCCCATGGGTATATGAGTTATGGCCAAACTGTGTAGTGGCTCGTTCAATCCTCGAGCAAAGCATACAGCCTTTTTCTGGGCCTTGTTGACCAAGTCCAAACCAAACTGAGCAAGCTGATTAAACCTATTCACGTACTCCCTAACAGACATTTCTCCTTGCCTGAGTTCTAGGAACCTCTCCATCTGAAGGTTCTCTTCTGCTGACGACAAGAATTTAAGCCCAAACCTCTCTCTAAAGTCTGCCCAAGTCTCAACTGGCCTGGTAGCCTTGGTGACTTCCCACCAAAATGCAGCTTCCTCTTTCAACAACCATGCTGCCAACTGAACTTTCCTATGATCCTCCATATCGAAGATAACAAACAAGTCTTCAGTCTCCTTTAGCCAGTTTCGTGCCTCAACGAAGGTTTCAGTTCCAACGAAGTTCTTGCCACCCATTCCTTTAAAGTCTTTGCATATTTTGGCGAAGGCGGTACCAGGAGGAGGAGGAGGAACCGCAGCCACTGGGGGAGGAGGAGGAGGGATGTCTGCCAGGCCCACGCCGTTGGCCCTAGCTTCCAAGTACCTTCGGAACCATCCAGGTATGGGTACTCCCTCAGGAAGGTTAAGGTCGGCCATGCTGAAAAACGAAAAGAAAAAGATTCAAATGAGGAAACGAAGGAAAGTGCTAATGGCTTTTGGGGAATAGCTTTTTCTTTAAAAATGACTTTAGAACTTTTCTTGAAAAATGCTTCTTTATAAATGATTTTGAAAATAGTTTCAGAAGGTTTTTAAAACTTTTGCCCAGTCTGGTAACCTTCTGCTCTGATACCAAATGTAACACCCCACCTCCGCTAGGGTCACTCACAAAGGGAATGCACTAGTTTTGGTGGAGCATTATCTAGGTAAACATACACAGAGATATCACAAGACAGAACATAAATAAAGCAGCGGTAGAAATTAAAAACCAAATTTCATTACTTTCGTGGAAAGAGACACAACCTCATATATCCAAAGTACAAATTATTCCATTACATCAAATTCTAAATAAAGAAAACATAAACTCAAAATAACAACAGTAAATTATTCCCCAAACATAGCAGAAGTGCAGCCATAGCATAGCTCAAGACCAAACCGTACATGAGCTATCATAAAGCAAGCTAAATCCAAGCTAAGAGTTAGAGTTTCCTCCCTGAGAACCTGGGGGCAAAACGAAAGAAAAAAGGGCGAAAGAAAAAGGGTCAGTCGTAAAGACTGGTAAGTCCTAGTGACTTGCAGTATATAAACTAGTAAAGGTAACATGACATGTGAAAACTGGGATTAAACATAAGGATAATAACAGGATAGGTATGATAACTGAGATAACAAGATAAGTCAAGTCTAGCATCGCATATTCAAGATTTCGCTGCACCAACTGTACTAGTATTCTAATCCGTGTCAAGTTTTAACCATGAAATGATCTCTTGGCCCAATATCATGAAATGACCCATTAGGGGGTCCTACAGTACGATCTACTAACCGATCGGCTCCCTACAAGTTCTAGCTCGTCATGTGTCTGTGTCATACGGCCCTATCATGAAATGTAGTCACCTGTGCTAGGTCCACCATAGGGTGCATCAAGCCCTAGGGTGCCAACCACCGACACGAATCAAGCATGCATAGTGTAAACCAACGGGTGCCCAATGCCTGCTTTTTCAACTCCGGACTACGTGCACGACCATAGTCCGCCTGAACCTACAATGGCGCACCAACTCAGCCTTTGTTCTGGTCGCTTACAATCAGCCCAGTAATCGTGGCCCACCATGCCTAGTCCCAGGGTATCGTGATACATCAAAGTGGGTTACTGCTGAAAAAGACCTCGTAACTAGGGTTTCTAATGGGTTAAGTGTTTTCATTCAAATTCGTGACTTAACACTATCCAATCATGTATCAAATTGGTTAAGTGTGTTCAAGCGGTTCACGACTTAACCCTATCAAATCATCGTGTCAAATTGGTTAAGTATATTCAAGTGGTTCATGACTTAACCCTATCCTGTGGCATTAATTCATTAATGCACCCCAACCTCTCACATTAGACTAGTCGTTGTGGTAACTGGATTAGCCGGGTGGTTCCGGGCAGATTTACACCACAACCAAGTCTAACCTCGGGTTTTAAGCGCGATATGACCATCTACCCACATTGGGTCCTATTGTTTGCAGTTACTGGATTCGCCGGGCGGTTCCGGGCAGATTTACAATGCAAACTCAACCCAACCTCCAATTGGCCATTTTCATGTTTTTCTAAGTGTCATGTCCATGTTCAAGTTTTCAAGTATAATTTCATGTCAAGTTTTCATGTCATGTTTCATGTCAAATTCATAGCCAATTCAGGTTTGCCTAAACTACCCAAATCGTATTCCCATCGCATGTGAATTCGAATCGATACAATTAGATCTAATTAGGGAATAACATAAAAAAACGGGCATAAGGTGGCAAAGGTGATTACAAGTCAAGCATGGTACAATTTGAGATAAATGATTACAACAATATTGGCATATGAAATAGTGGTCTCAAATATCAAATCTAACAAAATAGGGTGACAGTCATGGTAGTAGTTGATATAAGATAATAACCCCAAACTTGTGAATAACAACTAATTCAACATCATAGGCATGTTGACATCATGGACATGAGGGGTTTAGGTTTACAACATGAATAGTCCCCAAATCAATTTCATAGCAATTTACCCAAAAGTCAAGATTCAAGATGAACGGTACTAGGTTCAAGGTGGACAATAATAGATCCAATATGAACAATAATAGATCCAAGGTGAACAAAAGTGGATCCAAAATATACAATGATAGATCCAAGATAATTATAGTACTTAGGTTCAATTTCAATTTACAACATGTTCATGTCAAGTTTAGAGTTTAGTGGGGCTTACAGATCGTGGTTTGAGAATTAGAGAATAAAAGAGGCGATGTAGAATCTCTAGAAATCCCTCAAATCAGCAAATTCTCTAAACGTAGTCTCGATGTAGAAGAGGAAGTCCCTTTCTCTAACTTTTCAACCAGAATTTGAGCAGCATAAAGCCAGAGAGAATATGTGTAGAGAGAAGGGGGCTAGGGGCTGTTTATATAGGGTCAGGCCAACGAATACAGACAGAAATCGAACCAGAAACATCAGAATGAATTCTGGCCCAAAAATGGGTTCGGGGTACCAGGTCGACCCCCAGGTCGACACTATGGTCGACCTGGTCCTGGGTAGGTCGACTACATGGTCAACCATCCAGTCGACCTGGTCCTGGGCGGAAGATTTCCCGCCCAGTCTGTTCTGGGTTTTGAATTCGAAATTTGAATTCGAATTCGAGCTGTTTTGAACTCTGAAAATTTCTGAAACTTTGGAGGGCCATAACTTGGTCATACGGACTCCGATTTTCAAAATTTCGGAATCGTTTCCAAGCAGAATTTCGAGATGAACGTAATGGGTAACCCGTTGCCCTTGATTCTTATCTTAAAAATTAATTCTGCCTTGATTTATAGTTATTACACGTTATTAAAATACGGGTTGTTACATGTCTCTCTTGTGTGTACGTAAGCAACATGGATTTTGATGTAAACCCCACACGGATATTGGAATGATATTTTTACGCATCCCCTAAATGTGTAGATAAGTCACAATTGTTTGTGAACATGATGTAAATCCCATACGGGTGTTGGGATGATAATTTTTGACATATCTCCCGATTGATTTTGGTTATATATATATATATATATATATATATATATTTGAGGGCCTAGAGAGGCGAGTTGTGGTTTTTTCGATCAACCCGTACAAAGGAGGTCATTGCGATTTTTTCCATAAATATAAGGCTTTAGCCAATAGTTAATAAATAAAATTGTTTGGAAGTAGTTAGACATAATATATATATATATATATATACACACACACATACATCGAATATAAATTAAAATAGAACGTATCGCGCAGCGGTTGTACGCGTTTTCAATGCGTAACTTTAAACGAATATACCGTAAGATCCGACCATCGGATTCACCCGAAACTAGCAATATTGGATTTGTTTCGAAAAGATCTTTCCAACGATAATAAATATTTTAAAATCCAATGGTTAGATTTTGAGAAATGTTTAATTCAAGTTTGTATTAAAATAGCGCCAGTGCAGCTGAATGACTTGTAACTTCGTTCAACTAAAATGAAATATATTTATATATAAATAGTGAAAAATCATTTTAAAAATATTATAAATGATTTAGAATGAGTATAAACCAATTTCACATGGTTTATAATGATAAAAGTGGTAAAGTGCAATTTGACAGTTTTTGGCGTAAAAAGCTTATATAATCAATTTTGTCGATGTCTTGAAATAAGAATTTTAATTCGTGAATTGAATTGAATTCTCGAGTAAACCTTCTAACATAAGGTAATGAAATGATTTGTGAAGGCCAAATGTCTTAACCAGAGAAAAAAAACAAGATTTCAAACTTAAGAAAGGAACCAATTAAAAAGATGTTTAATTGGTAAAGCAATAATTCAAAATAAAGAATTTGATTTGATTCGTGTATACGAGATTTACAAGTGTGTGGCCCATGTTACGCACATGGATAAGTGTGAATTGCATAATTATGTCTTTTTGCGTTAATAACTATTTTGATTATTTTGTAAATCTGTTATGTCTTTATATTTTGAATTTTAGATTACTATTATCATTTAGGAATTCATATCTCTTACTACATGGAAGAGAGGATAATTATAAAAGATAGATGGGTGGTAAATTATGATGTACATATAGTGTTTAAATTTGTTTTGCACAACTTGAAAATTTAATGAGTGGAACATTTGGAAAATTACGCAGACTAACAATGAGATATATTTGAATATGAAATATTTGTAAATGAAGTGAGAAAGATAGTAAATCTGGTAATTCGAATTTGTATTTGTTTCATTCTTGAAAATAAGAATAGGTTTTAGCGACTAAGCTTCTTGTGAATACGTAGTTGATTTACATCACCATTTGTTTTGGCTAGTTTTGAAGATATCGTAACGATTAACTTTACATTTTTATGGACATTCAGCTGGAAACTGTCCAACAGTGCAGACTAACTTTGAATGACGATTAGCTTAGTTACGCTTTGATCTAAAATGTTTCAACTTCGGATGAGAGTTTCTAACTAAAAACCCAGATTAAAAAACCTTAGCAAATATTTATACATAGGCCCAAAAATTCAACCCAAAGAGCCTTTTACCCACCTCTAGGGCTTCAATCCACTTACATCAGTAATATAAAGGGCTCCAAATGCAGCCATCTAAAGGTGACGTTTTCTCCTAATCCTTTTACATTGTATGTGCATTGCAGGATTGCATCCATCTAAAGGCAACGTTTTCTCATGTCCCTTTTACATCGTACGTGCATAGTTGGAATTATTCGTCCAAATTTTGAGGTATTAGCCATGAATGGCAACATGTCAGTGTAAAAGCTGATAAAAAGCCGAAAATGTAAGGGGTCGTACAATAATCATATTAACTTTGTTTGACTGTAAATAAGCAAGTATGGTACCATTAAATATCAAATACAATTTTTATAGTTTTTACACACTAGTGTGTACAAAAACACCAACTCCCATTGGTGGAATTCAGGAGGACCCGTATGGGTCCTACTATCTACCACCAATGGGAACCCTTAGTTTTGTACACACTTCCCAAAATAGCATGTACAAACTAATTCTCCAATTTTTGCCCTCAGTTCTGATTTCGCACAGAACGCTGTTGATACCAAGCGCACCATTCATTAACACATTGCAATAATTACCATACCAAATTAGATGCTCAGTTATGGGAATAAATAGAGGAACACTGATTATGATAACTGCATAATTTTTCCAAATTCCACGGTAACAAAAATAGCAAGCACAAAAAAAAGATGGTAAATATTAGGCGTGGTGTTGCCTTATAACAATAATGCTACAGCAGTTATCACGTGAGGTACAATGAAAGCACACAGGATGCGCGGATGCAAATATTGTTGCACCAGTTTATTTTACACATTTGATTAACATATAAAAACCCAAAAACAGTAATCAAATATTATATAACCAAAGGATTTAATCATGCAATGATCATCAAGGAGTTAAATTAGTTCTTAAATTCAGTTCAGCAATGACAGTCTCCTCCTCCACTGCATGGTTGTTGTTCCTGTGCGGTCCTTCAAGTGCGAATGCGGCAATTCTTAGTTCAGTCCAATGCTATTCTAGGTTCCTGGTGGTTCAAATGGTAGTAAGAAATAAGATAACTATTCTCAACTCTCTCCATTTTGGTAGATTGGCTGGAAATGAATTTAAGTAGGACCAGCTACATCTATTTTAACATCATCAAAGCTTATATAGCTGACCTTGTATTTCCAATGCCTTGCCTACATTTCTTTTAAAAAAAATACTAAACATGTAACACTACTTACAATCTGGTTTGAACCATTAATTTCGGTATCAGTTGATGTATCAATTAAGGAGTCGGCTTCAACCATGCTATTATCACCCCAGTTATCAAGTTGCTGCATTTGTTCTGTAGTATGAATGCATGTGAGTTACTTCTTGTGAGATCAAAAACAACATTTCCAACAGTAAACCCCAGTTGTACCTCATCATTGTTGCTAACTCTGGAACTCAAAAGTTGAGAAGGATACATAGTAAAATAGGCCAAGTAAGAAGATGGAGAAGAGAAAGCCAACATAAATGTTAAATGTCAGTCAGTTTGGTGACCAAACAAACAATCATCCATACAAAATATTTTGAATTTAATTATGATAGTTGGATTCTTTAGTTTTTTTTTAGGGTCCGTCTATTAACACCCCGCAATTTACTCTTCACACCCCCTTGATTAGGAAATAAAATGCACACCCCATCGATTTCTTTTCCCACCCCGGTTTCTTCCAAAAAAGTCCTTACTTTTATTTTCATTCTTCCTAGTTTGTTTTTTTCTATTTTCATTTTTTTTCTTCTCTCCAGCTTGCAAATTGTTAGCGCTGCTCTCTTTAAAATCATGATCAAATTAATTAACATTTGTAGGCGACGTTATTGATTGTCTGATGTTGATTATGGAAATTAACGTTGTATACCGCTGACTTCACAGTTTTCAAAATTTTAATCATTATTTGTAATTTAATGGTTGTTTTAATCATTCTTAATCACTGTTTTGTAATTCTTGTCTTAAAATTTTAATTTTTTTTCCACATATACTATTTTTTTATTTTAATTATTGTGTGCTAAAACATCCATAAATGTAAATAGTTGATTTTATGATTATTTTTAATCGTCATATAACATTAGACAAATTATTAAATTAATTATTAAAGGGTATAACTGGAAATAAGATTTTAAAACTTTAGTTGGGGTGTGAAGAGTAAGCAACGGGGTGTCAATAGCCGCACCCTTTTTTTTATATAAGTAGGGAAAATCCCCGTCCACCTAGCCGCAAACGGCTGCTTAAAATAGATATGTTAAACGGTGTTCAAAAGACCATTTAGGATTTTTTTTCCCTTAAACAGAAGTTTAGCCTATAGACATTTATTAAAAAAAACTTATTTCTCTAAATGAACATCAGGAAACTGTTAAACTTTCCACTTCACTGTCCCTCCCACCAAGCTGGTGCTGCAACTTCAAGCACCAACTGCCATTATTAAACCTACCACTTGTGTCACCAAGCACATTCACTGTGACCCAGTCCGTCAACCACAACCAACACAATAATTGGCTATATACCCAATAACCATCCAAACAGCACGTTACCCCTCTATTTCATCTTCCTGAACCATCCAAATACAATACTTCCATCAACACCTCTCTGCCCTCTTCAATATGTGAATTCAACCTATTAAAACACCCTTCAATTCACAAAACTGCCTAATATGCTCCTACTCCACTGCACAAATCCCTACTCCTTACCAAAACCCTCAGTTGTTACATACTGTAACTCACCACCCCCTTCAACCCAAAAAAAATGAACTACCTTAGATAACCACTGTCAGTCACCAAACAATCGCCTCGGCTTATATGTATAACACAACTGAGCCAACAGCAGGAACTTCAACCCCGTCCATTATCTCCAACCAGTCAGCCTTTCTCACCAAGCTAGTTAACCTTAGAACTAAACCCTTGCCACTCACTGAAGCCATAAGACAACCCGCAAATCAAAACACTCGAAACACCTCGCAAATACCTAATCGAACTCAGCGACACCACGAAACTCGACATCAAAATCGCAGATCCCAACACCACTCAAAATCCGCAACCAATACAGTTCGCAACAATCCCAAGCCACCGCCTTTTTTGTTTCTTCTGATTTTTTTGATTTCGCTTTTTCATTCTTGTCGTGGTCTTCGACTATTGTTTTTTGGATTCTTTAGTTGATCTAAAGTGATTATTGATAAAACATGAATGCCATTGACCATTAACAATTACAAATTGGAAAACTAAATTAGCTTATGATAAAAATGATATGGATGGTAACTTATTACGTTTTTAGCAATGATATCAAGTCGTTTGAAATCCCAAAATAATTTTTTTGTCATCTTACTCGTCGGTGGAGAGACTGAGTAATTTATTACGAAATGACATGAAGACACTCTTAGGGAAACTCACATGGGAAGCAACCAAAATTGATATCCAGTACTACTTATTATGAAATGACATGAAGACACTCTTAGGCACTAACACCCAAATGCAGATCACATATCACAAAATGCAGATAAAACAGTAAAACAATAGGGAACACACGATATTTTTATAGTGGTTCGGCTCAAACTAAGCCTGCGTGCACTTTATAATTCCTTAAATCCTAAGAAATTACAATTACAACGCCGTCTCACAATCCGTGAGACTCAATTACAAGAGTTTATACATATAATCCACGTGTTAATTGAGGAGAAAAGAGAAGAATTAGACTGTGGTAAAGTGCAAAGTCCTTGCACTTCAGTAATGGTGGAAGCCGTGAAGAGTTAGAGCCAAAAGATCCTTGAAAATGCCTTCAAATGGTGTATTTATAGTTGTAGGAGAGCTTCTGGGATGATCGGTTCGTGATGGGGTACATCGCAGGCGATCCAGGAAAGTAGGAGCATGAATAGCCTTGAGAACAGGTCAAAACAGCGCGCATATCTGCAGATCTGAAGGTCGGATCGTGATGGCGGGTCGGATCGTGGTGAGACCTTCATGATCCAAGGTCTGGTTGTGAGCGGTGTTGAGATGTGAAGTGGTGACGCAGAGCGGATCGGATCATGGCGCATGAGTGCGAACCGAGGGGGCGATCCGATCGTGTGCTGCTTCGTTGCTTTAACCAGGAAACTGCAAGATTACACCCGCTCACGGAAACAGGCATAACTTTTAATCCGTAAGTCCGATTGAGCCAAACCAAAGCTCAGACTGAAGCTAATTCAGAGTTCTACAAGAGCTCAGCTCCGTAATTGCCGTTTTCGGGCCCAGAAAAGGTCATCTGATAGGAGTTCCGGGCAGTTCTTTGTTGATGATGTGACTTTGACCAAAAAGTGCATCAACATGTTTGCCCCCCAGAATATATCTTGCTGGTTGAAGGAAGATGTGTTCTGGATCATCCAAGAAATCCATACCTACAAACAATAAAAGATATACTATGCGAGAATAATTCCTAGACGACCTTACTGGAGTAAGATGACCAAGGAAATGCCATGAGAGTTTATTTATACTGGACGGATCCAGTTAGGAGCCGGAGCTCGTAAACTACGAGCATAGTCCATACTCAAGTTCTTTAGTCACATCCTGACAAGACCGTTTGCAGGGCATAATCCATACCCAAAAGTTCAAACAGGGTATAATCCATACCCGATTTCTTTTGTCACATCCTGACAAGACCATTTGCCATTCCTATGTATAATCCATACTTAAAATTCCAAAGTGAATATAAACCATACTCTTCCATTCCTAAGTACAATCCATACTTAGGATTCCGAAGTGAGTATAAACCATACTCATATCAAGGTGAAGCTACACCTGCCACATCCTGACAAGATAGTCCATCCCTATGCGCAATCCATACCTAGAGTTCCATACTAAGTATAAGCCATACTTTAACCGAGATTGAGGATCTTGCCACATCCTGACCAGATACTCTAGTTCACCAAACATAATCCATGCTTGGGAAGTCCTTCCTTATTCAATTCAAAATACAAAACCAAAGCAAATCCTGATTGGTTTGGCACCGAATGCAGAGCACGTCTTGGGGTTAAATCCTAACCCCGTATGTGTGTACTCCGATCCAACCAATCGGAAAATCTAATGAAAGCAAAAACAAATCTTAAAGCCTAAGAAATGGAGAAAATGAAAGCTGGTCTCATCCAGATCAGTTGATAATGAGCTCACGATAGCTCGATCCAGGGTCATTCCCTCTTTGAGGAGCAAGAGGTGTTGGTTGCTTCACATACTCGGGTAGCTCTCCACGTCTGACCCGTTCCTCAATAAGGTCACGAAGATGTCTGCAATCATTCGTGTCATGCCCGTCCATATCATGGAATATGCAGTGCTTTCCAGAATCGCGTTCTCTTTGCGATTGCTCCCTCCTGGGAGGCTTTGGGTAGGAGATAGCGCTATTTGTATCCAGATAGATGTCTGAGAGTGAGGCATTGAGTTCAATATACTTTTCATATCTGGGCCCTCTCCGGGGCTGAGTGTTGCGATCATTCTTGACAGCAGCTTTTCCCTTGTCATTTCCCAAACCAGATGATTCTTCGTCTTTAAGCATGTTGACATCGAGAACTTTCTTCTCAGAAGTTGCATCTTCTTCCCGCAAAAATATATCTTCTTCGAGGTAGAATTCGCCGAGATTTTATGGTGGATATCGGTACAAAGATTTTTTGAACTCAGAGCTATCTAGAACGCCGAATACTGCTGCCATTAGTACCATCGATTGTTCAGGTCGGTCAATTGATGTGGCTGCAACGTTGAATCTTTTCAGGAATGAACGCAGAGTTTCTCTAGGCCTCTACTTGATTGTAGTGAGTGACATGACGTTCTTGGGTCTAGCGATGTGGACCCGAAATTGTTCAAGGAAGCGAGCGACCAACATATTCCAGCTGTAGATCGATTCCGTTTCGAGCTGCCGAATCCACATGGCTGCTATATCAGTCAGAAAGAGGGGAAAACATTTAGCCATGATGTTTTCCTATGCCGATTGAACTTCCATGTACCGTTTGTAGCACATCAGGTGCAAGGTAGGATATGTCATGCCATTGTAGGGCTCCAGTTGGGGAAGTTTGAAATCCAGGGGATTGCGGGAATTCCTGATTTCCGGTGTGAACGGATTGTGATTGACGTCATCCACGTCGTTCTGATAAGTGCGGCCTCTTGAGAGGCGTTAAATCATATCTGCTAGCCGATTTCCTTCAAAGAATTGTTGTAAGTTGCCAAGATTAGAGCTGGTGCCCCCAGCGTTGAATGAAGGAGAGAACGGAAGCTGCTGGTGAGCTGTTGCGAGTGGATCACGGGTCACGGTTCGTGGCTCATGGGGGGCGACCCGACCCGATCATGAATCATGGATGTTGACTCGTGAGCCGGGATCGTGAAGGCCGGATCGTGGGGCATGAGAGGCGATCCAATCTGGTGTTGGTGGCCTATCACGATCTGATCCCTGATGCAGTTGAGTGAGAGTTTGCGCACCGGTATCCATCTAATCTGGAGCTGATGTAGGTCGCTGTGCATTTGCAATAGGGAGGGGGTTGCCCCCAAATGTTGGTGCTGGCGGTTCGTGGGTCGCTGGGCTAGACCCGATCGTGATGGCCTACGCGAGCCACCTATGTAGCTCCGTCTCCAATGACTTGAATGTTGGTCGGCCTTCCATCCATCCGAGCGAAGAATTGGTTGATCATCTCCTGTTGTTTCTGAAGGATATCGTCTTGCCTTGCCATCTGGGCTTTCAGATCAGTGAGAACTCCTTCCATCTCTTCTCTGGTCAAGTATGCTGATGGGTCTTCATGGGAGGAAGCCTCCAAGCTTGCCTCATTCCTTGCGCCTTCAGCGTCAACATCATCAGGATGAACAGAAGTTCCAGTCTTCTTCCTTTTGATTGCCATTTATCCAATAGCCAAATCATCCAAGCAGAAATTTGAAGTTGTCGTGTGCCCCCTACCTGGCACGCCAAAATGTTAGACCAAAAATTGGCACTAACACCTAAATACAGATCACATATCACAGAATGCAGATAAAACAGTAAAAAACAGGGAACACACGATATTTTTATAGTGGTTCGGCTCAAACCAAGCCTACGTCCACTTTATAATTCCTTAAATCCTAAGAAATTACAATTACAACGCCATCTCACAATCCGCGAGACTCAATTACAAGAGTTTATACACGTAATCCACGTGTTAATTGTGGAGAAAAGAGAAGAATTTGACTGTGGTAAAGTGCAAAGTCCTTGCACTTCAGTAATGGTGGAAGCCGTGAAGAGTTAGAGCCAAAAGATCATTGAAAATGCCTTCAAATGGTGTATTTATAGCTGTAGGAGAGCTTCTGGGATGATCGGTTCGTGATGGGGTACATGGAAGGCGATCCAGGAAAGTAGGAGCATGAATAGCCTTGAGAACAGGTCAAAACAGTGCGCGTATCTGCAGGTCTGAAGGTCGGATCGTGATGGCGGGTCGGATCGTGATGAGACCTTCACGAGTGGTTGTGAGCGGTGTTGATATGTGAAGTGGTGACGCAAAGCGGATCGGATCGTGGCGCATGAGTGCGAACCGAGGGGGGCGATTCGATCGTGTGCTGCTTCGTTGCTTTATCCAGGAAACTTCCAGATTACACCCGCTCACGGAAATGGGCATAACTTTTAAACCGTAAGTCCGATTGAGCCAAACCAAAGCTCAAACTGAAGCTAATTCCGAGATCTACAAGGTCTCAGCTCTGTACTTGCTGTTTTCGGGCCTAGAAAAGGTCATCTGATAGGAGTTCCGGGCAGTTCTTTGTTGATGATGTCACTTTGACCAAAAAGTGCGTCAACATGTTTGCCCCCCAGAACATATCTTGCTGGTTGAAGGAAGATGTATTCTGGATCATTCAAGAAATCCATACCTGCATATAAGAAAAGATATACCATGCGCGAATAATTCCTAGAAGGCCTTACAGGAGTAAGACTACCTAGGAAATGCCAGAAGAGTTTATTTATACTGGACGGATCCAGTTAGGAGCCAGAGCTCATCAACTACGAGCATAGTCCACACTCAAGTTCTTTTGTCACATCCTGACAAGACCGTTTGCAGGGCATAATCCATACCCAAAAGTTCAAACCGGGTATAATCCATACCCGATTTCTTTTGTCACATCCTGACAAGACCATTTGCGATTCCTAAGTATAATCCATACTTAAAATTCCAAAGTGAGTATAAACCATACTCTGTCATTCCTAAGTACAATCCATACTTAGGATTCCGAAGTGAGTATAAACCATACTCATATCAAGGTGAAGCTATACCTGCCACATGCTGACAAGATAGTCCATCCCTAGGCACAATCCATACCTAGAGTTCCATACTAAGTATAAGCCATACTTTAACCGAGATTGAAGATCTTGCCACATCCTGACAAGATACTGTAGTTCAGCAAACATAATCCATGCTTGGGAAGTCTTTCCTTATTCAATTCAAAATACAAAACCAAAGCAAATCCTTATTGGTTTGACACCGAATGCAGAGCACGTCTTGGGGTTAAATCCTAACCCCGTACGTGTGTACTCCGATCCAACCAATCGGAAACCAAATGAAAGCAAAAACAAATCTTAAAGCCTAAGAAATGCAGAAAATGAAAGCTGATCTCATTCAGATCAGTTGATGATGAGCTAACGAGAGCTCGATCCAGGGTCATTACCTCTCTGAGGAGCAAGAGGTGTTGGTTGCTTCACATACTCGGGTAGCTCTCCACATCTGACCCGTTCGTCAATAAGGTCACGAAGATGTCTGCAATCATTCGTGTCATGCTCTTCCATATCATGGAATATGCATTGCTTTCCAGAATCGCGTTCTCTTTGCGATTGCCCCCTCCTAGGAGGCTTTGGGTAGGAGATAGCGCCATTTGTATCCAGATAGATGTCTGAGAGTGAGGCATTGAGTTCAGTATACTTTTCATATCTGGGCCATCTCCGGGGCTGAGTGTTGCGATCATTCTTGATAGCAGCTTTTCCCTTGCCATTTCCGAAACCAGATGATTCTTCGTCTTTAAGCATGTTGACATCGAAAACTTTCTTCTTAGAAGTTGCATCTTCTTCCCGCAGAAATCTATCTACTTCGAGGTAGAATTCTCCTAGATTTCGCGGTGGATCTCGGTACAAAGATTTTTTGAACTCAGAGCTATCTAGAACGCCGAATACTACTGCCATTAGTACCATCGATTGTTCAGGTCGGTCAACTGATGTGGCTGCAACGTTGAATCTTTCCAGGAATGAACGCAGAGTTTCTCTAGGCCTTTGCTTGATTGTAGTGAGTGACTTGACGTTCTTGGGTCTAGCGATGTGGACCCGAAATTGTTCAAGGAAGCGAGCAACCAACATATTCCAGCTGTAGATCGATTCCGTTTCGAGCTGCCGAATCCACATGACTGCTATATCAGTTAGAAAGAGGGGAAAACATTTAGCCATGACGTTTTCCTATGCCGATTGAACTTCCATGTGCCGTTCGTAGCACATCAGGTGCACGGTAGGATCTGTCCTGCCATTGTAGGGCTCCAGTTGTGGATGTTTGAAATCCGGAGGATTGCGGGAATTCCTGATTTCCGGTGCGAACGGATTGTGATTGACATCATCCATGTCGTTCTGATAAGTGTGGCCTCTTGAGAGGCGTTGAATCAGATCTGCTAGCCGATTTCCTTCAAAAAATTGTTGTAAGTTGCCAAGATTAGAGCTGGTGCCCCCAGCGTTGAATGAAGGAGAGAACGGAACTGCTGGGGAGCTGTTGCGAGCGGATCGCGGGTCACGGTTCGTGGCTCATGGGGGGCGACCCGACCCGATCGTGAATCTGGGAGGTTGACTCGTGAGCCGGAATGGTGAAGGCCGGATCGTGGGGCATGAGAGGCGATCCGATCTGGTGTTGGTGGCCTATCACGATCCGATCCCTGATGCAGTTGAGTGAGAGTTTGCGCACCGGTATCCATCTGATCTGGAGCTGATGTAGGTCGCTGTGCATTTGCAATAGGGAGGGGGTTGCCCCCAAGTGTTGGTGCTGGCAGTTCGTGGGTCGCTGGGCTCGACCCGACCGTGATGGCCTGTGCGAGCCACCTCGGTAGCTCCGTCTATAATGACTTGAATGTTGCTCGGCCTTCCATCCATCCGAGCGAAGAATTGGTTGATCATCTCCTGTTGTTTCTGAAGGATATCGTCTTGCCTTGCCATCTGGGCTTTTAGTTCAGTGAGAACTCCGTCCATCTCTTCTCTGGTCAAGTATGCTGATGGGTCTTCATGGGAGGAAGCCTCCAAGCTTGCCACATTCCTTGCGCCTTTAGCGTCAGCATCATCAGGATAAACAGAAGTTCCAGTCTTCTTCCTTTTGATTGCCATTTATCCAACAGCCAAATTATCCAAGCAGAAAGTTGAAGTTGTCGTGTGCCCCCTACCTGGCGCGCCAAAATGTTAGACCAAAAATTGGCACTAAAACCCAAATACATATCACATATCACAGAATGCAGATAAAACAGTAAAAAACAGGGAACACACGATATTTTTATAGTGGTTCGGCTCAAACGAAGCCTACGTCCACTTTATAATTTCTTAAATCCTAAGAAATTACAATTACAACGCCGTCTCACAATCCGTGAGACTCAATTACAAGAGTTTATACACGTAATCCACGTGTTAATTGTGGAGAAAAGAGAAGAATTTGACTGTGGTAAAGTGCAAAGTCCTTGCACTTCAGTAATGGTGGAAGCCGTAAAGAGTTAGAGCCAAAAGATCGTTGAAAATGCCTTCAAATGGTGTATTTATAGCTGTAGGAGAGCATCTGGGATGATCGGTTCGTGATGGGGTACATGGCAGGCGATCCAGGAAAGTAGGAGCATGAATAGCCTTGAGAACATGTCAAAACAGTGCGCGTATCTGCAGGTCTGAAGGTCGGATCGTGATGGCGGGTCGGATCATGATGAGACCTTCACGAGTGGTTGTGAGCGGTGTTGATATGTGAAGTGGTGATGCAGAGCGGATCGGATCATGGCGCATGAGTGAGTACCGAGGGGGGCGATTCGATCGTGTGCTGCTTCGTTGCTTTATCCAGGAAACTGCCAGATTACACCCGCTCACGGAAATGGGCATAACTTTTAAACCGTAAGTCCGATTGAGCCAAACCAAAGCTCAAACTGAAGCTAATTCAGAGATCTACAAGGGCTCGGCTCCGTACTTACTGTTTTCGGGCCTAGAAAAGGTCATCTGATAGGAGTTCCGGGCAGTTCTTTGTTGATAATGTCACTTTGACCAAAAAGTGCATCAACATGTTTGCCCCCCAGAACATATCTTGCTGGTTGAAGGAAGATGTGTTCTGGATCATTCAAGAAATCCATACCTGCATATAAGAAAAGATATACTATGCACGAATAATTCCTAGAAGGCCTTACTGGAGTAAGACTACCAAAGAAATGCCAGGAGAGTTTATTTATACTGGACGGATCCAGTTAGGAGCAAGAGCTCGTAAACTACGAGCATAGTCCATACTCAAGTTCTTTTGTCACATCCTGACAAGACCGTTTGCAGGTCATAATCCATACCCAAAAGTTCAAACTGGGTATAATCCATACCCGATTTCTTTTGTCACATCCTGACAAGACCATTTGCCATTCCTATGTATAATCCATACTTAAAATTCCAAATTGAGTATAAACCATACTCTGTCATTCCTAAGTACAATCCATACTTAGGATTCCGAAGTGAGTATAAACCATACTCATATCAAGGTGAAGCTATACCTGCCACATGCTGACAAGATAGTCCATCCCTAGGCACAATCCATACCTAGAGTTCCATACTAAGTATAAGCCATACTTTAACCGAGATTGAGGATCTTGCCACATCCTGATAAGATACTGTAGTTCACCAAACATAATCCATGCTTGGGAAGTCTTTCCTTATTCAATTCAAAATACAAAACCAAAGAAAATCCTTATTGGTTTGATACAGAATGCAGAGCACGTCTTGGGGTTAAATCCTAACCCCGTACGTGTGTACTCCGAACCAACCAATTGGAAACCAAATGAAAGCAAAAACAAATCTTAAAGCCTAAGAAATGCAGAAAATGAAAGCTGATCTCATCCAGATTAGTTGATGATGAGCTCACGAGAGCTCGATCCAGGGTCATTACCTCTCTGAGGAGCAAGAGGTGTTGGTTGCCTCACATACTCGGGTAGCTCTCCACGTCTGACCCGTTTGTCAATAAGGTCACGAAGATGTCTGCAATCATTCGTATCATACCCTTCCATATCATGGAATATGCAGTGCTTTCTAGAATCGCGTTCTCTTTGCGATTGCTCCCTCCTAGGAGGCTTTCGGTAGGAGATAGCGCCATTTGTATCCAGATAGATGTCTGAGAGTGAGGCATTGAGTTTAGTATACTTTTCATATCTGGGCCATCTCCGGGGCTGAGTGTTGTGATCATTCTTGACAGCAGCTTTTCCCTTGCCATTTCCAAAACCAGACGATTCTTCGTCTTTAAGCATGTTGACATCGAAAACTTTCTTCTTAGAAGTTGCATCTTCTTCCCACAGAAATCTATCTACTTGGAGGTAAAATTCTACGAGATTTCGCGGTGGATCTCAGTACAAAGATTTTTTGAACTCAGAGCTATCTCGAACGCCGGATACTGCTGCCATTAGTACCATCGATTGTTCAGGTCGGTCAACAGATGTGTCTGCAACGTTGAATCTTTGCAGGAATGAACGCAGAGTTTCTCTAGGCCTCTGCTTGATTGTAGTGAGTGACATGACGTTTTTGGGTCTAGCGATGTGGACCCGAAATTGTTCAAGGAAGCGAGCGACTAACATATTCCAGCTGTTGATCGATTCCGTTTCGAGCTGCCGAATCCACAATTAACACGTTTTCCGATGCCGATTGAACTTCCATGTGCCGTCTGTAGCGCTTAAGGTGCACGGTAGGATCTGTCATGCCATTGTAGGGCTCCAGTTGTGGAAGTTTGAAATACGGGGGATTGCGGGAATTCCTGATTTCCGGTGTGAACGGATTGTGATTTATGTCATCCACGTCGTTCTGATAAGTGCGGCCTCTTAAGAGGCGTTGAATCAGATCTGCTAGCCGATTTCCTTCAAAAAGTTGTTGGAAGTTGCCAAGATCAGAGCTGGTGCCCCCAGCGTTGAATGAAGGAGAGAACGGAAGCTGCTGGTGAGCTGTTGCGAGCGGATCGCGGGTCGCGGTTATTGGGTCATGGGGGGCGACCCGACCCGATCGTGAATCATGGAGTTTGGCTCGTGATCCGGGATCGTGAAGGCCGGATCGTGGGATATGAGAGGCGATCCGATCTGGTGCTGGTGGCCTATCACGATCCGATCCCTGATGTAGTTGAGTGAGAGTTTGTGCACCGGTATCCATCTGATCTGGAGCTGATGTAGGTCGCTGTGCATTTGTAATAGGGAGGGGGTTTCCCCCAAGTGTTGGTGCTGGCGGTTCGTGGGTCGCTGGGCTCGACCCGACCCGATCATGATGGCCTACGCGAGCCGCCTTGGTAGCTCCGTCTCCAATGACTTGAATGTTGCTCGGCCTTCCATCCATCCGAGCGAAGAATTGGTTGATCATCTCCTGTTGTTTCTGAAGGATATCGTCTTGCCTTGCCATCTGGGCTTTCAGTACAGTGAGAACTCCGTCCATCTCTTCTCTGGTCAAGTATGCTGATGGGTCTTCATGGGAGGAAGCCTCCAAGCTTGCCTCATTCCTTGCGCCTTCAGCGTCAGCATCATCAAGATGAACAGAAGTTCCAGTCTTCTTCCTTTTGATTGCCATTTATCCAATAGACAAATTATCCAAGAAGAAAGTTGAAGTTGTCGTGTGCCCCCTACCTGGCGCGCCAAAATGTTAGACCAAAAATTGGCACTAACACCCAAATGCAGATCACATATCACAAAATGCAGATAAAACAGTAAAAAAACAGGGAACACACGATATTTTTATAGTGGTTCGGCTCAAACCAAGCCTACGTCCACTTTATAATTCCTTAAATTCTAAGAAACTACAATTACAACGCCGTCTCACAATCAGTGAGACTCGATTACAAGAGTTTATACACATAATCCACGTGTTAATTATGGAGAAAAGAGAAGAATTTCACTGTGGTAAAGTGCAAAGTCCTTGCACTTCAGTAATGGTGGAAGCAGTGAAAAGTTAAAGCTAAAAGATCCTTGAAAATGCCTTCAAATGGTGCATTTATAGTTGTCGGAGAGCTTCTGGGATGATCGGTTCGTGATGGGGTACATGGCAGGCGATCCAAGAAAGTAGGAGCATGAATAGCCTTGAGAACAAGTCAAAACAATGCGCGTATCTACAGGTCTGAAGGTTGGATCATGATGGCGGGTCGGATCGTGGTGGGACCTTCACGTGCCAAGGTCTGGTTGTGAGCGGTGTTGAGATGTGAAGTGGTGATGCAGAGTGGATCGGATCGTGGCGCATGAGTGCGAACCCGAGGGGGGCGATCCGATCGTGTGCTGCTTCGTTGCTTTATCTAGGAAACTACCAGATTACACCCGCTCACGGAAATGGGCATAACTTTTAAACCGTAAGTCGGACTGAGCCAAACCAAACCTCAAACTTAAGCTAATTCAGAGATCTACAATAGCTCAGCTCCGTAATTGTCGTTTTTGGGCCCAGAAAAGGTCATATGATGGGAGTTCTGGGCAGTTCTTTATTGATGATGTGTCTTTGACCAAAAAGTGCGTCAACATGTTTGCCCCCCAGAACATATCTTGCTGGTTGAAGGAAGATGTGTTCTGGATCATTCAAGAAATCCATACCTGCAAATAAGAAAAGATATACTATGCGATAATAATTCCTAGACGGCCTTACTAGAGTAAGACGACCAAGGAAATGCAATGAGAGTTTATTTATACTGGACGGATCCAGTTAGGAGCCGGAGCTCGTCAACTATGAGCATAGTCCATACTCAAGTTCTTTTGTCACATCTTGACAAGACCGTTTGCAGGGCATAATCCACACCCAAAAGTTCAAACCGGGTATAATCCATACCCGATTTCTTTTGTCACATCCTGACAAGAACATTTGCCATTACTAAGAATAATCCATACTTAAAATTCCAAAGTGAGTATAAACCATACTCTGCCATTCCTAAGTACAATCCATACTTAGGATTCCGAAGTGAGTATAAACCATACCCATATCAAGGTGAAGCTATACCTCCCACATGCTGACAAGATAGTCCATCCCTAGGCACAATCCATACCTAGAGTTCCATACTAAGTATAAGCCATATTTTAACCGAGATTGAGGATCTTGCCACATCCTGACAAGATATTGTAGTTCACCAAACATAATCCATGCTTGGGAAGTTGTTCCTTATTCAATTGAAAATACAAAACCAAAGCAAATCCTGATTGGTTTGACACCGAATGCAGAGCACGTCTTGGGGTTAAATCCTAACCCCGTACCTGTGTACTCTGATCCAACCAATAAGAAAACCTAATGAAAGCAAAAACAAATCTTAAAGCCTAAGAAATGTAGAAAATGAAAGCTGATCTCATCCAGATCAGTTGATGATGAGCTCACGAGAGCTCGATCCAGGGTCATTCCCTCTTTGACGAGCAAGAGGTGTTGGTTTCTTCACATACTCGGGTAGCTTTGCACGTCTGACCCGTTCTTCAATAAGGTCACGAAGATGTCTGCAACCATTCGTGTCATGCCCGTCCATATCATGGAATACGAAGTGCTTTCCAGAATTGCGTTCTCTTTGCGATTGCTCACTCCTGAGAGGCTTTGGGCAGGAGATAGCGCCATTTGTATCCAAATAGATGTCTAAGAGTGAGGCATTGAGTTCAGTATACTTTTCATATCTGGGCCCTCTCTGGGGCTGAGTGTTGCGATCATTCTTGACAGCAGCTTTTCCCTTGCCATTTCCGAAACCAGACGATTCTTCGTCTTTAAGCATGTTGACAACGAGAACTTTCTTCTTAGAAGTTGCATCTTCTTCCCGCAGAAATCTATCTGCTTCGAGGTAGATTTCGCCGAGATTTCGCGGTGGATCTCGGTACATAGATTTTTTGAACTTAGAGCTATCTAGAACGCTGGATACTGCTGCCATTAATACCATCGATTGTTCAGGTCGGTCAACTGATGCTACTGCAACGTTGAATCTTTCCAGGAATGAACGCAGAGTTTCTCTAGGCCTCTGCTTGATTGTAGTGAGTGACATGACGTTCTTGGGTCCAGCGATGTGGACCCGAAATTGTTCAAGGAAGCGAGCGACCAACATATTCCAACTGTTGATCGATTCCGTTTTGAGCTGCCGAATCCACATGGCTGCTATATCAATCAGAAAGAGGGGAAAACATTTAGCCATGACGTTTTCTGATGCCGATTGAACTTCCATGTGCCGTTTGTAGCGCATCTGGTGCACGTTAGGATCTGTCCTGCCGTTGTAGGGCTCCAGTTGTAGAAGTTTGAAATCCGGGGGATTGCGGGAATTCCTGATTTCCAGTGTGAATTGATTGTGATTGACGTCGTCCACGTCGATCCGATAAGTGCAGCCTCTGTAGAGGCGTTGAATCAGATCTGCTCGCCGATTTCCTTCAAAAAGTTGTTGAAAGTTGCCAAGATCAGAGCTGGTGAACCAGCATTGAATGAAGGAGTGAAAGGAAGCTGCGGGTGAGCTGTTGCGAGAGGGTCGCGGGTCGCGGTTCGTGGCTCATGGGGGGCCACCCGACCCGATCGTGAATCATGGAGGTTGGCTTGTGAGCCGGGATCGTGAAGGCCGGATCGTGGGGCATGAGAGGCGATCTGATCTGGTGATGGTGGCCTATCACGATCCGATCCCTGATGCAGTTGAGTGAGAGTTTACGCACCGATATCCATCTGATCTGGAGCTGATGTAGGTCGCTGTGCATTTGTAATATGGAGGGGGTTGCCCCCAAGTGTAGGTGCTGGCGGTTCGTGGGTCGTGGGGCTCGACCCGACCCGATCGTGACGGCTTGCGCGAGCCGCCTCGGTAGCTCCGTCTCTAATGACTTGAATGTTGCTCGACCTTCCATCCATCCGAGTGAAGAATTGGTTGATCATCTCCTATTGTTTCTGAAGGATATTGTCTTGCCTTGCCATCTGGGCTTTCAGTTCAGTGAGAACTCCGTCCATCTCTTCTCTGGTCAAGTATGTTGATGGGTCTTCATGGGAGGAATCCTCCAAGCTTGCCTCATTCCTTGCGCCTTCAGCGTCAGCATCATCAGGATGAACAGAAGTTCCAGCCTTCTTCCTTTTGATTGCCATTTATCCAATAGCCAAATTATCCAAGCAGAAAGTTGAAGTTGTCGTGTGCCCCCTACCTGGCGCAGGAAAATGTTAGACCAAAAATTGGCACTAACACCCAAATGCAGGTCACATATCACAGAATGCAGATAAAACAGTAAAAAACAGGGAACACACGATATTTTTATAGTGGTTCGGCTCAAACCAAGCCTACGTCCACTTTATAATTCCTTAAATCCTAAGAAATTACAATAAATACGCCGTCTCACAATCCGTGAGACTCAATTACAAGAGTTTATACACGTAATCCACATGTTAATTGTGGAGAAAAGAGAAGAATTTGACTGTGGTAAAGTGCAAAGTCATTGCACTTCAATAATGGTGGAAGCCGTGAAGAGTTAGAGCCAAAAGATCTTTGAAAATGCCTTCAAATGGTGTATTTATAGCTGTAGGAGAGCTTCTGGGATGATCGGTTCGTGATGGGGTACATGGCAGGCGATCCAGGAAAGTATGAACATGAATTACCTTGAGAACAGGTCAAAACAGTGCGCGTATCTGCAGGTCTGAAGGTCGGATCGTGATGGCGGGTCGGATCGTGGTGAGACCTTCACGAGCCAAGGTCTGGTTGTGAGTAGTGTTGAGATGTGAAGTGGTGATGCAGAGCGGATCAGATCGTGGCGCATGAGTGCGAACCAAGGGGGGCGATCCGATCGTGTGCTGCTTCATTGCATTATCCAGGAAACTGCGAGATTACACCCGCTCACGGAAATGGGCATAACTTTTAAACCGTAAATCCGATTGAGCCAAACCAAAGCTCAAACTAAAGCTAATTCAGAGATCTACAATAGCTCAACTCCGTAATTGTTGCTTTCGGGCCAAGAAAAGGTCATCTGATAGGAGTTCCGGGCAGTTCTTTGTTGATGATGTGACTTTGACCAAAAAGTGCGTCAACATGTTTGCACTCCAGAACATATCTTGCTGGTTGAAGGAAGATGTGTTCTGGATCATCCAAGAAATCCATACCTGCAAACAAGAAAGGATATACTATGCGAGAATAATTCCTAGATGGCCTTACTGAATTAAGACGACCAAGGAAATGCCATGAGAGTTTATTTATACTGGACGGATCCAGTTAGGAGCCGGAGCTCGTCAACTACAAGCATAGTCCATACTCAAGTTCTTTTGTCACATCCTGACAAGACCGTTTGCAAGGCATAATCCATACCCAAAAGTTCAATCCGGGTATAATCCATACCCGATTTCTTTTGTCACATCCTGACAAGACCATTTCCCATTCTTAAGTATAATCCATACTTAAAATTCCAAAGTGAGTAAACCATACTATGCCATTCCTAAGTACAATCCATACTTAGGATTCCGAAGTGAGTTTAAACCATACTCATATCAAGGTGAAGCTTTATCTGCCACATGCTGACAAAATAGTCCATCACTAGGCACAATCCATACCTAGAGTTCCATACTAAGTATAAGCCATACTTTAACCGAGATTGAGGATCTTGCCACATCCTGACAAGATACTGTAGTTCACCAAACATAATCCATGCTTGGGAAGTCCTTCCTTATTCAATTCAAGATACAAAACAAAAGCTAATCCTGATTGGTTTGACATCGAATGCAGAGCACGTCTTGGGGTTAAATCCTAACCCTGAACATGTGTACTCCGATCCAACCAATTGGAAAACCTAATGAAAGCAAAAACAAATCTTAAAGCCTAAGAAATATAGAAAATGAAAGCTGATCTCATCCAGATCAGTTGATGATGAGCTCATGAGAGCTCGATCCAGGTTCATTCCCTCTCTAAGGAGCAAGAGGTGTTGGTTGCTTCACATACTCGGGTAGCTCTCCATGTTTGACCCGTTCCTCAATAAGGTCACGAAGATGTCGGCAATCATTCATGTCATGTCCGTCAATATCATGGAATATGCAGTGCTTTCTAGAATCGCGTTCTCTTTGTGATTGCTCTCTCCGGGGAGGCTTTGGATAGGAGATAGCGCCATTTGTATCCAAATAGATGTCTGAGAGTGAGGCATTGAGTTCAGTATACTTTTCATGTCTGGGCCCTCTCCTGGGCTGAGTGTTGCGATCATTCTTGAAAGCAGCTTTTCCCTTGCCATTTCCGAAACTAGACGATTCTTTGTCTTTAAGCATGTTGACATCGAGAACTTTCTTCTCAGAAGTTGCATCTTCTTCCCGTAGAAATTTATCTGCTTCGAGGTAGAATTCGCCGAGATTTGGCGGTGGATCTCGGTACAAAGATTTTTTGAACTCAGAGCTATCTAGAAGCCGGATACTGCTGCTATTAGTACCATCGATTGTTCAGGTCGGTCAATTGATGCTGCTGCAATGTTGAATCTTTCCAGGAATGAACGCAGAGTTTCTCTAGGCCTCTGCTTGATTGCAGTGAGTGACATGACGTTCTTGGGTCTAGCGATGTGGACCCGAAATTGTTCAAGGATGCGAGCGACCAACATATTCCAGCTGTTGATCGATTCCGTTTCGAGCTGCCGAATCCACATGGCTGCTATATCAGTTAGAAAGAGGGGAAAACATTAAGCCATGACGTTTTCCAGTGCCGATTGAACTTCCATGTGCCGTTTGTAGCGCATCAGTTGCATAGTAGGATCTGTCCTGCAATTGTAGGGCTCCAGTTGTGGAAGTTTGAAATCCGGGGGATTGCGGGAATTCCTGATTTCCGGTGTGAACGGATTGTGATTGACGTCATCCACGTCGTTCTGATAAGTGCGGCCTCTTGAGAGGCGTTGAATTAGATCTGCTAGCCGATTTCCTTCAAAAAGATGTTGCAAGTTGCCAAGATCAGAGCTGGTGCCCCCAGCGTTGAATGCGGGAGAGAACGGAAACTGCTGTTGAGCTGTTGCGAGCGGATCACGGGTCGCGGTTCGTGGCTTATGTGGGGCTACCCGACCCGATCGTGAATCATGGAGGTTGGCTCGTGAGCAAGGATCGTGAAGGCCGGATCGTGGGGCATGAGAGGCGATCCGATCTGGTGCTGGTGGCCTATCACGATCCGATCCCTGATGCAGTAGAGTGAGAGTTTGCGCACTGATCTGGAGCTGATGTAGGTCGCTGTGCATTTGCAATAGGGAGGGGGTTTCCCCCAAGTGTTAGTGCTGGCGGTTCGTGGGTCGCTGGGCTCGACCCGACCCGATCGTGATGGCCTGCGCAAGCCGCCTCGGTAGCTCCGTCTACAATGACTTGAGTGTTGCTCGGCCTTCCATCCATCCGAGCGAAGAATTGGTTGATCATCTCCTGTTGTTTCTGAAGGATATCATCTTGCCTTGCCATCTGGGCTTTCAGTTCAGTGAGAACTCCATCCATCTCTTCTCTGGTCAAGTATGCTGATGGGTCTTCATGGGAGGTAGCCACGAAGCTTGCCTCATTCCTTGCGCCTTCAGCGTCAGCATCATCAGGATGAACAGAAGTTCCAGTCTTCTTCCTTTTGATTGCCATTTATCCAATAGCCAAATTATCCAAGAAGAAAGTTGAAGTTGTCGTGTGCCCCCTACCTGGCGCGCCAAAATGTTAGACCAAAAATTGGCACTAACACCCAAATGCAGATCACATATCACAAAATGCAGATAAAACAGTAAAAAACAGGGAACACACGATATTTTTATATTGGTTCGGCTCAAACCAAGCCTACGTCCACTTTATAATTCCTTAAATTCTAAGAAATTACAATTACAACGCCGTCTCACAATCCATGGCACTCAATTACAAGAGTTTATACACGTAATCCACGTGTTAATTGCGAAGAAAAGAGAAGAATTTGACTGTGGTAAAGTGCAAAGTCCTTGCACTTAAGTAATGGTGGAAGCCGTGAAGAGTTAGAGCCAAAAGATCCTTGAAAATGCCTTCAAATGGTGAATTTATAGCTGTTGGAGAGCTTCTGGGATGATCGGTTCGTGATGGGGTACATGGCAGGCGATCCAGGAAAGTAGGAGCATGAATAGCTTGAGAACAGGTCAAAACAGTGCGTGTATCTGCAGGTCTGAAGGTTGGATCGTGATGGCGAGTCGGATCGTGATGAGACCTTCACGAGCCAAGGTCTGGTTGTGAGCGGTGTTGAGATGTGAAGTGGTGACGTAGAGGGATCAGATCGTGGCGCATGAGTGCGAACCGAGGGGGGCGATCCGATCGTGTGCTGCTTCGTTGCTTTATCCAGGAAACTGCCAGATTACACTCGCTCACAGAAATAGGCATAACTTTTAAACCGTAAGTCCGATTGAGCCAAACCAAAGCTCAAACTGAAGCTAGTTCAGAGATCTACAACAGCTTAGCTCTATAATTGCTGTTTTTGAGCCCAGAAAAGGTCATCTGATAGGTGTACCGGGCAGTTCTTTGTTGATGATGTGACTTTAATCGAAAAGTGCGTCAACATGTTTGCCCCCCTAGAACATATCTTACTGTTTGAAGGAAGATGTGTTCTGGATCATTCCAGAAATCCATACCTGCAAATAAGAAAAGATATACTATGCTTGAATAATTCCTAGAAGGCCTTACTGGAGTAAGACGACCAAGGAAATGCCAGGAGAGTTTATTTATACTGAACGGATCCTGTTAGGAGCCGGAGCTCGTCAACTACGAGCATAGTCCATACTCAAGTTCTTTTGTCACATCCTGACAAGACCGTTTGCAGGGCATAATCCATACCCAAAAGTTCAAACCGGGTATAATCCAGACCCGATTTCTTTTGTCACATCCTGACAAGACCATTTGCATTTCCTAAGTATAATCCATACTTAAAATTCCAAAGTGAGTATAAACCATACTCTGCCATTCCTAAGTACAATCCCTACTTAGGATTCCGAAGTGAGTATAAACCATACTCATATCAAAGTGAAGCTATACCTGCCACATCCTGACAAGATAGTCCCTCCCTAGGCATAATCCATACCTAGAGTTCCATACTAAGTATAAGCCATAGTTTAACCGAGATTGAGGATCTTGCCACATCCTGACAAGATACTGTAGTTCACCAAACATAATCCATGCTTGGGAAGTCCTTCCTTATTCAATTCAAAATGCAAAACCAAAGCAAATCCTGATTGGTTTGACACCGAATGCAAAGCACGTTTTGGGGTTAAATCCTAACCCCGTACCTGTGTACTCCGATCCAGCCAATCGGAAGCCAAATGAAAGCAAAAACAAATATTAAAGCCTAAGAAATGCAGAAAATGAAAGTTGATCTCATCCAGATCAGTTGATGATGAGCTCACGAGAGCTCGATCCAGGGTCATTCCCTCTCTAAGGAGCAAGAGGTGTTGGTGACTTCACATACTCGGGTAGCTCTCCACGTCTGACCCGTTCCTCAATAAGGCCACAAAGATGTCTGCAATCATTCGTGTCATGCCCGACCGACCATATCATGGAATATGCAGTGCTTTCCAGAATCGCGTTCTCTTTGCGATTGCTCCCTCCAGGGAGGCTTTGGGTAGGAGATAGCGCCAATTGTATCCAGATAGATGTCTGAGAGTGAGGCATTGAGTTCAGTATACTTTTCATATCTAGGCCCTCTCCGGGGCTGAGTGTTGCGATCATTCTTAACAGCAGCTTTTCCCTTGCCATTTCCGAAACCAAACGATTCTTCGTCTTTAAGCATGTTGACATCGAGAACTCTCTTCTCAGAAGTTGCATCTTCTTCCCACAGAAATCTATCTGCTTCGAGGTAGAATTCCACGAGATTTCACGGTGGATCTCGATACAAAGATTTTTTGAACTCAGAGCTATCTAGAACGCCGGATACTGCAGCCATTAGTGCCATCGATTGTTCAGGTCGGTCAACTGATGCAACATTGAATCTTTCCAGGAATGAACGCAGAGTTTCTCTAGGCCTCTGCTTGATTGTAGTGAGTGACATGACGTTCTTGTGTCTAGCGATATGGACCTGAAATTGTTCAAGGAAACGAGCGACCAACATATTCCAGCTGTTGATCGATTCCGTTTCGAGCTGCCGAATCCACATGATTACTATATCAGTAGAAAGAGGGGAAAACATTTAGCAATGACGTTTTCCGATGCCGATTGAACATCCATGTGCTATTTGTAACGCATCAGGTGCACCGTAGGATCTGTCCTGCCATTATAGGGCTCTAGTTGTGGAAGTTTGAAATCCGGGGGATTGCGGGAATTCCTGGTTTCCGGTGTGAACGGATTGTGATTGACGTCATCCACGTCGTTCTGATAAGTGCGGCCTCTTGAGAGGCGTTGAATCAGATCTGCTAGCTGATTTCCTTCAAAAAGTTGTTGTAAGTTGCCAAGATCAGAGCCGGTGCCCCCAGCGTTGAATGCAGGAGAGAACGGAAGCTTCTGGTAAGCTGTTGCGAGCGGATCGCGGGTCGCAGTTCGTGGCTCAATGGGGGCGACCGACCCGATCGTGAATCATGGAGGTTGGCTCGTGAGCCGGGATTGTGAAGGCCGGATCGTGGGGCATGAGAGGCGATCCGATCTGGTGCTGGTGGCCTATCAAGATCCGATCCCTGATGCAGTTGAATGAGAGTTTGAGCACCGGTATCCATCCGATCTGGAGCTGATGTAGGTCACTGTGCATTTGCAATAGGGAGGGGGTTGCCCCAAAGTGTTTGTGCTGGCGGTTCGTGGGTCGCTGTGCTCGACCCGACCCGATCGTGATGGCCTGCGCGAGCCGCCTCGGTAGCTCCATCTCCAATGACTTGAATGTTGCTCGGCCTTCCATCCATCCGAGCGAAGAATTGGTTGATCATCTCCTGTTGTTTCTGAAGATATCGTCTTACCTTGCCATCTAGGCTTTCAGTTCAGTGAGAACTCCGTCCATCTCTTCTTTGGTCAAGTATGTTGATGGGTCTTCATGGGAGGAAGCATCCAAGCTTGCCTCATTCCTTGCGCCTTCAACGTCAACATCATCAGGATGAACAGAAGTTCTAGTCTTCTTCCTTTTGATTGCCATTTATCCAATAGCCAAATTATCCAAGCAGAAAGTTCAAATTCTCGTGTGCCCCCTACCTGACGCGCCAAAATGTTAGACCAAAAATTGGCACTAACACCCAAATGCAGATCTCATATCACAGAATGCAGATAAAATAGTAAAAAACAGGGAACACACGATATTTTTATAGTGGTTCGGCTCAAACCAGGTCTACGTCCACTTTATAATTCCTTAAATCCTAAGAAATTACAATTACAACGCCGTCTCACAATCCGCGAGACTCAATTACAAGAGTTTATACACGTAATCCACGTGTTAATTGTGGAGAAAAGAGAAGAATTTGACTGTGGTATCCTTGCACTTCAGTAATGGTGGAAGCCGTTAAGAGGTAGAGCCAAAAGATCCTTGAAAATGCCTTCAAATGGTGTATTTATAGCTGTAGGAGAGCTTCTGGGATGATCGGTTCGTGATAGGGTACATGGCAGGCGATCCAGGAAAGTAGGAGCATGAATAGCCTAGAGAACAGGTCAAAACAGTGCGCGTATCTACAGGTCTGAAGGTCGGATCGTGATAGCGGGTCGGATTGTAGTGATACCTTCACGAGCCAAGGTCTGGTTGTGAGCGGTGTTGAGATGTGAAGTGGTGACGCAGAGCGGATCAGATCATGGCGCATGAGTGTGGACCGAGGGGGGCGATCCGATCGTGTGCTGCTTCGTTGCTTTATCCAGAAAACTGCCAGATTACACCCGCTGACGGAAATGGGCATAACTTTTAAACCGTAAGTCCGATTGAGCCAAACCAAAGCTCAAACTGAAGCTAATTCAGTGATCTACAAGATTAGCTCCGTAATTGTTGTTTTCGGTTTCAAAAAAGATCATCTGATAGGAGTTCCGGGCAGTTCTTTGTTGATGATGTGACTTTGACCAAAAAGTGCATCAACATGTTTGCCCCCCAGAACATATCTTGCTGGTTGGAGGAAGATGTGTTCTGGATCATCCAAGAAATCCATACCTGCAAACAAGAAAAGATATACTATGCATGAATAATTCCTAGACGGCCTTACTGCAGTAAGACAACCAAGGAAATGCCATGAGAGTTTATTTATACTGGACGGATCCAGTTAGGAGCCGGAGCTCGTCAACTACGAGCATAGTCCATACTCAAGTTCTTTTGTCACATCCTGACAAGACCATTTGCAGGGCATAATCCATACCCAAAAGTTCAATCCGGGTATAATCCATACCCGATTTCTTTTGTCACATCCTGACAAGACCATTTGCCATTCCTAAGTATAATCCATACTTAAAACTCCAAAGTGAGTATAAACCATACTCTGCCATTCCTAAGTACGATCCATACTTAGGATTCCGAAGTGAGTATAAACCATACTCATATCTAGGTGAAGCTATACCTGCCACATCCTGACAAGATAGTCCATCCCTAGGCACAATCCATACCTAGAGTTCCATACTAAGTATAAGCCATAGTATAACCGAGACTGAGGATCTTGCCACATCCTGACAAGATACTGTAGTTCACCAAACATAATCCATGCTTGGGAAGTCCTTCCTTATTCAATTCAAGATACAAAACCAAAGCAAAACCTGGTTGGTTTGACACCGAATGCAGAGCACGTCTTGGGGCTAAGTCCTAACCCCGTACGTGTGTACTCCGATCCAACCAATTGGAAAACTTAATGAAAGCAAAAACAAATTGTAAAGCCTAAGAAATGCAGAAAATGAAAGCTGATCTCATCCAGATCAGTTGATGATAGCTCCCGAGAGCTCGATCCAGGGTCATTCCCTCTCTAAGGAGCAAGAGGTGTTGGTTGCTTCACATACTCGGGTAGCTCTCCACCTCTGGCCCGTTCCTCAATAAGGTCACGAACATGTCTACAATCATTCGTGTCATGCCCGTCCATATCATGGAATAAGCAGTGCTTTCCAGAATCGCGTTCTCTTTGCGATTGCTCCCTCCTGGGAGCTTTGGGTAGGAAATAGCGCCATTTGTATCCAGATAGATGTCTGAGAGTGAGGCATTGAGTTCAGTATACTTTTCATATCTGGGCCCGCTCCGGGGCTGAGTTTTGCGATCATTCTTGACAGCTGCTTTTCCCTTGCCATTTCCGAAACCAGACGATTCTTCGTCTTTAAGCATGATGACATCGAGAACTTTCTTCTCAGAAGTTGCATCTTCTTCCCGTAGAAATCTATCTGCTTCGAGGTAGAATTCGCCGAGATTTGGCGGTGGATCTCGGTACAAATATTTTTTGAACTCAGAGCTATCTAGAACGCCGGATACTGCTGCCATTAGTACCATCGATTGTTCAGGTCGGTCAACTGATGCTGCTGCAACGTTGAATCTTTGCAGGAATGAACGCAGAGTTTCTCTAGGACTCTGCTTGATTATCGTGAGTGACATGACGTTCTTGGGTCTAGCAATGTGGACCCGAAATTGTTCAAGGAAGCGAGCGACCAACATATTCCAGCTGTTGATCGATTCCGTTTTGAGCTGCCGAATCCACATGGCTGCTATATCAGCTAGAAAGAGGGGAAAACATTTAGCCATGACGTTTTCCGATGCCGATTGAACTTCCAAGTGTCGTTTGTAGTGCATCAGGTGCACGGTAGGATCTGTCCTGCCATTGTAGGGTTCCAGTTGTGGAAGTTTGAAATCCGGGGGATTGCGGGAATTCCTGATTTCTGGTGTGTACGGATTGTGATTGACGTCGTCGACATCGTTCTGATAAGTGCGGCCTCTTGAGAGGCGTTGAATCAGATCTGCTAGCCGATTTCCTTCAAAAAGTTGTTGGAAGTTGCCAAGATTAGAGTTGGTGCCCCCAACATTGAATGCAGGAGAGAACGGAAGCTGCTGGTGAGCTGTTTCGAGCGGATCGCGGGTCGCAGCTCGTGGCTCATGGGAAGCGACCCGACCCGATCGTGAATCATGGAGGTTGGCTCGTGAGCCAGGATCGAGAAGGCCGGATCGTGGGGCATGAGAGGCGATCCAATCTGGTGCTGGTAGCCTATCACGATCCGATCCCTGATGCAGTTGATTGAGAGTTTGTATACCAGTATTCATCCAATCTGGAGCTGATGTAGGTCGCTGTGCATTTGCAATAGGGAGGGGGTTGCCCCCAAGTGTTGGTGTTGGCGGTTCGTGGGTCGCTGGGCTCGACCCGATCGTGATGGCCTGCGCGAGCCACCTCGGTAGCTCCATCTCCAATGACTTGAATGTTGCTCGGCCTTCCATCCATTCGAGCGAAGAATTGATTGATCATCTCCTGTTGTTTCTGAAGGATATCGTCTTGCCTTCCATCTGGGCTTTCAGTTCAGTGAGAACTCCGTCCATCTCTTCTCTGCTTAAGTATGCTGATGGGTCTTCAAGGGAGGAAGCCTCCAAGCTTGCCTCATTCCTTGCGCCTTTAGCGTCAACATCATCATGATGAACAGAAGTTCCAGTCTTCTTCCTTTTGATTGTCATTTATCCAATAGCCAAATTATCCAAGCAGAAAGTTGAAGTTGTCGTATGCCCCATACTTGGCACGCCAAAATGTTAGACCAAAAATTGGCACTAATACCCAAATGCAGATCACATATCACAGAATGCAGATAAAACAGTAAGAAACAGGGAACACACGATATTTTTATAGTGGTTCGGCTCAAACCAAGCCTATGTCCACTTTATAATTCCTTAAATCCTAAGGAATTACAATTACAAAGCCGTCTCACAATCCGTGAGACTCAATTACAAGAGTTTATACACGTAATCCACGTGTTAATTATGGAGAAAGGAGAAGAATTTGACTGTGGCAAAGTGTAAAGTCCATGCAATTCAGTAAGGGTGGAAGCCGTGAAGAGTTAGAGCCAAAAGATTCTTGTAAATGCCTTCAAATGGTGTATTTATAGCTGTAGGAGAGCTTATGGGATGATCAGTTCGTGATGGGGTACATGGCAGGCGATCCAGGAAAGTAGGAGCATGAATAGCCTTGAGAACAAGTCAAAACAGTGTGCGTATCTGCAGGTCTGAAGGTCGGATCGTGATGGCGGGTCGGATCGTCGTGAGACCTTCACGAGCTAATGTCTGGTTGTGAGCGGTGTTAAGATATGAAGTGGTGACGCAGAGTGGATCGGATCGTGGCGCATGAGTTCGAACCGAGGGGGGCGATCCGATCGTTTGCTGCTTCGTTGCTTTATCCAGGAAACTGCCAGATTACACCCGCTCACGGAAATGGGCATAACTTTTAAATCGGAAGTACGATTCAGCCAAACCAAAGCTCAAACTGAAGCTAATTCAGAGATCTACAAGAGCACAGCTCCGTAATTGCTGTTTTCAGGCCCAGAAAAGCTCATTTGATAGGAGTTCCGGGCAGTTCTTTGTTGATAATGTGACTTTGACCAAAAAGTGCGTCAACATGTTTGCCCCCGAAAACATATCTTGCTGGTTGAAGGAAGATGTGTTCTAGATCATCCAAGAAATCCATACCTACAAACAAGAAAAGATATACTATGCGAGAATAATTCCTAGACGGCCTTACTGGAGTAAGACGACCAAGAAAATGCCATGAAAATTTATTTATACTGGACGGATCTAGTTAGGAGCCGGAGCTCGTCAACTACGAGCATAGTCTATACTCAAGTTCTTTTGTCACATCCTGACAAGTCCGTTTGTAGGGCATAAACCATACCCAAAAGTTCAAACCGGGTATAATCCATACCCGAATTCTTGTGATATCCCGACAAGACCATTTTCCATTCCCAAGTATAATCCATACTTAAAATTCCAAAGTGGGTATAAACCATACTCTGCCATTCCTAACTACAATCCATACTTAGGATTCGAAGTGAGTATAAACCATACTCATATCTAGGTAAAGCTATACCTTCCACATCCTGACAAGATAGTCCATCCTTAGGCACAATCCATACCTAGAGTTCCATACTATGTATAAGCCATACTTTAACCGAGATTGAGGATCTTGCCACATCCTGACAAGATATTGTAGTTCACCAAACATAATCCATGCTTGAGAAGTCCTTCCTTAATCAATTCAAAATACAAAACCAAAACAAATCCTGATTGGTTTGACACCGAATGCAGAGCACGTCTTGGGGTTAAATCCTAACCCCGTACGTTTGTACTCCGATCCAACCAATCGGAAAACCTAATGAAAGCAAAACCAAATCTTAAAGCCTAAGAAATGTAGAAAATGAAAGCTAATCTCATCAAGATCAGTTGATGATGAGCTCACGAGAGCTTGATTCAGGGTCATTCCCTCTCTGAGGAGCAAGAGGTGTTGGTTGCTTCACGTACTCAGGTAGCTCTCCACGTCTGAACCGTTCCTCAATAAGGTCACGAAGATGTCTGCAATCATTTGTGTCATTCCCGTCCATATCATGGAATATGCAGTGCTTTCCAGAATCGCGTTCTCTTTGGGATTGCTCCCTCTTGGGAGGCTTTGGGTAGGAGATAGCTCCATTTGTATCCAGATAGATTTATGAGAGTGAGGCATTGAGTTCAGTATACTTTTCATATCTGGGCCACTACGGGGCTGAGTGTTGCGATCATTCTTGACAGCAGCTTTTCCCTTGCCATTTCCGAAACCAGACGATTCTTCGTCTTTAAGCATGTTGACATCGGGAACTTTCTTTTCAAAAGTTGCATCTTCTTCCCGTAGAAATCTATCTGCTTTGAGGTAGAATTCGCCGAGATTTCGCGGTGGATCTCGGTACAAAGATTTTTTGAATTCAGAGCTTTCTAGAACGCCGGATACTGCTGCCATTAGTACCATCGATTGTTCAGGTCGGTCAACTGATGCTGCTGCAACGTTGAATCTTTCCAGGAATGAACGCAGAGTTTCTCTAGGCCTCTGCTTGATTGTAGTGAGTGACATGATGTTCTTGGGTCTATCGATGTGGACCCGAAATTGTTCAAGGAAGCGAGCGACCAACATATTCCAGATGTTGATCGATTCCGTTTCGAGCTGCCGAATCCACATGGCTGCTACATCAGTTAGAAAGAGGTGAAATCATTTAGCCATGACGTTTTCCGATGTCGATTGAACTTTCATGTGCCGTTTGTAGTGCATCAGGTGCACGGTAGGATTTGTCCTACCATTGTAGGGCTCCAGTTGTGGAAGTTTGAAAGCCGGGGGATTGTGGGAATTCCTGATTTCCGATGTGAACGGATTGTGATTGACGTTATCCACGTCGTTCTGATAAGTGCGGCCTCTTGAGAGGCATTGAATCAGATCTGCTAGCCGATTTCCTTCAAAAAGTTGTTGCAAGTTGCCAAGATCAGAGCTGGTGCCCCCAGCGTTGAATGCAGGAGAGAACGGAAGCTGCTGGTGAGCTGTTGCGAGTGGATCGCGAGTCGCGGTTCGTGGCTCATGGAGGGCGAACCGAGCCGATCGTGAATCATGGAGGTTGGCTCGTGAGCCAGGATCGTGAAGGTCGGATCGAGGGGCATGAGAGGTGATCCGATCTGGTGCTGGTGGCCTATCACGATCTGATCCCTGATGCAGTTTAGTGAGAGTTTGCGCAACGGTATCCATCCAATCTGGAGCTGATGTAGGTCGCTGTGCATTTGCAATAGGGAGGGGGTTTCCCCCAAGTGTTGGTGCTGGCGGTTCATGGGTCGCAGGGCTCGACCCGACCCGATCGTGATGGCCTGCGCGAGCCGCTTCGGTAGCTCCATCTCCAATGACTTGAATGTTGCTCGGCCTTCCATCCATCCGAGCGAAGAATTGGTTGATCATCTCCTGTTGTTTCTGAAGGATATCATCTTGCCTTGCCATCTGGGCTTTCAATTCAGTGAGAACTCCATCCATCTCTTCTCTGGTCAAGTATGCTGATGGGTCTTCATGGGAGGAAGCCTCCAAGCTTGCCTCGTTCCTTGCGCCTTCAGCGTCAGCATCATCCGAATGAACAGAAGTTCCAGTCTTCTTCCTTTTGATTGCCATTTATCCAATAGCCAAATTATCCAAGCAGAAAGTTGAAGTTGTCGTGTGCCCCCTACCTGGCGTGCCAAAATGTTAGACCAAAAATTGGCACTAACACCCAAATGCAGATCACATATCACAGAATTCAGATGAAACAGTAAAAAACAGGGAACACACGATATTTTTATAGTGGTTCGGCTCAAACCAAGCCTACGTCCACTTTATAATTCCTTAAATCCTAAGAAATTACAATTACAAAGCTGTCTCACAATCTGTGAGACTCAATTACAAGAGTTTATACACGTAATCCACGTGTTAATTGTGGAGAAAAGAGAAGAATTTGACTGTGGTAAAGTGCAAAGTCCTTGCACTTCAGTAATGGTGGAAGCCGTGAAGAGTTAGAGCCAAAAGATCCTTGAAAATGCCTTCAAATGGTGTATTTATAGCGGTAGGAGAGCTTCTGGGATGATCGGTTCGTGATGGGGTACATGGCAGGCGATCCAGGAAAGTAGGAGCATGAATAGCCATTAGAACAGGTCAAAACAGTGCGTGTATCTACAGGTCTGATGTTCGGATCGTGATGGCGGGTCGGATCGTCGTGAGACCTTCACGAGCCAAGGTCTAGTTGTGAGCGGTGTTGAGATGTGAAGTGGTGACGCAGAGCGGATCGTATTGTGGCTCATGAGTGCGAACCGAGGGGGGCGATACGATCGTGTGCTGCTTCGTTGCTTTATCCAGGAAACTGCCAGATTACACCCGCTCACGGAAATGGGCATCACTTTTAACCCATAAGTCCAATTGAGCCAAACCAAAGCTCAAACTGAAGCTAATTCAGAGATCTACAATAGCTCAACTCCATATTTGTTGTTTTCGGGCCCAGAAAAGGTCATCTGATAGGAGTTCCGGGCAGTTCTTTGTTGATGATGTGACTTTGACCAAAAAGTGCGTCAACATATTTGCCCCCCAGAACATATCTTGCTGGTTGAAGGAAGATGTGTTCTGGATCATCCAAGAAATCCATACCTGCAAACAAGAAAAGATATACTGTGCGAGAATAATTCCTAGACGACCTTACTGGAGTAAGACGATAAAGGAAATGCTATGAGAGTATATTTATACTGGACAGATCCAGTTAGGAGCCGGAGCTCGTCAACTACGAGCATAGTCCATACTCAAGTTCTTTTGTCACATCCTGACAAGTCCGTTTGCAGGGCATATTCTATACCCAAAAGTTCAAACCGGGTATAATCCATACCCGATTTCTTTGTTTCATCCTGACAAGACCATTTGCCTTTCCTAAGTATATTCCATACTTAAAATTCCAAAGTGAGTATAAACCATACTCTGCCATTCCTAAGTACAATCCATACTAAGGATTCCGAAGTGAGTATAAACCATACTCATATCAAGGTGAAGCTATACCTGCCACATCCTGACAAGATAGTCCATCCCTAGGCACAATCTATACCTAGAGTTCCATACTAAATATAAGTCATACTTTAACCGAGATTGAGGATCTTGCCACATCCTGACAAGATACTGTAGTTCACCAAACATAATCCATGCTTGGGAAGTCCTTCTTTATTCAATTCAAAATACAAAACCAAAGCAAATCCTTATTGGTTTGACCCCGAATGCAGAGCACGTCTTGGGGTTAAATCCTAACCCCGTACGTGTGTACTCCGATCCAACCAATCGGAAAACCTAATGAAAGCAAAAACAAATCTTAATGCCTAAGAAATGCAGCAAATGAAAGCTGATCTCATCCAGATCAGTTGATGATGAGCTCACGAGAGCTCGATCCAAGGTCATTCCCTCTCTGAGGAGCAGGAGGTGTTGGTTGCTTCACATACTCAGGTAGCTCTCCACGTCTGACCCGTTCCTCAATAAGGTTACGAAGATGTCTGCAATCATTCGTGTCATGCCCGTCCATATCATGGAATATGCAGTGCTTCCAGAATCGCTTTCTCTTTGCTATTGCTCCCTCCTAGGAGGCTTTGGGCAGGAAATAGCACCATTTTGTATCCTGATAGATGTCTGAGAGTGAGGCATTGAGTTCAGTATACTTTTCATATCTGGGCCCCCTCCGGGGCTACGTGTTGCGATCATTCTTGATAGCAGCTTTTCCCTTGCCATTTTCGAAACCAGACGATTCTTTGTCTTTAAGCATGTTGACATCGAGAACTTTCTTCTCCGAAGTTGTGTCTTCTTCCCGCAGAAATCTATCTTCTTTGAGGTAGAATTCACCGAGATTTCACGGTGGATCTCGGTACAAAGATTTTTTGAACTCAGAGCCATCTAGAACGCCGGATACTGCTGCCATTAGTTCCATCGATTGTTCAGGTCGGTCAACTGATGTTGCTGCAACATTGAATCTTTTCAGGAATGAACGCAGAATTTCCATAGGTCTCTGCTTGATTGTAGTGAGTGACATGACGTTCTTGGGTCTAGCGATGTGGACCCAAAATTGTTCAAGGAAGCGAGCGACCGACATATTCCAGCGATTGATCGATTCCGTTTCGAGCTGCCGAATCCACATGGCTGCTATATCAGTCAGAAAGAGGGGAAAATATTTAGCCATGACGTTTTCCGATGCCGATTGAACGTCCATGTATCGTTTGTAGCGCATCTGGTGCATGGTAAGGTCTGTCCTGCCATTGTAGGGCTCTAGTTGTGGAAGTTTGAAATCCCGGGGATTGAGGAAATTCCTGATTTCCGGTGTGAACGGATTGTGATTGACGTCATCCAAGTCGTTCTGATAAGTGCGGCCTCTTGAGAGGCGTTAAATCAGATCTTCTAGCTGATTTCCTTCAAAAAGTTGTTGCAAGTTTCCAAGATCAAAGCTGGTGCCCCCAGCGTTGAATGCAGGAGAGAACGGAAGCTGCTGGAGAGCTGTTGCGAGCGGGTCGCGGTTCGTGGCTCATGGGGGGCAACCTGACCCGATCGTTAATCATGGAGGTTGGCTCGTGAGCCGGGATCATGAAGGCCGGATCGTGGGGCATGAGAGGCGATCCGATCTGATGCTGGTGGCCTATCAAGATATGATCCCTGATGCAGTTGAGTGAGATTTTGGGCACCGGTATCCATCCGATCTGGAGCTGATGTAGGTCGCTGTGCATTTGCAATAGGGAGGGGGTTTCCCCCAAGTGTTGTTGCTGGCGGTTCGTGGGTCGCTGGGCTCGACCCGACCCGATCGTGATGGCCTGCCCGAGCCACCTCGGTAGCTCCGTCTCCAATGACTTGAATGTTGCTCGGCCTTCCATCCATCCGAGTGAAGAATTGGTTGATCATCTCCTGTTATTTCTGAAGGATATCGTCTTGCCTTGCCATCTGGGCTTTCAGTACAGTGAGAACTCCGTCCATCTCTTCTCCGGTCAAATATGCTGATGGGTCTTCATGGGAGGAAGCCTCCAAGCTTGCCACATTCCTTGCGCCTTCAGCGTCAGCATCATCGGGATGAACAGAAGTTCCAGTCTTCTTCTTTTTGATTGCCATTTATCCAATAGCCAAATTATCCAAGCAAAAAGTTGAAGTTGTCGTGTGCCCCCTACATGGCGCGCTGAAATGTTAGACCAAAAATTGGCACTAACACCCAAATGCAGATCACATATCACAGAATGCAGATAAAATAGTAAAAAATTGGGAACACACGATATTTTTATAGTGGTTCGGCTCAAACCAACCCTACGTCCGCTTTATAATTCCTCAAATCCTAAGAAATTACAATTACAACACCGTCTCACAATCCGTGAGACTCAATTACAAGAGTTTATACATGTAATCCACGTGTTAATTGTCGAGAAAAGAGAAGAATTTGACTGTGGTAAATTGCAAAGTCCTTGCACTTCAGTAATGGTGGAAGCCGTGAAGAGTTAGAGCCAAAAGATCCTTGAAAATGCCTTCAAATGGTGTATTTATAGATGTAGGAGAGCTTCTGGGATGATCGGTTCGTGATGGGGTACATGGCAGGCGATCCAGGAAAGTAGGAGCATGAATAGCCTTGAGATCAGCTCAAAGCAGTGCGCGTATCTGCAGGTCTGAAGGTCGGATCATGATGGCGGGTCGGATCGTGATGAGACCATCACGAGCCAAGGTCTGGTTGTGAGCGGTGTTGAGATGTGAAGTGGTGACATAGAGCGGATCGGATCGTGGTGCATGAGTGTGAACCGAGGGGGCGATCCGATCGTGTGCTGCTTCATTGCTTTATCCAGGAAACTGCCAGATTACACCCGCTCACGGAAATGGGCATAACTTTTAAACCGTAAGTCCGATTGAGCCAAACCAAAGCTCAAACCGAAGCTAATTCAGAGATCTACAAGAGCTCATCTACGTAATTACTGTTTTCAGGCCCAGAAAAGGTCATTTGATAGGAGTTCCGGGAAGTTCTTTGTTGATGATGTGACTTTGAGCAAAAAGTGCGTCAACATGTTTGCCCCCCAGAACATATCTTGCTGGTTGAAGGAAGATGTGTTCTGGATCATTCAAGAAATCCATACCAGCAAAGTAGAAAAGATATACTATGCGAGAATAATTCCTAGACGACCATACTGGAGTAAGACGACCAAGGAAATGCCATGAGAGTTTACTTATACTGGACGGATCCAGTTAGGAGCCGGAGCTCGTCAACTACGAGCATTGTCCATACTCAAGTTCTTTTGTCACATCCTGACAAGACCGTTTGCAAGGCATAATCCATACCAAAAAGTTCAAACCGGGTATAATCCATACCCGATTTCTTTTGTCACTTCCTAAAAAGACCGTTTGCCATTCCTAAGTATAATCCATACTTAAAATTCCAAAGTGTGTATAAACCATACTCTGCCATTCGTAAGTACAATCCATGCTTAGGATTCCGAAGGGAGTATAAACCATACTCATATCAAGGTAAAGCTGTACCTGCTACATCCTGACAAGATAGTCCATCCCTAGGCACAATCCATACCTAGAGTTCCATACTAAGTATAAGCCATACTTTAACCGAGATTGAGGATCTTGCCACATCCTGACAAGATACTGTAGTTCACCAAACATAATCGTGGAGGTTGGCTCGTGAGCCGGGATCGTGAAGGCCGGATCATGGGGGCATGAGAGGCGATCCAATCTGGTGTTGGTGGCCTATCATGATCCAATCCCTGATGCAGTTGAGTGAGAGTTTGCGTACTGGTATCCATCCGATCTGGAGCTGATGTAGGTCACTGTGCATTTGCAATAGAGAGGGGGTTGCCCCCTAGTGTTGGTGCTGGCGGTTCGTGGGTCATTGGGCTCGACCTGACCCGATCGTGATGGCCTGCGCGAGCCGCCTCGGTAGCTCCGTCTCCAATGACTTGAATGTTGCTCGGCCTTCCATCCATCCGAGCGAAGAATTGGTTGATCATCTCCTGTTGTTTCTGAAGGATATCGTCTTGCCTTGCCATCTGGGCTTTCAGTTCAGTAAGAACTCCGTCCATCTCTTCTCTGGTCAAGTATGCTAATGGGTCTTCATGGGAGGAAGCCTCCAAGCTTGCCTCATTCCTTGCGCCTTCAGCGTCAGCATCATCAGGATGAACAGAAGTTCCAGTCTTCTTCCTTTTAATTGCCATTTATCCAATAGCCAAATTATCCAAGCAGAAAGTTGAAGTTGTCGTGTGCCCCCTACCTGGCGCGCCAAAATGTTAGACCAAAAATTGGCACTAACACCCAAATGCATATCACATATCACAGAATGCAGATAAAACAGGGAACACACTATATTTTTATAGTGGTTCAGTTCAAACCAAGCCTACGTCCACTTTATAATTCCTTAAATCCTAAGAAATTACAATTACAATGCCGTATCACAATCCGTGAGACTCAATTACAAGAGTTTATACATGTAATCCACGTGTTAATTGTGGAGAAAATAGAAGAATTTGACTATGGTAAAGTACAAAGTCCTTGCACTTCAGTAATTGTGGAAGTCGTGAAGAGTTAATGCCAAAAGATCCTTGAAAATGCCTTCAAATGGTGTATTTATAGCTGTAGGAGAGCTTCTGGGATGATCAGTTCGTGATGGGGTACATGGAAGGCGATCCAGGAAAGTAGAAGCATGAATAGCCTTGAGAACAGGTCAAAACAGTGCGCGTACCTGCAGGTCTGAAGGTCGGATCGTGATGGCGGGTCGGATTGTGATGAGACCTTCACGAGCCAAGATCTGGTTGTGAGCGGTGTTGAGATGTAAAGTGGTGACACAGAGCGGATCCGATCGTGGCGCATGAGTGCGAAACGAGGGGGGCAATCCGATCGTGTGCTGCTTCGTTGCTTTATCCAGGAAACTGCCAGATTACACCCGCTCACGGAAATGGGCGTAACTTTTAAGCCGCAAGTCCGATTGAGCCAAACCAAAGCTCAAACTGAAGCTAATTCAGAGATCTACAAGAGCTCAGCTCCATAATTATTGTTTTCGGGCACAGAAAAGGTCATCTGATAGGAGTTCCGGGCAGTTCTTTGTTGATGATGTGACTTTGACCAAAAAGCGCGTCAACATGTTTGCCCCCCAATACATATCTTGCTGGTTGAAGGAAGATGTGTTCTGGATCATCCAAGAAATCCATACCTGCAAACAAGAAAAGATATACTATGCGAGAATAATTCCTAGACGGCCTTACTGGAGTAAGACGACCAAGGAAATGCCATGAGAGTTTATTTATACTGGACGGATCCAGTTAGGAGTCGGAGCTCGTCAACTACGAGCATAGTCCATACTCAAGTTCTTTTGTCACATCCTGACAAGATCGTTTGCAGGGCATAATCCATACCCAAAAGTTCAAAATGGGTATAATCCATACCCGATTTCTTTTGTCACATCCTAACAAGACTATTTGTCATTCCCAAGTATAATCCATACTTAAAATTCAAATGTGAGTATAAACCATACTCTGCCATTCCTAAGTATAATCCACACTTAGGATTCCGAAGTGAGTATTAACCATACTCATATCAAGGTGAATCTATACCTACCACATCCTGGCAAGATAGTCCATCCCTAGGCACAATCCATACCTAGAGTTCCATACTAAGTATAAGCCATACTTTAATCGAGATTGAGGATCTTGCCACATCTTGACAAGATACTGTAGTTCACCAAACATAATCCATGCTTGGGAAGTCCTTCCCCATTCAATTCAAAATACAAAACCAAAGCAAATCCTGATTGGTTTGACACCGAATGCAGAGCACGTCTTGGGGTTAAATCCTAACCCCGTACGTGTGTACTCCAATACAACCAATCGGAAAACCTAATGAAAGCAAAAACAAATCTTAAAGCCTAAGAAATGCAGAAAATGAAAGCTGATCTCATCCAGATCAGTTGATGATGAGCTCACGAGAGCTCGATCCAGGGTCATTCCCACTCTGAGGAGCAAGAGGTGTTGGTTGCTTCACATACTCGGGTAGCTCTCCACGTCTGACACGTTCCTCAATAAGGTCACGAAGATGTCTGCTATCATTCGTGTCATGCCCGTCCATATCATGGAATATGCAGTGCTTTCCAGAATCGTGTTCTCTTTGCGATTGCTCCCTCCTGGGAGGCTTTGGGTAGGAGATAGAGCCATTTGTATCCAGATAGATGTCTGAGAGTGAGGCATTGAGTTCAGTATACTTTTCATATCTGGGCCCTCTCCGAGGCTGAGTGTTCCGATCATTCTTGACAGCAGCTTTTCCCTTGCCATTTCCGAAACCAGATGATTCTTCGTCTTTAAGCATGTTGACATCGAGAACTTTCTTCTCAGAAGTTGCATCTTCTTCCCGCAAAAATCTATCTGCTTCGAGATAGAATTCGCTGAGATTTGCGATGGATCCCGGTACAAAGATTTTTTGAACTCAAAGATATCTAGAACGCCGGATACTGCTGCCATTAGTACCATCGATTGTTCAGATCGGTCAATTGATGCTACTGCAACGTTGAATCTTTCCAGGAATGAACGCAGAGTTTCTCTAGGACTCTGCTTGATTGTTGTGAGTGACATGACGTTCTTGGGTCTAGCGATGTGGACCCGAAATTGTTCAAGGAAGCGAGCGACCAACATATTCCAGCTATTGATTGATTCCGTTTCGAGCTGCCGAATCCACATGGCTGCTATACCAGTCAGAAAGAGGGGAAAACATTTAGCCATGACGTTTTCCGACGCCGATTGAAATTCCATGTGTCGTGTGTAGCGCATTAGGTGCACGGTAGGATCTGTCCTGCCATTGTAGGGCTCCAGTTGTGGAAGTTTGAAATCCAGGGGATTGCGGAAATTCCTGATTTCCGATGTGAACGGATTGTGATTGACGTCATCCACGTCGTTCTGATAAGTGCGGCCTCTTGAGAGACGTTGAATCAGACCTGCTAGCCGATTTCCATCAAAAAGTTGTTGCAAGTTGCCAAGATCAAAGCTGGTGCCCTTCAGCGTTGAATGCAGGAGAGAACGGAAGCTGCTGGCAAGCTATTGCGAATGGATCGCGGGTCGCGGTTCGTGGCTCATGGGGGAAGACCCGACCCGATCGTGAATCATGGAGGTTGGCTCGTGAGCCGGGATCGTGAAGGTCGGATCATGGGGCATAAGAGGCGATCCGATCTGGTGTTGGTGGCCTATCACGATTCGATCCCTGATGCAGTTGAGTGAGAGTTTGTGCACCGGTATCCATCCGATCTGGAGTTGATGTAGGTCGCTGTGCATTTGAAATAGGGAGGGGGTTGCCCCCAAGTGTTGGTGTGGCAGTTCGTGGGCCGTTGGGCTCGACCCTACCCGATCGTGGTGGCCTGCGCGAGCCGCCTTGGTAGCTCCGTCTCCAATGACTTGAATGTTGCTCGGCCTTCCATCCATCCGAGCGAAGAATTGGTTGATCATCTCCTGTTGTTTCTGAAGGATATCGTCTTGCCTTGCCATCTGGGCTTTCAGTTCGGTGAGAACTCCGTCCATCTCTTCTCTGGTCAAGTATGTTGATGGGTCTTCATGGGAGGAAGCCTCCAAGCTTGCCTCATTCCTTGCGCCTTCAGCGTCAGCATCATCAGGATGAACAGAAGTTCTTGTCTTCTTCCTTTTGATTGCCATTTATCCAATAGTCAAATTATGCAAGCAGAAAGTTGAAGTTGTCGTGTGCCCCCTACCTGACGTGCCAAAATGTTAGACCAAAAATTGGCACTAACACGCAAATGCAGATCACATATCACAGAATGCAGATAAAGCAGTAAAAAACAGGGAACACACTATATTTTTATAGTGGTTCGGCTCAAACCAAGCCTACGTCCACTTTATAATTCCTTAAATCCTAAGAAATTACAATTACAACGCCGTCTCACATTCCATGAGACTCAATTACAAGAGTTTATACATGTAATCCACGTGTTAGTTGTGGAGAAAAGAGAAGAATTTGACTGTGGTAAAGTGCAAAGTCCTTGCACTTCAGTAATGGTGGAAGCCGTGAAGAGTTAGAGCCAAAAGATCCTTGAAAATGCCTTCAAATGGTGTATTTATAGCTGTAGGGGTGCTTCTGGGATGATCGGTTCGTGATGGGGTACATGGCAGGCGATCCAGGAAAGTAGGAGCATGAATAGCCTTGAGAACATGTCAAAACAGTGCGCGTATCTGCAGGTCTGAAGGTCGGATCGTGATGGCGGGTCGGATCGTGATGAGACCTTCATGAGCCAAAGTCTGGTTGTGAGCGGTGTTGATATGTGAAGTGGTGACGCAGAGCGGATCGAATCGTAGAGCATGAGTGCGAACCGAGGGGGGCGATCCAATCGTGTGCTTCTTCATTGCTTTATTCAGGAAACTACCAGATTACACCCGCTCACTGAAATGGGTATAACTTTTAAACCGTAAGTCCGATTGAGCCAAACCAAAGATCAAACTGAAGCTAATTCATAGATCTACAAGGGCTCAGCTTCGTAATTGCTGTTTTCGGGCGCAGAAAAGGTCATCGGATAGGAGTTCCAGGCAGTTCTTTGTTGATGACGTGACTTTGACCAAAAAGTGCGTCAACATGTTTTCCCCCCAGAACATATCTTGCTGGTTGAAGGAAGATGTGTTCTGGATCATCCAAGAAATCCATACCTGCAAACAAGAAAAGATATACTATGCGAGAATTATCCCTAGATGGCCTTACTGGAGTAAGACAACCAAGGAAATGCCATGATAGTTTATTTATACTGGACGAATCCAGTTAGGAGCCGGAGCTCATCAACTACGAGCATAGTCCATACTCAAGTTCTTTTGTCACATCCTGACAAGACCGTTTACAGGGCATAATCCATACCCAAAAGTTCAAACTGGGTATAATCCATACCCGATTTCTTTGTCACATCCTGACAAGACCACTTGCCATTCCTAAGTATCATCCATACTTAAAATTCCAAAGTGAGTATAAACTATACTCTGCCATTCCTAAGTACAATCCATACTTAGGATTCCAAAGTGAGTATAAACCATACTCATATCAAGGTGAAGCTATACCTGCCACATCCTGACAAGATAGTCCATCCCTAGGCACAATCCATACCTAGAGTTCCATACTAAGTATAAGCCATACTTTAACCGAGATTGAGGATCTTGCCATATCCTGACAAGATACTGTAGTTCACCAAACATAATCCATGCTTCCTTATTCAATTCAAAATACAAAACCAAAGCAAATCCTGATTGGTTTGACACCAAATGCAGAGCACGTCTTGGGGTTAAATCCTAACCCCGTACGTGGGTACTCCGATCCAACCAATCAAAAAACCTAATGAAAGCAAAAACAAATCTTAAAGCCTAAGAAATGCAGAAAATGAAAGCTGATCTCATCCAGATCAGTTGATGATGAGCTCACGAGAGCTCGATCCAGGGTCATTCCCTCTCTGAGGAGCAAGAGGTGTTGGTTGCTTCACATACTCAGGTAGCACTCCACGTCTGACCCGTTCCTCAATAAGGTCACGAAGATATCTGCAATCATTCGTGTCATGCCCGTCCATATCATGGAATATGCAGTGCTTTCCAGAATCGCGTTCTCTTTGCGATTGCTCCCTCCTAGGAGGCTTTGGGTAGGAGATAGTGCCATTTGTATCCAGATAGATGTCTGAGAATGAGGCATTGAGTTCAGTATACTTTTCATATCTGGGCCATCTCCGGGGCTGAGTGTTGCGATCATTCTTGACAGTAGCTTTTCCCTTGCCATTTCCGAAACCAGACGATTCTTCGTCTTTAAGCATGTTGAGATCGAGAACTTTCTTCTCAGAATTTGCATCTTCTTCCCGCAAAAATCTATCTGCTTCGAGGTAGAATTCGTTGAGATTTCGCGGTGGATCCCGGTTCAAAGATTTTTTGAACTCATAGCAATCTAAAACGCCGGATACTGCTGCCATTAGTACCATCGATTGTTCAGGTCGGTCAACTGATGCTGCTGCAACATTGAATCTTTCTAGGAATGAACGCGGAGTTTCTCTAGGCCTCTGCTTGATTGTAGTGAGTGACATGACATTCTTGGGTCTAGCGATGTGGACCCGAAATTGTTCAAGGAAGCGAGTGACCAACATATTCCAGCTGCTGATCGATTCCGTTTCGAGCTGTCGAATCTGCATGGCTACTGTATCAGTCAGAAAGAGGGGAAAACATTTAGCCATGACATTTTCCGATGCCGATTGAAATTCCATGTGCCGTCTGTAGCGCATCAGGTGCACGGTAGGATCTGTCCTGCTATTGTAGGGCTCCCGTTGTGGAAGTTTGAAATCCAGGGGATTGCATGAATTCCTGATTTCTGGTGGGAACGGATTGTGATTGACGTCATCCACGTCGTTCTGTTTAGTGTGGCCTCTTAAGAGGCGTTGAATCAGATCTGCTAGCCGATTTCTTTCAAAAAGTTGTTGCAAGTTGCCAAGATCAAAGCTGGTGCCCCTAGCGTTGAATGCAGGAGAGAACGGAAGCTGCTGGTGAGCTGTTGCGAGCGGATCGCGGGTCGCCGTTCGTGGCTCATGGGGCGCGACCCGACCCGATCGTGAATCGTGGAGGTTGGCTCGTGAGCCGGGATTGTGATGGCCGGATCGTGGGGCATGAGAGGCGATCCGATCTGGTGCTGGTGGCCTATCACGATCCGATCCCTGATGCAGTTGAGTGAGAGTTTGAGCACCGGTATCCATCCGATCTGAAGTTGATGTAGGTCGCTGTGCATTTGCAATAGGGAGGGGGTTGCCCCCAAGTGTTGGGGCTGGCGGTTCGTGGGTCGCTGGGCTCGACCCGACCCGATCGTGATGGCCTGCGTGAGCCGCCTCGGTAGCTCCGTCTCCAATGACTTGAATGTTGCTCGGCCTTCCATCCATCCGAGCGAAGAATTGGTTGATCATCTCCTGTTGTTTCTGAAGGATATCATCTTGCCTTGCCATCTGGGCTTTCAGTTCAGTGAGAACTCCGTCCATCTCTTCTCTGGTCAAGTATGCTGATGGGTCTTCATGGGAGGAAGCCTCCAAGCTTTCCTCATTCCTTGCGCCATCAGCGTCAGCATCATCAGGATGAACAGAAGTTCCTGTCTTCTTCCTTTTGATTTCCATTTATCCAATAGCCAAATTATCCAAGCAGAAAGTTGAAGTTGTCGTGTGCCCCCCACCTGGCGCGCCAAAATGTTAGACCAAAAATTGGCACTAACACCCTAATGTAGATCACATATCACAGAATGAAGATAAAACAGTAAAAAACAGGGAACACACGATATTTTTATAGTGGTTCGGCTCAAACAAAGCCTATGTCCACTTTATAATTCCTTAAATCCTAAGAAATTACAATTACAATGCTGTCTCACAATCCGTGAGACTCAATTATAAGAGTTTATACACGTAATCCACGTGTTAATTGTGGAGAAAAGAATTTGACTGTGGTAAAGTGCAAAGTCCTTGCACTTCAGTAATGGTGGAAGCCGTGAAGAGTTAGAGCCAAAAGATCATTGAAAATTCCTTCAAATGGTGTATTTATAGCTGTAGGAGAGCTTCTGGGATGATCGGTTCGTGATGGGGTACATGGCAGGCGATCCAGGAAAGTAGGAGCATGAATAGCCTTGAGAACAGGTCAAAACAGTGCGCGTATCTGCAGGTCTGAAGGTCGGATCGTGATGGCGGGTCGGATCGTGATGAGACCTTCACGAGCCAAGGTCTGGTTGTGAGCGGTATTGAGATGTGAATTGGTGACGCAGAGCGGATCGGATCGTGGCACATGAGTGCGAACCGAGGGGTGCGATCTGATCATGTGCTACTTCGTTGCTTTATCCAGGAAACTGCCAGATTACACCCGCTCACGGAAATGGGCATAACTTTTAAACCGTACGTCCATTGAGCCAAACCAAAGCTCAAACTAAAGTTAATTCAGAGATCTACAAGAGCTCAGCTCCGTAATTGCTGTTTTCGGGCCCAGAAAAGGTCATCTGATAGGAGTTCCGGGCAGTTCTTTGTTGATGATGCGACTTTGACAAAAAGTGCGTCAACACTAAGAAAACAAATATGTAAGTGACATGAAACTCACAGTGGGTCTTGATAATGAAGAGAATAAACCTCTTATATATAACATTATGTCATAGAAAAAGTCCAATCCGAGTTGCATGTATGCAAGTCCTGATATTGCCTCTGTTTGATCCAGTCCTCAGCGGCATTCCCTCATTATATGCTTATATTTTTAGAATAGATTTATAGAGGGAGAGGGTATGAAGAAATGGTGTAAATCAGAATGGGAGAAGCCACATATTTACAGACTCACAGTGTCAACCTCGACCTTTAGATCTTATGGTGTTAATCTTGACCGTACCAGTAATGTTGAGTCAGCCATGAACATAGTCCAGAAATTGTCCAAATTAGAAGTACGAATCCACCCAGATCTGTTGTGGGTCAAGCCACCTACCCGCTGGGTCGACCCAGGCCGAGTGTGGGTTGTCCGACAAAGGTCCTGGTTCCAACTTTGGTTTCTTGCTTCGTTCGTTCAAAATTTCTGGATTTATTTTTATTTTATATTTACATATAAACTACTTATATGTGTACGAACTTCTAATGCCCATAACTACTTCGTACATTATCCGTTTTACGCAAACTTGGGGTCTATCTGAACCAGAATTCTGAGAGGAACACAATGGTAATGCCGATTCTACTTATTTTTGAATATTTTATTAAGTTATTCCCAATATATTATCTTTAAGCATGGTTATAGTGTATTAAATTTTGGGGTGTTACATTCTCCCCTACTTAAAGGATTTCGTCCCCGAAATCTCCAAGTTAAGAAGAATGTTACCGTCTTAACATCCACCTACAACCATCTACTCATCCATCATCCATAGGCATCCACTGTCCTTAAGAAATTTCAAATGCTTGTATGAATATATATGTAGAAGTGTTGTGTGTATATGTCCTTACACTAATGTGAAAATCAGGTGATCGACTGATTCAGTTGGTCTCCTTGATGCAATATATGTTTTTACCATGAGTCCAAAATATACGTGAACAATCCTAGTATTACATATAAATTCTATATATGTGCACAATCATTCATCCAAGTGCAACATCCATATGATGATTCACCCATTTCCATCCATATAAAATTAAAATGTACACACATCCATATGCAATATGTAAGTGATTGAGCCAATCTAGTGCCTAGCACTACACCATACAACCCATTTTATAACACTTTTTCCGTCTCAATCCCTAACGGTTATATCCCGTTACAAAGTCCTAACGGTTATTACCATTATAAAGCATTATCACCTTTATAACCGTGATGAGCTTTGATAAATACGGCACCGCACGGGGTAGCTTTGTAATTTTATATTTTACCATTAAACCTTAATTCTAAATGTTTTCACGCTTTTTCACGCTTCATTCTTCAGATCCATCCACACCCCTAATTCATTCAACCATCGCCACAAACTAGTTCACCACAATCTGGTCATCTAACCTTACCGACATGACCTTTGATATAACTTACATCACCAGAGCTGCACCTAGCGAGAATCTCGTATCAATTCCTCCTTCGACTTCACCTCTAGGGTTACTGCATCCGCCACTATAAGGTAATTTAAAAAAATAATTGAAACGCGATTTATACCAAAATAGTTGACAAAACATGAAAAGTTTAGCCGCTATGTTAATTATATTCAGTGAATTTATTTACATTCGCATGATTTTTATCCAAGTGTTTATAATTCTCAATTTTTGTTCAAAGAAAGTGCTAATCTGGATTCCCACTTTTCTAATCTCAATTCCGTCATTTTCTTGGAAGATTATCCAGATCTGAAGGAGTATAGGTTCTAGGGTCTAAGACAGGAGACCCAAATGCCTTAGCTTTGTAATGACCTTGTTTCCATATGAGGCTTCTCACTACTAAAGGTTGGTATACATAAGATCGATCTTTCCTCATTCATAAGGAAAGCTTGTGGTCCACGGTCGGCAAAGAGAATAGCCTAGCTCCACTGCTGTGTTTTTGCAGATATAAAGAACGCAACCTTTCATCAACAGTCCATCAATTTCTCTAAGGTACTCTTTCCATGTTATTATTCTGCCTTCTATTTTTGTATTTTATGCTAGTTAGTTAAATTCTAAGTTTTTTTGATAGCACATACCTGCTAGGCTTGACAACTTTACTTACCGTCCTTCAATTTTATTGTCAACACTATCTATACCGTAGGAGCATTGTTTGATGATCAGCTATATTTTAATCAAACATGAATAAATCTCTTATAAAGAATGTTAAATTAGCTATTCCGATAATTTAAAATAACATGCCTTACAGAATTTCATAGTATCGTTGTTTCATATATACAATACAAACAAGTTATTTCACTATTCAAACATTTCACAGTATCTTGTAGTTTCAAAGTTTAAGACTGTTATACACATATGTGCACCATATCATGTGATACACCATGCTTGGGGTATTCTTATAGCATTATCTTATGCGAAGATCAAACAGAACATCATTTAGGATGCTTAATATGTGACTTGGCCATACTGTTACATATTTAGGGGATTATAGTATTGATTTACTGCCTCATCAAGTTGCCAAGTATCACAGTTCAAGTGAAATGCGTGGAATTAGTGCTAAATGTTTAACTTCTGTTCGCTCAATGCAACCTCGCAATCTCTGCCATGGATTGTCAAACATCCACTATGAATGGCGGCACTCTTGTTTTCCTCGATGGCATTCTTCACACTCCTAGGAGAAGAGCATTACTTCGGATTTATTTAGGTAACCTAACATATATTTATTCATGGCTTTTTTAAATATATATATTTATAAGTTATGCAACGACAAAGTCAATTATGTTGGACTAATTAATTTAAAGTAAAAGGTTTACTTTGTTTTCTTTCTCTTTTTTCCCTTTTAATTTAATGTGTTACTACTTACGGATACGCGCCCATGTTCAGTTCAAAAAATGTGTATCTTGATTGCAATCAACACGGTATTTAATGTACAAAAATGATTGAGTTTCTCATATATTTCAGTTGTAAACATAACATCGGTTTGATTTATGTGAAAGGATATACATTCAAAAAGGAATGCACAAAGCTAATGAAACACCCCACCTCCGTTAGGGTCACTCACAAAGGGAATGCCCTAATTTTGGTGGAGGTTTTTAAGTATAAGTCACAGATAAACACAAGACAGATATAAACACATAAATTTTAAATAGCGGAAAACCATAGACTTTTATTTCATAGATACGTGTTCATACAAAACACTTCCATAATTGTCTCATAATACATCCAAGAAAAAGAAACATTACATCCTCAATACTGTCTTGAATATTAAAGAAGCATAAAACATAATTAAAGTAACAAAATCCCCATAGTGATATCCAAAGCCATGATCCAAGCAAAAGAGATCCAAACCATACATCTACGATCTTGAAACTTGCAAAGAGTCTGACTAAGCTGGGTTGTTTCCTCCATGTGGACCTGGGGGGGGACGAAAGAAAAGAAGACGAAAAGAAAAATAGAGTCAGACATAAAGCCTGAGTAAATCTAGTGACTCTTCATTATGTGAATAAGAAAATGGGCATGATAGATATAAACTGAAAACAGGAAAGTATCATAGCTAAGGGAGTGTAGTCTAGAATCGAATATACTATCGCACCCACACTATACCTCTGCACCCACTAGAACTATTTCTAACTGGCACCCCATGCTGAGGGTGAAGTGATCCTTTTAGTTTTTCTAAAGATCGGCTCCTACTCGCACATGTGTCTTACGGCTCCCCCAAGAAGTGTAGATACCTATGCTGGTCCCACCATGGGGTGTATCAAGAACCATGGTGGCGGCCCTGACACAATTTCTAGAAGCCATAGATTATACTACTGGTGCCCCCAGTGACCTGTTTGTCTGCTCCGGAGTGTGTGCACGCCCGCACCCCGTTAGAACCCACACTGTGCACAAACATTGCCGTTATTGATCGCTTACAATCAGCCCAGTAATCATGCCCCACCCTGCCTAGTTTCAGAGTACCATGATACCTAAATTGGGTTACGGCTGAAACGGGTCCCTCGTTACTATGGTTTTCTAGTCAAACATGTTAAGTGGTTAAGTGTCTGCATTTACCTAACCTCACCCATCAATTCTTGTTAACATGTTGAATTTGGTTAAGTGTTTTCAGTTGACTTAACCCTACCATTTGTCCTTAGCCTCTTAAAGCACCGACCACTCACGTTAGACAGATATCGCTACGGTTACTGGATGTGCCGGTTGGTTCTGGGCAGGTTTACACCGTAGCTCAGTCTAACCTCGGGTCCTTATTGGGCTCAATGCTTAACCACCCACATTGGATAGGTATTGTTGTGACAACTGGACAGCCGGGCGGGTCCGGGCAGGTTTACGTCACAACTCAATCCAACCTCGGATTAAGCATATCGTATCTTCTAAATTTACATTTCACAATTCAATTTTATATGTAAATGTCATGTCCTTTATTTTTGGGTATAACAATTCATACCGCTAAAATGTCACAGTCGTTGGCATGTGCCAAACATGCCAACACTTATATTTTTATCATGTTTTACACCCAACGCTATTACCCCCGTTTGTACGTTCGCAACGTTATAACTAATGTTGGGCTCGACACAATTCAGCCCAACTTTATAAACGTGAAAAAAAAGGATCAAGAACATGTAATATTTTACAATACATAAAGGTGTGTAGCGCATGAACTTGCAAATTTGCGATTCAACTAACTTAAACATTGGGTCATGTGAACTTGCATTCAAATAAGCTTATAACTAATTAGGTGTCACATGAAATGGCATAACTTTTGATTTGCCTAGATGTGAGTTTAAACATATATAACTAGGCATAATGTCAAACACCAAACTAGCATGTTACATGTTCATAAAATATCCACTTTTTGACATAACACAAAGGTGTAAACTACCTTTAAATTTAGAAGTCTATTTTAACATGAAACGTGCATAGTTTATGTAACCCAAACGATGCTTAACATAGATCCAATTATTCTTGCAATGAACATGAGATCTATACATAGGTTTTTGGATCATGAAGGAAACCTAGAACATGTTTACATAAGTTTTAATTCAGACTTAAAGGATGTACATAGTCCATACTATCACATAAACATAAAGGGATCAAATCCTAGTTTTTTCCACAAACTTGCAAGTACTATCATTTTCATATACAATTATCCAATAGGCTTGCATAAATCAGTTCATGCCATAATTATCAATACACAAATCATTACAAAATCATTACAGTACACATAATTTACATCAATATTAAATAACACAATTCTGCTTTCATTACATCGAATCATGTCACAGTTTTTATTCATATTCTAAAAGATCACTATACTTACAATGTGTGATGAAATCTTGTTTTCTGATTTCTGTATTCTGATTTGGAGATGCTCTCCTTTGGGTAGCAAAGTTGCGTCGAATAATTTGATTAGCTTTTGTTTTCTTCTTAATTTGATTCGTCTCTAAGCTCCTCTCTCTTGACCGCTACGCTCAATTCCTTCCCGGCAGCATGACGACTCTAATTGTGTGAATTTTAGTTGAGACTTAGGGTGTATTTATAGAGTTTCAAATTGTTTTAGAGTCGTCGGATGAAGACAGGAGGAATCTAGACCATACAAAGTCCAAAGAGCCAATCAAGAGGTGACACGTCAGACTGAATGACACATCGAGCCACAGAAATTCGAGCCAGACCCAACCAAACAGGCCGACCAGGAAGGTCGACACTCAGGTCGACTCTATGGTCGACCTGGGGGTGACCAGGTCGACAGCCCAGTCGACTCTGCGGTCGACCTGGTCGCTAGGCGGGAATTTTCCCGCCCAGCCCAGTTTGAGTTTAAATTTCGAATTTTGGATTCGAAACTGAGCTGTTTGAATTTTAAATTTTATTCTGAAACTTACGAAGGTCATAACTCCTTCATATGGTGTCCGATTCACGCAAACTCGGACTCTATCTCAAGCAGAATTCCGAGACGAACGCAATGGCGTAACCCGTTTCCCTTAATTCTTTCATTTAGAATTAATTATACTTTAATTTAGAAAGTTTAACGTTATAGAATTTACGGGGTGTTACATTCTCCCCCTCTTAAAAGGATTTCATCCCCGAAATCTTCAAGTTAGGAAGAATGTATATCCTATCATCCAATCGTCCATCTACTCAACCAACAAACACAGGTGTCCATTGTCCTTAAAGACTTCTAATGCTTCATGATCATATGCACAGTGTGTGTACATGTCCTTATCTAATGCAGAAATCAGGCGGTCAGCTGATTCAGTTGACCTCCTAAATGCGAATCATGTAAGTGTCATGAATCCATTTTGTATGCAAAATTTTCCTACTCATAATTCTACATGAGTGCTCGACTATTCATACAAATGCGACAACCATATGACAGCATATCAAGTTTCAACCACGTACAAATGAGAATACATATATGCATATGCGATATGAAGTGACTGAGCCGATCTAAAACCTAGGGTGTGTGTGTATATGCATCCACGAGCAACCACTAGCAATCACTTGCAACCACTTGCAGCCATCATCCATAACATGTTTTCAAATACATGTTTGCATCCATTTGTTTTCTACCTAAGGATTTAGGAAAAGGACCGAGGAGATATACCTAAAAAGATAGATAAAGCATAACTTAAGGAAAAAGAGAGATCAAAGATGTACCCTCAAAAAGAAAAGGGTAGGTAGCGCGTATTCTGTCCTCATTTTCCCAAGTCGCGTCTTCCTCAGCGTCGCTCCACTGAACTTTGACGAGCTTGACTTCGCGGTTGCATAGCTTTTTCACTTCAGTTCCTAAGATGCGAGTTGAAACTCTCCTTACAGTTGCTTCACGTTCCACTACGGCTTCTTCTAGAATGCTAGGCTCTACCACTGCTGCAGAATCATGTAAACACTTCCGGAGGTGAGAAACATGAAAGACGTTGTGAACTCCGGCCAGTCTCTCGGGTAGCTCTAATCTATAGGCCATCTTCCCAACCTTCTCGATGATAGGAAACAACCCTACAAATATGGGTGCTAGCTTCCCAGTGGATCCAAAGCGAACGACGTTCCTTAAAGGAGATATCTTAAGGAAAACCCTGTCCCCAACCTTGAACTCAAGATCAGTTCTTCTCTTATCTGCGTAGGATTTTTGTCTATCTTGGGCTGTTTTCATCCTTCTTCGTATTAAGTCCACTTTCTCTGAGGTCTCTCTGATCATGTCTGGTCCAAGAATAAGCTTAACTGTTGACTCCCACCAACAAGTTAGTGATTTGCACGGTCTTCCATACAAGGCTTCGAATGGTGCCATGCCTATGGTAGCTTGGTAGTTGTTGTTGTAGGCAAATTCCACTAAAGGAAGGTGATCCTCCCATGTCCCTCCAAAGTCAAGAACCCAAAGTCTTAAAAGATCCTCTAAAACTCTATTCACCCTTTCCGTCTGGCCATCGGTTTGGGGGTGATAGGCCATGCTCAAACATAACTGTGTGCCTACAGCTTCTTGCAGACTCCGCCAAAACTCGCTTGTGAAGATAGGGTCTCGGTCACTAACAATGCTGGAGGGTATCCCATGGAGTCGAACTATCTCCTTAATGTAAAGAGACGCTAAAGATGAGGCAGTCCTTCTACTCTTGACAGGTAAAAAGTGGGCGCTTTTTGTAAGCCTATCCATTATTACCCAAATGCTAGTATTCCCCCTTCTAGACCTAGGCATCCCATCAACGAAGTCCATCGAAATGCTATCCCACTTCCACTGTGGGACCTCTAGGGGATGAAGCAGTCCTACAGGCTTTTTCTGTTCCGCCTTGGCCTGTTGGCATATCATACATTTAGAAACAAAATCTTCCACATCCTTCTTCATGTCGTTCCAAAAGAAAACTCTCTTTATGTCCTTGTACATTTTGTCTCCGCCTGGGTATATTGTCATCTTGGAATGATGTGCCTCCTCAAGAACCTTCTTTACCAACTCCCTTGCTTGTGGGACGCATAGTCTTCCATCGCGTCTGAGCCAACCTTTATCATCGATAGAGTATCTGTTGAGGTGACTAGAAGTCTCACCCCTAATTAGCTTATCAAGTACTTTAACTAGCTGAGGGTCTTCACGTTGTGCAGTCCCTATTGTATCCAAAAGAGTGGGGCGCACTTCGAGAGATGCTAACAAACCTGGTACGAAATCAGAGGAGGGCCTAAAGTTAAAACTGGCTATATACTTTAGGCTTTGCCTTTCTACAAAGAGTGGGCTTAGGGTCAGCTTCTTTCTACTCAAGGCGTCTGCTACTACATTGCCCTTGCCTGGAGTATAGGAAATCTCGAAGTCATACGAGGCAAGAAACTCCATCCTTCTCTGTTGCCTCAAGTTAAGATCTTTCTGCGAGAAAAGGTATTTCAACGATTTATGGTCAGTGTAAAGTTCGAACTTCTCACCTAGGAGATAATGGCGCCAAGACTTAAGTGCAAAGACGATGGCGGCTAACTCAAGATCGTGGGTTGGGTAGTTCTTTTCATGAACTTTCAATTGCCTTCCACCATAATCTACTACCCTTCCTTCTTGCATCAAAACAGTGCCTAGCCCCGTCCTGCATGCATCCGTGTAAACTGTGAACATCTTGCTTCCATCTGGCAGAGTCAGAACTGGGGCTGTTGTAAGAGCCCTTTTCAAGCGTTGGAAAGCAAACTCGCAATCCAAGTCCCAAGCGAACGTCAGATTCTTCTTTGTTAGCCTTGTGAGTGGAGCTGAGATTTTTGCAAAATCCCTAATGAACTTACGGTAGAAACCTGCTAGCCCTACAAAACTTCGGACTTCAGTTGCATTTCTTGGTGCCTTCCAGTCTTGCACCGCAACTACTTTCGCGTGGTCCACGGCCAACCCTTCTTTGGATACTACATGCCCAAGAAATCTTACTTCTTCCCTCCAAAAGTGGCATTTGGAAAATTTTTCCTTTAGTTGATGTCCTCAGAGAGTCTCCATGATTTCTTTCAGATGTTGAGCAAGCTCTTCCTCATTCTTTGAGAAGATCAAAATATCGTCCATGAAGACAACCACAAACTTGTTGATGAATTCTCTGAACACTCTGCTCATTAGGTCTACGAAATAAGCGGGCGCGTTTGTCATGCCGAAAGGCATGACAAGCCACTCGAAGAAACTGTCTGGAGTTCTGAACGCCGTTTTATCAATGCTATCTTCAGCTACTCTTAGCTGATGGAACCCAGTTGCCAAATCAAGTTGGGAGAAAACCGACGCACCTACAAGCTGATCAAACAAATCGTCGATTCGGGGAAGAGGGTGCCTATTTTTCTTGGTCAATTTGTTTAACTCCCTATAGTCAACGCAAAGCCGAAGTGAACCGTCTGCTTTGGTTGCGAACACCACTGGAGCACCCCATTCCGAAATGCTCCGTCTAATGAACCCCTTTTCGAGGAGTTCTTTAACCTTCTTACTGAGCTCCTTTCTTTCCTTTGGAGCCATGTATCTGAAAGGTAAAGCTACGGGCTTTGCATTATCCAGAAGATATATGCGGAAGTCTATTTCCCGCTTCGGAGGTAAGCCTTTCACCTCCTCAAAGACATCCGGATATTCCCGGAGTATCTAACCGACTGCAAATTCTCAACAGAAGCTTCAAGCGACTCTAAATAACTAAGCAAAACAGCATTCAAAGGATTACAGGAAATTTCTAGAGTGTTACCAAGCCGAGTCAAGAGTCTAACTAATCTTTTCTCACAATCAAGAATGGCACCATTACTGGATAACCAATCCATGCTTAGGATCAAACCATGTCCCGAGAAGCCCAAAACAAAGGCATTACAACTAAACTCAACGCTGAGAATAGAGATTTTCAAACCCAAACAAACCGTTGACAAGTAAGCGGAACCCCCAATTGGATTTGAAACTACTAGGGGATCCTCTACCGTACTAGTGTCTAGATGCAGAGATTCTACTAAAGCAGATGAAATAAAGGAGTGTGATGCGCCAGAATCAAAAAGTGTGCGAACTGGATGATCATAAAGATAGACTACACTTTCTACAGAAATATTACTACCTCATTCCTGTGGAGGTGCCACTAGTGCATGAACCTGACCCCCTGAAGTGGATCCGGCTTTCTGTCCCTGCCCTTTCTTCTTTGGGCAGTCCTTAGCTTGGTGCCCAGTCTCCCCGCAATGGAAGCAACCACCCATCTTCGCCTTCTTCTTTTGGTAGTCTTTCTCTATGTGTCTAACTATGCCACAGAAATTGCACTTTCTCCTCTCACGGGACTTTTTGTTCTTCCCTCCTTTCTTGAAGTCTGTTTTCTTAGGCTGTAAACCCTCTTTCTTTTCTTCCACTTTAGTCTCTTTCTTGCCCTTGTCTTCCTCGTGTAGCAACGCCATGTCTACCAAGCTTTCATAAGTTGCTCCTGTGGATACGTGGGTCATAGCAAGGCTGTTAGAGGTTCATTCAGACCTTTGACGAAGAGAAGCGCCTTCTTGTGTTGGGTATTTACTAAGTCCAGCCCAAATCGAGCCAGCTGATTAAACAGATTGACGTACTCCCTGATCGTCATGCTCCCTTGTTTAAGAGTTAGGAACTTCTCAATTTGCAGGCTTCTTTCAGCTTGGGAAAGGAATTTCATCTCAAACCTTGTCCTGAAATCTTCCCATGTTTCTACTGCCCTCTGAGCATTAGTGATCTCCCACCAATAGGAAGCTTCATCTTTAAGTAACCACACTGCTAGCTGTATCTTTTGCCTGTCATCAACTCCGAAGATGTCAAACAGATACTCGGTCTCCTTTAGCCAGTTTCTTGCTTCTACAAATAATTCTATCCTATGAAAGTCTTTTCCACCCATAGACTTGAAGTCTCTACATGTTTTTGCGAAGGCATTTCCACGAGGAGGAGCAGGAGGAGGAGGAGGAACCGCTGCCACTGGAGGAGGAATGTCTGCTGGGCCCGCTCCATTGGCCCTTGCTTCTAAGTACCTCCTAAACCAGCCGGGTATTGGTACTCCCTCAGGAAGGTTAAGGTCTCCAGACATGCTAAAACAGAAAGGAAAGATTCAAAACGAAGGATAGAGAGAGATAGTGTACATGGCTTGGGGGGAGTATGCCTTTTTAAAATATAACACTTTTTCTTAAAAAAAATGCTCCTTTAAACTTTCTTTTGAAAACAATTTCAAAGACTTTAATCTTATCTGGCAAACCTATGCTCTGATACCAAGTGAAACACCCCACCTCCGTTAGGGTCACTCACAAAGGGAATGCCCTAATTTTGGTGGAGGTTTTTAAGTATAAGTCACAGATAAACACAAGACAAATATAAACACATAAATTTTAAACAGCGGAAAACCACAGACTTTTATTTCATAGATACGTGTTCATACAAAACACTTCCATAATTGTCTCATAATACTTACAAGAAAAAGAAACATTACATCCTCAATACTGTCTTGAATATTAAAGAAGCATAAAACATAATTAAAGTAACAAAATCCCCATAGTGATATCCAAAGCCATGATCCAAGCAAAAGAGATCCAAACCATACATCTACGATCTTGAAACTTGTAAAGAGTCTGACTAAGCTGGGTTGTTTCCTCCCTGTGGACCTGGAGGGGGGGGGGGAAACGAAAGAAAAGAAGACGAAAAGAAAAATAGAGTCAGACATAAAGCCTGAGTAAATCTAGTGACTCTTCAGTATGTGAATAAGAAAAAGGGCATGATAGATATAAACTGAAAACAGGAAAGTATCATAGCTAAGGGAGTGTAGTCTAGAATCGAATATACTATCGCACCCACACTATATCTCTGCACCAACTAGAAATATTTCTAACTGGCACCCCATGCTGAGGGTGAAGTGATCCTTTTAGTTTTTCTAAAGATTGGATCCTACTCGCACATGTGTCTTACGGCTCCCCCAAAAAGTGTAGATACCTATGCTGGTCCCACCATGGGGTGTATCAAGACCCATGGTGGCGGCCCTGTCACAATTTCTAAAAGGCATAGGTTATACTACTGGTGCCCCCAGTGCCCTGTTTGTCTGCTCCGGAGTGTGTGCACGCCCGCACCCCGTTAGAACCCACACTGTGCACCAACATTGCCGTTATTGACCGCTTACAATCAGCCCAGTAATCGTGCCCCACCCTGCCTAGTTTCAGGGTAACATGATACCTAAATTGGGTTGCTGCTGAAATGGGTCCCTCGTTACTAGGGTTTTCTAGTCAAACATGTTAAGTGGTTAAGTGTCTGCATTTACCTAACCTCACCCATCAATTCTTGTTAACATGTTGAATTTGGTTAAGTGTTTTTAGTTGACTTAACCCTACCATCTGTCCTTAGCCTCTTAAAGCACCGACCACTCACATTAGACATATATCGCTACGGTTACTGGATGTGCCGGTTGGTTCCGGGCAGGTTTACACCGTAGCTCAGTCTAACCTCGGGTCCTTATTGGGATCAATGCTTAACCACCCACATTGGATAGGTATTGTTGTGACAACTGGACAGCCGGGCGGGTCCGGGCAGTTTTACGTCACAACTCAATCCAACTTCGGATTAAGCATATCGTATTTTCTAAATTTACATTTCACAATTCAATTTTATATGTAAATGTCATGTCCTTTATTTTTGGGTATAACGATTCATACCGCTAAAATGTCACAGTCGTTGGCATGTGTCAAACATGCCAACACTTATATTTTTATCTTGTTTTACATCCAACGCTATTACCCCCGTTTGTACGTTCGCAACGTTATAACTAATTTTGGGCTCGACACAATTCAGCCCAACTTTATAAACATGAAAAAAAAGGAAATCAAGAACATGTAATATTTTACAATACATAAAGGTGTGTAGCGCATGAACTTGCAAATTAGTGATTCAACTAACATAAACATTGGGTCATGTGAACTTGCATTCAAATAGGCATATAACTAAATAGGTGTCACATGAAATGGCATAACTTTTGATTTGCCTAGATGTAAGTTTAAACATATATAACTAGGCATAATGTCAAACACCAAACTAGCCTGTTACATGTTCATAAAATGTCCACTTTTTGACATAACACAAAGGTGTAAACTACCTTTAAATTTAGAAGTCTATTTTAACATGAAACATGCATAGTTTATGTAACCCAAACGATGCTTAACATAGATCCAATTATTCTTGCAATGAACATGAGATGTATACATAGTTTTTTGGATCATGAAGGAAACCCAGAACATGTTTACATAAGTCTTAATTCAGACTTAAAGGATGTACATAGTCCATACTATCACATAAACATAAAGGGATCAAATCCTAGTTTTTGCCACAAACTTGCAAGTACTATCATTTTCATATACAATTGTCCAATAGGCTTGCATAAATCAGTCATGCCACAATTGTCAATACACAAATCATTACAGTACATAGAATTTACATCAATATTAAATAACACAATTCTGCTTCCATTATATCGAATCATGTCACGGTTTTTATTCATATTCTGAAAGATCACTATACTTACAACGTGTGATGAAATCTTGTTTTCTGATTTCTGTATTCTGATTTGGAGATGCTCTCCTTTGGGTATCAAAGTTGCGTTGAATAATTTGATTAGCTTTAGTTTTCTTCTTAATTTGATTCGTCTCTAAGCTCCTCTCTCTTGACGGCTACGCTCAATTCCTTCCCGGCAACATGACGACTCCAATTGTGTGAATTTTAGTTGAGACTTAGGGTGTATTTATAGAGTTTCAAATTGTTTTAGAGTCGTCGGATGAAGACAGGAGGAATCTAGACCATACACGGTCCAAAGAGCCAATCAAGAGGTGACACATCAGCCTGAAAGACACATCGAGCCACAGAAATTCGAGCCAGAGCCAGACCCAACCAAACAGGCCGACCAGGCAGGTCGACACTTAGGTCGACTCTATGGTCGACCTGGGGGTGACCAGGTCGACTGCCCAGTCGACTCTGTGGTCAACTTGGTCGCTGGGCGGGAATTTTCCCGCCCCGCCCAGTTTGAGTTTAAATTTCGAATTTTGGATTCGAAACTGAGCTGTTTGAATTTTAAATTTTATTCTGAAACTTCCGAAGGTCATAACTCCTTCATACGGAGTCCGATTCACGCAAACTCGGACTCTATCTCAAGAAGAATTCTGAGACAAACGCAACGGCGTAACCCGTTTTCCTTAATTCTTTCATTTAGAATTAATTATACTTTAATTTAGAAAGTTTAATGTTATAGAATTTATGGGGTGTTACAGCTAACCTCTACATATTTTTTGAGAATTTAGAACAAATGCTTTTGAATATAACTTGAAACCAGTTTTCTATGCTAAATTAAGTGTTTAAGTATCATTTTTCTTTGAGGCAACGAGCCTGTTTCAGGAGCATGTTTCTCATGTATGTGAAAGTGAAATCAGACTTCAGTTGTAAATATAACATCACTTTGATTTAGGACACTAAATCTAGCTTTTTTATATTCTCAATACAAATTATGACAACGGTCTAGTCTCAAGCATACGTTGCTGAAAATGGAATCATATCAGGCCTCAAGGTTATTATATAATGATTTTTGAGGGATTACTCAGATATATAGGAAAAATGAAGTGAATGCATTTTAAAATAATTTGCTATCAACAGCAGCAAAATATTATTCGATTTCGATAACACTAGCATAAATAGTGGTCTAACTATGTTATTTTGTTCCCAGACTGATCCAAATATGTTACCATTTTTCAAGTGACTTAAACTAATGCCAATTCAGCTTTATTGATAGTTGTATAACTCATGTTGGGATTTCGAAATCAATTGACACGAAACGCTAATGCGTTGACATGAAAATAATTAATATTAATAATCAAGTTCATTAAATGAACATGCAAACATCATTACTTGCCATAATCATGCCAATTTTGATGCTAGTATTGATAGCCCAACATCTGCAATTTTACTCATGTAATTTTTGTTTAACAATATATTTCTAGTTTTTAGATCGCGACGGACCATAATCATGAGCAGTGAAAGCGAACATGGTCTGCATTCTATTAAATTACACTGGTAGCACTGTTTTAGACCATCAAATCTTGTAGTCCGAATATTTGATTTGCGTTATATTTCTTCAACGTTTCTTTTTTGACGCTGTCAGTCTAAACTTTTTGCTTTTTTAGACCAGCAAATCTTGTAGTCCGAACAAGAATGTATGTAGAATAGATGCATGTGAAAAACTGTAAATATAAGATTAGGATATTGCATATGAAGCTATAAAAATTAACTAAGTTAACTTAGTTTTATAAAGTTAAATAAGTTTATAAAAATAATAAATTAACCAAGTTTACAATAATAATAAATTAATTAAGTCTGAGATGTTTATGAGTTTGAGGTAATTTATAAAAGTGAACTAAATTAAAAGAGTTTCACTACAAACAATAGGAATAGCTGGGGCGTTTGATGAGAGCCCTTAATACTTGCAGTAGAGGCCAAATATATTTTTATTACGCCTGCAAAACTATGAGAAGCGGATTAAAAAAGGACCCAAAAAAAGCTGCCTCAAATAATATATGTAGGCGTTTAATGTTTTAAATCCGCTGCTATAGACAAGTCTATGCTGACTTGTAAATGTCTGTGCAGGCTTATAATTCGGCCTTAAATAATTGCACTACAGACGAAAAGAAATGCCTGCAATGCCTTTCAAAACGTTTTACAGCAAAGGCAAACAAAAGCGCCTGCATAGCTTAAAGAAATGCCTGCAATGCTTTTCACAACGTTTTACAATAAAGGCAAACAAGCCTGCATAGCTTACCATATTATATCACATCACATGCACAATATTACTGCACATTTATAATTAAGACCATAAAAAGGCACACACATTTCATGCAACAGCAGCAAACATAACTTGAATTGCTAGCTCACAAGCTGGACATTACTTACAACTATAATATGACAACTAAATTCAAAAACAGTGAACAGGCTACAGTTATTCAACACAATAAACATGACATTTCAAAAATTAACCACTGCAAAACTAAATTAAGTGACAGGAATTTAAAAGGAGAACTCTTATATGGAACTGAAAAGGAATATTGTCAGGTCAAAGAAATGTAAAACAATTTATGCAAAAAGAGTAACAAAAGACTGTACCATCTAAACTAGATACAGCAACATCATGCATGGACTAGAACAGAGTGTTCTTATTGATACATGGAACCAAACTTGAAAAGAAAACATGCTACATATAGTGAACTTTGAAGACCAATTACTTATCTGGAGTGGAACCTCGAACCATGAACTGTAAAAAATCCATATCATTAAGGGTTGAGGTAAAGTCCCTTGTAGGATGAGGCACTTGTGGGTATAACGACGGATGATACAGACGTGGATAATAGAGAGGTCCAAATTGTGGATAAGATAAATTTTGTTGGATTGGGAGCTGTTGGGAGAAAGCTTGCTGTTGAGAGGAAGCTTGTTGTTGATTGGTTGACTGATTTTGGGTTAGTGGTTGATGACTTGTGTTTAGGATCTCTTCTTGTGTAGACGACGGTTGTTCCAGTGGCGATGGAGGAATCGATGACAAGTTTTGCGAAGATTGAATCATACGTTGCAACTCTTCTATCTCCTTTCCTTGCTTCTCATTAATACTTTGTTGTTTGTCATACATTTCTTTTAGATGCAAACATTCAGATTGTAGTAAAGCATAAGCGCGACCTTTGCACCTTCTACGGACTGCTGTCGTCGGTTGAGTTTCTTGAACCCAAGGAACCATATCTGGTGTTACTGCTTCTCCGTAACCACGTACTCTACCTCCAGCCTCAAATCCTCTTGCTGCAACATATGCTTGTAGCCTTATTTCCGGCGTTTCATTGCCATTAATCTCAACTAGTTCATTTAGCTTTTCTGATATAAGTGCCTACAAAAAGTTTCATTAACATAAAAGTTAAATATCATATCCGTTGTCATGAAAATAATCTAGAACAAAAAATATACCAGTTATCATAAGTAGATTAATTCATGTACAAAAATAGATTCATATGTAGAGCTTCAGCTATTTCGATTACGGTAAAAAACCTCAAGTATTTGGTAACTATCAGATTAGAAACATCGATGTTCATTTTTTTTCTTTCGCCCTACTAAACATATTGTTGTCGAACTGCAGTAGAAAATGTGAAGAATATGTGGCGCTGAAGGATTGAAGGGTTATGTTTTAACATAACAGGATATCGGGTTGATATGTCCAAACGCAAATACGTATTGTTACTCATTTTGCAGGAAAAAGTAGAAACGGGGGAAAGAAAAGGACAAACGTATTTGGTTTGATAGTCTAGTGATCACAAAAACAGTGATTGTCCGCAAGCAGGGGAGAGGAAAAATAATGCTGCATTATCTTCCTCCATTAACAATGCCTATAATTTGGATGGTTCAAATGCGGCCTTTCCAAGAATGAATATAAGAATGAACAGGAACAATGAAAAGTGAATAACAGCCTCTCATATGTAATTTTTCTTCGGACTCTTTTAATTTTTAAGTAGCTTTACTATTGACATATATGCTAATTGGATAGAGTTATGGTACTTTATGATATGCATCATGTACGTTTGGCTGTGAATACGAAAGAAACTGCTTAGGGAATGGTACCCAAGTTTAGATAAAAACGGGCATTTTGGTTGTTTTCGTAATGTCATTTTTGTTTTAATGTTATCATGATAATTGTTGATTCATTTGGTTTAGTGCTGCTAATTTGAGAATCTTTTTTAGCATGTACCATACCGTTTGGATTTTATTGTAATTTTGTGAATGGTTTTGACGGTGACATATATTTTCGGTGGTATGAGGGATTCTTGAGTCGTAGTCATAAAATTGAGAACTCACGCAACAGGAATCCCGACCAAAGATGAAATAGTGAAGGCGTGGGTTTCAATAACAAGATATTACTTGTAAGTCTTTCAAAGGTCTGCCTATTAATAAGATTACATGATGTAACTTTTCAGTATACGAAATGGTCTTCGTACAGAAGTGCACATCATAGTTAATTTGAACAAGATAATTTTGACATTCAATATTCACACAAAAACAAATTCATGTCTGAAAATATAGCAATGCCCTGTATTTGTTCAAACGCTAATGCTGTTTTACCCGAAGGAAAACGCACCCGAAATACCCGAAATACAATCCAGCGGCTACTTTTCAGTTTAGTATTTTAATCCAATGACCTACCATGAATTGCGGACACCCATACCTATTTATTTTCGAGTACTGTAGCACTTTCCTTGGTCAAAATATGTTTTGCTAATATTGTATATGCAGAATACTTATCAACCCGCTTATTTCTGTTTTATATTGTAATTGGGCTAGAGCCCATTACCTCTTTTTGTTACCGTTGCTTTAGCTGTATAAATACAGCACTTGTATCACCGAATGTATTATTCAAAACACTTTTCATTTTCTGTTTCTTTAAAATAAAATCAACTTCTCCAAACTATTGTATTCTGAAAATTATTCTGCATCATAAAAGAAGATCAGTATCGCTTTTAATACTAGTAAAGTAACTGTTAATGAAATAAATCCAAAGATGCAAAACTTAGTTGCAGACAATGGATGAGGATTTGCAAACAAGTCGACTAAGTTCATGATAACAGATGATATGATGATCACGCTACAATCATTAATACAGGGAATTGATATTGTTAAGGATTTAAAAGTTTGTGCTCATAACTTGGCATTGCAGGAGGTTGGAATAGTGGAAGCTGAGGTGAATAACTTATATTAAATATTATGTTCTATGAATGCTATATGAGTCATGACACACCTTATTTATAATATAATCATCATATACATCTTCTGGTGCGCCACATTCTCATCTTTCAAGAAGTTGCTAAAGAGACAATGAAATCAAGGAACTTGTTCAGAAATAAGCGAAATTTGGCAGTTTACTATTGATTCAAATAATCTTTTTATCATAGAAACATGGAATTAATATTTATATTTAATTTCCAAAAAGTAATAATTATTTACCAAAATTAAAAATAGGGATGTTATCTAAAACATGTATTGGGGAAGGGTTTTCACCTACTAAATCTGTAAATAAGGGTTGGAACTAAATTTCCAATATAATAAAAGTGATTTTTCTTGTGAGAAACAAAAATCGGAAAAGGACAATTTGGCAGAACACCAATTAAGAGAGTGTGTGTATGTATGGATCCACTTATCAATGTCGAAAAGCCAAGGAAGTCACTAATTTTCGTAAATTCTCGACTATTCATTTGACCATAGTTCTATAATGTAGAAAGTAGTACATAAAAATTTATTCAAATAGACACGAAGTTTGGTTGAGAACGTGCCACAATTCATATGCTGTGCAATTTGCTTTAAATATCAAGCCTACTATAAGCCTTACACCACTTGATGTAGATATTACAAACGTATGGCTTAATAACCATATTTAAGGAACATTTTATTTGGTTATGGGAATAAGACTTCGTACATCTTGACTGAAGACTCTCAAGTGAGATCCTTGCGCATTGGGTAGAGAATAACAATGATAATGAAGATGATATACCACAATCAAGATAATAATCATTAAGATTTATCTCAAATCTATTCTATCAACAAGTTGGTGGTTATCTATCAATTAATGAGCACAATTTTAACTTTTATGTAATTAGTTTACAAACAAATTATAACCATATGAGATTGTGAATAACCGTAATCACTCTGCAAATATTCTCTGTCTTGGTTGTATTTTGCCTACCATGGGTCTTTTAGCTTACTCTTTTCATTTGTCATGGTACTGGACTCTTCTAACGGGTATACCAGATCAGTGCTGGTGATAATAGTACTATTGATGCATTATAAATTGGTTTTGGAATAAATTATGCCCAGCAAAACCAAAGAAAACCGACTATCTTAGTTGGTAAAAATAAATGGTAAAAGTAAATTCTATTGATGCAGTGTAAATTGGAACTGGAATAAAGTTTGTTCAGCCAAACAAGAGCAAATATCAGTACATAATTTATGAAATTAAATCCCATTCAACATTGTCACTTCTGATAATTTTGCATATATCATTCATAATCATAATATAGTACATATTTTATCGATGAATAGGTTATTAAATGTTATTTATCATACAAAAGAAACCGGATTTATTCAATATGAACGTACTAACAAACTATTGGCGGATATAGTGAAATATTTAGAGAAGACTTATCTACAAGTGAAACTTTTAAAATTATTGAGCCTTCAACTTTCTATACTGAGCCATCTATTTTTTACAAAGAAAAACAAAAATGGGAAGAGGCAAAACCGAGATAAAGAAAATAGAAAACCAAAACCAGAGGCAAGCTACTTTCTATAAAAGAAGAGATGGTGTGTTCAAAAAAGCTAAAAAAATATCCGTTATTTGCTATACTAATCTCTTGTTGGTTTTATTTTCTAATTCTGGAGAGCTTTATGAGTTCCACACTCCTACTGCGTCTTGTAATGAGGTGATAGAAAGATTTGAGATGGTGACTGGAGCACAAGTTTGGAAGAATAGCAGGGATCAAGCTGCATAAGCTGAAAGAATTGGAAAACTTTGCGAGCTTATGGAGAAAGAGCTTAGGTTCATGATGATAGATAAAAACCAAAAATATACAATGTCGGTTTTGGACATCTTGGAACATAATCTAGAGTCTGCAATTAGCAAAGTAAGGTTTGAGAAGGACAGAAAGATTATGGGAGAAACAAGCCATCTGGAAAACAAGGTGAATTATCGACTACAAAAAAGATACGGCTTATATGAAAAGATATCTAACCACCAGGGCATGCAATACGCAAGAGGTGAATCAAGTGGTCATAGAAACGAGCTTGATCTCAAATTAGGATTCAACTGACTTCAAATGATTGGTTATGTCAGCATTAATGCACTGTAAGTATCAACAAAGATGCAAGTTGCTGGATATCTTGTACACCATATTTTGAATGATTTAAAGCTGCGTTGTATTATATCATTTTCGTTGAAAACTAATGTTCTGTGTAACCAAACTTTGCAGAAACAAAGTGGGAGTAAAAAAGAATTAACAACTTTTGAATGAAAAAAAAGAAAAAAAACTTTTAGAATTATATACTTTACCAGTCACCATCTTCGGAGAACCAACTTAACCTTTAATTTATATTTTCATGCATAAGTTCCTTCAACTCACGGGTTATAACTTGGGAAGTTGACGTTCTTTATTAGACACGTTTGAAATTAGTTCACTGAATTTACATTATTCATAACCAGATCAAGTTAAACTAAGACGGCGAACTAAAACATAACATTCAATCAAATTTGACCAACGATCTGTACGTGACAGCATACTGGCACGTTTACTTTTCAAGGGTAATTAACGAGTTTTGCATAGTGGTTCATCTCTTGATCAAATCAGAATATAAAAATGATGCAAACATGACAAAATGTATAAAAAAAGTACTTGAAAATCAACAAAGTTAGGCTTAAGTATATAAAACTTACTCCCATTTGCTCTGATGCATCATCGACCCAGCTTCTTTGCTCGTCCTTTCTCTTATGAACCAATTCATATGCCTCAATTGGATCAGGTTTGCGACTATGCTCTTTTTCCTGTTTCCACATAAGAAGCACAATTTTCAACAAAAAAATGCTATATCATGAACCCCTAACGCATACAAAAATAATATGATTTTCTTAATAGAACGACAAAAAAATATAGAAAACATGATTACTTACAGATTTAGCGTAGTGTCTTACAATGCTCATTGATCCACCAGTGTGACTCATTTTCTGCTTCTTACGATTCTCGGTATTTTTTTCAACCCGTATCTAAAATTCATTAGCATCATAAATAATTTTATCTCTTTGCATGCATATGAAATAACAAGGGACACATGTTTGACCTTCAAAAGTAGAATGATGCATTGATGAAACGATATTTTGTGTAGGTTGCACAAATGTTTCACTAAGAAAATCATACATATCACTATCGACTGGTGTATTATTAACCGAATTAACATTAGTTTCACCTTCCATGTTAGACTCATCAAGATAAGTTTCACCATGATGTGTCCAACGAGCTGCCATATATAAGGGATCCATTCCATTCCAAAGAAGATGACCTCCAACAGTAACTCTATCATTGAAATAAAGATTACAACATTTCTTATAGGGACATATGATCTTATTATTGCGAGCCGATTTGGAAAAAGCTTCGTCCAAAAATAATTCCATTTTTCTTTTATATTCACACGAGTTCCGATCCAAATTTACCCAACTTTTGTCCATTGTATAGTATAAACTGCCACAATAACATATCAAAGAAAGCATTAAATAAAATTTTGTGAATTTATAACATCTAATCTTATACTGATAAAATACTCAATCTTTTGCTCCATCATCTATATCTATAATTTTAAATGATTTCATTTTGTAGTTATAAAGTCTTTAATATCCTAAATATAACAGTGGTTGCGTGAATACGACAGAGCATCTAATTTGATTGAAATTGGTTATCATTTAACATATTATTTTCATGTTGTCCTAATTTTTGTTATCTTTTGTATATACAAGTCAAATAGTTGTTAACAAATCATTAAAAAGGAATATAAATTAACATTTGTTACAAAATAAATGCGACATTAAAATGTCAACTACAAACAAGTAAACCTAGTATCAATGTTATCGAGATGTTTCAATACAAAGAAGCAGTGTGTCCAACAATTATTATTTTTAGCTTATTTTAGAAAATTGCTAGATTTGTAGCTGGTAGGAACCTAATACAAATATCGAATTAAGTGCATTTTTTTTTTTGAAACTATAGCGACAACACGTTACTAAGTAGATTGTTTGCAGAAAAGATCATATAATATTTTTATCGTAACAATCCAACTACTTCCGTATTATGTTGTATGTTTAGGATTCATTTGACATTTCTTTACCATAATATCATTCATCAAAATAACGATCGCAGCATTTTTTAAAAGGACATATGATCTTATTATTGCGAGCTGATTTGGAAAAACCTCATCCATAAATAGTTCCATTTATCTTTATGTTCTTATGAGTTCCGATCCAAATTTAAACAACTTTTGTCCGCTGTATAGTATAAATTGTCATAGTAACATATCAAAGAAAGCATTAAATAAAAAAATTATGAATTTATAACTTTTACCCTTATATAGATACAAAATATAATTTTTTTCCCAAATTCAATTTGTAACTAATCTTTTGCTCTAATTAATAATCATGTAATTTATAATATTAAATGGTTTCACTTTATAGTTTAATGCCTTTGATATCCTAAATATGGTAGTGGTAGCGTGAATATGACAGAGTATTTAATTTGATTGAAATTGATCATCATTTGACATATTATTTTCATGTCATCATAATTTTCGTTTTTTTATCCATACATGTCTTCAAATAGTTGTTAACAAATCATTAAAAAGGAATATAAATTAACATTTGTTATAAATAAAATGCTAAAATAAAATGTCAACTATAAACAAGTGAACATAATATCGGTGTCACCAAGATGCTTCGATACAAAGAAGCGTTGTGTCTAACAATTACTGTTTTTAATTTATCTTATAAAATTGCAAGATTTGTAGCTGGTAGGAACCTAACAAAAATTTCACATAAAGTGCAATTTTTTGGCAATTATAGCAACAACACGTTAGTAAGTAGATTGTTTGCAACTAAGAACGTTTAATATTTTTATCGTACCAATCCAACTAATTAAGTATTTTGTTGTATGCACAGGGTTCAATTGGCTTTTTTCCAATTATCGAATGATATTATTTTCTAAATTTATTTTCATGTCCGCGTACAAATGCTTAAGATACGAGATATGGAATAAAGTGGCAACATAAGATACACAGCAATATAGTACATGCACAAAGATAAATCAATAGTATTCCATATTTATATGCTTAAATATCAACACTATAAATTATTAAAGAACAAGGTGAAAAACTACCGACTTGTAGTACTCCCAATTGCCACTATCAATCAATATCGAAATTCTTTGAATATAAGCTCCTCACGCCTGCAAATATAACAATACAAAATAACTTTGTTATATATGCATATCCAAACCAAACAATAAATAACTAGCATAATCACATGTAATGAACAAACAAACTTAAGCTTGCAAATGTATAACATCCATTGGTGCTTACCAACAGCTGAAGGTATATGAACGCTTGTATTAAATCTTCATATGTTTAATTTTACTAAATCTTATTGAGTTTTGATGATTAGAGAATGACTTTTTTTTATTAACACGACTTTTTAACTTCATTCTAGTACTATACTTTAGCAAAATTTTGGAAAGCCTTTGCTCTATACTTTCCAGATATAACCGAATTCTAAATATTGATATAGTTTTACCATTTACGGAATTTTACCCCATCTCAAATTCAAACCTTTCGGCATAGTCAACCATAATGTTTTTTTTTTCTTTTTTCAAATTTCATCTCTTCTTGACCCTTTGATTAACTTGCTTGATCCTTACCTTTAATTTGGTTAACTATACAAGTCACACAGCGATATAAAGAAAGCATGCATCGATGTCCTAATTACTGTTTCCTTTTCATTCGTTCATTTTCAACCAAAGAATAGCATGACCATGAGGTTTTAGGTCTTCAATCATTTTTAAAGCTAGGACAGTCTCCATCAGAATTAATATAGTCAAACTATACGCTGCCAACATTTGCAAATTTATGTATGTGAATAATATATTTCGCGGTATACCATATATGGAACATATGATGCATTTCTATAAAATTGCCAATTGGAAAACCATATTGTGTTGTCTGCTCGCCATGATGTGCATGCCTATACTAATGAAGAAAAATCATTTAAGTCAACGGTTTGTATTTGTTTATGGTGTAGACAAATAATCATCTTAAATAAAAGTTAACTATTTATTTCGGTCGTTTTCATAGGATCTGGATATGAAAGTTTGGATTATATAAAACCGACTTATAAGTTATGGGCAAGTAGTAACAAAAAATCATTGTTGAGTGTTTATGTTGGTTTATCGATGCTTTTTTTCAATACAACTTGTTTTTAGCATGGGAAAAATGGTTTAACAAATTCAACCTTGTTACAAAAATAACCAGAATGTCCATATAGTTTTATTAAATAGATCTGAACTATCCAAACAGCATCCCAGACACTTTTTACTGTCAAAGAGGGTATCACGAAGCAAGCAACTATATAATTTTACTTATGATTTATCAAAGTAATCCACAATTTTTACATGGAGCTACAAGTTATCATCAAACAATACAATTTGCATCTATAAATTGTAAGCTACTCTCCTAATTTATAAGTTGTTGCCTCTTTTGATGTTCAAATGGAATTTTCCTATCAGGATAAAATGCAAAATCTACATGTTCTTTTTCTTAGTGGAACGAACAACAGACACTGTTTGGAAAACAAATGGAAACATCGACAAACATTTAGGCACCATGTTCCATGTGATTCGCACCATTAACGTGAATTTCCTGAAAGCCACAGTTGTAGTTTACATCATCAATCACTACAATAAATCCATTGTTAGTTCACTACTTAATTTTTTTTTTCTTTGCTTCTACAAAATAAGCACTACCGAGCACTGGTGCTTGGATTCTACTAAATAGCTTTCAAAATTTGACTGATCATAAATTAAATCCACTACTTACTGAAAAATATACAATATAATCTATTTGGGTTAAATACTAGTTACCCATGCCCATGTCAGTCCTAGGAAACAAGCAATCATTCCTTTGAAACATGGTTTTTCAAACAGTTATTTGCTGATTTTCTCTTATTTCAAGTCCAGTTTCTATACACATGTTTACTTTTGGCTTAAACCAGATAGCCATGATAGGTAAAATCCATGAGGCTATACCAAATCTCACATTTTTAATACAACTAGTTAATTATTGCAAAAATAATCATACAAGCATAATAGGTTGGTTTGTAAATCAGAAATTTCGTACAAAATCTGACATGTTTTCTTCTCCAATCTTAGACTGAACTTTCTCAGCGATTAGTTTTTATCAGACGCCACTTATTTAATTATATTCATTTTATTCCTATCGTCAGTGATGCGATGAATTAATGAAAACACGCTAATCTAAAATTTGTGAAAAATCCTTAGCGATTGAACTTTCTCAAAGGTTTAAACGTACAGCCTGCTGCTGTGTCATTCTCGTTTTGACAAAAAAAAAGGACTTTGGAAAAGAGTTTGTAAAAAGAAAATAGTTTCGAATATTTTTTTGGTTAAGAATGAGAAACAAACCCTCATGAAAATTCAACAAAAGTAGTGATATTGGTACAACACAATAATTTTGTACACACGTCAAATTAAATAGGAGGGGCGAACATTATTTAAATACATATTTGACGACTCAATACATACTCAACGTCATGACTAATTCAACAAACATAATGGAAGTGAAGCAGTAAACAACGAATCTCATTTGTTATAGATTTCATTTTTCTCAAAAAAAAAAACGAAAAAGAAAAAGAATTTAGATGTGTAATGGCTTTAAAAAAGAAATAGACTGTTGTCAGTAGCAATGAACAGCAGCTCAACACAAGTCATTAAAACTATAATCTATGCTACAGCCAGTAATTAAATTTTTCATTTTAAATCAATAAATTCGTAATGATCAAACATCAAGGTTACATAAGCAGGATTAACCAGTGTCAAATCAAAGAAATTAATGCATTCATTGTGTAATATTGACGAAATCGGAAACAAAATAAAAGAGAAAAACACATACCAAAAATCTCAATAGTTGTGATGAAGTCGACAACAACTAGGTTAAGATTCACGAAACCCTTGATAACATAGCATGAAACTAGCTGGAACGACGATGCCCTAATTTCCTGTTCATCCATGAATTCAAAATTAACATAAACCGAGAACACAATTTATAGATCGAGAATAGTAATCGACGAAAGAAGACATATATTCAACAGATCTGAGAGAAATAATCAATTCGCAGATTCAGGAACTTCTCTGAAGGTTACCGCAATTTTCTATTGTTGAAAAGGTAAAATGGGACCGCACAGCTTTTATTATTGATGAATAGTTAATTACAATTGATTAATTAAAGTATCATTAACAAGCATAATTAGGGGGAAATGTACCTTTTTACTGATCTGAAGATTCTGGAGTAAGAAAAAGAAACGGGATATTTAGGAAGAAAATGCAAATTGGAGGGAAGTGAAATTTCCAGCCGCTCTTTTCAATGATAAAATGTGACGTGGAATTGGATCGGTTATTGGGACGATAAGATCTGCCTTAATTGTAATTAGTAGAGGCTAACTGCTATTTTGCCCCTACTTAGTTATGATTAGGAGCGATTTTCTTTTTTTGCCCCTAGTGTAGTGCCTCTATTGTTAACAAAATTGGTAGTGTTTAAGTTTGAGACAATTTATAAGTTTATGTTAATTAAAATATAAGTTATGACATTCTAAGTTTTAGCAATTGAGTTAATTTATAAGTTTGATATAATAGCAGTAATAAACAACAGTTTGAATAAATTAACTAACTTTTATAAAAATTAAATATTTTCATAGAAATCAACTAATTATTGTTAGAACAAAAAGTTTAAAATAATAATAACAATGGACTAAGGTTGATTTAAAAAATAACTAAGTTAATAGTTGTAGTAGTAATAATAAACTATAGTTGACAAAAATTAACCAAATTTATAATAATAATGATTAACTATAGTTTATATTAACAATAAATTATCTAATAACTAATGTTTTCCAGGTAAAGAATCCAAAAAGTCCACTGATGTTTGGGGCGAACTTTTTCAACCCAATCCCAACAGGGTATTTAGTTAATTCATTGTCTTTTAATTGGCTTTTTTTGTTTGTCTTTTTGAATTAATTTTGAATGCTTACCGTTCCGTCATTATTGTTTCTGGAGGCTTTCAAAAACATGCAAATTATGGGAGTCATAGCTTGGATTCTCGTAATGGAATTGCAGGTTGCTAAACTACATGCTCTTGGATTTTTCATTCCAGTTTGAATTCAGTTAAATATATATCTGCCATGGTTTCATTCCAGTTTAATTACATCAGTTATATATCTGCCATGATTAGAGTTAAGTCGTGCATATATATGATTTACTGGCAAACAATACAGAACTTGATTTCTTTTGCTTCATATCACCATAACTCTTCGATAATTGCTGATCCATATGCAGATCATTCTTTAATCGTCAATCTTATGATTTTACGTCGTCATGGTATTAAATCCAGTTACATGCATTGAAAATTGCACTACCTTTTTGTGATTTCTTAGTAGAATATTTTGCAATAATTATCTCTCCTTTTTACAAGAAGTATAAATTTGTTGACCTTCCTTAGTTTATTTAAGTGTGAACAAAACCATTATATATAAGATTAGTGAATATACCAGAGTATAAGAATCCACAAGTGTGTGTGACTTATTATTCATCGGTTGGTGATGAGTGCGTTGTTAGCACTCAAAATTAATTGTCAACAAAAGATATATTATTCCATTACAGGAGATGCACGTCATTTTTACTCTGATGTTTTACTATAGGTTTCTGTTTAATTGACAAAGCATAATATTTTCAATTGGAGGTAGAGGTTATGATGGGTATGTTATCCTTAAATATTGTTTTATGGTCCAGGGAATTTTCTGAGTTGTAACCCCTAACAGCTTTTTGCAGACAAACTTCTCCAATACTGCAAGCCATCATTATCAGGGAACTGGAAATTTGTATAAAAGTAAAAGTAAAAGAAGAAAATGAAAGGAGAGTTAGAACTTCCAACTTGCCAACTTATATATATACCAAGTCAATTATTATTTCTATTTAGTTTCAGCAACTGCCTCCAATTGTAGTTAAGCCAGTATTTGATCAACTAATCATTAGTTATTACCATATTTAAAAAAAAAATGAATGCCTTTACAGATGGAAAACTTAAAGGAAGCATGAAGAAGCGCCAGAGCATACCACTAATGTAATACGAGCATGTAGTGGATTTAGTTTTCTATTTTACATAGATTTCAATTGACAGTTGGGAGCTTTGATTTTTGGTTCTAATAAATGGTAACTTTGATTTTTTTTTTTTTTTTTTTTTTTTTTTTTTTTTTTGAATTGTTAACTTGCAGTAGGGTTGGAAGGGTAGCTTGGCCTTCACATTTATGGCACAAAAAACGAGAATTTTGTAGTTCTATGTAGTTCTGGGCACTATCATTTTTCTCTCCAAGTTCCTTCTATATGTCAACTTACAGTGGTGTTACAGTCTTTATGGACATATACAATTGTTGATATTGATCATGACAGCGTATATAACATTCAATTTTTTTAGTTAAATGACCTTAGAGTTTAGATTGATTACTTTATATCAACGAATTTAAGAGAGCGCACTCAGTCAACGTATAAATATTAAAATCATGCATACAAATTTTCACAGGTTATTTTCCCTTCTGTTTGTATCTGCATCTGAATCAGAACTTAATTCAATTCAGAAATTATGTTATGTAAGTTGCTCATTATTTTTATAACAGCGGGTGGATTTAACACAACTTGAATTTGACTTACTTTCAAACGGACAAAAATGAGCATGACTGCATTTTAGTTGTGGACTTGACTAATGCTTTTACTTATTTGTGTTTCTACGTTTGGTTGGCCTACGCTTTTACTTATTTGGGGCTTACACATGACTGATTTTGTTATGATGGTTGCTATCATGTTTCCTACAATTTTATCCATGTACATTGACCCTTTAACTTCTGTGCTGTGTAACTTAAATTTCATCACATTTCATATATGGTTTGTTTTGTCTATTTTTCACTAATGTGATATAGACTCTGACAGCCAATTTTTATTTTAACTATTTTTTTCAGTTTGTTAGTGTACGCTAGTTTCTTCCATGTTTTCTTAGGCCTGAAACACACTATTTCTGTAACACCCCACCTCCGCTAGGGTCACTCACAAAGGGAATGGACTAGGTTTGGTGAAGCATTATCGAGGTAAACATGCACAGAAATATTACAAGACAGAACATATATAAAACAGCGGAAGTAAAACCAACTTTCATATCATTAATAAATAAGGTTTAAAGCCTTTTACATCAGAATACATCAAAACCTGTCTTGCAATAATAAAGAAGCATAAAACCTTTTCCATAAATTATTCCTCAAGTGAAATAGTAAAGTAGCCATAGCCAAGAAAAGTCCAAGCCATACAAGATGACCTTCAACGGAAGAAGTCCGAACTAACAACAGCATTTCTTCCCTGAAACCTGTGGGGGGGGGGGAACGGAAGACAAAGAGACGAAAGAAAACGGGGTCAGTCATAAAGACTGGTAAGTCCTATCTACTTCCAGTATAAAAACAGATAAAGGTAACATGACATGCATAAACTGAAAGTAAACATAAGAATGGCGACAAGGTAGATAAGCTAAACCAAGATAACTGGATGAACTACTTTAGCAAGATAAACTAAGGTATCATGATAAACTACGGTGTCAAGATAAATCAAGGTATCACATCGTCAGGTTTCTATCAAGTATACAATCCCAAGGTATCTATCATGTATAACATTCCACGGTATTTATCATGTATAACATCCCAAGGTATTTATCATGTATATTTGCTCTGCACCTCTCGTACTAGTATCCCAACCCGCATCATATGTTAACTATGAATGTCCCTTGCCCAATGTCATGTAATGGTCCATGTCAATCTAATATATGGCATATGTAGGTTTTCCCAACTCGTATGTTTCTTTCCATGTATAAGTTCAGTCCTTTGCCGTAGGCCGTACGGGCTTTCCCATGTAAATCTATACCACCTCAACGTAGTACCATTTTACCCTTGAAGTTATTTTGGACTGCTACCCTTGATCTGGTTATGTTTTCTTATCATGATCTATCGCGTGTTCACTTAGGATTTATGTCACCTAGGACCACTAGGGATTATACTACCTAATGAACGTTTCCGTGTCTCGGTTTGGGTCCAGCCACCTAGGACCACTAGGGATTATGCCACCCGTCAACCGCGCCCTTTATCCCGCGTATGTATCGTGAATCGTTTTCCATGTCTAGACGCACATGTTCCTCAATGTGCCATCCGAGTTCCGTGCCAGGGCAAATCAAGAAATACGGAACTCGGTCGGGAGCTTTAAGTCATCTGCTGATGTAGATATCAATGTCTGTTTTTGTACCCGTGGCTATGGTCCCACGTGACCCCTCCCTCAACTACTGAAAGGCAATCCAAGAAAAATCATGTATGAGAACCACTTCCCGGCCCCACTATAGCCCCACTTTCCTATGGGCCAACCTCACACATGACTCGATAGTAAGCACATGGTCTGTTGGGGGTTCCCTGCCTTTCCGTTCGTACACGATTGACTAAAGATGGTAGGTAGTCGGCGACGTGCTATCCAGGGCAAAATCAAGTATCGTCGACTCCACGCTAATCCATCCCAGTCTTTAGGTCGCTCGCATAGCAACCAAGGCATACTCTTGGCTCTTCTACCGCAGACCTTAACCTCTGTGAGGCCGGGTTTCATGGACCATCTGCCACCTCACAGAGGGATACCAAGAGTACCCTCACGTCCCCCGAAGCTACCGCTTCGTTACCCAGTTCGTTGGAGCTTTTTATCCAAGTCAGATAAGTTGCTCCTCCTCGTATACTAAGCGATGTCCTACCGTATCAGGTTACTCATCTAACTATGAACTAGTCCCATGTCCTTGGCTAAGGATTATTACTGAGTTATCCTTAACTAAAGTTTACCACTTAGCTTCTTTTCCCGTTATCCTTGTTAGTCCCGGCTTTCCACCTAGTCCCCTGAACTAGGGTTTTGTCTAATGGGTTAAGTATTTCCATTTACGTTCATGACTAAACCTACCTACGAATCATATCAAGATTTGGCTAAGTATTCAAATTCAAGACCTAGCCCTACAAGTTGGTTAGTTATACCAAGGAGCTCATGACTTAAACCTATTCAATCATCAAGTCAAATTGGTTAAGTATTTGTTTATCTTAACCCTATCAGCTTATCGTGTTAGATTGGTTAAGCATAGATTATCTTAACCTCATCGGATTATCGAGTAGGATTGGTTAAGTATAGGTTAACTTAACCCCATCCACTAATCGTATTAGAATGGTTAAGTATATTTAAACGGTCTTGTGACTTAACACTATCAAGTTCTCACATTAGATTGGTTAAGTATGGTTGCTTAACCTCATCAATCATCATGTAAAGTCGATTAAGTATAAGTTACTTAATACCATTAAATTGTCATGTTAAGTTGGTTAAGTACTGGTTGCTTAACCACATTGAATTACCGAGTTTAGATTGGTTAAGTGTTTAATTTAACCCCATCGAATTACCGTGTTTAGATTAGTTAAGTGTAGGTTACTTAACTCCATCTGATTACCGTGTTAGATTAGTTAAGTGTAGGTTACTTAACCCCATCTAATTACCAAGTCAAATTAGTTAAGTGTACATTACTTAACCCCATCCCCTAATCGTCTTGTATAGTTAAGTGTCATTAAGAAATCAAGCCCGGTCCCACTTAACCTACCCATTCGTGTCATATCGGTTAAGTGTCATTAGTCAAATTTACTTAACCTTATCATATGGCATTAATTTAATTAATGCACTCTCAACCACTCACATTAGACCTTGTTGTGGTTACTAGTTAAGCCGGGCGGGTCCGGGTAGTTTTACACCACAACTTAGTCTAACCTCGGGTCTTAAGCGCGACATGACCAACTTCTCACATTGGATCCTATTGTTTGTAGCCACTAGTTAAGCCGGGCGGGTCCGGGTAGATTTATGCTACAAACTCAACCCAACTTCGAGTTGGCCACTTTCATGTTTGGTCTAGTGTCTTATTACACTTACAACCCACCCATGTCTAGTTCAAGTTCCATGTTTTCCCACGTGCCATGACCATATTTAAATGTATCATGAATGTCATGTTCTCATGTAAACCCCATGTCAAGTTTTCCATGTTATACCCACGTTTTTCCTAAACTACCCAAACGTATTTCCAATCCAAGTGGAAGCGAGTCGCATAGTAGGGTATTATGTCAACATATTGGCCACAAACATGCATAGTATCATAAGGGAGTTTAGCCACAAACATGCATAGTTTCATAAGGGAATTTGGCCACAAACATGCATAGTATCATAAGTGAATTTGGCCACAAACATGCATAGTATCATAAGGGAATTTGGCCACAAACATGCATGATACATAAGGGGTTGGGTTCATTTACATGCATAAGCCCCAAAGTCAAGTCTTTGCCCATGTTTCACAAGTCAAGTGGTTCCCAAAGGTTCATGCTAACATTTCATAGATAAAGATTCAAACTTGCAAGATATACTAGGTTAAACATAACATGAATGGCATGATTAAGTCGCTACAACTTAGCCCAAGGTCATAGATCATAGAAAAGGGGCAAATTTAGGTTCACATAAGCTAGCATACTTGCATTTTATTCCATGTCATATTAGAACCACCGTTAGAATCTACAAGTCACTAGAACTTACCTAGCGAGGCTTAGGAAAGGATCATGCATCATCTTGACGAAGAAAGGTGGCTCCTTTGTCGAAGAATCATCATGGAATTTGCGTAGCAACGTTGATCCCTCCTCGATTTGGTGTAGAAAGCTTGCACCTTTTGATTTGAACCCGATTTGAATGCATAGTCTCTAGGAATTGGAGATGGAGGCCATGATCACTTGGCATTTGGACAGCACTTCGTGGCATGAGTGATTTGTGAGGGTTTAGGCTAGGTCTAGGGGTCTTTTTATAGATGTTAGGGTAATTTTAGGCCGTAGGAGAAACCCTAGATCGAATCCAAGCCATCCAAAATCGTCACAAGCCTCCAAAACCGAGCCAACATGACAAGCAGGTGCACTAGGTCGGGGTTCTACGGGGGGGGGGGGGGGTCGACCCCTATGTCGACCCCCTGGGGAGGGGTCGACCCTGGGGTCGACACCCATGTCGACCCCCTGGAGCCTGTGTGTCTGGCGGGAATTTTCCCGCCTTATCTTTTTGGGCTGAATCCAAATCTGTTTTCGGATTTGAATTTTCGTGAAACTTCGCGAGGCCATATCTCGGTCATACGGACTCCGTTTTTCGAAAACTCGGACTCTATTTCGCGTATTTTTCCGAGACGAACGCAATGGAACAGCCCGTTTATCCTGATTCAGATTTTATAATTTAATTCTGCCTTGATTCTTGTCTTAACACGTTGTTTAAAATTCGGGTTGTTACATTCTCCCCTCCTTTAAGGATTTCGTCCCCGAAATCTCCAAGTTAGGAAGAACGCATCCTACCATCCATCATCCATATACTCAAAACATCATCCACAGGTAACCATTGTCCTTAGACGACTACTAATGCTTTATGAACACATGCAGAAAGTGTGTGTATATGTTCCTTAGCTAATGCTAATGATCAGGCCTGAATGATCTTCTAATGCAAATTATATTTAGTGCCATGAATCCAACATGTATGAAAATAGTCCTAGTTATATAAACACTATATGTGTGCACAACCATTCATCCATATGCAACATCCACATGATAACACATTCAATTTCATCCATAAACAGGTATAAATACTCGTGCATATGCAATATGAAATGTGAGTGTGTCGATCTAGTATCTAATGTGTATTCGCGCATCCACGAGCAACCACTTGCAACCATTTGCAACCATATCAATCATAACATGTTTCAAACACATGTTTACATCCATAGGTTTCTACCTAAGGTTCTCACGATAGGATCGAGGAGATAAACAAGGTAAACTCCCTACGGGGTTTGCAACAGAAACAGGACCGAGAGGATATTCACCAAAAGATAACATGCGAGCAAGCTCTACAGGAAAAACCAGGGATCCAGGATATACTCTTAAAAAGAGATATTGATGTGCGTATCTAGCCTTCAACCTTCTAAGTCGCCCTCCCTTGAGCTTAATTCCATTGTGCCTTGACCGTCTTTTAACTTCATGATCCCGTAGCTTCTTAATTCCTGTTTCCAAAACATGGGTCGGAACCCATTTCATCATCGTCTCTCGTTCCTTTTTCACTTATCCTTTCCCTAGTATACTTGGCTCAAACGTATCCACTTACTCATGCAAGCTCTCCAAAATTCTCTAGGGAATTCTGGATCTCGCTTGCCAATGCCAATCCATGTTGCCAAGAGTATTTACTAGGGTGATCCCCATAACTCATGCATAAGCGAAACGAACCATCCGCCTTAGCGGTGAATTCTACTCGAACGGATTACCAACAACTGCATCCCGAGATTCTAGGTAACTAACCATGACAGAACCCAAAAGGTTATACGAGACTTCGAGGGTATTACCAAGGTGAGTCGAGAGTCTAACTACCCTCTTTCCAAAACCGAGAATGGCACCCCTTATTGGGTGACCACTTTATCCCTAGAATCTATCCGTAGCCGAGACATGTCATTCTCAAATCCAAACAAGTCATGAAGAAATGGACCAACTCTCCAACCAGATTTTTGGGACAAAAACTGGGATCCTCTACCATGCTAGTACTAAGGTGCAGAGACTCAACTATCCAAGCAGACTTAAATGATACGATGATCAAGACATAGTCTGGACGGTATGATAGAAAAGAACGGCTAAACCTTTACCAGAAACGGTACCATCTCTTTTAGGTACCCTAGAAATGGGAGCGTACAATTGCCCTCTCCGATGATCTTGTCCTTGTCCTCCTTGATGGACCAAGCCATACCAACAAGTTGTTTATCCTTAAGCTCGCGTTCTTTATCCTTACTCTTATTATCCTTCCTTATACCACGGCAACAGTCTCTCGAGAACCACCTCCATCGTACGGAAAACACCTACGTGGCTAGACAAAGATTAGTCATAGTTAGAACTACTGTGACTAAAGATGGAGGAAAGAAAGGAAAAGAGATTCGATCAAGGAATCAAAGGATAGTGCTAATGGCCTTTGGGGAATAGCCTTTTAAAACAAAACTTTTCTTGAAAATGCTTCTTTGTAAACGGTTTGTAAAATGGTTTTTAGAAGGTTTTAAAAACTTTTGCCCAGTCTGGTAACCTTCTTCTCTGGGGTCACTCACAAAGGGAATGCACTAGGTTTTGTGAAGTATTATCGAGGTAAACATGCACAGAAATATTACAAGACAGAACATATATAAAACAGCGGAAGTAAAACCAACATTCATATCATTAATAAATAAGGTCTAAAGCCTTTTACATCAGAATACATCAAAACCTGTCTTGCAATAATAAAGAAGCATAAAACCTTTTTCATAAATTATTCCCCAAGTGAAAGAGTAAAGTAGCCATAGCCAAGAAAAGTCCAAGCCATACAAGATGACCTTCAACAGAAGAAGTCCGAACTAACAACAGCATTTCCTCCCTGAAACCTAGGGAGGGGGGGAAACGGAAGACAAAGAGGCGAAAGAAAACGGGGTCGGTCATAAAGACTGGTAAGTCCTATCTACTTCCAGTATGAAAACAGGTAAAGGTAACATGACATGCATAAACTGAAAGTAAACATAAGAATGGCGACAAGGTAGATAAGCTAAACCAAGATAACTGGATGAACTACTGTAGCAAGATAAACTAAGGTATCATGATAAACTACGGTGTCAAGATAAATCAAGGTATCACATCGTCAGGTTTCTATCAAGTATACAATCCCAAGGTATCTATCATGTATAACATTCCACGGTATTTATCATGTATAACATCCCAAGGTATTTATCATGTATATTTGCTCTGCACCTCTCGTACTAGTATCCCAACCCGCATCATATGTTAACTATGAATGTCCCTTGCCCAATGTCATGTAATGGTCCATGTCAATCTAATATATGGCATATATAGGTTTTCCCAACTCGTATGTTTCTTTCCATGTATAAGTTCAGTCCTTTGCCGTAGGCCGTACGGGCTTTCCCATGTAAATCTATACCACCTCAACGTAGTACCATTTTACCCTTGAAGTTATTTTGGACTGCTACCCTTGATCTGGTTATGTTTTCTTACCATAATCTATCGCGTGTTCACTTAGGATTTATGTCACCTAGGACCACTAGGGATTATACTACCTAATGAACGTTTCCGTGTCTCGGTTTGGGTCCAGCCACCTAGGGCCACTAGGGATTATGCCACCCGTCAACCACGCCCTTTATCCCGCGTATGTATCGTGAATCGTTTTCCATGTCTAGACGCACATGCTCCTCAATGTGCCATCCGAGTTCCGTGCCAGGGCAAATCAAGAAATACGGAACTCAGTCGGGAGCTTTAAGTCATCTACTGATGCAGATATCAAGGTCTGTTTTTGTACCCGTGGCTATGGTCCCACGTGACCCCTCCCTCAACTACTGAAAGGCAATCCAAGAAAAATCATGTATGAGAACCACATCCCGGCCCCACTATAGCTCCACTTTCCTATGGGCCAACCTCACCCATGACTCGATAGTAAGCACATGGTCTGTTGTGGGTTCCCTGCCTTTCCGTTCGTACACGATTGACTAAAGATGGTAGGTAGTCGACGACGTGCTATCCAAGGCAAAATCAAGTATCGTCGACTCCACGCTAATCCATCCCAGTCTTTAGGTCGCTCGCATAACAACCAAGGCATACTCTTGGCTCTTCTACCGCAGACCTTAACCTCTATGAGGCCGGGTTTCATGGACCATCTGCCACCTCACAGAGGGATACCAAGAGTACCCTCACGTCCCCCGAAGCTACCGCTTCGTTACCCAGTTCGTTGGAGCTTTTTATCCAAGTCAGATAAGTTGCTCCTCCTCGTATACTAAGCGATGTCCTACCGTTTCAGGTTACTCATCTAACTATGAACTAGTCCCATGTCCTTGGATAAGGATTATTACTTAGTTATTCTTAACTAAGGTTTAGCACTTAGCTTCTTTTCCCGTTATCCTTGTTAGTCCCGGCTTTCCACCTAGTCCCCTGAACTAGGGTTTTGTCTAATGGGTTAAGTATTTCCATTTACGTTCATGACTAAACCTGCCTACGAATCATATCAAGATTTGGCTAAGTATTCAAATTCAAGACCTAGCCCTACAAGTTGGTTAGTTATACCAAGGAGCTCATGACTTAACCCTATTCAATCATCAAGTCAAATTGGTTAAGTATTTGTTTATCTTAACCCTATCAGCTTATCGTGTTAGATTGGTTAAGCATAGATTATCTTAACCTCATCGGATTATCGAGTAGGATTGGTTAAGTATAGGTTAACTTAACCCCATCCACTAATCGTATTAGAATGGTTAAGTATATTTGAACGGTCTTGTGACTTAACCCTATCAAGTTCTCACATTAGATTGGTTAAGTATGGTTGCTTAACCTCATCAATCATCATGTAAAGTCGATTAAGTATAAGTTACTTAACACCATTAAATTGTCATGTTAAGTTGGTTAAGTATTGGTTGCTTAACCACATTGAATTACCGAGTTTAGATTGGTTAAGTGTTTAATTTAACCCCATCGAATTACCGTGTTTAGATTAGTTAAGTGTAGGTTACTTAACTCCATCTGATTACCGTGTTAGATTAGTTAAGTGTAGGTTACTTAACCCCATCTAATTACCAAGTCAAATTAGTTAAGTGTACATTACTTAACCCCATCCCCTAATCGTCTTGTATGGTTAAGTGTTATTAAGAAATCAAGCCCGGTCCCACTTAACCTACCCATTCGTGTCGTATCGGCTAAGTGTCATTAGTCAAATTTACTTAACCTTATCATGTGGCATTAATTTAATTAATGCACTCTCAACCACTCACATTAGACCTTGTTGTGGTTACTAGTTAAGCCGGGCGGGTCCGGGTAGTTTTACACCACAACTTAGTCTAACCTCGGGTCTTAAGCGCGACATGACCAACTTCTCACATTGGATCCTATTGTTTGTAGCCACTAGTTAAGCCGGGCGGGTCCGGGTAGATTTATGCTACAAACTCAACCCAACTTCGAGTTGGCCACTTTCATGTTTGGTCTAGTGTCTTATTACACTTACAACCCACCCATGTCTAGTTCAAGTTCCATGTTTTCCCACGTGCCATGACCATATTTAAATGTATCATGAATGTCATGTTCTCATGTAAACCCCATGTCAAGTTTTCCATGTTATACCCACGTTTTTCCTAAACTACCCAAACGTATTTCCAATCCAAGTGGAAGCGAGTCGCATAGTAGGGTATTATGTCAACATATTGGCCACAAACATGCATAGTATCATAAGGGAGTTTGGCCACAAACATGCATAGTTTCATAAGGGAATTTGGCCACAAACATGCATAGTATCATAAGTGAATTTGGCCACAAACATGCATAGTATCATAAGGGAATTTGGCCACAAACATGCATGATACATAAGGGGTTGGGTTCATTTACATGCATAAGCCCCAAAGTCAAGTCTTTGCCCATGTTTCACAAGTCAAGTGGTTCCCAAAGGTTCATGCTAACATTTCATAGATAAAGATTCAAACTTGCAAGATATACTAGGTTAAACATAACATGAATGACATGATTAAGTCGCTACAACTTAGCCCAAGGTCATAGATCATAGAAAAGGGGCAAATTTAGGTTCACATAAGCTAGCAAACTTGCATTTTATTCCATGTCATATTAGAACCACCGTTAGAATCTACAAGTAGCTAGAACTTACCTAGCGAGGCTTAGGAAAGGATCATGCATCATCTTGACGAAGAAAGGTGGCTCCTTTGTCGAAGAATCGTCATGGAATTTGCGTAGCAACGTTGATCCCTCCTCGATTGGGTGTAGAAAGCTTGCACCTTTTGATTTGAACCCGATTTGAATGCATAGTCTCTAGGAATTGGAGATGGAGGCCATGATCACTTGGCATTTGGACAGCACTTCGTGGCATGAGTGATTTGTGAGGGTTTAGGCTAGGTCTAGGGGTCTTTTTATAGATTTTAGGGTAATTTTAGGCCGTAGGATAAACCCTAGATCGAATCCAAGCCATCCAAAATCGTCACAAGCCTCCAAAACCGAGCCAACATGACAAGCAGGTGCACCAGGTCGGGGTTCTACAGGGGGGGGCGGTCGACCCAGGGGTCGACCCCTATGTCGACCCCCTGGGGAGGGGTCGACCCTGGGGTCGACACCCATGTCGACCCCCTGGAGGGGGGGGGGTCGACCCAGGGGTCGACACCCTGTGTGTCTGGCGGGAATTTTCCCGCCTTCTCTTTTTGGGCTGAATCCAAATCTGTTTTCGGATTTGAATTTTCGTTAAACTTCGCGAGGCCATATCTCGGTCATACGGACTCCGTTTTTCGAAAAATCGGACTCTATTTTGCGTATTTTTCCGAGACGAACGCAATGGCACAGCCCGTTTATCCTGATTCAGAATTTATAATTTAATTCTGCCTTGATTCTTGTCTTAACACGTTGTTTAAAATTCGGGTTGTTACAATTTCAAATAAAAACTTTTTACATACTTTTTTCTGATGTTTGTCTCAGTCTGATCCATTAGTTTTGGCTGAATTTGATAAAATAAGGGCCGTAGCTAATGTTGCATTTGGAAGTGGGGTGCCCATGTCTATATCTTTATCAAAGCCTGCATACCTCAATTAGTTGTCAGCATATATCTATGCATTTAGCTCAAGTTGGCATAACATTGTGTTTCAAATAGGGTTCAATCACAAACGTGTCCTCGCAATGTTATCAATAAACGTGTCCTCTCTCCTCAATAATGGCGTCCTCTCTGCTGATACGTCCCATCTTCCCTCGAGCCCCTCCCCTCCTCTCAAATTCATCACTTCCCCTCTCCCCTTGTCAGATCCTCCGTCTCAGCCTGTCCCGCCTGCTCCGGAGCCGCCTCCCCCAACCCTGGCAACCTCCACTCAGACCAACCCCCTACCTCTTGCTTTAGAGACTCGCAGATGGACCTCCCTTTTTGAAAAGAAGCCATGGAATGTTGGAATTTACACTCCACCGTCGATCCCGCTGAAATACAGAGGGAAAGCTCTGCTTCCCTGTGAAGCTATCTACGAAGCTGGAAGGAATGAATGGCAGTAATACTTGGTGGGTTTTTTTCTAGATCCACCACTCTCGTTCACTGCTGTAACAAATTATCTGCGCAACCACTGGAAGCCTTTAGGAGGCATAAAAATCAAATTGACAGGTTCTTTTTTCTTCTTCCTATTTTCAAATCCTGAGGACAGGAGAAGAATTTTAAACACTGATCCAATCTTTATTAGAAATAAGATGTTTATCATCAAGCCATGGGACTGTAGTGTCGGATGTAACACCATAAAAAATGTTCCTGTATGGATAAAATTAATGAATATCCCTTTATATGCTTGGACAAAGCCTGGAATTAGCTGGACAGCTTCTAGTATTGGAAAGTTTTTGTGCACGGACGCCGCTACTGAGTCTCTTGATAAACTAGCGTTCGCTAAGTGCTTGATTGAGATAACTCCGGAGAGCATATTACCATCTGAGTTTCCAGTTGTTCTTCCCGATGAAACTGAGCAGAATGTATTTGTCGAATATATATGGAGACCCGATATTTGTGACCACTGTAAGGGCTTCGGTCACACTACAGCCAAATGCACTTTTGAAAACCAGGAAAAATGCAACACTGACAAGAGTGAGTCTGGGATTGTTAATGATAACGCAAACAAACTTGGTGATAAGGGGAACAGAGATCCAAAGCAAGCAGCGGTGATCATCAAGAGTAAACCACATATTGAGCTGAAGAAAACAACATGGACCAGAGTGGTGAACAAGCAAAAGACCAATAACTCTAGAAGTAGCAAGGCGACTCAGTCTGCTGTTATGAATCAAGTGAGTAAAGCTAGTGCTGAAGTTAGTAACAGTTTTGAAGCTATATCTCAAAGTGAAGAAACTGAGTTAATTGATGGTTATGATAGGGAGTATGAAGAAGGAGAAATACGACGAACTGATGAAATGCTTTCTAGTGTGTTCAATGGTGATGCTGATCGCATTGTTCTGAAAGAGAAAGAGGATGCTCTTGTAGATACGGCTGCTGTTTTAAATTGTGAAACAGGGATTAAAAACAAAAAGGATGGTGCATGTGTTACTTCTCAAGAAGGGGGAGCTCTGAACTATGCTAAAGTGGCAAACAGTAAACCTTCACCAGCTCTCCGGCCCGGTTTTCTGAATCGATCTCCTCTTACTACTAGTAAGGAGGCTACCACCACTGTATTATATGGATTTAATGACAACAGTACAAGCAATGGGAATGAAGCTTCTACTAGTATTGAGAAGAGGAAATCTAAAAGTAAAGCTGACCACCCTTATGCGCACATCGCTGCTCCTCCTGGTTACAAAGCCCCACCGCCTTGGACTGACAGTTCAGGTCAATCATTACACTCTCCAAGCTCAGCCTCTCATCCGGGTTACATCACGAGGAGCATGAAGAGCGTAATGGGAGTGGGGAGCATTTTTGACAATGACTAATACTTAAGTACATGGCTGCAGCTTCTATGGAATTTGCAGTAGGAATGTTTTAATGTAATCTCAAGTAAAATGAACTCTGGGTCTGTATGCGTTTTCTAAAATGTATTATCATGTATTTTGTTGCTTGGCTTTATTTCCCTACGTGGAAATAGGTTGCTGTAGTTGTTAAGTTATTTGCTTAACACCTGTAATTCAACGTTATTAATAAAAGTGGCCGGACCACTATAAAAACCAGTCGGCCTTGCCAAAAAACAAATAGGGTTCATAAATGGTTGTCCAGTATCTATGTTAAATAATGTATTAAAAGAGAGAAACAAATCGAAATTTTAAAATGAGTTGTGATAAATATCAGATTATGTAAACATAGAGGAAATATCGTAGATGAAGCTAACTGATTTGGAAATAGGGTAAATTTTCCCTAAATTATTGTCCAACGTTCAAAAAATAATATAAAATATTGTTCAATAAGTATGTGTAGTGCAGGGCATAAATTTATATTGTTTGGTTAAAGGAATATTAAATTTGGATGCCATCTAAAAATTTATGGAATTTTTTTACCTTTCAATGTAAAAAGATTTCAAACAATCCGATCACAAGAAGACTGACATTGATATTCTTAACTGAAAGAAGTCAATTTAGTAAATTGATCCTACCATTATACATGTATTTTTCTTCAGTGTAGGATTTTGATAATTAAAACATAATTGGCATGGCAAGTTGGCAACTTTCGCCGATACATACAATTCTAATGCGTTTTACATGCTTGCATGCATATCAGTTCTAAAATTTTAATTTGCTATTTAAAGGTTAGTATACATTATATATGTACGGCTTGGGATTTGCGCTTGAAGACCTCCAGTTGAGGAAAGTTCGTAGACAATATGGGAGCATCTGTTTATGCCTTGATGAAACTGTTTTCCAGGTACCTGTTTGACCATATGGATGCATTGCTTGGGTTTGGAGATTTGTCTTACTGCAGTGCAGCCTAAATACAACATCTGACAGGAGCAATCTATGGAATCATATAAATGGTACAAGAAAATCTTTTTTATCCCATGCTTATTACGGGTGATTTTAACTGTGTTTTATTTAATTCATATAGAATATGCCCAAATAATTCAATGCTTATCTGTTACTGAATTCTAGCTACCAATGCTTATAAGCCATATTTGATTATGAAGGTTTCCCCAGCTCTTGCATCTTTAGTTTATGATGTGGAGCTAATTGCATGATACTAACTTTTCTATTTACCGCACCTGAAAACGCCAGCAATAAGATCATTTTCTAGATGTATAAGCTTTGCTATGTCATCACCATTAAATTCCAACTCTTTCTTGTCTACTCTTTCACATAAATTTCCTGCATTTCGAAAGTGAAATTAGTTCTGATTAAAAATGGTTAAGTTATAGCAAGCTTTGCAAAACTATGCTAATAGTATTATATGCAGCTCGCATTTAAAACCGAGTTAAAGCTCAATTATGCAAAACTAAGTTGTAAGCTCGATTGCAAAACTTACATTTGACTTTTGTAGATTAGTTTGAAACTGAGTGGGGGCAACTAAATTCAAAACTGAGGCCGAGTTGTGAATTGACTTTCCAAGCTCATGGAAACTAAATTTCTAAAATGAGTTCGGAAACACAGTTTCCAAACCCAAACTCTGTTTGGAAATAGCTTCCAAATCGAGTTTTCCAAACTTAGTTTATTTTAGTCTGGACTTCCCTAATTGTGTTCGGAAACTCAGTTTCCAAACCTAATTGTAAATTTCCAAGCTTAGTTTGGAAACCAAATTTCAAAACTCAGTTTTGAAACCAAGTTTCTGGACAAAATTTCCTAATGCAGGTTTCAAACTGCGTTTAGAAACACAAATTTTCAAACCTATTGACAGACGGAAAAGTAAAAAGAAGAAGAAAAATCATGTTGAACATCAAGTAAAAAGCAAAACAAAAATCATTATTTGTATAATCCATTTTAATACGCATAAGATAGAATACTAATTTCAAATTAAATGTATTATTATGGGTAGCCAAATTTTTGTTTAGGTCGTATTGAAATAGCAATAAAGAAAGATATCTCTAATGAAATTTCTTTCCATTCTTAGAAAGCGCATAAAATGCATTCTAAAATACAGTTTCAATTTTGAGTAGTTGGGATAACATCTGATTAACGGCAAAACAACACATCGCTCTTTAATTAAGCACGTAGTCGTTATATTTTCCCTTTTTCAAAATTTTCCCCAAGCACGGTTAGCTATATATTTCAGTAAGAAGACATATGTGAACCCCTTAATTTTTTATAGGTTGCCATATCATAATCAAATCTTTTCCTATTTTCTATAAGCGTGCAGTCGAATGGGTTGCTGCATAAAAGTTGTTGGCAGTTTGGTCATTGTTGTAAAGTAGTTGAAAGTTATTTGTAGGCAGATATTGAAATTGAAGTCAGATAGCGGTATAACAAAAGATGTGGACATGTGTATGCAAATTTGTGAAGCGAGAATGAAGCTGAGTGTAAAGTGGAGATGAAAGGAGAGTGATCTTTGATGAATTTGAGTAGCAGGGAGGTCGCAATGACGTGTTTGAATTAGTACAGGCTGAAGTTGAATAGAGATTGTAGTTGCATGCATCATTAGCTGGTTTCTAATGTAGTAACATTCAATAACATATAAATTATTGTTGATTTCTAATGTTTTGTTGTGATTTTCTACCGGTACAATTAAAGTTGTGCAGCAGGTTGGAACTTTCTGGGTGATTAGTAGTAGGATTGAAGTTAATTTGGTAGATCAATGATATGTATGTTAAGACTGAATTTAGAAGAAATATGTTGAATTTTGTTTAAAACCTTATTATATATGTTTATGACATCGTATAACTTTCGGTATTTTAAACTTGTTATGTTTGCCATTTTAAATTTAGTATGTTTACATGTTGTTTGCTGTTCTAATGCTATTACTCTATATGTAGCCAACGCTAGTAATGTATGTATACTTATGCATATTTGATATGAAATATAGGTGTTTTATGGCTGCAAGTAGTTCCTCACGGTTATAACTGTGACAAATGTAGCAGTAGCCAATGGAATCTTCGTTAACGTAACACTTATAACCATTGGCAAATATCTTAATACCACGCTTATAACCGTTATGATTCTGAATTTTGTCACATTTAAAACTGTAAGAAAAATAAATATTACCACGCTTATTACCGTTAGTAGCATAAATATTATCACATTTATAATCGTTAGTAGAGAAAATATAGTCACGCTTATAATCGTGAGCATATACGTTAGTACTTGTCACGGTTATAACCGTGATAGTATGCGTGACAAAAATCACCAACGCATGTTGGCTAAACGGTTATAACCGTGAGTATTCTGGTTCGTCACGGTTATAAGTGTGAGGAATGGACATTTCTGGTGTTGTGTAGTGTGTGTATATGCATCCATGAGCAACCACTAGCAAACAGTTGCATTCACTTGCAACCATCAATCATAACATGTTTTAGACACATATTTCCAACTATGGATTCAGATCGAAAGGTTCGAACGATAGGATAAACTTGAATGACAAAAGAAAATGCAAAGTAAAAGCTTGGAAAAGAAGTCAAGAACGTACTTTCAAAAAAGCAAAGGATAAGAAGCGTGAATCCTATCTTCGAGTTCCCATAATCGCATCTTCACAGTCTTCTCCGCATTGCACTTTGACCAATATGATTTCTTTGTTTCATAGCTTCTTGATTTCAGATCCAAACGTATGAGTAGGAACTCATCTCATTGATGCTTCCATGTCAACTTCCACATCCTCAAGTGTGCTTGGCTCAACTACCTCTTCCGTATGATGAAGACATTTCCTCAAATGGGAACCGTGAAATACGTCATGTACGCTCGTCAGTCTGTCTGGTAGATTAATCCTATAGGTCATCTGACCTATACTCTCTGTTATAGGGAATGGGAGTACGAATCTCGGCGTCAACTTCCCTACTGTGCCAAAGCAAACTACATTCCTTAGCGGCACCCACTTCAAATACCAAACCGGTCCTACTTTTTATCAGCATAAGATTTCTGTCTGTCTTGAGCGACTTTCATTCTTCGATGGATAAGATCAATTTTCTCGGAAGTGTCTCGTATCATTTCCGGTCCAAGCAGAAGTCTGTCCATAGACTCCCACCAACAAGTCGGTGATCTACAAGGTCACCCATACAATGCTTTGAAGGGTTCCATGCCTATGCTCAATTGATAATTGTTGTTGTTGGCGAACTCCAACAAAGGAAGGTGCTCTTCCCAAGTCCCTCCAAAGTCGAGGACACACCGTCTTAGAAGATACTCAAGAACTCTATTCAACCTATCAGTCTATCCATCGGTCTAAGGGTGGTATGCCGTTCTCAAACGTAGCTGTGTACCTATCGCCTCTTGTAAGCTCTTCCAAAGCATGCTAGTAGCTAGTAAAGATGGGGTCGCGTTCGCTTACTATACTGGAAGGTACCCCATGCAATCGAACTATCTCTCAAAGATATACTGATACCAGCCAAGCTGCCGTCCTCTTACTCTTAACAGGAATAAAATGAGCGCTCTTCGTAAGTTTATCCACTATTACCCAAATGCTCGTATTGCCCTTCCTTAATAGAGGCAATCCATCGATCAAATCCATAGAGACGCTCTCCCACTTCCATTGTGGGACATCCAAGGGCTGAAGCAATCCGTCTGGTTTCTTTTATTCAGTCTTTACTCTTTGGCAAGTCAAGCACCGAGCTATAAATTCCGCCACATCTTTCTTTATGTCAGTCTTAAAGAAAACCCTCTTCATATTTCGATACATTTTGTTGCCGCCCGGATGGATAGTCATCTGAGAATGATGAGCTTCCTCAAGCACTGCCTTAAGCAATTCCCCAACTTTAGGGACACATGGCCTTCCATCTCGTCTTAGCCACCCTTTATCATCCACATCATATCTACCAAGCCTATCCAAGAAGTATAAAATCTGTGGGTCCTCCCACTACACAGATCCAATACGCTCCAGTAGAGTAGGTTGCACCTCCAATGATGATAACAATCCCAATGTGAAATCCATAAATGGCTTGAAATCAAAGGTCGAGATGTACTCCAAGCTTCACCTTTCTATGAGTAGAGGACTCAAAGTCATCCTCTGCCTACTCAGTGTTTTCACCACTACATTACCCCTGCCTGAGGTATAAGCTATCTCGAAGTCGTAGGACGCTAGGAACTCCATCCACCGTTGCTGCCTAAGGTTGAGATCCTTCTATTAAAACAAGTATTCGAGCAACTTATGATCTGTGTATAGCTCAAATCTTTCTCCAAGTAGATAGTGTCACAAGGACTTCAATGCGAACACTACTGCAGCCAACTCTAGATCATGGGTAGGGTAGTTCTTCTCATGTACCCTTAACTATCTGATGCCATAGCATACTACCCTTCCCTCTTGCATAGAACGGCACCAATCCTTATGACATAAGCATCTTTGTAAACCGTGAACATCTTGCTTCCATCTGGGAGAGTCAGAACTAGGGTTGTTGTTAGAGTCCTCTTCAATCTCTGAAAGGCATACTCACAATCAATGCTCCACGAAAAAGCCAAGTTCTTCTTCGTCAATCAGGTAAGCGGGGCTGATACCCTTGAAAAATCCTTGATAAACTTTCGATAGTAGCCCGCCAACCCAAGGTAACTTCTCACTTCCGTCGCATTCTTTGGAGCCTTCCAATATTTAACTCCAACGACTTTTGGGGGTCCACTGTTATCCCGACCTTGGAGATCACATGCCCTGGGAATCTTACTTCCTTTCTCCAAAAGTGACACTTAGAAAACTTCGCCTTGAGCTAATGTGACCTAAGAGTGCGTAGAACCTCCTTTAAGTGTTGGGAATGCTCCTCCTCATTCTTTTAGAAGATCAGAATGTCATCCACAAAGACCCCCACGAACTTATTCAGGAACTCCCTAAACACCATACTCATCAAATCCACAAAATAGGCAGGTGCATTGGTTAGCCCAAAAGGCATAACCAGTCACTCGAAGAAACCGTATGGAGTTCTGAATGCAGTCCTATCAATGTTGTCCTCTTCCACTCTCAATTGATGAAACCCCATGGCTGAATCCATCTGTGAGAAAACTGATGCGCCTACTAGTTGATCAAACAGGTCGTCAATTCTTCGTAGTGGATGCCTATTCTCCTTAGTGAGCTTATTCAGCTCCCTATAATCCACATAAAGATGAAGTGAGCCATTTTCCTTAGTTGCAAAGACGATTGGATCTCCCCACTCTGAAATGCTTTGCATAATAAAACCTTTCTCGAATAGCTCCCCTACTTGTTTGCTGAGCTCCCTCCTTTCCCTATGAGCCATGTGGCGCACTAGTAGAGCAACTGGCTTCACATTCTCTACCAAGTAAATCAGGAAGTCTATCTCATGCCTTGAAGGTAACCCCTTAACCTCCTTGAGCACATCCATGTAGTCTCTAACTATGGGCACAAATCATAAGTCGTCAATAGAAGTATCAAGTGTTTCTAGAAAACCGAGCATCACTGACCCTCGTAGGTCGTAGGAAATCTCAAGAGTCCTGCCATGGGAATTAAGAAGCCTAACCGCTCTCTTTTTGCAATGAAGGATGGCACTATGCATGCCAATCCATTCCTAAAATCAAACCATAGTCGATAATGCCCAGCACATATGCGTCACATTCAAATTCGAAGTCCAAGATAGAAATTTTCAAACCCTTACACATCATGGATAAATGAGCCGCTCCTTCTATGGGGTTTGAGACCACTGCGGGTTTACAGACTATACTAGTGTTAAGGTGCAGACTATCTACTAAATTGCTGGATATAAATGAACGTGAAGTGCCAGAATTAAACAGGTTTCAAATAGGATAGTCAAAAAGGGAAATAAAACCTTCAACCGTGACTTTCCAACCTCGATCAGGTCCACATGTCCAAAAGTTCCTGCCCCTTGTCCTTGCTTGCAAGGGCATTGTTTACTGAAGTGTCCCACTTGTCCACAATTAAAGCATGCTTTCTTTGTCTTTCTTTAGTCCTTCACAAAATGACCCATAGCTCTGCAACCATGACACTTGATATCCTTCTTGATCCGAGCCTTGTTAGGCTTTCCACTTTTATCTTTCTTCTGCTTTCCTTTTCTGGGACACCATTTCTATTTCTCGCCCTTAGTTTGAGTCTCCTCAGTCTTAGTGTCTTTCTTTTCATCCTTTCCGTCTTCGTGCATAAGAGCTATATCAACCAGTCTTTCAAACGTCGCCATCATTGGTATATGATATAAAGTAAGTCCTTGGAAAGATTGGTTCGACCCTCTTGCAAATCTAAGTGCCTTCTTATGGGGTGTATTCACCAAGTCCAATCCAAATCTAGCAAGATGATTAAACTTGTTCACATAATCCTTAATAGTCATGTCCCCTTGCTTTAAAGACAACAATCTGTCCATCTGTAATCCTTCTTCCGCCTGAGATAAGAATTTCATCTCGAATCTCTGCCTGAAATCATCCCAAGTATCTATTTGTTGTCCATCTTACGTCACTTCACACCGGTAGGAAGCCTTATCTTTTAGTTTCCATGCATCCAATTGTATCTTCCTTCAGTTGTCGATCTCGAAAAGGACAAACACGTTCTCCGTCTCTCATAGCCAATTCCATGCTTCAACAAAGCTTTCGGTACCACATAATGGTTTTCCACCCATAGCGCAGAAGTCTTTGCATAACATAGAAAAGTTATCTACTCGCAAAGGTGGAGCAACAACGACTGCAGTTGGGGGAGGAGCATCCCCTTGACCTCCGGCAAATGCCATGGACTCAACGTACCTATGGAACCATGTTGGTAGTGGAATGTCCTCAGGAAGATTGGGTGCCTTAGACATTCTAAAAAGAAAAGAAAAAGGAATCAACAAGAGATCAAGAGAATATCAGATATGGCTTGAAGGGATATGTATTTCAAAAATAGATTTTAACTTGAAAATACTTTGCTTTTAAAACCAAATTTAAAAACTTTTTCCCTGATCTTGTAACCTTTAGCTCTGATACCAAATGTGACACCCCAGATCTGCTAATGTTACTCATAAGGGAATGTATTAAGTTCCGTGAAGCGCAATAGGTGAACATTACAGAAAATTTACAAGACAAATAAAATAAGCAACGGAAAATCTTAAACTTCATTTTTAAAATAAAGCATAGTCTCATAAAACCAGTTATAGAAAAATCAGTTACATCAAATCTGTCTCATAAAAATATCTCATAAGCCAAAGCATCAGAGTACATAAAATCATATCCCTCGCCATAAGCCATACTAAGGTAGAGAGCAAGTCAAAAAGGTACATCATACGAAATCCAAGTCCAAGCTGTAAGAGAAATCCTAGTCACTAAGATCTCTACCTAGAAATCCTAGTATACACACACACACTAACATCTCTACCTAGAATATATATAAATATATATGCAGGATTTGTATACGGGACTTAAGTACTAAAGAATGTAAAGTTTTAGAGTTTCAAGAGATTAAGAATTCAGAGGAGATTCAAGACTCATGAGTATTCAAGTTATCAAGAGTTAAGAGTTCAAGACAAATATAGTAATAGATTCTAGTTTATATGTATGACTCTAAATAGCACTCCAGGTTCAAGTTCAAATTCTGTTTTTCAAAATTTCGATTTTCAAATTCGGATTTTCAAAATTCAAATTCTAAACTCAAATTGTTTTTCCATCTTACTTTTGATTTCAAATATAAGTTTTAAATTTATTATATAAATTTATATAGTTTTATACTTATATACTTTTATAGTTTTGTAGTCATATAGTTTTAAACTTTATAATTTTATAAATATGTTTATATAATATATATTTATGTTTTCATATGATTTTATACTTTAGAATACTCATTTATATCACTAAGTTTTAAATCAAGAATTTCCAGAATTATATATATGTGTAAACACTTTAAGATAGTTTTAAAATTAAACAATACATACATATGTCAACATACATATGTTGCTATGTCGACATACAACTGTCACAAATTCAATTTTCAAAGGAAGTGTCTTTTCACTATTTGTAACGTTCCAAAAACGTTGCAACCATTCAAATGCTATAAATAGAGGGTGATTTCGAACTTTTTAACCATTCTTTTTCTCCATCTTCACCCCTTTTAATCCCACCATTAACATTTCACATTTTATTGAATTCTACGCTTCTACTTTGCTGATTTCTACTATAATTATATAAAACTTCTTATTTTCTCTCTTTACTCATTACTCTTTGAATTGAAGTGCTATTGAAGAGTTATAGGGATATTGTAATCATTTGGGAAGTGTTTTGGATAGGATGTGTTCCTTGTAGCCCTGAAATCAAGGAAAGTGAGCGGTGGTAATCTTGTAGCCGTGAAATCAAGAGTGGTTGGAGCAGTGTTAACCTTGTAGTCGTGAAATCAAGGGGATTGTACTTGGATATTGATAGTAACAAAAACTCTGTGCAATCTAGCGTTGCGTGGGACTGGATGTAGGAGTAATCTGAACCTGTATAAAATCCGTTGTGTTCTTTCCTTTTCTACATTTTATATTTATTTGTTTCTATGTTTGTGTTTGATTCTGTGTTTGTGATCATCTCTTTTGTGTGTGATTCATACATTTAAGTTTAAGATTTTTGTAAGTTCCTTAGAAACACTATTCACCCCCTCTCTAGTGTTAATCTAGCCTTAAGATCTGCATTCCGCATTCCCTAACAAAAGGTAAAGTGTCATAAAAGGTAATAGATGAACTAAACAGAATAACATAATGGATATGAATAATAGCAATAAACTATAATCTTGTAATGCTTCACATTTATATACTTAAAACATGTAAATCTGCACCAATACTAGTATAACAAGTTCAACAGGATTAGGTTCTCAGCCTAATTACATATCACCTGGATTAGCAACAGAAGTAAACGATAGGATTAAACAGAAGGATTAGGCGTACCCTTATTACATAATCATATTAGGTGTTAACCTAATTATATAACATCAGGATTAGGTGTACCATAATTACTACTCAAGCGATCGGTTCCCTACTACGTAAATTCATTGTGTCAGCTCTGGCAGTAGGGTGTACCACTCCCTGATCCAACAGCTACATAACATAGACCTATTTACTGGTATAACAATGTCTTATCTTCCTTAGTTGGACCCATGCACGCTCATGACTCCGCCAGAACGCGCCCGTACCTACACCCATGTGAACCTTTTACTATCCAGTTCAGTAAAGCGTGTCTTAGCCCCTACCTAGTGCGAGGCCACCTCCAATAAGATACCAACAAGGATACCGATTAATATTGGTTCCAAACAGCAAATTGACACATGCTAAACTCCCTTATCATGTGCCCCCGAAACTAGGATTTAAGAGTCCCCAAAACCCGATACAACAACAGAATGAAGGACCTTTTAGATTATTAATACTCATATTTAACCTAGCAGGTTTAGGTTCACTAATAAGCGTGGTTGTAATTTATTACATGGCATTATGTGTGTACAATCCTACCCTAAATCACCTGCCAAGATGTTGACCAACTTTTTCCCAAAAGCTGTCACAGTTCAGACCGAAGTCAAATATCCAGAAATTCTATCCAGCATCAGCCCACCAAAAGCGGATCGACCGAATATCTCAGGCTCGCATGGAAATATCCCACCAGATCATTCATATCTCAGACCGATTCTTAAGGCCTTAAAAGAGGTCAACCATATCTAGACAAAACTCTTCTTTTATTAACACCTCACATTGGACACCACGTAAACCACGATTTCCAAAGATACTATTTATGAATAGTGGAATCAGTCTTCCAGCCACAATTCTGTCCAAGGGATGAACTCCACGTGTCCAAGTTTTCCCAGAAAGGGCGGGCCACGTTACACCATCCCTAGCCGACTTTCTCATCTATAAGTACCCACTTACCCAAAGAGGAAAGAGAGGTGAATCTTGGAACTCCAAGCTCTAGAAGAAAAATACTTTCAGCTTATTCCTTAAATAGTCAACTCTCATTCCTCTAAAAACTTCTCATCTCCCACTTTTCTTCAAAGGAGAAAAAAACATTGTACTTGTAACAAAAGTGAAACAATACATATAAAGTGGACGTAGGCACCTTCTTTGACGAACCACTATAAAAAGTTGTGTGTGTTCCTTGTTTTATTTGCTTTACCGCATTTCATAATCATTATTCGTGTTATTTCCACACGATTGGGGGTTGACTGTCACAAGTGACGAACTTTTGATGTCAACACTTTGGTGCGCCAGGAAGGGGCGAACCTCCGACTTTTTGCTTAGCTCAATCCATGGCGAACAAACGAAAGAAAAATGCAACGTCCTCACGTCCCACAAGTGACGATGCAGTCGATACAAATGCCGCATAAGCAAGCCAGGAAGCTTCCTCTCAAGAAGATGTGTCACGATATCTTACCCGGGACGACATGGACAAAATTATGATCGATTTCAGAGACCATATGACATCTCAGGGTAAACTCCTCGAACGACAGCAACAGTTGATGGATCACCTTATCGGTCGAGTGGAGATGGGATTAAACGCATCAACAACAATTCCTCCACCGACCGGGACCGGGGCAACAACTGATCTTCGACCTGCACGGAATCAAGCCACTGATCTGATCACACCCCTTCTTCCTCCTAGCTCGGATTCACCTCCCAACCAACCACAACCAGGAGTATTGCTTCCAGCAACTAGCCCGACCATAGCTGCAGATTCACAGAAGGCCAGCGATCAAGATCTAGGTCGTCCGACCACTTTGACTCCACTCTGGGGAATAGATCGACCCCCAGACCAATCGAGCAACCACTGGGTATGTCAGAATCAATGCCATTCTCATTACAACCCAGTAGCTTACCACAGACTCATCTTACATCGCCCTTCCTTCAACGAAGAGTTGGTGGAGCCTTTCTTACGAACCGGGGAGATCACTCTACCATACCGGTTCCCAAATTGATGGAGCAAAACTCTACTATAGACCCTCCAAACATCACCTCGGGCGGGGGCATCGAGGAGCCCTGAACATCACATGCTACGCTGGATCGGCCTAGACCTTTAGCCGGGGGTTCGGATCGATCCAATTCTCATCAGGTTCAAGAGGGACCAGTCTTCCCAGAACCAACAACTGCAATGAACCCTCTCCTTCACCTTCACTCAACTCTCGGAGGTCGGGCCCAGCTAATGGCCACCCTTCCGAGCATGATTTTGTCGGATCCCAGTACTGGAACTCTCCCGAATGCAGAGTTGAATTCATTGCAGCGACTCCTAGGAAATGGAAGCCAACTTGCAAGCATAGTCCGACACTTCACCCAGGGAAATTCTTCTCAGCAAGATATAATAACATCCACCGCAGCCCCTTCACCAGGGAGATCAGGAACTCCCTCAATCCTCCGAACTTCAAGTTTCCAGCTATTGAACCATATAATGGTCGGCCCGACCCAACTATCCATCTCATGCGATACATGTGACATATGGAAGTGCTCGACGCTTCGACCAACGTCATGGCCAAGTGCTTTCCATTCTTTTTCACAGATGTAGCCGGCATGTGGTTTCAGCAGCTAACAATGGAGTCGATCAGTAGCTGGAACACAATGGTCACCCGTTTCATCGAGCAATTCAGGGTACATATCTCCCGGCCAAAGAGTGTCATGTTTTTTTACCACCATCAAGCAACGCCCGGGAGAAACACTTCGGTCCTTCCTCGAAAGATTCAATGCGACCGTAGCATCAATCGATCGACCTGAGCCATCGATTGTGCTTATGGTCGCCATTGCAGGAGTTCAGAACTGATCATAATTCTCAATCTCTTTAACCAGAGATCCCCCAAGGATATAAAAGATTTTTATGCCGAGGCCGAACAATTCCTCCAACAAGAAGACACCAACACTGATATGGAGAGCCTCAAGGTCTTAGCAACCAAACATGAAGGTCCATCCAACACCAATGGCCAGAGTAAAGGAAGAGGAAAGACCCCGGAAAAGAACGAGCGCAACGTGCGACCTCGAAAGGAGAATAAGTATGATCATTATACTGAGCTCAATTCTTCCTTGCTCGACATTTATCTTGACGTACGAGGGTCCCTGCCTTTCCCAAGACCTCCTTGAAAAGAGCCGACCCAGAAAGAACTTGAATCTGGAAAACACTGCAAGTTCTACAACATCGATGGTCACAGCACCAGTGAATGCAAGCACTTCCGTGATCTCATCGAGGACAGAGTCAGGCGAGGGGAGCTTCCCGGATATGTCAAGAAGAACCCTCAAGTTGTGCTGCCACAATACTCCACCCAAGATCTCAGGTCGATCCCCGAGCTCCTAGAAATGGGAAAGACCACGAGACTAGCACCCGCAACATTATCATTAATAAAGTTTAAATTACCTTTTTGATGTATTTCCTTCAATTAAACGGACACTTTGATGTACACATGTATGTGGTTAGGATTTAACTCCTAGGCATGCTTTGGAATCAACTGTTGTCCTCTTAGAATTTATTGTCTTTGAGAATAGTTCCTTAACGACTATGAGCTTTCTTTTGCAAACATGAATTATGTTTGAGTGATTTAAGCCGAGTATGGACTATACTCGCCCCTTTCATGATTTACCGAATAACCTTACATAAGTCGAGCATGGTTAACACTTGCCATAAGCCGAGTATAGTTCATACTCGCTATCACTATAAGCCGAGTATGGTTAATACTCGCCACCTTTATGAGCCGAGTGTGGTTAATACTCGCCACCTCTATAAGCCGAGTATGGTTAATAATCGCCATCACTGTAAGGCGAGTATGGTTAATACTTGCCACCTCTGTAAGCCGAGTATGGTTAATACTCGCCATCACTGTAAGCCGAGTATGGTTAATACTCGCCGCCCTTCTAAGCCAAGTGTAACTATTGTTTGTCCGAGTATCTTGACCTATCGAATGTATGCCCGATTAGAGGAAATAACAAGCCTTCTTTAGACCGAGAATGGTTTTCACTGTCTTTGCAGGTATTAACCTTCACAACCAAGATTTACGGTTACTTTCTCGGCCTTAATATGGTCTTCGATGGTTGTCGGGTTTCTAGCCTTAATACGACCTTCTTCGGTCATCAGTTTTCTAGTCTTAATACAACCATTGGGACCGTCAGACTTCTGGCCTAAATATGGTTCTGCGCAACCATCGCTATCTACACATTGGACTTTGACACAAGGAATCAGAACACCCATCCTTTACCAAGAAATATGTATTCTAAGGGGAAAAATGTTGACCAACTTTTTGCCAAAAACTATCATAGTTCGTACTGAAGTCCAATATCCATAAATTCTATCCAACATCAGCCCATCGGCCGATAAAGCTGCTCACGGTCCAGAAAGCCCAGGCAAGGTTCGGGCCAAACAAGCTTCCTTCGAGACCAACCTGAACCCGTTCAAACTCCATCTGATTACCTTCTAGCTCCAATCATCGAACCCGAAAGAAACTCTCTCAATCGATCGAGTAAAAGGCTCCCACCAAAAGCGGGTCGATCAAATATCTCGGGCTCGCATGGAAATATCCCGCAAGATCATTCATATCACAGACCAATTCTCAAGGCCTTAAAAGCGGTCAACCATATCTGGACAAAGCTCTTCTTATAATAACACTTCACCTTGTACACCACGTAAGCCACGATTTTCGAAGATATTATTTATGAATAGTGGAATCAGTCTTCCAGCCGCACTTCTGTCCAAGGGATGAACTCCACGTGTCCAAGTTTTCCCAGAAAGGGTGGGCCATGTCACAATAGCCCTAGCTGAATTTCTCATCTATAAATAGCCTCTTCCCCAAAGAGGAAAGAGAGGTGAATTTTGGAACTCCAACCCTGGAAGAAAAAGACTTTCGGCTTATTCCTCAAATATCCAACTCTCATTCTTCTAAAAACTTCTCATCGCCCACTTTTCTTCAAAGGAGAAAAAAGCATTGTACTTGTAATCAAAATGAATCAATACATATAAAGTGGACATAGGCACCTTCTTTGCCGAACCACTATAAAAAGCTGTGTGTGTTCCCTGTTTTATTTGCTTTACCGCATTTCGTAATCATTATTCGTGTGATTTCCACATGATTGGGGGTTGACTGTCATAAGTGACCAACTTTTGACGTTGACACTAGATGTATACAATTCCCACAACATTTCAATTTATTAACCTATATCTGGTACTTACCCTACTCTTTACATGTCATTCACTTAATGTCTGTTCTAAGTTAAAGTTGACATGTCCAATTCATACAAATACTATCCATCAACTATGTTTCCAAATTTACAGCATATACAGGTTCATGCATATTATCCATTGACAGTAAGTATATACACACTATCCCTTTTTATCAGTTTACAACAAGTCTAAACATGTTTATATTTTCCGTTTTCCCAAATTATAGTTAATGGTCCCAATTTAATAACATGTCTAAATTCCTCTTTTTATGTCATTCATTATTACTCCAATTATGTGTATACTTTAATTGTGCATAGCCTAGGCTTCCAAAGGAATAGGCTTGGCATAAAATAAAAAGGTAAAACAGAGGAGTGGAAAAGAATCAAATCACATAGGCATATAGGCAAGACTGGAGATAAACATAAAAAAAAGAAAATGGAAAAGGAAGATAGATACATACAACTTGTTAATTATCAAACATCAAAGGCATATGTTTTACTAATCATGACGACATAGGTAATTAACAGTGAAAACATGTATAACTTTTATCTTACTAACACTATATATCCTAACCTAATTTTATTTGACTGACATGTTGATAGTCTAAGAAATCAGATTGTAAATGACATGAAACTCAAAGTGGGTCTTGGTGAAGAAGAGAATAAATCTCTTATATATGTAACACTATGCCATAGAAAAATTCCAATACAAGTTGTATTTATGCAAGTCCTTATGTTGCCTCTATTTGATCCAGTCCTCAGCAGCATTCCCCCATTATATGCTTATATTTTTAGAATATATTTACAGAGGGAGAAGGTATAAAGAAATGGTGTAAATCAGAATGGGAGAAGTCACCTATTTATAGATTCATAGAGTCAACTTGAGCCTTTAGATCTTAGGGTTTTAATCTTAACCGTCCAAGTAATGCTGAGTCAGCAATGAACATAGTCCAGAAATCGTCCAGGTTCGAAGTATGAATCCACCTAGATCTGTTGTGGGTCGACCCACGTACCTCCTAGGTCGACCTAGCCAACCATGTGTTGACCCATGTGTCAACCCTAGGATTAACCTAGCCGACCATGGGTCGATCCAGCTTCTTTCGTTCGAAAATTATTTTTCTTCTTCAATGATGATATCGAGGACAGGGATCAGATCCTTCGAGCTGACCCAATTGTTATACAATCTAAGCTTTTCATAGTTAGGCCCTGGGATGTTGAAATAGGAGATTTAAATAAGAACATTAAATCTGTTTCAGTTTGGATAAAGTTAACGAATTTGGCACTGTATTGTTGGTCGTTAATTGGTATAAGTTGGCTTGCTATGAGGGTCGGAAGATTCCTCTGTATGGATATCTCGACTGAAAGACTTGAACGTCTGGAGTACGCTAAGTGCATGGTGGATGTTTCTCCAAATGTTGAACTACCTTTGAGCTTTCCTATACTGTTTCCAGATGGGACTGAGCAGGAGGTATATGTAACTTACCTATGGATGCCTGAAATTTGCATGAAGTGTTCTACATTTGGACATAAAACAGATAATTGCGAGAGGTTATCGAATGGGAAAGAAGTTGAAACAGAGAAAAATAGGAAGCAAGGAGAACCATTTAACCCTCTCGCGACTAGAGGTAGAAATAATAGTAATGTAAGCGGTGGAGTTCAGCCTCAAAGGATGAATTCGTGAGTATGGAGGGAAGTAACTGCTAAGAAGAAAGCAGCTCATGTTGCTCACTCTAGTTCGAATCTCTCTAAAGGGAAGGACTTAGATCTGGGTAAGGGAAAGAAAAGTTTCTCTAAGCTTACTGCCTTGAATGTTGATGAAACTGAAGAAAACATCGATGCGCTCTATGAAGAAGTCGGGATTCAACAAGTTATTGACCTTTAATCCAAGGCTTTCTCATATCAAAAAGGTAAGTTTGCTAATTTGCATGAAGCTTGTGCAGGGAAAACTGTGAATTTACCAGAAGATATAAATTGCCTGCAAGAAGAAATTAATATAGAAAAACAAAGCAACATGAATGATAACATTATGAGTTCCAATGGTTTGGAAGATACTGGAACTGATAAAACAATTTTTGTTCATAGTGAGGCTCCTCATGTTAATGATATGGTGGTGAATGAGAACTATAATAATGAAGATGTTGTTGGTCATCTCGACATATTTCTACAAAGTAATTTCCATTGCGTGGATGACGCAAAGAAAACTGACTCAAATTCAGTGAAAGTCATCTCCACTTCGGCTTCTTGTGCAGTAGTAGGTGAATGTGATGGACTGAAAGATAATGGTGCGAATTCCTCTCCTTCTACCGCTCTTAAACTAGGTTTCCACAATCTGGCTAGTAGGTCTTAGAAACCGGTGATGCCAGTCAAACCAGTGACGCCAATAAAAGAAATATTGTCGAAGAAACTAGGCCCCTATGATCACATAAAACTGCCACCAGGATATGAAGTGCCTCCTCCTGACAGTTTCACCAACTCGCCCTCTTCTTCTTCTTCTGGTCGAAAAACTGGAAATGCTCTGATTACCAGAAGCAAAAAGTTGGAGCTGATGAGAGAAATCAATGATGACAAAGGCTAAAGGTTTAGCCTCTTCAATCTGCAGTTAGACTTTGTCTACTTCTAGGTTAAGGATCATGTAATTTTCAAGTAACATAGTTATGTAATTTTGTATGTGATTCTGCTTTATGTTCTCTTCCCTGCGAGGAAGTTACATTTTAGTTGATATGTCCAATGCATATCACCTGTACTAAACTGTACTTTTATTTTGTAATAAATAAAATAGAGTAACGGATCACCATAAAAACCGGTCGGCCTTGCCACAAAAAAATTATGGATTTATTTTTATATTATATTTACATATAAACTCCTTATTTGTATACAAACTTCTAATTCCAATAACTTCTTCATATGTTATCCGTTTTGCGCAAACTTAGGGTCTATCTGAACCAGAATTCCGAGACAAACGCTACGGTAGTGCCGCTTCTACTTAATTATGAATATTTGTTTAAGTTATTCCCACTTTATTATCTTTAAGCATGGTTATAGTGTATTAAATTTGGGGTGTTACACATATTCATTTCAAGTTGATTCTAAACTAATTTATTCACTACTATTGATTAGTTTTTTTTATTTACTTATGTTTGTAACAAACGATAATTTTTCTATGCAAATTCGGTGGCATTCGTATAATAACATAGTCACTTAAGCTTATATTAAATTTTATTCATTCATGTTCTATTGATTCACCTAAATCTTGTTTTTTTTAATTTTTATATATACTTAACAAAACAATTTTTAGCTATCAAATTTTCTTAAAAAATTCCAACTTTTTAACAATAAGCCATTTTAAATTTAATTCCATTCTCATTCACTAATTAATTTAATTGGTTCGCTCGCTCAATCTACTTTTAATTCCAATCAACCAAGTTTCAACATATTTAATATACTTAACATCAAGTTAAATTCCATTTATAACTCAAGTTCCATATTAAATTTCAAATTTTAATTTACCATCCAATTCACTCAACCAAGTTAAGTTCTATTTCTATATTCAGTCAACTAATTAATCTATCTAATTAGTTCACCTTAATTTTATAATTATAAATTTGAATTTTATTTCAAAAATCAATTTATTTGTATTAGCTTGAGTTCAACTTCATTTTAATCCAAGTTGGATTTTATTTGTCAAAATATCAACTACATTGGTTTTACCATTCTATTTTACCAAATTATAAGTTGCATAACTTATTTTTCAATATTTATATAAATTCTATCATTTAAGTTGATTCCATTCAAACTGTATAACTTATAGTAATATAATCATTTATAACTCAAAATTATATTCCCTTAAATCTTGATATAATTTCCCATCCAATTAAAATTGTTTAACCTTTAAGTTAAATTTCCATTTCACACAATTCATTTTAACTTCACCAAGTTAAAATTAAAACCCAAATTCAATTTCCCTACTTACTAGTCTTGTTGATCACCATTTTAAGTTATAAGTTCAAAAACTTATTCTTTGATATTTTCCAAACATTAACCACAGATTTCCAGAATTCAAACATTAGTTTGATTTCAAATCATTTTAAAATCATATATATATATATATATATATTGCTCTTTTGGTTTCAAAAACCATTTTTTTTAAATTACTTTGGTTTACCCAAAATAAACGCACTTCGATTTTTTTTCAAAATAATCATTATTTTCAAAAAAACAATCTCTATATAAAATTATTGTAGTAGAAATCCATCATTTAGAAACTCGAAATTGAACAGCGATGATGTCGTGATCATCATTGGAATTATTTTCCAGCAACTAAAGTGAGTTCAGGTCTTTATCACTTTCAAAATCCATTCAAAACAATTTTTTTTTCAAATTTTCCTTCAATAAATGTAGTACTATTTTGTTTCCATAACATCTTAGAAAATACTTTTCACCTTTTCAAGATTTAAATTTCCAAATTTTGGTTTGACTTCAAATTTAGTCAAAATCGTTTATATATATCGTTCTTATGCAAATTTTATTTGGTTATATATCAAAATATAGTTTAGGTAAAATTATTTCATTTACCCACTTAAAATTATACATTGTCGACTTTCCCTAGTTCAAGTGTTTGGAAACTCATATCGATATCTTAATATTCCACGACTCAACCAAAATTCGTAAGTCACTCAATAGATAAACTAATCCAATATAAAGCATTTTCATATCATTAATAAATAACAGTCTCATATACACATTCAAACTCATCCTAGGGTACCACTAACCCTATCTCTAATGAGTTAATCTCCACCAAGGCCAACCTAAGGTTTGAAACTACTGTAACAAACCATAGATGTTCGGCCTCGAAAATCGACATAAATACGATTATTGTATAACCTATCGTATATTTTAGTGTCAGAAATACCAGATCATTAGGGGTGAAGAAGAAAAACAGAAACAATAACATAGAATCTGACAATTGCATTGGAACAAGGTATAATATATTAAAAAAAATCTTTAATCAATAACTGTAGCTGCAATATATATACAATCATCAGGGTACAATAGTCGAAAGCGAACCAGGATAGTGATAATTACATATCCCCGTATACAGATACAACCCATACATGACATAGCGAAGAATATTATAATAAATATCTAACATGAAGCCTCTTGGTGTAAGCTCCTCCAATTGAATCCATAATAATTTCAAACTACTTGTTTGTCCATACAATTTGGGTACCCAAGAGTTTTAGGAAAACAAACTAAATAAACTCCGCGTTAATCATGTGACCGGTGTGAGTAAAATTCAAACAACTAAATTGTTACTTTTAAAACTCCTTTAGTCAAAGGTATCTCGTAAGGCCACGTCACACGTAAATATTATGGTTTTTTACCTTACGATAAATGACGCATTTTATATCAAGATCATACTGATATTATAATAGTTTATATAGAAAATAAATATAAAATAGCTCGAATGCTTGCATCTTACATACAGTATAGTTAGGTATAATCAAAAAGCATGCATGTGCATATCAGAGAATAGGTTCCATAATATGACAAGGTAAGGAGCTAACTTCTGAAGATGTATCTATAGATAAAATGTACCAGGGTCTAACGAGAACATCTCATACCTCATGCCACATAAGACTGACCTCCAACTGCTGGTTTTCCATTCTCATCAACAGATTAGCTAACGGTTATTTCAAAGCAGGAAGAGGTCTTCGTTAGGTAGACCCCCTCTCCCCTTCGCTCTGCGTCATCGCTGCCGAGGCTTTCGTACGTGGCCTGCATTCTCTTATGATAGCAGGGAAAATCCATAAGTTTGGCATCCCCAGTGGATGCCCTCTTGTATCTTCCTTATGTTTTGTGACGACATCATCATTTTCACTAATGGTAGTCGTCACTCTATCTATCACCTTTTTAGTCTTATTCAGCTGTACCAGAGATGCTCGAGGAAACTTGTTAACTCTACTAAAAGTTGCTTCATCCCTGCAAAAGATTTTTCTTCGATTAGATCTTCTTGGATTGAAACCTTCACTGGCTCCTCCCTTACCTTATCTCGGTATTGTACTATATCGAGGAAGGAAGCTTAACGCTATCTTTGATCCCCTGACTGACAAAGCCAGAGGTAAGATTATTCATTGGAATGCGACTCTTCTTTCTTAAGCAGGAAGACTTGTGCTTATAAAATCTATTCAATACTCTATTGGATCACATGTCTTTGCTGCTATGACTCCTACCTCTTCTTTCTTCTGTTCTTATCATTCTTTGATATCGTCCTTTTTCTAGGGAAATAAGGACAACGCTAATCGACATCACTGGATTTCGTGAAACTTCATTTGTCGCCACAAGTGTGAAGGATGCCTGTAACGAACTGACATTTTCCAATCCTGAATATCGATACAAATGTCATATCGACTTACCATACGCCAGAAATAATTGGAACATTGATAGAAAGAAGTTAGAGGCTGAGAAATAGAAAGAAAGAAATATTAGAATATAAGAAAATATATAGGAGACAAAATAGAACAACACACAGAATCTCCCATCGCAACGGAATAAAATATAATATATATAACAGCTTTTGAAATACAAAATTTTAACTGTATAAACATAACATTTTCAAAGTACAACACTTACAACACAGCGGAAATAATAATAACTAGATAATGCTGAAGCCTCCTGCTCCAAGCTCCTCCAAGTATCTATAAAACACCAAAACTACATGGCTGTCCATACAAATTTGGGCACCCAAGAGTTTAGGGTAAAACAAAACAAAAAAAACTCTGGGTCAGTCATGGGACTAGTGTGAGTAACCAACCATTTGGTTTAACTTTTAAAAATCCTTTTCTAAAGAAAAGATAATTATAAGACCGACCCATACATAAACACGGATGGTTTTTACCTTATGATAACCCAAAACATACTTTAAAATCAATATTTTTCTGATATTATAATGGTGGCTAAAATAAGCAATTAACAATCTAGCAGAATGCTTGCATCTCACGCTCTACATATATAGTATACAATCAAACTGTGGGCTCTTATTGGAGAACGGATTCCAACTGGCAAGGTATGGGACCACCTTCCGACAGTGTATCTCTAGAGAGGAATACATCGGGTTCAACAAGAACATCTTGTAACCCAGGCTAAACATGACCGACCCCTCACTTCACTTGAGAGTACCGAATGTATTGTCACCAACGGTTGGGATCAGCAACCGTTCTGAAGCAACAGCAGTGATAGAATAAGGAAGCAAAAGGATTTTCTCTAGATCATGTCACAATACACCCTACTTGGGTGCGACCCACTTAGCCATGCGACCAAGCCGATTTTATGCCATTTCCCGGTTGCGAGGCTTGAGGTTACGATTACTTACCTTTGATTGATAGCACAATCACTTTGAATGTCACATTGTCAGATCCGTTAATCACTAATTGATTTGCACAAACATATTCTAGATATTATGATAAGAGGATAAATTCTCCGCCGCCAGATGTATATTTGTACATACAATAATATGTGATCGCTGAAAATACACTGTCAGGCATTCATCCATACACGTTCATTCTGGGACAGAACGAAACCGAAGGCACAATTTCCATTAATCCATCTTAGGTAATTTCTACCTAGTATTAACAAGAAAAATCACTTGCACTTTACTCCGCATTCGATTATCTTCATATAATCTAATTCGCAATGCTACTGCTAATACAGAGTGGTTCTCGGATAATAATCCAACCGGTCTCTCCATATTGACCACGATGGTGGTCAATACTTCGATAGTCAGTTATTTAGCTATCGAAGAAAAACAAACATTCATTCAAAGCATCAAACATATCACTAGGCCTCTTAATTAATATTTCATTAATTAAATCACTTCTTCATTCCGTTACCAATATTTGTTAACCAAATATTTTCAATAATCATCTTGGCCTCTTACGCTATTTGGAAAACATTTCCATATATCGCCTTCTTTTATTTTCTATACTTAGAAAATGCCTTCTATTTATAATTGGAAAATATTCCAATTACTTATCTCTTTCAGGACCATTCATTTCTGTACTTAGGAAATATTTATTATATTTTCAAAATTCCACTTATTTGAGTTAAAACGAATGTTGTATAAAACATCGTTACAACAACCCAAAATACTACATTCAACTAAATCCTATTCAAACATTGATCTTCGAGACTGAATCTTGCTATTTATAGGTTAATTATGAAACCAATAAAGTTGGGGTATAACTACCTCTTAGACCTTGACTGATAACATTCTTAACTTCAAAACGGACAAGACTACTTATCTCAAATATTCAACACCATAACCAATTATTCATTTTTAAAAGTGGAAATTTGCGTGAAGGGCTTACTAGTCTGGTCCAATTTCTTTTAAGGACGCGGGTTTAAAACAATTAGTTTCCAGGACAAAATCGATCGTTCTGTTCTCAAATCACATTAACTTTTGGTTTTCTCAAATCAAACGCAGTTATTTCCTCTCAAATCAAATCGGCTTTAACTTAATTTCACTACTACAAAAGTGGGCATATTCGACACTATTCTGATGTGGCCGTAGATCAAAAAAGCGTTGTCGTAGGCTCTTTATTCAAATAGGCAACACCAGAGGGGTGTGGCATCCGCGGCCGTCGCATTAGCCATCTAAGGCAACGCTTTTGCCCATCTACGGCCACGGAAAGAAAGCGTTGCTTTATGTAGAGCTTTTTCCCTATTGCAACAGTGTATGCATGTAATGCAACAAAATACAGCGTTGCCTTAAGTAAAAGCCAGAGCCTGGCTTCCAGGTCATGATGGCGGTGAAACACCCCACCTCCGTTAGGGTCACTCTCAAAGGGAATGCCCTAATTTTGGTGGAGGTTTATAAGTACAAGTCACAGATATACAAGACAGATATAAGAACACATATTTGTAAACAGCGGAAGAACAACAAACTTTTATTTCATGAAGTCAAATACGTGTCACAAAACATCACCATGATTGTCTTACATCCTTTCCAAAAACATAACATAACATTTTCATAATCTGTCTTGAGTACATTATTTAAAGAAGCATGAATAAAACATAGATAAACTGCAAAAGCCCCATAGCGGTTGTTCCAAGCCATAGTTCAAAAACAGGAAAGTCCAAGCAATACATTTCTCTTCTTCAAGCTGGATGTTGAGGTTGATCAAGCTGCTGTGTTCCCTCCCTGAGGACCTGGGGGGGGGGGGGAAACGGAAGAAAGAAGACGAAAGAAAAATAGAGTCAGACATAAAGCCTGAGTAAGTCTAGTACTACTTTGCCTATGAATAAAGAACTGGGTATGATAAGTAAAACAGGAAGTGGGCAAACACTATGAACTTGGTTAAGTTATCTAGGGTCGAATATACTATCGTACCCCGAATTAATCTCTGAACCCATATAAACTAGTTTCCAATTTGCACCCCATAATCAGGGTAGTGTGATCCATTCTACGATGATCGGCTCCTACTCGCATAGTTACATGTGTCTTACGGCCCCCGATGTCTGTAGTTACCTATGCTGGTCCCACCACGGGGTGTATCAAGTCCCATAGTGGCAACCCGACACAACCTTAGAGTGCAAAGGTATGCTACTGGTGTCCAGTGCTTTATTTTTCTGCGCCGGAGTGCGTGCACGCCCGCACACCGTTAGAACCTACACTGCTACACCACCGCCGTCGATTTGACCTCTTACAATCAGCCCAGTAATCGTGCCCCACCCTGCCTAGTTTCAGGGTATCCTGATACACCTTCTAGGGTTACTGCTGAAAAGGGTCCCCCGTTACTAGGTTTTCTATCTCTAGCCAACATGCTAAGTTGGTTAAGTGTTTCCTAACCTAACCCCACCAGTCCGTTTTGTTTAGCATGTTCCATTTTGATTAAGTCTTTAGTTCACTTAATCCTATCAATCCTGACTCAGCCTTAATTGTCTTATTAAGGCCCTGACCTCTCACATTAGACAGGTATTGTTGTGGCTGCCTGTTGCCGGTTGGTTCCGGGCAGTCTTACGCCACAACTCAGTCTAACCTCGGGTCCTTATTGGGCTCCATGTTTAACCTCCCACATTGGATAGGTATTGTTGTGACTACTGGACAGCCGGGCGGTTCCGGGCAGGTTTACGTCACAACTCAATCCAACCTCGGGTTAAACACATCATCTTTTCTACATTTACATATCTTGTCATTCTTCTTTATTTATATGTAAATATTTGCGGCCCATTATTAAGTTCATGGTGTAAAGGTTACACCGATCATGGGCCCAACCCATACTTGACTTTGGGCCCTTTTTCTTTAGTTTTCATTCATTAAATTAATGTTAACCCAACGTTATTTTCCCCCGTTTTACACGTCCGTTTATATATATATTGGGCTTAGCCTTTTAAAGCCCAATTTAGCCATGCGAAAAGGGGAGGCTTATGGCGTATACACAAAGAGGGGAAAGTGAGCGCATGAACTTGCATATGACGTGGGAAAATACATAATAGAAATTGGTGTACTTGCATAGTGGTAACATAGGTGACATGAATCAAAGCATGTAAACTTGCATAGGTTTAACTACAACATGAACCTATATTCTTATTTAGGCATAATGTCAAACATAAGCATGGCCTAAGTACTTCTAGCATAAACATGGCATATTGTCAAACATAAGCGTGGCATAAAATACTTCTTGCATAGGCATGGCATATTGTCAAACATAAGCATGGCATAAAATACTTCTAGCATGAACATAGCATAATTCAACTTAATCATGATTTAAGCCTAATCACATAACGATGGTATAAACATACTTATGCATAAATATTCCTAAACATGGTGTTTGCTTTAAACTTGCAAAAAGGGATTTTTGAGTCTAACCTAGCCATGTCATCATATAATCCTTTAAAACAAGATAGACTTAATAACGGATTTCAATTATGCCAAATATCATTCCTAGCCATATTCATAAGTTTGTAAAAGCATGACTTAATGCATGGATTATGGTGTCAAAATTCTACATAGTTTCATATGAACTATAATAACCAAACTTGTTTCAATTACTTGCAAAACGGTTTATGCACAAAATATACATCATAATGGCATAATAACAAAGCCTCAAATTTGCATGAATTTCAATTAACTACATACATGTAGCTTCAATATAGATTACACAATTTGCGCAATATCCCAAACGTTTATTTGCATAGAACTACCGCATGTAGTTCTTTATAACGAATAACATAAATTTGCATGAATATGAATTACTTCCATTGCCACAATTCAAGCATACACATCAACACAGTTGTTTATTAATACCAAAGTAATACTCTACTTACAATGGTTTGATGAATTCTCTAGTTTAGGGATTGAAGACGCAAATTCCTTTGTTGAATTGATTAGCTTTAGGTTGCTTGAATTGCTTTAGGCCTTAGAACTTCCTCCCTAATCCTCTCTTTAGTTGGCGGCTATGCTTTGTCGTTCCTCAGCAACATGGCGGCTATGTTCTTAATTTTTAATGAATAGATTAGGGTTTAGTCTAGGGTTGTTTATATAGAGGTTAGGAACTAATTAGGACCCTTGATGTTGCTAGGTTAGATCATAGCCATTCATTAGGAAGAGAGACCAATAAAAACCCGCCACCTAGCCCTAATGACAAAGCAGACCACTTAAATTTGACCACACACCGACCTGGCCAGCCAGGTTGACTGGGCTCGACCAGGTCGATACCCCTGTCGACAGGGCTGTCGACAGCCCTGTCGACATGGGTAGCCCAGGTCGACAGCCCAGTCGACCTGGGTGGCCCAGGCGGCGCTTTTCTGGCCCAATGGGCCCCACTTCGGAATGTTTAATTATTTTAATCTGTTTGAATTTTAAATTTAATTCAAAACTTCCGAAGGCCATATCTTCTTCATACGGACTCCGTTTTTCGAAAACTCGGACTCTATTTCGCGTATTTTTCCGAGACGAACGCAATGGCGTATCCCGTTTCCCTTAGTTCTTTGATTTGAATTTGATTATACTTTAATTCATGAATTTCACAGTTATAGAATTTTCGGGGTGTTACATTCTCCCCCACTTAAAAGGATTTCGTCCCCGAAATCTTCAAGTGTAGGAAAACGTATATCCTAACATCCAATCATCCATCTACTCATCCATCAAACACGAGTATCCATTGTCCTTAAAAGACTTCTAATGCTTCATGATCATATGCAAAGTGTGTGTGTACATGTACTTATCTAATGCAAAATCAGGCGGTCTACTGATTCAGTTGACCTCCTTAATGCGAATTATGTTGGTGCCATGAATCCATCATGTATGCAAATTTTCCTATTCATGATTCTACATGAGTGCACAATCATTCAATACAAATGCAACATCCACATGACAACACATTATAGTTCAACCACATACGAATACAAACATATATGCATATGCAATATGAAGTGACTGAGCCGATCTAAAACCTAGATTGTGTGTGTATATGCAACCACGAGCAACCACTAGCAATCACTTGCAACCACTTGCAACCATTCATACATAACATGTTTCAATTACATGTTTTCATCCAAAAGGTTTCTATCTAAAAGATAAGGTCGAGGAGATATTCCTAAAAAGATAGATAAAAGCGCAACTTAAGGAAAAAGAAAGATCAAGGATGTACCCTCGAACAGAAAAGGGTAGGCAGTACGGATTTTAGCTTCAGTTTCCCAAGTCGCGTCTCCCTCGGCGTCGCTCCACTGAACTTTGACGAGCTTGACTTCGCGGTTGCGTAGCTTCTTCACTTCCGTTCCTAGGATGCGGGTTGGAACTCTTCTTATGGTTGCTTCGCGTTCAACTTCGGCCTCTTCGAGGATGTTTGGCTCTACCACTTCAGCTGACTCATGCAGACATTTTCGGAGATGTGAAACGTGAAAAACGTTGTGGACTCCAGCCAACTTCTCGGGTAGCTCTAATCTATAAGCCATTTTCCCAATTTTCTCGATGATAGGGAATGGCCCTACGAATCTTGGCGCTAGCTTTCCTGTGGTTCCAAAACGAACAACGTTTCTTAGTGGTGATACCTTGAGAAAAACTCTGTCTCCAACTTCGAATTCAAGGTCGGTCCTTCTCTTGTCGGCATAGGACTTTTGTCTGTCTTGGGCCGTCTTCATCCTTCTTCGTATTAAGTCTACTTTCTCTGAGGTCTCTCGGATCATGTCTGGTCCAAGTATGAGCTTATCCGTGGACTCCCACCAACAAGTGGGCGATCGACACGGTCTTCCGTAAAGAGCTTCGAAGGGCGCCATTCCGATGGTTGCTTGATAGCTGTTGTTGTAGGCAAATTCCACCAAAGGAAGGTGGTCTTCCCATGTCCCTCCGAAGTCAAGGACGCATAGTCTTAGAAGGTCTTCCAAAACTCTGTTCACTCTCTCTGTTTGGCCGTCGGTTTGGGGATGATAGGCTGTGCTCAAGTATAACTGCGTTCCTACTGCTTCTTGCAGACTCCGCCAAAACTCACTGGTGAAGATGGGGTCTCGGTCACTAACGATGCTAGATGGTATTCCATGGAGTCGCACGATTTCCTTGAGGTAAAGTGATGCTAGGGATGAGGCAGTTCTTTTACTTTTGACAGGTAAAAAAGTGGGCGCTTTTAGTAAGCCTATCCACTATTACCCAAATACTGGTGTTGCCTCTCCTAGACCTAGGCAGCCCATCGATGAAGTCCATTGAGATGCTATCCCACTTCCACTGCGGGACCTCCAAAGGATGTAGCAGTCCGCCAGGCTTTTTCTGTTCCGCCTTAACCTGTTGGCACACCATACACTTAGAAACGAATTCTGCTACGTCCTTTTTCATGCCGTTCCAGAAGAAAGTCCTTTTTACGTCTTTGTACATTTTATCTCCGCCTGGGTGTATCGTCATCTTGGAGTGATGTGCTTCCTCGAGAACCTTCTTTATTAAATCGTTCGTCTGTGGGACGCATAGTCTTCCATCTCGCCTTAGTACACCCTTATCGTCAATGGAGTATCTGTTGAGGTGACTTGAAGTCTCACCCCTAATTAGCCTATCAATTATTTCCACAAGCTGAGGGTCTTCGCGTTGTGCTGTCCCTACTGAATCCACTAAAGTTGGGCGCACTTCGAGAGATGCAAGCAAGCCCGGTACGAAATCGGAGGAGGGCCTAAAGTCGAAGCTGGCAATAAACTCTAGGCTTTGTCTTTCAACAAACAACGGGCTTAGGGTCAATTTCTTTCGGCTCAACGCGTCTGCCACTACGTTGCCTTTGCCCGGAGGGTAGGAGATTTCGAAATCGTACGAGGCAAGAAACTCCATCCATCTTTGTTGCCTCAAGTTAAGATCTTTCTGCGAGAAAAGATATTTCAACGATTTATGGTCAGTGTAAAGTTCGAACTTCTCACCTAGGAGATAGTGTCGCCAAGACTTGAGTGCAAAGACGATGGCGGCTAGCTCTAGATCGTGGGTTGGGTAGTTCTTTTCATGCACCTTCAACTGCCTCCCGCCATAAGCTACTACCCTTCCTTCTTGCATTAAGACGGCGCCTAGCCCTGTCCCACATGCATCCGTATAAACAGTGAACATCTTGCTCCCATCTGGCAGCGTCAAAACTGGGGCTGTTGTGAGAGCCCTCTTCAGTCGTTGGAAAGCAAACTCGCAATCCAAATCCCAATTGAATACTAGATTTTTCTTGGTCAATTTCGTGAGTGGAGCTGAAATTTTCGCAAAATCCCTTATGAATTTTCGATAGAAACCCGCTAGTCCTAGAAAGCTTCGGACCTCAGTTGCATTCCTTGGTGTCTTCCAATCTTTGTACCGCCACTACCTTAGCAGGGTCCACCGCTAACCCTTGTTTGGATACTATGTGCCCAAGGAACCTCACCTCTTCTCTCCAAAAGTGGCATTTGGAGAATTTGGCTTTTAGTTGATGGACTCGCAAAGTTTCCATGATTGCCCTTAAGTGTTGAGCATGTTCCTCTTCACTCTTTGAGAAGATAAGGATATCATCTACGAAGACCACTACGAATTTGTTGAGGAAATCTCTAAATACTCTACTCATTAGGTCCACGAAGTAAGCAGGTGCATTTGTCAAGCCAAAAGGCATGACAAGCCATTCAAAGAAGCCGTCTGGGGTTCTGAACGCCGTTTTATCGATGCTATCTTCAGCCACCCTTAGCTGATGAAAACCGGTTGCTAAATCGAGTTGGGAGAAAACAGACGCTCCTACAAGCTGGTCAAATAAATCGTCAATTCTAGGGAGAGGGTGCCTATTCTTTTTCGTTAGCTTGTTGAGCTCCCTATAGTCAACACATAGACGGAGTGAACCATCCGCCTTTGTAGCGAACACCACTGGAGCGCCCCATTCTGAAATGCTCCTCCTAATGAACCCCTTTTCTAGAAGCTCTTGAATCTGTTTACTGAGCTCTTTCCTTTCTCGTGGAGCCATATGTCTAACGGGCAACGCAACGGGCTTTGCATTATCTACAAGATATATGCGGAAATCTATTTCCCGCTTCGGAGGCAAGCCCTTCACCTCTTCGAAGACATCCGGATATTCCCGGACCACTTTAACTGATTGCAAATTTTCAACAGAGGCATCTAGCGATTCAAGATAACTAAGCATAACCGCATACGAGGGATTACAAGAAATTTCCAAAGTATTACCGAGCTGGGTTAGGAGCCTAACAACCCTTTTCTCACAATCAAGGATGGCCCCATTACTGGATAGCCAATCCATACCCAAAATCAAACCATACCCCGAAAAGCCCAAAACAAAGGCACTACATTGAAATTCAACACTTAGGATAGAAATTTTCAAATCCAAACAGATCATAGACAAATGAGTTGGGCCCCCAATTGGGTTTGAAACAATTAAGGGGTCCTCTACCATACTAGTTTCTAGGTGCAGAGATTCTACTAAAGCAGACGAGATAAAGGAGTGTGATGCGCCAGAATCAAACAAAGTGCGAACGGGGTGATCATAAAGATAAACTACACTTTCTACAGAAGTATTTATACCTCGCTGTTGCAATGGTGGCGCTTCTAGCACATGAACCTGTGCCCCTGGGGTGGATCCAGCCCCCTGCCCCTGCCCTCGTTTCCTTGGGCAGTCCTTAGCCCTGTGGCCTGTCTGACCGCATGAAAAGCACCCACCATTCTCCTTGGCCTTTTTCTTCCGGCAGTCCTTTACTAAGTGCCCCACTTTGCCACAGAAATTACACTTCCTCTTCTCTTTGTTGCCCTTTCCGCCCTTCTTGAAGTCTGTCTTCTTAGGCTGCAAACCCTCTTTCTTCCCTTGAGAGCTTTCTGCCTTGGTCTCCTTCTTGCCCTTGTCCTCTTCGTTCAGCAATGCCATTTGCACCAATCTTTCATGCGTGGCTCCCATGGGTATATGGGTCATGGCCAAACTATGTAATGGCTCATTCAACCCCTTGACGAAACGGAGAGCCTTCTTATGCGGGGTATTGACTAGGTCAAGCCCAAACCTAGCCAGCTCATCGAACTGATTCACATACTCTCTGACTGTCTTGTCTCCTTGCTTAAGAAATAAGAATTTTTCCAACTGCAAACTTCTTTCCGCATCTGAGAGAAACTTGGTCTCAAACCTTGCCCTAAAGTCCTCCCATGTCTCCACCGGTCTTTCAGCATTAGTGACTTCCCACCAGTAGGAAGCCTCGCCCTTTAATAGCCACACTGCCAACTGTACTTTTTGCCTATCCTCTACCTCAAAAATGATGAATAGGTCCTCCGTTTCTTTCAGCCAATTCCTAGCTGCCACGAAGGACTCAGTTCCATGGAAATCCCTTCCTCCCATAGCTTTAAAATCTTTACATATCTTAGCGAATGTGTTTCCCCGTGGAGGAGGTGGAGGAAAAGGTGCTGCTGCGGCTGGATGATTCCCTTCAGCTGGAGGAGGAGGAACGGTAGGACCTGGCTGAGTGGCCCTTGCTTCTAAGAAACGTCTAAACCAACCAGGTATGGGTACCCCTTCAGGCAAGTTAAGATCTTGGGACATGCTGAAACAAAAAGGATAGATTCAAAACGAAGGATAAGAGATAGTTCCTATGGCTTTGGGGAGTGGACTTTTGCCTTTTTAAAATAAAATAATATTTTTCTTTTAAAAATGCTTCTTTAAATTTCTTTTTTTGAAAATAATTTTTCAAAACTTTTTATCTTATCTGGTAAACCTATGCTCTGATACCAAGTGAAACACCCCACCTCCGTTAGGGTCACTCTCAAAGGGAATGCCCTAATTTTGGTGGAGGTTTATAAGTACAAGTCACAGATATACAAGACAGATATAAGAACACATATTTGTAAACAGCGGAAGAACAACAAACTTTTATTTCATGAAGTCAAATACGTGTCACAAAACATCACCATGATTGTCTTACATCCTTTCCAAAAACATAACATAACATTTTCATAATCTGTCTTGAGTACATTATTTAAAGAAGCATGAATAAAACATAGATAAACTGCAAAAGCCCCATAGCGGTTGTTCCAAGCCATAGTTCAAAAACAGGAAAGTCCAAGCAATACATTTCTCTTCTTCAAGCTGGATGTTAAGGTTGATCAAGCTGCTGTGTTCCCTCCCTGAGGACCTGGGGGGGGGGGGGAAACGGAAGAAAGAAGACGAAAGAAAAATAGAGTCAGACATAAAGCCTGAGTAAGTCTAGTACTACTTTGCCTATGAATAAAGAACTGGGTATGATAAGTAAAACAGGAAGTGGGCAAACACTATGAACTTGGTTAAGTTATCTAGGGTCGAATATACTATCGTACCCCGAATTAATCTCTGAACCCATATAAACTAGTTTCCAATTTGCACCCCATAATCAGGGTAGTGTGATCCATTCTACGATGATCGGCTCCTACTCGCATAGTTACATGTGTCTTACGGCCCCCGATGTCTGTAGTTACCTATGCTGGTCCCACCACGGGGTGTATCAAGTCCCATAGTGGCAACCCGACACAACCTTAGAGTGCAAAGGTATGCTACTGGTGTCCAGTGCTTTATTTTTCTGCGCCGGAGTGCGTGCACGCCCGCACACCGTTAGAACCTACACTGCTACACCACCGCCGTCGATTTGACCTCTTACAATCAGCCCAGTAATCGTGCCCCACCCTGCCTAGTTTCAGGGTATCCTGATACACCTTCTAGGGTTACTGCTGAAAAGGGTCCCCCGTTACTAGGTTTTCTATCTCTAGCCAACATGCTAAGTTGGTTAAGTGTTTCCTAACCTAACCCCACCAGTCCGTTTTGTTTAGCATGTTCCATTTTGATTAAGTCTTTAGTTCACTTAATCCTATCAATCCTGACTCAGCCTTAATTGTCTTATTAAGGCCCTGACCTCTCACATTAGACAGGTATTGTTGTGGCTGCCTGTTGCCGGTTGGTTCCGGGCAGTCTTACGCCACAACTCAGTCTAACCTCGGGTCCTTATTGGGCTCCATGTTTAACCTCCCACATTGGATAGGTATTGTTGTGACTACTGGACAGCCGGGCGGTTCCGGGCAGGTTTACGTCACAACTCAATCCAACCTCGGGTTAAACACATCGTCTTTTCTACATTTACATATCTTGTCATTCTTCTTTATTTATATGTAAATATTTGCGGCCCATTATTAAGTTCATGGTGTAAAGGTTACACCGATCATGGGCCCAACCCATACTTGACTTTGGGCCCTTTTTCTTTAGTTTTCATTCATTAAATTAATGTTAACCCAACGTTATTTTCCCCCGTTTTACACGTCCGTTTATATATATATTGGGCTTAGCCTTTTAAAGCCCAATTTAGCCATGCGAAAAGGGGAGGCTTATGGCGTATACACAAAGAGGGGAAAGTGAGCGCATGAACTTGCATATGACGTGGGAAAATACATAATAGAAATTGGTGTACTTGCATAGTGGTAACATAGGTGACATGAATCAAAGCATGTAAACTTGCATAGGTTTAACTACAACATGAACCTATATTCTTATTTAGGCATAATGTCAAACATAAGCATGGCCTAAGTACTTCTAGCATAAACATGGCATATTGTCAAACATAAGCGTGGCATAAAATACTTCTTGCATAGGCATGGCATATTGTCAAACATAAGCATGGCATAAAATACTTCTAGCATGAACATAGCATAATTCAACTTAATCATGATTTAAGCCTAATCACATAACGATGGTATAAACATACTTATGCATAAATATTCCTAAACATGGTGTTTGCTTTAAACTTGCAAAAAGGGATTTTTGAGTCTAACCTAGCCATGTCATCATATAATCCTTTAAAACAAGATAGACTTAATAACGGATTTCAATTATGCCAAATATCATTCCTAGCCATATTCATAAGTTTGTAAAAGCATGACTTAATGCATGGATTATGGTGTCAAAATTCTACATAGTTTCATATGAACTATAATAACCAAACTTGTTTCAATTACTTGCAAAACGGTTTATGCACAAAATATACATCATAATGGCATAATAACAAAGCCTCAAATTTGCATGAATTTCAATTAACTACATACATGTAGCTTCAATATAGATTACACAATTTGCGCAATATCCCAAACGTTTATTTGCATAGAACTACCGCATGTAGTTCTTTATAACGAATAACATAAATTTGCATGAATATGAATTACTTCCATTGCCACAATTCAAGCATACACATCAACACAGTTGTTTATTAATACCAAAGTAATACTCTACTTACAATGGTTTGATGAATTCTCTAGTTTAGGGATTGAAGACGCAAATTCCTTTGTTGAATTGATTAGCTTTAGGTTGCTTGAATTGCTTTAGGCCTTAGAACTTCCTCCCTAATCCTCTCTTTAGTTGGCGGCTATGCTTTGTCGTTCCTCAGCAACATGGCGGCTATGTTCTTAATTTTTAATGAATAGATTAGGGTTTAGTCTAGGGTTGTTTATATAGAGGTTAGGAACTAATTAGGACCCTTGATGTTGCTAGGTTAGATCATAGCCATTCATTAGGAAGAGAGACCAATAAAAACCCGCCACCTAGCCCTAATGACAAAGCAGACCACTTAAATTTGACCACACACCGACCTGGCCAGCCAGGCTGACTGGGCTCGACCAGGTCGATACCCCTGTCGACAGGGCTGTCGACAGCCCTGTCGACATGGGTAGCCCAGGTCGACAGCCCAGTCGACCTGGGTGGCCCAGGCGGCGCTTTTCTGGCCCAATGGGCCCCACTTCGGAATGTTTAATTATTTTAATCTGTTTGAATTTTAAATTTAATTCAAAACTTCCGAAGGCCATATCTTCTTCATACGGACTCCGTTTTTCGAAAACTCGGACTCTATTTCGCGTATTTTTCCGAGACGAACGCAATGGCGTATCCCGTTTCCCTTAGTTCTTTGATTTGAATTTGATTATACTTTAATTCATGAATTTCACAGTTATAGAATTTTCGGGGTGTTACAGGCGGGGTCCACATGGACTTTCCACGTCAGCTCGCCACGTCAGCTGCACATGTGTCATATGCCATGTCAGCTATCCACGTGGCACCACATAAGATGTGGGCCCCACGTGCCGTACCATTGTGGAATTAATAATATTACACTTAATGCAACACCACAGCACAGTCTAATGCAACACCACAGCACGGTCTAACGCAACACCACAGCAATCTAATGCAACACCAGAAAACATCAACTGCAATGGTAAAAAAATCAAATGCGACACCAGAAAAAAATCAACTGCAGCTGTAATACAACCCTGTAATTACAGATTCTGCAGTACATATATTCAATCCAAAACATTGTACCATATTCATACATATATACCAAAATATTAATACAACAAATCCTCCCATCACCACAGTCGGACCAACCAATTATATATACCAACTCACAAGTGTCATCACTAACACATTCCAAAAGTGCCATCACCAAAACATAGAAGTGCCATCATGAACACATACAACAAGTTCCATCATTTAAAAGAAAATCCGAATATATCACAAGTGCTAACACATACCATCCCAATACTTCAGTCAGTTGCCGGGGTTGAAGGAGTACAATTGTCAGCATCTTCATCACTTGTTGTGGTGACACAAAAGTCTCCGACATCTAAATTAAGATCTGGATTGGCTTCACCTAGCTTTTTTAACACCCATGACACGTTCTCTTTCACTTTTCTATTCACCTTTTCTTACAAATCTGCCTCAAGCTCTTGCCTTATTTTTTTGTCAGCTCTTACACATAACTGTCCGAAGAACCAGGAGTTGTTGGAGACTTTTCATCCAATTTACCTCGCCTTCCTACAAGCCAGTTCCGCATGTGGCTCTTCCCACCAGAAACAAGTGCATCTTCCTCAGCAATGTTTCCTGCATCCACCACTGCTTGAACCTTCGCCTACAAAATGAAAACCAGGCAAGCATATAGATAAATAGGCAGCTGGTAGGAATGAATATATTAACGGAACTGGTTCTCTTTCAAACTTACTATGTGTTCGATTTAATAAGCAGCTCCAACAAACGTACAATGTGCCAATTATACTAACACAAGTATTGCTATTTCAGTATCTAATTATATATGTACTCACGTATTTGTCCTTTAGTTCATCAGTGTTAGCCTTGTAACTTCTACCCGATTCTCGTTTATATGTTTCCAAATAAACCAAGGCAGCGGATGGGGAGGCTTTTTCTGGGTCCTTTCTCTGTCAAGTATTAGGATTACCAATAATTCAATGAAATAACAAATTAGAATTATTATGTGGTCAATTCAACTCAATCACAATAGAAAATAACTTAAGTTCAAAAAACACATACTATCTTTTCTTTGGCTACTACATGAGTTTTGGGACCCATGGTATGTGTCTCATTTAACGAATTACGATGCATGGAATTAGTATAAGTTAGGGCCTGGAAATCCAAAAAAAATTAGCACTAAACAAGGATATTGTGAACTACTAAAGAAAAGATTAGCATTAACCAAGATATTGTGAACCACTAAACATTATACAAATGTGAATATCATTAAAGCCGTACCTGAACTTCTTCATCCCCCCAGTATTCCAAGAGCATTTTAAAATCCTCCAACGGAATTGTACTCGGCCTATTTGCAAGCCTTTCCTCATCAGTTAAATATTTTTTATAATACCTTGCTCTGATGCGAGACTTGTACTGCCTCCAAGAGTCGTTAAGCGTGTTCAATACCCACTTGTGTCCTTCATCCGGTATGACATACCTAGCCTACAATATATCAATCACAAAATTCAGGAGACAAACAAATTAATTAAAACCAAACATTTAGGAAGTCAGTTGAACTGTATATGGTTAAGGAAATTAGATTGTACCAGAGCATAATCCAACATTTGTCACTTTAATTGATCAGGAACAACATGCCAATTGATGTAAGTAAGAGACACATTATCCTTTGCTAGTGTACCAAGAAAACTGCTTAACTCTGTAATATTATCATATACTGGCTGACCATCCTCATTCAACTCAATGACTACTTTATCATCAGGGGTTCTAGCATGCACCTTGGTCATTTTTGACTTCCCTCTAGGGTTTTTTGGACCTTGTACTTTACTACCAGGTTCAAAAATGTGAATAGAAAAAAGACACACTCAATAGTGCAGTGCATAGATAAAGAAACATTATATTGTACCTGTACCTGCTTTATCTTCCTGTGCAATCCATTCATGCTCTAATCGATCAGTAAGATTTTCCATTGTTAGAGGCGCTTCAACATTCTGCTTTTGACGTTTTTGCATCGCTAAATAAGCAGCAACTAAACCAGCAGCTTCACATGAATTGGTTGTTTGTTTTAACAATTTGCTACATGTAGGTTTTAAAACGGATGGACGAGACGATGTAGGTTTTAAAACTCCTGAAAAAGACGGTGTAGGGTTCGATAATTTCTTTAATGTTTCTATGGATTTCTCCCGGTTACTGAGTTTATTTGGAGTGGGAGTGTGTGTCATGATCAACTCCTTGTTGGAGCCATCTTTCTTTGGAGGGGGATGCGCTTCATCGCTCCCTTCTCAATTTCAATGGCTGCATTGGTTCGCGCACGAGTTCTCGGTCCAGGTACAGGATCCTTTGACTTAACAATTTTGATTCTTTACAATTAAGTCGAAGTTCAAGATTTTTTACGTTCATAAAGGCAAAGATAATAAGTAATAAACAAATAACTTCTTTATACCTCCAAGTCCGATGAAACATCAGTGACGTCTTCACCTGCATTTTCTGGGATGTATTCATCACGTCCAGCAACATCTTTACCTTTATCTTTCTCATTTCGTGCGGCAGCCTCTTGCATGCAACTAACCAATGAAGGCACCCCAAGTGATCTACTAACTGCATCATTTTCTTGCATTCGTGCGATTCGATCTTGTTCATACTTCGTCAAAACTGATGGTTGTGAGAACTGCAAGCAGATTAGCATTATTACTCACCATCGATGATAAATTTAAGCTAGTTAACCAAATCGAGTCGACGTATAAACAGTTCTTGCTATTTTGACAGAATGCATGCACAAAGAACAATTAGTTACTTGAATTAGCTGCAGCCTTCATGGTCGGAATAAGATTTCATCCGGATTAATAAAACTGAAATGAAAACTGAAAAATGCCTGAACATCAGCTTCATTCTCTCGGGTATTATCATCATTACCTGTTTCATTTTCTACATTTAATTTCCTTCTGGCTCCTTTGTCCGTCACAGTAACATCTTCTTCATCATTATTCATATCAGGCTCCGACGATAGTTTCTTCTGACCCACTTGAGTTTGGTTGTTTTTCATCATTTTGTGTTGCTGCTGAAGTCTATGTGCAGTAGTATACTTGCGCTTTGCAACCGGCTTCTTAGCAGAACCCGGAAAAATAAAAACAATAACGATGGCCTCCTTCATAGTTATTTACACACAAAGAGATATATATAAGAATGGATCTATATTACATATACATATATACCTTCAATTATGTTTTTCCTTGGCCGTATGATTACATGTGGCTGTAGTTGAATCAACAACTCACTGTCTTTGTCAATGGTGTTGTCGTTGTAAAAAGCCACTTCTTCTTGCTAATTGCAGCCCGGTACGTACTCGTTTACGTCCTTGTCATTCAATATTAGCTGCCGGCCACCCCTCGTTCCTTTCCTGATATAGACTCCTCCTATTTCAGTGTAATGGAGACAATCTTTAACAAAGTCCATAAGCACACTGTAAGAAAATCGGTCTACATCATATTTTATTACTACGAAGGATTCTCCATCGACGTAACATGTCCTTCGAAACTGTCCGCCATGTTGCAGTCGGATATTAATAAGTTCATCCATCGTGTACAAACTGAATACATTAGAACAAGGTACATGCATGTTAAAGTGGACAAAAAACAATAACTATAACATTTTGGTCTATAACCAATTTAGATGACAGTAAAGAAAGACATTAAATCATAAAACATGTAAACAATATGAGAAAAGAGTGCCAAATACATTCATCAAAGATAATAATTTCCAGCTAAAACAAAAAGTGCCAAATACATCATAAATTAGACCAAATTAAAGCAATAAAAAAGTGGAATTTTTTGTCCTAACGAGACGGAACAGGATCAGGAACTTCTGCTTCTAGTTCTGTTTCTAGTTGTATTACGGGGACATCATCCCTAATCCAACCCCCATCAACAACTTCTGGTTCTAGTTCAGCACCTATGCCCATATCAGGTAAATGCGTATTGCTCATGTCTTCTTCCATTGCATTCTGATTTTCAGTATCACACCAATCTCTCGGCAATTTTTTAATAACATAATGACTGTTCTTTTCAACTGCATCTTCCATATAAAATACTTGCTGCACTTGTGAAGACAGGACGTAAGGATCAGTTTTATGGCACTTGCTAAAATTTACTCAAGTAAGACCATATGAATCTTTTTCCTCTTGGTACCAGCAACACTTAAAAAGGACCACTGTGAAAGCTCCCCAATAATAAACCTCAAAAATTTCTTCGATTGATCCGTAGTAATTGACATCACCCACTATTGGGTTTTGGTCTTTCGAACTTGAAAAGCTGGTGGTTTTGGCAGTCAAAAATACACCACTATTTTGTGTGGTACATCGAGAATCTCTAAATTTCGTGTGGAATCCATATCCATTTACTATATAACCGGTAAACTTCCTAGCTACTCAATTAGGACCTAATGTAAACACCTCTAAATCTATTGAAATATTGTCCTTTTTCAGAACCTCTTCTTTAAGCAAATTCCAAAACTCTTCGAAATGTTCTCGTTCCCTCTTGTATCTTCTTTGATTTGCAAGACCATCCACAAGAGCTCGATGAACCCTGAATAATAATTAAGGTCAAAAAACTACGAAATGCAAATGTTAATTTATAGTTAAAGAAAATGATATAGGAACTTAAGAACTTACTCGATCAAACTCTCAATTTCTTTATTACCGAAATTGAACAGAATATAGCGATGCGTTGCCTTCCAATCTGCATCTTTCAAATTGAACATCTTTCCATCTTTATTCTTCTTTTTTCCAATATGATATTTCAAATCTGTTGGTCGTCTTCCAAAACCAATCGACTAGTTTTCTGTTCCTTCATCAACGCTTAAAAATCTTGAACAGAAGGTCACACACTCTTCTGCCAAGTAACCTTCTGCAATCGAACCTTCCAGTCTTTTTCTATTTTGCACATAAGATTTCAACTTTCCTAGATATAGCTCAATTGGATACAAGCATCTAAGATGTTCATGCCCGCCGTATTCGATTTCTTTGCATTAATGAACAGGCAAGTGTATCATTATATCGAAAAAAGCATGTGGAAAAATCATTTCAAAATGACAAAGTATCTCGACAATTTCTTTTAGCAGCCTCTTGATATCATCCACTGCGGTAACCTTGCTCCATAGTTCTCTAAGGAATGCACTAAATCTGATCATTGATAACACAACCTCGGGTTTTGACGCTTTCTTCACGGCAAATTGTAACAAATAGTGGAGTATGAAATGAGCATCCTGACTCTTATATCCCACAACCGTCCTCTCTTTTACGTGCACGTACTGACTAACATTCGAGGCACAACCGTAGGGCAGTTTGGCGTTCTTCAATACAGAGCAAAAGATTTCTTTTTCCTTATTTTTCATATCAAATATTGCTGCTCTAATTTCAGCATGCGTTCCGTTACCACATTCAATAGGATGAAGGGCCTTCCTTATGCCCAATTCTTGTAAATCCAAATGAGCGTTTAGATGATCCTTCAACATGCGACCTATATTAACTAAAGTACCTAATATTTTGTCGCATATGTTCTTATCTATGTGCATGGCATCCAGGTTATGTCGAAGGGGATTATGACACCAATATGGTAAGTAAAACAATATTGACCTTTTTTTAAAAGGGTCGTCACTTTTACCAGGTTTCTTCGTCTTATCCCCAAATCGATTTTTGAACCCCCGCAATAACTCTTCAATATCAGTTCCTGATAATATTTTTGGAATGCTCCCCATTTCAGTTTCGCCATTAAATCTCCTCTTATCCAGCCTCCACTTATGTGTCGTATCAAGAAACTTTCTATGGTGCATATAACACATTTTTTTGCTATGCTTCAAATAATTTGAAGAAGTTTCATAATGGCATACTGGACACACAATTTCCCCTTCGTGCTCCAACCTGACAACATGGCATATCCCAGAAAATCACTAATGGTCCATAAGACGCTTGCACGTAAATTAAAATTCCCATCAGTCAAGGAATCATATGTTTCGACGCCAACATTCCATAACGCTTTCAATTCCGCAATTAAAGGCTTCATATATACGTCAATACTGTTCTTTGGAGAATTTGGACCAGATATTAATGTTGAAAGAATCAAATTCTCTCGTTTCATACATAACCAAGGCGGAAGATTATAGTTTACCAACACAATTGGCCATGTACTATAACTTGAATTCATTGAACGATATGGATTAAATCCATCAGATGCTAGACCCAATCTAACATTATGATTTTCTGATGAAAAATCAGGATATGGAGCATCCATCATCTTCCATGCCACACCATCAGACGGATGTCTTAGTATTCCATCTTCTTTTCGTTCCATTTGGTGCCATCTCATAAGTTTGGAAAATTCTTTGCATATAAACATCCCTTGTAACCTGTCTTAGAGGAAAGTACCTCATAACATTTACCGGCACTTTGGGAATCGACTTTGGCGGATCATTATTATCAATGATGTCTTCTTTTTCTTTTACAGCCCACCTCGAAAAACCACAAATGTCACAAGCCTCTTTATCTTTATTCTCTGCCCAATATAACATGTAATGGTTTGGGCAGGCATGTATTTTATGATAATTAAGACCTAAATCCTTAATAACATTCTTTGCAGCGTAGGAAGACAAAGGCAATTGGGAATCAGGAAAGGCTTCTTTTATAAGCTTTAGTAATTCCCCAAATGCAGACTCGTTAATTCCGTAAGCACACTTTAAATGATAAAGCCTGATCAAGAAACTTAGTTGAGAAAATTTAGTGCAGCCAGGATATAACAGTTTTTTTCCTTCTTTAACATGCCGATGAAATTTCTCAGCCTCTGGATTTGGTTCTACTACAAAGTCCTTGGGATTTTGACCAAATTTGTAACCCGCACATTTGAACATCACATCTAAATTATCCTCAAAATCCATCTCCATTGCACAATCCATATGGTCATCAAGACCTATTAATTTTGTCTGTGAAACTTCACAAATCCACCCGGTATGTAATGGAGAAGGACCATTAAAAATAAGATGATCGTATATGACATTTTCGCAATACCTATTACGTTCTGTACATTTTTTGCAGGGGCACTTCATCTCATCACCTACTTTATAAATGGGAAATGCATTTCTTAGAAAAGCTGTTACCCCTCTTACATATTCTGCACTCGATCTCGGAGGTCCTATCCATATGTAGTACTCAGTATCCATTGCCACAATCTAACCACGACCTTGTAAGACTAAATTTGATACCACTAAGAGTTTCAAGACACGAACAAGGGCTACCCTGTAATGTCTGACTAAATTAGAAATAAAAACAAAACAAGTTAATAATTTACAAACATACATAATCAGTGTGATGATACAAAGACGATTGTTTGATATGAATTATCACTAACTTTTGGAACTAAGTTATCAGGAGAATACATAAAACAAGCAACCAAGGATACTGAACACAAATTCATAACATTACATGACTGCACCAAAACAAAACAATACAGATACAAAGACAATACAGGTGATACAAAGACAATACAGTTGTACCTAATACAAAGAACGATGCAATAATTTAATTTTGTCTTCTAATGTTTAGCACTTGAAGCTGGTCGTTAAGTCTACTAACATCAGTTCGAAAACCAAAAACTCGATTTTGCAGCGTAGTAAGTTGATATTGTAATTCATTTGCGTACTCAGCGGCTCGACTTGGAAACTATTGGTCAATCCACTGCCAAAAGGTACACCCTGTGGGATAAACACGACATCTAAAATAACGACGACCAATGTTGAATCATATCGAAATAACATCTTCTACATAGGCATACCCACAATCATACATTATGATTGGTGGGTCAGCTTGTTGTTCGTTAACCACTTGGTTGTTTTGATGCTGACAACGCAAGGCAGCACGACTATGTCGTCGCATCGCCCTTTCTTCACGTCGTTCTTCTTCTCGCCGTTGTCTTCGGAGTCCTTCTTGTTCTGGTTCTTACTCAAGCAAACCATGGTAGTGCCTTTCTTGCATCTCCATATAAAAATCAGTAGGAGTTTCTGGTGATGATGGGTTTGACAGTCGTAGATCACCCATGCCCAGGGTATCTTCGTAGTCATACGATGTAGGAAGAGAAATAGACATTATTTAACTACAAACACAAATAGACATTTAAACATTTAAATTGGATTTTGTCCTCTAAATTTTGTTTCCACCTTTCGAAATAAGCATTATTTACCAATACATCAATGGTTTGGTAAACATGAAAATACAGAACTTGCACAATTTCAACACATGCAAACATATAAATACAACACTTCAGGTATAAAAACCCTAATTTAAGGCAGTCGGTATACCCAAATCACCCAGAGACTTCGAACGTAGACCAAAATAAGTAAGAGATGAAATCAACTAAACAAAACCGAAATGATGAAGCCCTAACTACCTGCAATTGTCCTAAATGATCCAAATTGGAGGCGTAAAGTTTGTAAAATAGGAGCAATCGAAGGTTTATATTTTGTAACCTGAGGAAGAGTACCAATCGGAGGTGTTCTTGGACGGATTTCGTGGAGAGAGAAACGGACAGAAGGAGGAGTACTGGAGAAATTTGTTTTGGGGGGAAGTATTTCGTGAATGGGGAAACTATCGCGCCAAATTTTCACTAAGCTGTAGCAAGGATCAGCTTGAACCGTTGGATTAATCAACATCTATGGTTATTTATTTGTTTAAACTAATAACGCAGATCGCTGACCTGGCATGTATTTATGTAATGCAACACTTTGAACTGGTGTTGCGAGGATCGGTTTGAACTATTGGTTTAATCAACATCTAGGAATATTTATTTGTTTAAACTAATAACGCGGATCGTTGGCTTGGCATGTATTTATGTAATGCAACACTTTGAACTGGTGTTGCACGTCACAGCACCAGAATTCCAACCGCAACACTGTGTTCACATCTAATGCAACAACAAATGAATGTTGGTGTAATGTCCCAGATTTTCCTGCCATTTAAATTGGAATATTTAAATCTGTTTATATACTATATTAGAAATAAAATGGATTTTTAATCGAATTTATTTATTTAAAATAGAGTTTGAATATATATATTTATAAATTAATTAAAACGAGCTCGAAACGCCACGGTAGCTCGTAATTTTCGATTTGAACGTTAATTGGGTATACATGATCCGATATAAGTCAGAATTCTGTGAAACAAGAAACATTTGAACCGATTTGATTATATTTTTCTAATAAAAGAGTAAAATCGAGATTTCAGCTTATAGATTTCAAGTTACATCCAATAAAATTTTTAAATAGTCGCTATTGAATCGTTTTTAAATTATATCGATTTATTTATAAACATTAAACGATTTTTATGTAAATGGAATATCATCAAAAACCAGGATTTTTGATGTCGAGTCTTGAATTTTATACTGATTAAAATTGAAATTATTTTTTCTAAATATATGAGAATATTTACTTATTTTCGTTAATTTGGCTACTTAAATTAAATACATACATTTATCATACTGGTACAACAAACCAAGGCCACAAAAAAATGAACATGCATACTTATATGTATAATATATAACATGCATACAAGATTTTACCGTACAAAAAAATTCTGAGAAGACCGAAATGGATTATACAAATCCATATATATATTTCTTTCATGACAGAACAAACATGTGTGTGTGTGTGTATATATATATTTATATACAACTTCATATACAAATCCATAAAAAAAACTGAATACAGAAACTACGAAGTACAGTTCGAATCTCTATATTGAATAAACAATTCACTAGCCTCAACCTAATCTATGCAGTTCATATTAATATATATATACAATATATACAACAAAGCTTGTAACAGACCACACAACCATACTTAAAGCACCAAGAAGTCTTCATCTACACAGATCGTGCAGTTACAAGATTTTCACAACCAGTACTACACCATTTCCGCATAAGCACAGTATGTACTGCTGAATAATAATAAAATCAAATGAATATATATAACATCAAACTTGTACAACAATATATTCATACATTTTTACATCTAAAGCAAACAGCTAGAAGCCTAGAACAGCTAGAAAATGGACAAGGCATAGCTAAATAAAATATATGTATATCTTAATACATACGGCCGGTTGAAACAATACCAGAACAGCTAAATTAAACAGTAAGGCAAAGATCTTCCCATGTGCACAGTTAAAAAGGAAATCAAATCTATGTACATATGTATACCATCAAAATCTACAGACAAGAAATTGATAATACATCTACACAGTCGAACTCTTATACAAATACAATACAAGGATTGCTGCTATATGTGTATATATATAAAAAAAAATCTGAACACAAAATCTAAATGCAGATTCAAATATCTGTAATTGAATAAACAACTCAGCCTTACTAGTTCGATCACTGTCCAGACCTGAAATGTCATATCAATATCCACAAATTTTCTGCTAATAGTCACCAATGTCCATCATCGTACAAAATGATCTGTAAAGGAGAAGAAGAAAATGACCTAAGCTAGAGTAGCTGAACAAACCTAGATTAGGACTGATGGATAATGTTCTTATCTAAAATCAGACCACTACTATAAATACGTGTTCACGCAGTGTATTTTCCCATTCCAAGAACAATCCAAATCAACACAGTAAACAGAGGAACCCATTTGAAAACCACCAGAAAATCAAGACAAAATAGTACAGCAATTCAAAATCACAAATTTAATCCCTTATCTGTAAGTGCGCACTTCACTACACGGGTTTCCTGATGGATGTGTTTGGACTTGAAGACTAGAATCCCGAAATCTGCAACGATGGAGTCTCGGGTTGGTTTGTAGTGTATGTGAAGCTCCTTTGTTCCTGGGAATGCTTGGGGTTGACTGGCGAAGCCGTGGTGGTTGTCGAAGTTGGTGTTAGGGGTAGCAGACGGATCGGAGGTGGGAAGCAGAAGGGGTCTTTACGGTTAGCTAACCGATCGATTGAAGAAGGAGGAGGAAAGATCGGAGCGTGGTTGAGTAGAGGAGAGTTGCGACGAAGTTAAACTTTGATTTGACTGGGAAAACAGAAGGGGATTAGGGATTCAAGTTTTCTGCCATGAACGATGATTTTGATGGAGGCGGTGGCTTGAATGAAGATAAGTGATCAGAAATAGGGTTTAAAAGGGGAAGCGGGTAGTGGGTTTTGGGTCGAACGATATAAAGGTGAAGCCCTTTTAAGAAATTCATGTTTTAATAAATCAAATTTCTTTTATAAATTTGTTTATATGATTTCTTGCGCATACAGTATCAGATTTAAGCACGGTCAGTTATGTTGGGACCGTAGACACGAGAGCATCGTGATGGAGAAGGTCTAGACCGGATCAGAAGCAACTGGAAATTTTAGTCGAATTAAACGTCGGTTTAATTTGACTAAAAACGAACTGTTTATCGACGAATTCAGACCATGGTGAGTTAAACTCACTCAGTTCTTCCCTTTTATATTTTATATAAATTGGTTTTTTATTTTATGTGCTCTGTTTGCAAATGGTTGACTGGTTGCTGATATTATAATTATTTGTTGATATAACTGATGGAATTAAACCGTTGTTTAATTTCAGTGAAATACCAAATCGTTATTTTAACGATTTGATCCAATAGAGGTAATTCACCTTGGTTGGTCACGTTTATAAAATAAACGTGTTTAAATTGTTGGATTATTTGAATTGTGTATGGTTGATGTTAAATGGCTGTTATTTATTGCTATCAGTTAAACGAAACTGAATGATCTGATTTATGGTAACAAATTTGTATACAGGGAAGAACAGGTTGAAGGAATCCTACTGGATTCCTCAAATATATTATTTATTTTCATATTATCATATGAAGTGTCATGTTTGGGTGAATGATTGGAGTATTGATCACTGATTGGAAATTCAACCTGTGTTTGGTTTTAACCAATGGGCATTATTGGTTCAGTAATCGACAGTAAATTGCCTAAAAGAGAATTGTTTTATTTATATCGATTCACCGTCAGGTAAGTTGATAGATCTGAAGTTAAAAAATAAATTTTATAGCTAAAGATAAATTTGAATATATATATTTTGAATAAAGGTTTATTAAAATGAAATAAATAATTATTATTAATTATTTAAGTTTATAATTAATTATTAATTGATTCAATAAAGTAAATTCTGATATTAATCAGAATTACAAACAAGTGATTAGAGATTAACCTAACGATTAAATTTGGATAATTATCTTGTTAAGAATAAGTTAAATGGAATTTGTGTTGATATTAGAGTGAAATATTGATTTTTGAATTACAACTAGTATTTGTCTTTAGATATGAACATTGTTGATCAAGGTCTGAGAGGTAATGAAAATACCCCAACTTGAACAACATCAGGATTATCTGAAGATGATATTAGTTGGTAATCGTAAAAAGGTTAGCGATAATTTAATATTTCCATTAGTGAAATTATAATGCAACGTTAGGTGAAATTTTGGAGAATAAACAACTAGAGATCCGAAGTAAAGGAAATTAGTAAGAAGGGAAAATTATATAAGGATCCCAAGGTAAAATGGAAACGAAAGGAGTTGCGGGAAATTACAATGATACACTCAAATTAGAAAGGAAATGTAAAGTTTAGTTTTATTCTATACTAATAAATATTAGTTATTGTTTCAAAAATTGAATAAAAGATATTTAGAAACGTTGTTTTACGAACAATAGGTTGAATGGATTTCCCAAGTTTAAATAATAAAGAATGATGTGACAAATGGTTTGGAAGGAGAATTAAGTGGAAATTGGATACGGTTATAAGTTATTTTCCCTAAGTATTATAAAGAATTGGTTTTGAGAAAATTAGTAAATAAGAATTCGATTATCGTATTTTTAAATATTAAAAGAGTTAGAAGTTTTAATCAAGCAGAAGTGAATTAGTTTGTTTAAAATTAAAAGGCCAAGTGATGCTGAATACCGAACCAGTGAACTCATTGGATGTTCATGATTGAATCACTGTTTATTTTGATAGTTAAATCACCAACTATCAAATCTGTCCAATACGATTGTTGGTACGGAAAGACCGGGATCGAATTTATATTCGGAAACCATTCTGACCAACAATTACGTGAAGATATTAGAAGATGATCGAGATGGAGCATTGAAGACCGTGGATCTTCATAAAACATAAGAACCGCTAATAATCTCTGGTCTGCAGCCAGAGATGTATTGTGGTTCTGTCGTGGTTTGAACCTACGGGTTACAAGGACTTCTTGCTACTGATCCATGGGGTGATTCCTATATTGGATGCAGTAGGAGAGTACCTTCGGTTCATCCTGTACCTCGGTGACTTGTATGGACGGATGTCTGACAGAGTATTTCCAAAGGGATCACGTACGTTGATTTTCACAAACGTATTACTGTTAGTGGCGGAGAAGGGCACTTCTCTTAGCTTAACGACCAGGGTATTTTTGTGGACATCAATTAGTGATATCTGGCGGATCTGACGATGTGACATCCAAAGTGAAAAATGACCAGATATTCAAGAGTTAATCTAAACCTCAAGCCTCAACAGCCGGGAAATGACAAAACTCGGGTAGGCAGCATGTCTATGTGGGTCGCTCCCATTAGGGTGTATAATCACCTATCTAGAGAAATTCCTTTTGCTTCTTTAGTCTTTATATGTTGTCCCTTTTCGGGAAACGGTGGTTTGAGCCCAACCGTTGGTGATATACATTCGATACATTCAAGAGAAATGAGTGGTCAGTTATGTGAGGGCCGGGTTGCAAGTCGTTCTTGTTGAACCGAGTCTATTCGCCTCTATAGATACACTATCGGCAGGTGGTCCCATACCTTGTCATAGTCGGAATCCAATCTCCAACAAGAGCCCGCGGTTTTGATTGTATACTATATATGTGGAGCATGAGATGCAAGCGTTCCGCTAGATTGTTATTTACTTGTATTTAGACACTATTATAATATCAGAAAAGATATTGATTTCAAAAACGTTTTGGGTTATCGTAAGGTAAAAATCGTCCGTATTTATGTGTGGATTCGGTCTTACGATTATCCTTTTCTTTCGAAAAGATTTTTTAAACTTTAAAATCAAGTTGGATGATCCCCCTTAATACTGTATGAGTTTTTTCTCACACAGTTTCACTAGACTGACCCGGTGTTTTGTAAGTGCTCGGGTTAGACCGCGGTGTACATGTCCAGGTTACCGGATGCTGCGAAGTCTAGAGATGAGCTGAAGGTGTTCAGACGTATGATATTATATAGCTGCTTTTCCGCTGTGTGTTGTATATAAGGACAGGTTATTATAACTGTCCAGAGATGTTAATGTATTATGATATTGTAAGTATTTTTAATGCTCTCAATAAAGATTTATTTCTGTATTATATTTTGTTCCACTGCGATGTGAGACTCTGTGTTGTGTTGTTTCTTCTTCTTCTTCTTCTTCTTCTATTCTAATATTTCTTTCTCTCTTATCTCACCCTCTAATTTCTTTCTATAACCGTTCCAGTGTTTTCGGTGGTTGGAAAGTCGGCATGAGTTATGGTAAAGGTATTTATGTCGATTTTCGGGTCCGAAAATCCTTGGGTCGTTACAGTGGTATCAGAGCTATTGGTTGAGTAGTAACCTTGGCTCTGTGGCGTAACTCAATAGATATGGGGTTAGTAACACCCTAGATTGAGTTGAGTGAATATATATGAGAGCGTATTTGTAAGATTTCATGTAAAAAGAATGTTTTGCATTGTGTTATTTGATTGGTTTAAGTGTTGAGAAGCATTGAACTAGCGAATGAATACAATATTGTTTTATAAAGCGGGTAAATGAAATAATTTTATCCAAGGTTTATTTTTATATAAAAGAGGGAAATAATTTTCTACATTATAGTAATATGGGTTGTCTTGTTGTTCTGATTAATTTGATTTGAAATCAAATTGAATTATGATATAAAGTTGAACTGATTAGTAAATCAATTAATCAATTGAGTCAAATATGAAAGTGAAACTAAACCGGATTAAATAGAATCAAATTAAGAATGACTTCGAATAGAATGAACTTCAATTAATTGGGATTTGAAAATTTAATGGGAATTAATCAGATATTTATCGATTGATATTAATGGATGCAAACCATATATTGAATATTAATTGATTTTAATTAAACCAGTTGGAGTTAATGAGAAAAATTATGAATGGAAAGCAAGGAGATAAATCCCGGTAGAGTGAATTGGAAATAAGATTGGTTGTGAAGGTGAAATGGAATTATTTAACCCAGATTATTATTTGCATTATAAGTGGAATAAATGCAGAACCCTGAAGGTGGTAGAGATGATTTGTTTATACAAACTGCAAATGCACACGATGAACAGCTACTTGATACACTTTGGAAACTGGAATTTGAGTTGGAATGCCCGACAAATAGGTAAACTTTAATATTATGAGTTAAACGATTAATTTTATACCTTGAGTGGGTAGCCATTTGGATTTTGATTTTTCTTTTCGAAGAAGTTGAGGCCCAGAGTGGTAGTTGTAGTCGTACCGATCGAGCCATGCAGAGGAAGTGCTGGCAAAATTCTCGGATATTTTTAGAATTTGAATTTATTTTAATAATAATTCAAAAGTGATGATTTTAAAATAAAATGGTTCGGAATATTCTTCTTACTTTGCAATTTAGAGGACGAAATTATTTTAAGGGGGAAGAATGTAATGTCCTAGATTTTTCTGCCATTTAAATTGGAATATTTAAATCTGTTTATATATTATATTAGAAATAAAATGGATTTTTAATCGAATTTATTAATTTAAAATGGAGTTTGAATATACATATTTATAAATTAATTAAAACGAGCTCGAAACGCCGCGGTAGTTCATAATTTTCGATTTGAACGTTAATTGGGTATACAGGATCCGATATAAGTCAGAATTCTGTGAAACAAGAAATGTTTGAACCGATTTGATTATATTTTTGTAATAAAAGAGAAAAATCGAGATTTCGGTTTATAGATTTCAAGTTACGTCCAATTCAAATTTTAAATAGTCGCTATGGAATCGTTTTTAAATTATATCGATTTATTTATAAACATTAAACGATTTTTATGTAAATGGAATATCATCGAAAACCAGGATTTTTGATGTCGAGTCTTGAATTTTATACTGATTAAAATTGAAATTATTTGGTTTAAATATACGAGAATATTTATTTATTTTCGTTAATTTGGCTACTAAAATTAAATATATATGTATATATATATATTTATTCATGTTTCACTTGGTTCGGCATAACGAGTAAAAACCCAAATACATACATTTATCGTACTGGTACAACAAACTAAGGCCACAAAAAAATGAACATGCATACTTATATGTATAATATATAACAGACATATAAGATTTTACCGTACAAAAAAATCTGAGAAGACCGAAATGGATTATACAAATCCATATATATTTCTTTCATGACAGAACAAACAAGTGTATAAATATATATTTTTATATACAACTTCATATACAAATCCATAAAAAAAACTGAATACAGAAACTACGAAGTACAGTTCGAATCTCTATATTGAATAAACAATTCACTAGCCTTAACCTAATCTATGCAGTTCATATTAATATATATATATATATATATATATATATATATATATACAACAAAGCTTGTAACAGACCACACAACCATACTTAAAGCACCAAGAAGTCTTCATCTACACGGACCGCGTAGCTACAAGATTTTCACCACCGTTACTACACCATTTCCCCATAAGCACAGTATGAACTGCTGAATAAAAATAAAATCGAATGAATATATATAACATCAAACTTGTATAGCAATATATTCATACATTTTTACAGCTAAAGCAAACAGCTAGAATCCTAGAACAACTAGAAAATGGACAAGGCATAGCCAAATAAAATATATGTATATCTTTATACATACGGCCGGTTGAAACAATACCTGAATAGCAAAATTAAATAGTAAGGCAAAGATCTTCCCATGTGCACAGTTAAAAAGGAAATCAAATCTATGTACATATGTATACCATCAATATCTACAGACAAGAAATTGATAATACATCTACACAGTCGAACTCTTATACAAATACAATACAAGGATTGCTGCTATATGTGTATATATATATAAAAAATCTGAACACAAAATCTGAATGCAGATTCAAATATCTGTAATTGAATAAACAACTCAGCCTTACTAGTTCGATCACTGTCCAGACCTGAAATGTCATATCAAAGTCCATAAATTTTCTGCTAATAGTCACCAATGTCCATCATCGTACAAAATGATCTGTAAAGGAGAAGAAGAAAATGGCCTAAGCTAGAGTAGCTGAACCAACCTAGATTAGGACTGATGGACAATGTTCTTATCTAAAGTCAGACCACTACTATAAATACGTGTTCACGCAGTGTATTTTCCCACTCCAAGAACAATCCAAATCAACACAGTAAACAGAGAAACCCATTCGAAAACCACCAGAAAATCAAGACAAAATAGTACAGTAATCCAAAATCAAAATTTAAACCCTTATCTGTAAGTGCGCACTTCACTGCACGGGTTTCCTAATGGATGTGTTTGGACTTGAAGACTAGTGTTCCGAAATCTGCAACGATGGAGTCTCGGGTTGGTTTGCAGTGGATGTGAAGCTCATTTGTTCCTGGGAACGCTTGGGTTGACTGGGGAAGCCGTGGTGGTTGTCGAAGTTGGTTTTAGGGGTAGCAGACGGATCGGAGGTGGGAAGCAGAAGGTGTCGTTACGGTTAGCTAACCGATCGATTGAAGAAGGGGGAGGGAAGATTGGAGCGTGGTTGAGTACAGGAGAGTTGCGACGAAGTTAAACTTCGATTTGACTGGGTAACAGAAGGGGATTAGGGATTCAAGTTTTCTGCCATGAACGATGATTTTGATGGAGGCGGTGGCTTGAATGAAGATAAGTGATCGGAAATAGGGTTTAAAAGGGGAATCGGGTAGTGGGTTTTGGGCCGAACGATAAAAAGGTGAAGCCCTTTTAAGAAATTCATGTTTTAATAAATCAAATTTCTTTTATAAATTTGTTTATATGATTTCTTATGCATACAGTATCGGATTTTAGCACGGTCAATTTCGTTGGGACCGTAGAGACGAGAGCATTGAGATGGAGAAGGTCTAGTCCGGATCAGAAGCAACTGGAAATTTAAGATGAATTAAACGTCAGTTTAATTTGACTAAAAACAAACTATTTATCGACAAATTCAGACCATGGTGAGTTAAACTCACTTAGTTCTTCCCATTTATATTTTATATAAATTGGGTTTTTATTTTATGTGCTCTATTTGCTAATGGTTGACTGGTTGCTAATATTATAATTATTTGTTGATATAACTGATGGAATTAAACCATCGTTTATTTTCATTGAAATACCAAATCATTATTTTAACGATTTGATCCAATAGAGGTAATTCACCTTGGTTGGTCACGTTTATAAAATAAATGTGTTTAAATTGTTGGATTGTTTGAATTGCGTATGGTTGATGTTAAATGGCCGTTATTTATTACTATCAGTTAAACGAAACTGAATGATCTGATTTGTGATAACAAATTTGTATACAAGGAAGAACAGGTTGAAGGAATCCAACCGGATTCCTAAAATATATTATTTATTTTCATATTATCATATGAACTGTCATGTTTGGGTGAATGATTGGAGTATTGATCACTGATTGGAAATTCAACCTGTGTTTGGTTTTAACCAATAGGCAGTATTGGTTGAGTAATCGGCAGTAAATGGACTAAAAGAGAATTGTTTTATTTATATCGATTCACCGTCAAGTAAGTTGATAGATCTGAAGTTAAAAAATAAATTTTATAGCTAAAGATAGATTTGAACATATATATATTTTGAATAAAGGTTTGTTAAAAGGAAACAAATAATTATTATTAATTATTTAAGTTTATAATTAATTATTAATTTATTTAATAAAGTAAATTCTGATATTAATCAGAATTACAAACAAGTGATTAGAGATTAACCTAACGATTAAATTTGGATAATTATCTTGTTAAGAATAAGTTAAATGGAATTTGTGTTGATATTAGAGTGAAGTATTGGTTTTTGGATTACAACTAGTATTTTTCTTTAGATATGAACATTGTTGATCAAGGTCTGAGAGGTAATTAAAATACCCCAACTTGAATAACATCAGGATTATCTAAAGATGATATTAGTTGGTAAACGTAAAAGGGTTAGGGATAATTTATTATTTTCATTAGTGAAATAATAATGCAACGTTAGGTGAAATTTTGGAGAATAAATAACGAGAGATCCGAAGTAAAGGAAATTAGTAAGAAGGGAAAATTATATAAGGATCCCAAGGTAAAATGGAAACGAAAGGAGTTGCATGAAATTACCACGATACTCTCGAATTAGAAAGTAAATGCAAAGTTTAGTTTTATTCTATACTAATAAATATTAGTTATTGTTTCAAAAATGGAATAAAAGATATTTAGAAATGTTGTTTTACGAATAATAGGTTGAATGGATTTCCCAAGTTTAAATAAAAAGAATGATGTAACAAATGTTTGGAAGGAGAATTAAGTGGAAATTGGATATGGTTATAAGTTATTTTCCCTAAGTATTATAAAGAATTGGTTTTGAGAACATTAGTAAATAAGAATTCAATTATCGTATTTTTAAATATTAAATGAGTTAGAAGTTTTAATCAAGCAGAAGTGAATTAGGTTGTTTAAAATTAAAAGGCCAAGTGATGCTGAATACCGAACCAGTGAACTCATTGGATGTTCATGATTGAATCACTATTTATTTTGATAGTTAAATCACCAACTATCAAATCTGTCCAATACGATTGTTGGTACGGAAAGACCGGGATCGAATTTATATTCGAAAACCATTCCGACCATCAATTACGTGAAGATATTAGAATATGATCGAGATGGAGCATTGAAGACCGTGGATCTTTATAAAACGGAAGAACCGCTAATAATCTCTGGTCTGCTGCCAGAGGTGTACTGTGGTTCTGTCGTGGTTGGAACCTACGGGTTGCAAGAACTTCTCGCTACTGATCCATGGGGTGATTCCTATATTGGATACAGTTGGAGAGTACCTTCGGTTCATCCTGTACCTTGGTGACTTGTATGGACGGATGTCTGACAGAGTATTTCCAAAGGGATCACGTACGATGATTTTTACAAACGTATTACTATTAGTGGCTGAGAAGGGCTCTTCTCTTAGCTTAACGACCAGGGTATTTTTGTGGACATCAATTAGTGATATCTGGCGGATCTGACGATGTGACATCCAATGTGAAAAATGACCATATATTAAAGAGTTAATCTAAACCTCAAGCCTCAACAGGCGGGAAATGAGAAAAATCGGCCAGGCAGCATGGCTACATGGGTCGCTCCCATTAGGGTGTATAATCACCTATCTAGAGAAATTCCTTTTGCTTCTTTGATCTTTCGATGCTGTCCCTTTTCGGGAAACGGTGGTTTGAGCCCAACCGTTGGTGATATACATCCGATACATTCAAGCGAAATAAGTGATCGGTCATGTGAGGGCCGGGTTGCAAGACGTTCTTGTTGAACCCAGTGCATTCGCCTCTAGAGATACACTATTGGCAGGTGGTCCCATACCTTGTCATAGTCGGAATCCAATCTCCAATAAGAGCCCGCGGTTTTGATTGTATACTATATATGTGGAGCTTGAGATGCAAGCATTCTTCTAGATTGTTATTTACTTGTATTTAGACACTATTATAATATCAGAAAAGATATTGATTTCAAAAACGTTTTGGGTTATCGTAAGGTAAAAACCGTCTGTATTTATGTGTGGATTCGGTCTTACGATTATCCTTTTCTTTCGAAAAGATTTTTTAAACTTTAAAATCAAGTTGGATGATCCCCCTTAATACTGTGCGAGTTTTTTCTCACTCTGGTTCACCAGACTGACCCGGTGTTTTGTAAATGCTTGGGTTAGACCAGGGTGTACAGGTCCAGGTTACCGGATGCTGCGAAGTCTAGAGACGAGCTGAAGGTGTTCAGACGTATGATATTATATAGCTACTTTTCCGCTGTGTGTTGTATATAAGGACTGGTTATTATAACTGTCCAGTGATGTTAATGTACTATGATATTGTAAGTATTTTTAATGCTCTCAATAAAGATTTATTTCTGTATTATATTTTGTTCCGCTGCGATGTGAGACTCTGTGTTGTGTTGTTGTTTCTTCTTCTTCTTCTATTCTAATATTTCTTCCTCTCTTATCTCACCCTCTAATTTCTTTCTATAAACGTTCCAGTGTTTTCGGTGGTTGGAAGGTCGGTATGAGTTATGGTAAAGGTATTTATGTCGATTTTCGGGGCCGAAAATCCTTGGGTCATTACAGTTGTTGTAGAAGATCAAAGAATGCATAGCTTTTGCCACACTTTTCATGCAACACACACAAATTAGTGTCGAATATGCCCACTTTTGTAGTAGTGTTTTTTGATGCTATCTTTTCAAGCAGTCTTTTAGACTGATGTAGGAAGGCGACGAGGTGTTGAGATGAGGTTCATGTTAGATCTGAAATGTATGCTTAAGTAAAATGACGATTTCGATTCATTTTAGATCTGAAATAAAGTGGTGATTATTCATGGCAAAAAATATGGCGAGCTCTGAATGATTTGTATCAAAAAATAGGAAACTCTATGTGATTCTCTTTAAGGTTGGAGCGTGTTGCCTCTTCCATCAGTTCGATTCAAATTGACTTCAATTTTTGTAAGTTACATGAATTGTGTAATTACTTTAATATGCTCCTACAAGTGAATCAACTCTTGAATATAATATCACTTTTTATCTTAATTGATATATGTTTGTGTGTTTACTCGAATTCGAAAAGTTTTCTGGCACATGAAATTGCAAAATTTGCTCTCTTTTTATTTTCTTTGGTTAGATGTGAACTCCATTCATGCAGGTAAAGTTGTTGCTAAAATTTCTGAATGACATTGTGAACACCATAGTTGCAATTATCTTTTATCAAATGATAAACTTTTATATTATATTGCATGAGACATATAACTTCTGCAAAAAGATAAATGTATTTATCTTTTTGAAATAATAAACATATAAATTCTGTAATTATCTTTTAGGATGTCTTATTATAGTTTCTTATTTTTCTTGTGTAGGTTTTATGATATTTGATGTGAGAAAAAGGTAAAAAAGGACGATACTGAAGGAAAGCTTTTAACCATCGCTTCAGTGGAAGCTCTACAACGATAAGAATGTACAACTGTATATATGGCACGTTAGAATTTAATGCAATGTAAAAGAATATGCAGCAGTCTAAGATGATGTATTCATTTATACTGTTAAAACTAGAATTAATTTTACTTCAAGGAAGATTGATTGGATTGAGAATTATCGGCTTCAATTCTATATCTGCCATGTTTTTGTTGTGTGCATTCTTTACTTTTGATCCAACCTTTTGAAGATGTTTGGAATCTTTAGGCATGCTAGTGGGAAAAAAAAGTGGGATAGTAATGAAAAGATAAATGTATTTATCTTTCTCAAATTTCTATATTTTGAATTTTTAATTAGATTTAAATTGACAATATGTTTATGCCTTTGAATAAAAAAAGATAAATATGTTTATCTTTCATATGGATATTGTTTGACTCGAAACCACATTTCTTGTTAGCTTGTATGCTAATATACTATTTCACCAGTCAATACAATATCAAAAAATAAACATACAATTTTTTTATTTTTTCCACAAGTACAAACACAGGTTTCATCTGATAAGTTGATATTGAGTTATAATTCTGCCTGCCTGGGCGGGAGCACTTTTCTGTTTGAAATTTTAAATTTTTCTGCGAGCTGTTTTGAATTTTCTGAAACTTCCGATGGCCATTACTTCTTCATACGAAGTCCAATTCACGCAAACTCGGATTCTATTTCAACCAGAATTCCGAGACGAACACAATGGCGTAACCCGTTTCCAACAATTCTCATGTCTGAGATTAGTTATTCTTTAATTTGTGAATGTTAATATTAACAGAATTACGGGGTGTTACAGGTTCTTATTAAATCAATATAAAGTCTATACTACATATTGATTACATATCTATTATAATTTATTGGTTTAAACCTAAATATTAACTATCCTATCAGATTATGATTCCTAATAATAAGTTATTTTCTTAATTGATATCGTCTATTTATTAAATCAACATAATGTTGAATTTCCATTCAACATGGTTAAAACAGTGCATATATAAAACAAATAGTACATACAAATATTGAGGAATCCGGTTGGACTCCTCCAACCGGTTTCCTGCATCCACAGATGTTAGTTAACACCAACAACACTAATTTCATACGATGGAGTATTATAATCAAGGGGATCAGTATCAGTCAATGATGTGTATATATATGTAACGATATATATGTATAGAATATTCAACCAATTGGACTGTAATTTACCTAACGACCATCACACAACATTCAACCAATATTATAATATCTTAAAATAGATCAGAGTTAGTGAGTTTACTCACCTTGTGCGTTAACCGTTGAATAACGGTTTGCGTCAGTTGATTATACATGGCGCTTTGATTGCCTCAAACCGTAACGTGCTCCAAATCTGTTTCATGATGTACTGCTTGTCGATGCGATCCCAACGTGACCGCTGACACCCTTTTTCTCCACTGTTTTACTGCTATCCGATTTTAGTCTTTACCGCATCGACAAAATTCTCGACCACCACATATCCGTCCTTACTTCATTCCATAGTACCCAAAACTTCTACCTTCAAACCCTTTGCAGAAATGATATGTTGTTATGCCCCTTCAATGCACATAAGTGCTCGGCTTTACATTACAAATCTGCATCTCCCCTATATCATCACCAAACTTCACGTCGTACCGTAAACTACACCTTATACCTCACGGCTAATACACCCATCAAGCATGCTACAGTACTGTATATGGTGGAAATCAGACACTGAAGCAGTAATTAATCGGCTCTAAAGTCTGGTCGTGTTCCCAAGTCCCAACGTATCTGATGTACATACAATTAATGGTCACCCGTCCCCTCTCAATTTGCGCCCTTTCATCTAAAGATATGTAATAAGTGATGGACTAACATTCATTTCTCTCTGTTGTTTCATGCGCGGCACTCATTTCCCGAACTGTTTCTCACCGTGCTTCATGTTGCCATCACACTTCTTCAAACGTGCCTGCATGGACACGTTCCAATATGCCCATCCTCTTTTTGTCTACTATAGCAGTCTGTATCACCCTTCTTCATGTACATGCTTATTATAAATATATATATATATATATATATTCCTTTCTTTTTGAATATATGATTAAACTGGGTTGTCCTCCTACACGTTATGGCACCCTCACGTCCTCTCTCCCTTAAGTCCACCGCCCATCTCTTCCTGGCAACACGAGAGAACTTCCCCACAAAACTTGTTGCTGTATCATTTTAAATAGCTCGCCCTACTTTATTTTCCCCTGAAACCGAGGGCTACTACATCAAAATTTACCCTAACGAATGCTTCTATTTTATTCCAATGTCCGAAGTCATGCACTCACGCATACCATGCATTGCTCCATCCATTTCCAGTCCTTCAAACTTTGTTCCTTCATGCTAGCTATGTTTTCACATTCCACCTATGCAGCGTTGCTGCTGTTCATTCTCCCCCACATACATGAAATCTGAGAACGTATATCGCCTTCAACCCAGCAAAACGCCTATGGGGGTGAAGAGCTTGCGACAAAAAAATAGACGAGTTTGGTTATAGAATTTTTAGTGGAGATTTAGATCTATTTTTGGAGCTTGTGTTTTATTTACTGAAAGAGGATCTTTGTCTTGATGAGTACTGCTTAGTGCCTATATTTATAAGGGGAAAAGAACTTAATCGTTAAGTATTTGTACAGGGTAGAGTAGGTTTAGCGTAGCTTACATTTTCAACGTTTAGGACATAGTTTAAGCTTGCGTGAAGTAGATGGATCTATGCTTTTTAGGGTAGCTGTTATTAGATTGGTACATTTTCTTTTACGGCTTCATGCTTGCCATGTTGCTACTGTGTAGGGATATAGTGATCGGTTGGCTTCGTGGTACCCATAGCTAGCGGAAATTCAACTATAGCCATGTGGTAATCAATATCCTTAGTTTGTAAGTAATAGGATCTAGTTCTACTAGTAGGTTTGCAGGTTTATTTTTACCATAGGCGTGGTTGTTTTCAATCATAGGCAATGGTTTCATTTAATGAAGTATGGTCTGCGCCATTCTCGTTGTTGCTACTAGAGTAGTTAATTCATGATGTTAGCTATACTATTTAGGGCATGTAACTATTTAGCATATGTGAAAAGACGCTGGTGTCTTGGGAATAGTTATATTTGTTGGAGTTCTTCCCATTTGTTATCTTTTATTATCATCTCATTTCATGAGTAGGATGAAAATTTACGTTGATCATCCAAAGTGTTCTAATATCTAGTCCACTTGTATAACTATATAAATATTAGTTTGGTACCCGCTACGTAAAATATCCTTCACCTATGAACTGTTATGGACAAAAATAAAAATATAGTCGAGGCCAACGAGGTGTCACGATCCCAAAAATATAATAATATCGGTAGGTTAACTCATATTGTGAAACCCCGAATATTGATATAGGGTGCAAAACACTCCAAATAAAAAGTTACGCATTTAATTAATTAAAAATTACAGTAAAATTCTAAAAATTAAATTATCACTATGTCCCAAAAGAATTCGAAACCGATATTTAAATATATTCAAATAATCGTTATGGCCATTAATGAATATGGCGCTGCTTTTCTGAATATTTAATTTGGACATAACTTATAATATATAATCCGGAATCTTGGTTTTTCACTTCCATTAGAAAGATACAGTTCAACCGGTTCCAACGTTTCTTGTTTCGCAGAAATCCGATTTAAAACGAATCATATATATTCAGTTGAAGTTCAGAACGTTAAGTTACGAACTGCCGCGATATTACAGGCTCGATTATATTTAATATATATTTTTATACGTTCAACTCCATTTTAATTAATATATAAATCCACTTATATTATTAATTCAATATTTAAACTGATTTAAATATTCAAATATAAACCGATAAAAATGCGGGACGTTACATTCCTTCCACCTTAAAAGAATTTCGTCCCCGAAATTACTAAGGTAGGAATAATGCTACAATCCATATTATAACCAGGTTAAAAATCTTTTATTTAATTTTTTGAATTCAGTTTTCAATAGAACCGATTAATTCTAATTAATTTCTTATTAATGAATACTTTCAGAAATTCTGAAAATTTCCTAACGGCTTAAATTTTCAGAGAATTTCGCCAACATCTCCTCTGCACGGCTCATTTGGTACTACTTCAACTCGCCCTTCTAAGCCATCTCCAATCCACTTGCCCACATCAAATCATTCTCTAGTACCCAAGCCTAATTCCAGTTCAAACTCCAATTCAAATTCCAATTCCAATCTCGACTCCAGATCCTTATTCAACAATCCAATTTCATAACCAAGTTAGGTTCCATTTCCAATCTTATTTCACAAATTCAATTACTTTACCAAGTTTAATCTTATTCCAATTTTGTTCAACTTCGTTAAATTTCTATTTATTTACTTCATAAGTAAATTTTAAATTTTAGAATTCAAATTCCTGGGGTTTTTTATTTCAAGTCAGTTTGAAATTATATATTATAATAACATTTGAGATTTCTGACCACTTGTTTCCACAAATAATACAAAACAAAATATTTGGTAGTAATCAGTCACTTAGCAACTCGAAAATGAACACCGATAATGCCGCGGTTCATCATCGGAATTATTATCCAGCCATCAGAGTGAGTTCAATACTATATCATTTCCAAAACTCATTTACAAACCCTTTTATTTTTGAAATTACTTCAAAATATTCTTTCAAAATGCTTAGAAAAACATTTCTAAATTCCCAGGATTCAAAATTCCATATATTAAACCCAATTTTATTTGCAAACCCTTTCCATGGTTTTAAATTCCAAATGATTTAAATTCAGATTTATTCATCTGATTTTGTATATCTTATATAGTATTTCGATTGGTTATTTATATAACCAACTCAACTATTTGATCATAATAACGATCAACATCCAATATGTTATAATAATCTCAATATATATACTTCTTTTATATCAAAAAATATTTTGGGTAAAATTATTTTATTCACCCATCTTTTAAAACAATATTATGTCGGATTTCTCTATCCCAGCGTTTATAAATTCCCATCGAAAACGCGTCGATCTTAAATTTATATACTACTCAACAGATCAATCAACACAATATAAAACAATTTTTATATTGATGTACAAATACGCGCTCATATATATATACACTCAAACTCAATCTAGGGTGTTACTAACCCCATCTCTACTGAGTCACGCCACAGAGCCAAGTAATCACTCAACCTTCAGCCCCGATACCAACTGTGAAGGCCCGTAAATCCATACCAATTTGAGCTGACTAATATTCTACACATTCAACCCAAAGTGTACGAAAATACAGATCTTTAATAGAAAGAAGTTAAAGGGTGAGAAAGATAAGATAGAACTAATAGAATAGAAGAAGAAGAAAAACAGAACTGAACTGAATCAGTGTAAACACGAAACTCACAGTGGAACGAATAAAATATATTATATAACAATTTTGAAATACAAATCTGAATTTGTATATATACATATCATATCAGAGTATAACTCATATACATCGCAGCGGAAATAATATCTAAATAACTAATGGTGAAGTCTCCTTCTTCGAGCTCCTCCAAATGTATCTGTAAAAGCCTGAAACACTTGACTGCCCGTACAAATTTGGGCACCCAAGAGTTTAGGGAAAACAAACAAAATAAACTCTGGGCCAGTCATGGGACTGGTGTGAGTAAATTCCAACCATACTGTTTAACTTTGAAAATCCTTTTGAAACAAACGGATAATAGTAAGACCAGCCCACACATAAACATGGACGTTTTTTACCTTACTATAACCCAAAACATTTTTGATATCAAAAATCCAGTGATATTATAATAATGTCTAATCAAGTAAATAACCAAATAGCAGAACACTTGCACCTCACGATCCACATATATATAGTATAAAATCAAAAATCGCAGGGCGCATATTGGAAATTAGATTCCAACAGACAAGGTATGGGAGCACCTTCCGATCAGTGTACTCTAGAGGGTATACACTGCAGGTTCAACAAGAACGTCTTGCAACCCGGCCACACATCACCGCCCACTCATTTAGCTTGAGTATAGCGAATATATTTCCTTCCTCGGTTGTTGGCCATCCAACCGTAATCAGAAGATAAAGAATCGACAAGAAGAACAAATATGAATTTTCTCTAGACCGGTGACAATACACCCTGCTTGGGTATGACCCAACTAGCCATACTGCCCAGCCCAACTTCTGTCATATCCCGGTTGTGATGCTAGAGGCTACGTCTATCTTCAGAACATCTGATCACCATTCACTTTGAATGTCACATCGTCAAACCCATCAATTCACTAATGGATTCCCAAACATATCACGGGTATAAAAAGCTAAGAGGAACGAATTCCTCCGCCACCTGACGTAATACCTTTTAGATATCAACCATACGTGATTTGTTAGGTAAACTCTGTCAGACAGTCATCCATACAAGTTGTCCTGGGACTGGACAAACAGAAAACACCATTCTGAAATAGGACAACCCTTGCATTTCACTCCGTCTTCAATTTCTTCAGCATGATATAATTCGCAGCGCTTATGCCTATACGGAGTGGTTTTCAGATAAAATATCCAACCGGCCTCTCCGTATTGACAATGATGGTCAAAACACTTCGATAGTCGGTTATTTAACTATCGAAGTAAAAACAAACATCCATTCACAAACACTGGCCCTTTTATTTAATACTAACTTTCTAGTTTCCCATATTTTTATAAAGTCTTCCTTAATTCCCTTCACTTCTACTCTATTAGTTCCTCATTATAAATCGGTAAGTGAATAAATTTCTAAGTATCAACCCCGAAGGCCGAAACCAACATCAGATTGACGCCTCGAAAGTTACTCAACTCAACCAACGTACAATGGGTTCTAATTTCTTTAAAACTATATCACTTTCCTTATCATACTCAGTATATCTTTTAAAACATTATAACTTATCAACTCACTTTAAAACCGTTATATTTTAACTAATGCAATACGCTGCTATATTTTCCTTTATAACTAATGCAATACGCTGCTATATTTTCCTTTATACCTAATGCAATACGCTGCTACATTTTCCTTTATACCTAATGTAATACGTTGCTATATTCCTTTTTTTTTCTACTGCAATATGCTGCCATATTCCCATTTCATTTGATAAACTCTGTTTCTAAGTCAGGTTCTGTAACACCCCACGTCCATTAATGTCACTCACAAAGGGAATGCATTAACTTCCATGGAGGTTAATAGTGGATATAGAACAGAAAAATTACAACAAGACAGATAATAAGTAGTACTTGAAGAATCCAAACCTTCATTTTATTGCAGCGGAAATTAAACATGTTTATTACATCACAAAACCATTAATCAGAGTCAAGTACATTATCCATCTTCATAAAAACAAAATACGTAATCCCATTACACAAATAGCCGTTAAAGAAGATAACAAGCTGGACTTTACTTCAAGGGTCCAAGCTTTCCAAAGAGATGAAGCAATCCGATCAAACTCCACTAGAGCTGGGCCCAACCTGAGGACCTGGAGGGGGAAAAGGATAGAAATGGAGGGGGTCAGACATAAAGTCTGGCGAGTATGACAATTCTAACAATACTATTATCAAAATAAGTAGACTAAGGCATAAGCTGGAAGACAAGTAAATGTCTATGAACTATTAGGTAGATAAAGATAGCGGTTAAGATAACGGTAAAGGCACACCTAATTTATAACGAATAATTACTACACTGCACCGCACCAGTCACCCTAAAGGTTGATCCCACTTGCTTCACACAGAAACATATAAATAGCCTTACGTACCCCCAGCTGACTACATAGGTGCCGCCTGCCCCTATCTCCACTAGTTGTACCCCACTACCCACTTTCGATCGGCTCCCTACTCGTAGATACCCGTGCTGGCCCCACAGTGGGGTGTATCACTCCCCTAAAGTGGCAAACTGATACAACTTGAGAATGCACGGCTTATACCTACACGATGCAACGTCTTACCTACCAGCCCGGGTCCACACACGCATATGAAACCCGTTGGACTTGCGTTGCCACCGCTCCCTGTTTTGGCCTCTTATAGTCAAGCCCAGTATGCGTGTCCCGTCCTCGACTTGGGTCGAGCCCACAAAGATACGTTTGGGATACTGGTTGAAACGGGCCCCCACAAGCTACCCACCTAAGCTTGTCACCACTAGTATATCCCACTTAACCCTCTTAGTCATGTTTCATTTACATGTGTGTTTGGTTAAGTCTTACTAATCGTATTTCACATGCCACTAAGGGCACCCACTAGATTCCTCATGCCACCCAAGGCACCTACTTAACCCCCATGTCCCACCTTACATGTTTATCTGGTTAAGTATTTCTTAATTCATTCAGGCCATAACCTCATAAAGACCTCTCACATTAGACTGGCATTTATGGCAGCTGGATTTGCCGGGCGGGTCCGGGCAGTCTTACACCATAAAAGAGTCTAACCTCGTGTCTTTACAACTATTATGCTTTAGTTTAGGCCTAGGACCTCTCACATTGGGCTGACATTTGTGACCACTGGATTTGCCGGGCGGTTCCGGGCAGGTTTACGTCACAAACGAGTCCAACCTCGTGTCCTAAGCATTGATTGACAACTTTCAATCTTTTACCCCAGTTTTAATAATTCCCTATCCAAATTATTAATTAAGTCCACTTTTATTGATGTCCATAATTGACTCAATTATGGTCATCCACTCATGGAATGCAAAATCATATCAATTGCACCCCAACATCTTATTATTAAATCCTTAATATTACCCCTACCCCACGTTTATACGTTCGCTTATTCAACGCATAATATAGGCTAGACTTGAATAGTCTAACACATAGCACAAGGACAAATTATCATATAGACAATAAAAATAAATCTAATCATAATAGGGTTGAAACTTGCATAAACTACACATGTTAAGGATCAAAAGGTGTCAACTTGTTAAATGTCAAAATTCACATGATATGATCATAGCCCAAATCTATACATAAACTTGCATATGGGGTTTTAGGCAACATAATGATGGTGTGAACTAGCATAGAATATCACATATGTCATAGCATAATTCTAGGTGTCATAATAGATGTCATGGCATATGTTCATAACTTTTCTAATCAATCTAACTTGCATATGCAACTTGTCATATAGATCAACATAGCCCAAACATGATGATTTAATTAATATGAACTAACTAGCATAGATAGTAACATCATGGCTTTTTACATGTATGATTCATCACAACTTAGCATAGAAACTTTCAACATACATAACATCATTATAGCATGATTTACAACATATAGGATATCATCACCACATAGCATAGAATTTATAACATACATGATAGCATATGACAATTCACATCATCTACTCATAATCCATTCATGATTCAACCTAATTAAAATAATAATAATCTTGTTAAGACTATCATACTCACAATTTAGAGAAGAAAAGAGAGAGTTTTGCTTTGCTTTAGGGTTGAAAGAATTAGAATTGAATTAGCTTTTCTTCCTTCTTAGTTGGCGGCGGCTCCATTGATTTCCATGGCGACGGTATGACGGTAACTATTCTATTTTTCTTATGAATTAGGGTGAGAGATTACCTAGGTATTTATAGAGTTAGGATTTATTTTAGACCGTTAGATCAGTTCAGAACTAACCCCAGCCAACCAGATTAGGTCAGAAACCCTAATGGGTCATTAGTCAATAAAAAAACAGGTCAGCCAGAAACCCTAGCCGTCAGACCCGTGTCGACACCCAGGTCGACACTACAGTCGACTTGGGGGGGGGGAGTCGACAGGGAAGTCGACTGGGGGTGGAGGTCGACACTAGTGTCGACTCCCCAGTCGACCTGCCTGGGCGGGAGCACTTTTCTGTTTGAAATTTTAAATTTTTCTGCGAGCTGTTTTGAATTTTCTGAAACTTCCGATGGCCATTACTTCTTCATACGAAGTCCAATTCACGCAAACTCGGATTCTATTTCAACCAGAATTCCGAGACGAACACAATGGCGTAACCCGTTTCCAACAATTCTCATGTCTGAGATTAGTTATTCTTTAATTTGTGAATGTTAATATTAACAGAATTACGGGGTGTTACAGGTTCTTATTAAATCAATATAAAGTCTATACTACATATTGATTACATATCTATTATAATTTATTGGTTTAAACCTAAATATTAACTATCCTATCAGATTATGATTCCTAATAATAAGTTATTTTCTTAATTGATATCGTCTATTTATTAAATCAACATAATGTTGAATTTCCATTCAACATGGTTAAAACAGTGCATATATAAAACAAATAGTACATACAAATATTGAGGAATCCGGTTGGACTCCTCCAACCGGTTTCCTGCATCCACAGATGTTAGTTAACACCAAGAACACTAATTTCATATGATGGAGTATTATAATCAAGGGGATCAGTATCAGTCAATGATGTGTATATATATATGTAACGATATATATGTATAGAGTATTCAACCAATTGGATTATAATTTACCTAACGACCATCACACAACATTCAACCATTATTATAATATTTTAAAATAGATCAGAGTTAGTGAGTTTACTCACCTTGCGCGTTAACCGTTAAATAACGATTTGTGTCAGTTGATTATACTCGGCGCTTTGATTGCCTCAAACCGTAACATTCTCCAAATCTATTTCATGACGTACTGCTTGTCGATGCGATCCCAATGTGACCGCTGACTCCCTTTTACTCCATTGTTTTACTGCTATCTGATTTTAGTCTTTACCGCATCGACAAAATTCTCGACCACCACATATCCTTCCTTACTTCATTCCATAGTACCCAAAACTTCTACCATCAAACCCTTTGCAGAAATGATATGTTGTTTCACCCCTTCAATGCACATAATTGCTCGGCTTTACATTACAAATCCGCATCTCCCCTATTTCATCATCGAACTTCACGCCGTACCGTAAACTACACCTTATACCTCACGACTAATACACCCATCAAGCATGCTACAGTACTGTATATGGTGGAAAGCAGACACTAAAGTAGTAATTAATCGGCTCTAAAGTCCGGTCTTGTTCCCAAGTCCCAACGTATCTGATGTACATACAATTAATGGTCACCCGTCCCCTCTCAACTTGCGCCCTTGCATCTAAAGATATGTAATAAGTGATGGACTAACATTCATTTCTCTCCGTTGTTTCATGCGCGACACTCATTTCCCGAACGGTTTCTCACCGTGCTTCATGTTGCCATCTCACTTCCTCAAACGTGCCTGCATGGACACGTTCCAATATGCCCATCCTCTTTTTGTCTACTATAGCAGTCTGCGTCACCCTTCTTCATGTACATGCTTATTATATATATATATATATATTTCCTTTCTTTTTGAATATATGATTAAACCGGGCTGTCCTCCTACACGTTCTGGCACCCTCACGTCCTCTCTCCCTTAAGTCCACCGCACATCACTTCCAGGCAACACGAGAGAACTTCCCCATAAAACTTGTTGCTATATCATTTTTAAACAGCTCGCCCTACTTTATTTTTCCCCTGAAACCGAGGGCTACTACATCAAAACTTACCCCAATGAATGCTTCTATTTTATTCCAATGTCCGAAGTTATGCATTCACGCATACCATGCATTGCTCCATCCATTTCCAGTCCTTCAAACTTTATTCCTTCATGCTAGCCACGTTTTCACATTCCACATATGCAGCGTTGCTGCTATTCATTCTCCCCCATGCGCATGAAACTGAGAACGTATATTGCCTTCAACCCAGCAAAACGCCTATGGGGGTGAAGAGCTTGAGACAAGAAAGTAGACGAGTTTGGTTACAGATTTTTTAGTGGAGGTTTAGATCTATTTTTGGAGCTTGTGTTTTATTTAATGAAAGAGGATCTTTGTCTTGATGAATACTGCTTGGTGCCTATATTTATAAGGGGGAAAGAACTTAATCGTTAATTATTTGTACAGGGTAGAGTAGGTTTACCGTAGCTTATATTTTCAATGTTTAGGCCATAGTTTAAACTTGCGTGAAGTAGATGGATCCATGCTTTTTAGGGTAGCTGTTATTAGATTGGTACATTTTCTTTTATGGCTTCGTGCTTGCCATGTTGCTATTGTGTAGGGATATAGCGATCGGTTGGCTTCGTGGTACCCGTAGCTAGCTAAAATTCAACTGTAGCCATGTGGTAATCAGTATCCTTAGTTGGTAAGTAATAGGGTCTAGTTCTACTAATAGGTTTGCAGGTTTCTTTTTACCATGGGTGTGGTTGTTTTCAATCATAGGCAATGGGTTTCATTTAATGAAGTATGGTCTGTGCCATTCTCGTGGTTGCTACTAGAGTAGTTAATTCATGATGTTAGTTAAACTATTTAGGGCATGTAACTATTTAGCATACGTGAAAGGATGCTGGTGTCTTGGGAATAGTTATATTTGTTGGAGTTCTTCCCATTTGTTATCTTTGTATTATCACCTCATATCATGAGTAGGATGAAAATTTACGTTGATCATCAAAAGTTTTCTAATATCTAGTCCACTTGTATAACTATATAAATATTAGTTTGGTACCCGCTACATAAAATATCGTTCACCTACGAACTGTTATGGACAAAAATAAAAATACAGTCGAGGCCAACGAGGTGCCACGATCCCAAAAATATAATAATATCGGTAGGTTAACTCATATTGTGAAACCCTGAAATATTGATATAGGGTGCAAAACACTCCAAATAAAAAGTTGTGTATTTAATTAATTAAAAATTACAGTAAAATTCTAAAAATTAAATTACCATTATGTCCCAAAATAATCTTGTCCATATTCGAAACCGATATTTAAATATATTCAAATAACCATTATGGCCATTAATGAATATGGCGCTGCTTTTCTGAATATTTAATTTGGACAAAACTTATAATATATAATCCGGAATCTTGGTTTTTCACTTCCATTAGAAAGATAAAGTTCAACTGGTTCCAACGTTTCTTGTTTCGCAGAAATTCGATTTAAAACGAATCATATATATTCAGTTGAAGTTCAGAACGTTAAATTACGAACTGCCGCGATAGTGCGGGCTCGATTATATTTAATATATATTTTTATACGTTCAACTCCGTTTTAATTAATATATAAATCCACTTATATTATTAATTCAATATTTAAACTGATTTAAATATTCAAATATAAACCGATAAAAATGTGGGACGTTACACTCTTACATGTGCTTATTATCTTCATTGCACGATGCTCCCTATTTAAACGCTACTGCATGCATTAATTTATTAATTTATTCTTGCATATGTCTATATGTACATAATTAATTATGTGTGCCAATTCACTTCTTTCTCTTTTCATGCATTTTCCATGGCATTTCTTTATTAATTGCTTTGCCATATATGCCATAAACTACATTAATGTTTTTTATTGCAATTTACTACGTTGCATTCTACCTTCTTTCTAATTTATATATATATATATATATTGCATGCAATTCATTTTCCTTCACTTCAATGCACTTATATATTATTATTATTTTAGTCTTCCTTTAAATATATCTATGTACATAATATATATACATATTTGCATACTTTTAATTGTCTTAAAAATGCAGGGTGTTACATTCTCCCACCCTTAAAGAATTTCGTCCTCGAAATTCGATAAGAGTCAAATAGATAATCCCTCGCAATATCCATCCATCAAGTGTGCATCCAATTGTTGCAAACATTGTGAACATGTGAAAAGTTAGGTACATCGTAGTAAAGTATATATGCCTAATTTGGATCCACCTATATGTATGCAAATTTTAAAAACTCATTCAAACATGATGCTCACATCCTAAATATACTTGCAGTTCTATATGAATGCAATATTCTTGAAAAATAAAAATATTTTTCATCCAAGCTATCCCATACTCTTATAGAATAAGAGCATAGTTCACCCAATTGTCACATCCAAAACCCTACCATCCATCATTAAATTCGAAATTTAGAAAAATCTAATTTTCCAAATTCGATTTCTTATGTTACAAAAAGGTATAAAACAGAAAAATTCACATCCTCCGTTTTTCTTTTCTAATCATACTTGGATTTTTATATGACTATTCTATTTCCTATTTTCCTATCCAAGCACAACCACATAAGAAAATTTCTTCTCTTTTTCAACTTACCTTGGAAGAATTCCATATTTATTCATCTTTTTCTTAAGATTTTCATTTTCTTTTCTCGTCACGTTTGTTGCTTTACTGAATTTATTGTTTCTTGTTAGTTAGACTTTTCTCTTTCTTAGCTTATTTGACTTAATCCAATTACATAAGTTTATTATTTCAAATAAGCTTTTTCTGTTTTCAACTCAAACAGCATCCTACATAGCTACTATTTTGGGCCAAGAATCTTAGGACTTTGTCATCTCAGACAATTTCGAGTCCACACAACAGGATCTACCCACTTACTTGCCCTATACTACTTAGCAGTCACTACTAGTCCTTGTTGTGTATTACTAGCCTATCCTTTTTCTTTTTCTCAAGCAATAAACCTAGGTTTCTCAATGCTTATGCATTCTACGGGAAATTTTCCATTAGTTTAATTTTAGCTAATCCCTGACTGTAAATTGGCAAGAGAGTAACTCCCTAAATTTCAACCCCGAAGACCGAAATCAATATCAGATTGACACTCAAAGAATCGCTCAACTCGACAAATCTCTAGTTGGGTCCAATTGTTTAATTCATGGCTTTAACTTTCTCTTGTTCTTTCTAGGCACTAATCCTTACCTACTCCATTCTTTTTTAAAACATGGTTTGGCCTCTTTTCTTTTTATTACATTTTTCTTTCAAAAATTATAAGTATTAAAACTTTATTTTCTTCTCCAAAACTTTTTTTCGCCAAACCATAAAAACATGTCAAAAAAATGCAAAACATTTTATTTTTCAAATCACAAAACTAGAGTAGGCAAGGACAACTATCAGGCTTACATTGTTTCTAATTACACTGTTATTTTAACTACTCACTATAAGGTGCATGCATCTATTCTACTCCTACAACTTATTTTGTCCACCCAACGAAATTTCTTCGTAAATCAATAATCAAAATTTATGGTTAATAGAATAGAGATTTTAAAACTTCTTTAACAAAACGCAACACTTTTTTTTCCATATGTTATAATATGAAAACTAGCGAGCAATACATGCTCTATAATACACACCTTTTCAAGAGAGAATTCATTTTGAAACAAGTAATCATTGTTTTACAAAATATACCCACTTTACTTTTAAAACCCAACATGCGCTAAATAATTTCTCAAATATCAAAAATACTTTCAAGATTAAAACTTGAAAAACACCACAAACTCTTTTACAAATTCAAGTTCTTAAAAGTTAATTATTGGGTTAGACTCAAAGTGGGTCTTTCAACTCAACTAAGCTTTCCTAGGCACTTTCCAAACCAATTCTCTCAACTATATATATTCCTAATCCATTTTCCACATTTTAACCTTTTTCTAATTTATAAGGTTTCACTTCTAAACCCACTACTCTGAAATAATAACATTTCAGTTTTAATTCTATGGGATACTTTCTTTTTCAAATACCAAATCATATTGTATACTTTCCAACCAAGCCACCTAAGAGTCTCAAAATTTTATATGTTTATTACTTTAGTGTACAAACTAAATATCCCAACTCTTTCCATACCTAGTGGGCTACTTTATGGATTTAGGTTTATATATATGACATATTTATATTTTAGAAAATACAAATACGTTCACTCATTATCTCCCTAAGATCACTAAACCGAAGCTCTGATACCAGATGTAACAACCCGAGTTCCGATAGACCCATTTTTTTTCAAAAACCCAATCTAACAAAACCCGAGTTGGGTGCTCTGGCATCCTGCAGAAAAAGACAAAGATAAAGAAACGTGTCAGAACTCGTAAAGCATCTCACAGCGGAAGGAATTAAAGTATAATATATTCAAATATAGCTTTACCTTATAAAATATACTACCTAACCAGTATTTCAAGCTATACCATCTCTGTCATGAACCTAACCTGGAAGTATGTAATGCGGAGAGGGACAGAACATAAGTTCTGTATGATTGGATTTAGAATAAACTTCTGTATAATCCTACATATACCATTTTGTTACATTTTCTTGGTTATTAGGTTGTTAACAATGTTAGCTCTTTAAGCTAAACTTATCCATCCACTAGTAGATTAACCTAATACAATGTATATGTAGTTCCCCCTACTCGTGTCCTTTTTGTTCATGGGTACGCAGTTCCTTATGCAATGCCGTATGTCGTACGGGCTTTCATGTGTGTGTGTATATATATATATATATATATTATTACTACGTCTACGTAAAATCACCATTCCTGTGTTGCGTAAGCATTTGGACTGCCAACCTAGGTCTTACTTGGTTCTGTTACCGAATAATACCTAGATCCAACTAGGGTTTACCATCGAGTGTTACCTAGGTCCAACTAGAGTTTACTTTATCGAACGCTTCCTAGGTTCGACCAGGGTTTACGCTACCTAGGTCCAACTAGGGTTTATGCTACCTATCGAACAATGCCCTCTAGTCTAGGACACACTACCCAGAGCGATATGCGTTCCTAGATTTTACGTCCCAATCGTATCGTTAAACGTGCTAGATATCCAGTTGCACATGTCCTCTATATGTGCGATCCGAGTCCCGTGGCAGGGCAAATCAAGAAACACGAAACTCGGTCAGGAGCTTTAAGTTATCTGCCGATGCAGACGCTAAGGTCTGTTTTTACAGTGGCTATGGTCCCACTTGACCCCTCCCTCAACTAATGAAAGGCACCCAAGAATATCAAGAATGAGAATTGTATGCAGGCCCTCTATGCCCCCACAAACCTATTGGCCAACCTCACCCCATAACTAGATAGCAAGTATATGGTCTTTTGGAGTTCTCCGCCTTTCCGCTTTACGTATCTCGACTGACTCAAGATGGTAGGTAGCCGACGACGTGCTATCACAGGGCCAACTGGTTATCGTCGACTCACGCTGGTCCATCCAAGTCTTTTGGTTGCCTTATTATTGCAACCAAGGCTTACTCTTAGTTCTTCTAACGCAGACCTTAACCTCTGTCAGCCCAGGAGGATCATCTGCATTCTCACAGAGGGATACCAAGAGTATCTTCACGTCCCCTCGAAGCTGCGTGCTACGTAAGCCAGTCCGTTGGAGCCTTCTATATAATCAGATGGACGTATGCTCCCCCTCGTGCCCTACGGCACCGTGATGATCTACCGAGTTTGGTTATTCATCCCCTATCGTATGGACTAGTCCAAGCGCCTTATCCTTTCGTACTATTAGACCTTATGTCTAAAATTCTGATTACGCGCTTGCTTTGTCTTACTAACTTGGTTATCCTCGTTTATGTTGTCCTTCAATTCTAAATACCAAGCTTCTCTTTAACTAAGGTTTATTACATATTCCTCTTCAACTAAGGTTTACTTACTTAGTTATCTTTACCGTTGCTTACTTAGTTTTCTAACTAAGGTTCATTACCAAGTTGCCATCATCATTATTTACTTAGTTCTCTAACTAAGGTTCAACACTTGGTTAACTTCATCTTTATTTACTTAGTTCTCTAACTAAGGTTCAACACTTGTTTACCTTCTTCTTTATTTACTTAGTTCTCTAACTAAGGTTTATTACTTAGTTTATGTTAACTAAGGTTTACCAATGAATTCAAACATGACTTAAGTTTTCTTTATCAAATGATAGTGTACGAGTGCTTCCCCACATTTTCAGCTTAGATTAACTTATTTTATAGTATTAGTCGTCACACCCTTCAAGTCTTGTATTACATCTTAAGTCATAATCTTCCATTGTCCCTAGGACAAGTTTACCTATTATTTAATTTTACATTACCGCAACTCTGATTCATAATAGGTAGTTAGCAATCCCCATTACTGTGTCGGTTAAGTTTGTTCATGTGTCAAGTTTTACTTAACCCTACCTTCCCGCTCATGTGACTACTCGTATGTTCCACAAATTTGGTTAAATATTGTCTATCATTTCATATTGACTTAACCCACCCACGCATCATGTCAATTTGGTTAAGTGTTGTTAACCTTACCCTACCATACTAGCATGTATCATTAGCATTAATTGATTATTAATGCACCAACCTCTCACATTAGACCTATTGTTGCGGTTGCTGGATGTGCCGGGCGGTTCCGGGCAGTCTTACACCACAAATCAATCTAACCTCGGGTTTTAGCGCGTTATGACTAACTTCTCGCATTAGAACCTATTGTTTGCGGCCACTGGATATGCCGGGTGGTTCCGGGCAGAATTACACCGCAAACTCATTCTAACCTCGAGTTAGTCATGTTTCATCTTTAGCCAATTAACAATTCACAAGTATGTTTTTGTTATGCCAATAACGTCAATTTCATGTTATGTTTCTAAACTTTCCATTTCTTTAACCAATCAAACCTAAATTTAATTAAAATACTCATGCCTCAAATTTTAGGTTTTTGAATTAGATTTTATAATTACATAAGACAGATTAAACCCAAGCTTATCCAATTCCAATTTTACCTACCAAATTAGGATTTTTGTCTTTAAATCATTATTCCCAAATTGCCAATTCAGACTTTATTTACTTTTAGCGTAAGTTACTCCAAATTACCAATTTCACGATCATTTCCACTCATTTCATTGAATAATCTCAATATATACTTTGCAAATTATCCCAATATTTGTAATAATAATTGTTATGCCATAATCCCCAAATTACAGATTATATTCCTCGATTGCATAAATTAGATAATGCCCAATATTCCCATATTCCAATTGTACGCATGTATAATAAGATTTCTTCTAGGTTCGAGATAACCTAGATCCAAAAATAAAAAGGGGATGGAGAATAAAAGAACAATTATTATAACATGAATCTTGAATTGAGTTTATAACTGGGGAATGATGAACGATATTTATACCATTATGAAAAAAGTTTATAATAATTCCACTCACCTTGCTTTGCATCTTCAATTCATGGATTTGGTTTAACTTTGATTGATTGCATGCCCCAATTTATAGATCTGATCTTTCTTTGACTTCTTCTCGCGGCATAGGTTGCGGATTTGAATCCCTTTTTCTTTTCTTGCGTAGTATTTTAGATATGAATTGCTCCTTTGTTTTATTTGCTGTAGTTGAAATTCTAAATCTAATCTTTTTTTTTTAATTCAAGAAGAAGAATTTAGATTAGAGCAGAGCCATAGCGTTGCCATGAGTTTTGGTGGTGAAAAGAATGAGTCTTGGGTCTATTATATAGATGTAGTAGAAGGGTCTGAACCATCAGATTTAATTAAATCAAATCCAAACGGCACACATCAGTAAAGAAACGTCACACACACACGCACAGAACCATGCTAGGTCCAAGCGCACATTTTTGACTGCGTTGATTGTTCTGCTAATGTTTACTAATTAAAGGTTTATTACTTGCATGTTATACCTCCTTTAATTAATTGTGTGTGTTATACATCTCAATCAGGTTTGAATTGCATGCTCATATATGCATGCCTTTTAATGCAATTAATTCATTTATTATGAATTTCAATTTTTCATATGTATAAATACATACACTTCTAATTATTTGAATTGCATTGTTACTATGTTTTTTTCTAGCATGCATATTTGATTTGAATGTTATTTAATAGCATTAACCTTCCTCCAATTGTGGCTTGCTGATTTATACTTTTAATTTTTCGAATTGCTTGTGTGTGTGTGTGTATATATATATATATATATACATATATATATATATATACATGCCTTATATTGGCTATTAATTTATTGCTGCATTTTAATGTTTATAACATTTGTTTTCTTAATACATCGCACACATGCACTATCTTTAATGCAATACTATCTTTCTCTTTAATGCACTATTTTTAGCGTGCTTATTATTCACATATTTTCTTTTGTTTGCACTAATTGTTCACTTCTCTAATGCATACATTTTTAATGTTCTCTTTTTAAATGCATTAATGTTTTCTCTACCACATGTATCCACTTTATTTAAATTATGCATCACCATTACCTTTATTATATATATATAATACGACCTACTTTCTTCCTTTAACTATTTCATCGTAGCAATCCTTTAATTGCTTTGCTTTGATTGCATGTAATCAATCAATTTACTTTTTATGCATTTATTAATTTATTTACATGCATTTTTGTATTAATTGCGTGCATTTTCTTAGCACATTAATCTCTCTTTCTCTTACATGCGCTTATTATCTTCATTGCACGTTGCTCCGTATTTAAATGCTACTGCATGCATTAATTTATTCTTGCATATGTCTATATGTACATAATTAATTACATGTGCCAATTCACTTCTTTCTCTTTTCAGGAATTTTCCGTGGCGTTTCTTTATTAATTGCTTTGCCACAAATGGCATAAACTACATTAATGCTTTTTATTGCAATTTACTATGTTTGCATTCTACCTTCTTTCTAATATATATATATATATATATATATATATTGCATGCAATTCATTTTCCTTCATTTCAATGCACTTATATATTATTATTATTTTAGTCTTCCTTTAAATATATCTATGTACATAATATATATACATATTTGCATACTTTTAATTGTCTTAAAAATGCGCGAATTCAAAAAAAAAACATCCGGAAATATTATACATCAGAACAGCTGCTTCTGTAAGATTTTTTTATACGTTTTCTCTGCATAAATTCATTTTTATCATTACTATTCGCCACTAAAATGATTGGAATTACAGGGGTTTATAAATAGAGAATCAGAAGAACAATTGCAGTATTTCATAGATAAACCACTTGAAAAAGGCTTCCAACTTTGCACCAAACTATTTATTCCTATCCATGATGACAAACATTTTTCGTTTTTGGAATATGTTATAGATGATAGAAGATGGATTCATTATGATTCCAATAAACCACGCCGTGAAGGAAAGCATCAAAGATTAGCGAAAGATATTGTATGTAAATTGAAAATATTTCATATGCAAGTTGTTATATAAACCATTAACAACATTTATATATATATATATATATGTATATATTTGTTTTTATGTAGATTATTTACGTCAATGAAGTGATGAAAAAATTGGAGAAGAAGAAATTTAGCAACCCAAAGAGCTTGAATTGGTTGATTGCCCACAACAAGGCCATACGTAAGAAAATAAACTCAGTTCATTTGCATAGACCTATACAAATATTGGGAATATCTTCCTGTTTGTATGCAGATAATGCCTATATTTGCATGCTTGTATACAAGTTACAATTATTTTCGTATATAACATGAATGCTAGCATACATGTATGCAGATATTGTAAATAATTTCAAACATTTATGCTGGTATTTATAAAAGTTGCATACATTTACAAGTATGTAGATATAGAGAATAATTACATATTTTTACACTTGTTATAAAACCAAATAAATTTATTTGAACAAAGTGATAATGATTCATAATTTTTTTTTGGCATAGCCGACCGGTTTTTAAGGTGACCGCCAACACCTTTTATTATAACCAGTAATAAAAATACAGAATAGTACAGATGATTGTGGTTAACAATCAGCTAATACGGTTTTTAAGGTGGACCGTCCACCGCCTACGGATTTTATAGTGTTCCGTACACTCTAATCTGGTTTTAGTGCCAGAACACAAAACATTTAAACAGGAGCTTGACAAAATTACCAAGTCTACTAAGTGCGACTGAGGACGCTAGTCCCCAACCACATCACATGGTCCAGACACTCCCCTGAACGGAGCAAAAAGAGCTGCAAGGTTCGGGAAGTATGGAACCGATTGCCTGCTGTATATGAAGCGTCTATCCCATGATTCATCTTTAAGAATTTCTTCATTGGCAGCACCATCACTTCCTTCCTTAGCTAGAATTAGTTCGTTGTCAACAGTACTGTACCATAGGTACATATTTTCTCCCTGAACACCACTAACATAACTGTAGAAAGAGTTTGTATCCGGTTGATAACACATATCCATTTGCTTATGTACCCAAGCACACTCTTTTGGATGCCATGAGAATATATCTTTTTCTTTTCTTGCAGAACCTACTTTCGGTGCAGAAGAGGTAGCAGGCTCCATAGTTTTTGAAGCAACATCGGTTGTCAAAGCAGCTTTGGTAGTAGGGTCCAGTGTTTGTGAATCAGCAACGTCTGCCGCAACAGCAGTGGAAGAATGATCCACAAATGGTGAAGAAGGAGTTGAAGGCTTCTCCAAGTCAGCATGAGAATCTGGGACATCAATTGGTGAAAGATTAGCAACAACTTTTGGCTTAGGCATCCATGACAATGTTGGCTTACACAGAGGGACTTTAGCAACATGGTTATCCTCGTTATCAGCTGGGGAAGCAGAACATGTTTCGTCATTGTGTCCAAAGGTTCTACATTTCAAGCAAATTTCTGGATGCCAGAAATACGATACATATCAATATCAACATCGAACCCCTAAACAAGAGTTACTTTCAGCTTATCAGGCAACGGTATGGAAGGAGATATTTCGATAAGTGCCCAAGCATATTTCATGCTCTTTCTTGCGACAGTATTGGAGTCAAAGCAGCGGAGTTTACCTATCAAGCTAGCTAGTCAGTTAAGACCGATGAGGAGTTCGAGGACAGAAGGTATATTGGTAAGCATATCCCAAACCAGAATCGAAATAATTTGCTCATGCGCCTTACCAACAGTAACACTCCATGGTGTTATGATGAAGGGCTTCCCATCAATAACCAAAGGGTCTCGCTCAAGAAAACTCATCTTATCTGCTTGGCTACTGAATTTGAGGTAGAACATTGTGTCGAAGTATTGGACATGTAGTTTTCCTCTTAACCTCCAAAAACGGTTACATTTTTCACGAACAACTTGGTAAGGTAGAGAGGAATCTAGGAAAGAGCCTACCAAATGATCAGCCCAGTAGCCTGCACCAACGTGGTGATCTTCTTCAGACATGACACTCCTTCCATTAATTATCTTAGTTTCGAAACATTCTTGCGGTGTGAAGATACTCGCAGCTAGAGGGAGGGAATTGAGCAGTGACGACCAACTAGATGGATTAGATGGATTCACATGTGTCAGGTTAGCTGTTTCAACAGCTTCATTTATTTTGTCATTATCACAAACACATGGCGTGCATCGATTACCAACTAAAGCCTCAGTGGCTATCGGACCAACACCACACCCTTCCTTCTCCAAAACATCGGAAACGTCATCACCCAAATTGTTACAATCAGAATTACCAAAAACAGGAATTGTAAGGTCTCTCCACCTTGTATTTTCATTACACGCAAGCAGGGAAAATATTGGTGAATTGAAGTGTTCTCCAGGGAGACCAGAGATTGGCAAACGTTAAACGGAAGCTTCAGCAGAGACGATGTCTAGTAGCACAGTAGAAGCATTTCTCAAAGAGAGGTTCGGACGAGATCTGGAGGATATGGAGTCTGAGTTATACGCTTTTCCAGATCGCGTCCTAGAGGCTGGTCTAGCGGATTTTGGGGAGGTGGATCAGTGGCGGGGCATCGGAGAGAGGATGAGCAGATAGGAAAATCGCAGGGAGACATTTTTTTGTCAGTTTGGAATCAATTATTTATAATGATTCATAAATTTCTGCAGCGTCGATTGTGGGATGTCTGTTATCAACATAATGAAACAGAGATGTGAGGACAAAAAAGTCATTAGAGATGAAGAAATATATGGTGTTGAGGCTGTTAGTAAACAACGCACTGAGCTTTCTCACGAAATACTCAGCTGCAAACTTTATAGTTGGACTGTAGGTAATACGCTGACACAGAAGTGGTTGCTATAAGAAAATAACAAACGTTGTGATTAAAATGGAAGAAAGGGGCATTTTAGTTTATTTTAAAAATGTTAACTGCTATTTTGTTTTTTGAACTACGTGGACATGATTAGGTAGTGTGTAAATTTAAATGCTTTTTTATTTTTTGCACTGAAATTAGTTCTTCTAATTTTACATGAAATTCTGTAGTGATGCTTTCTTCTGTAGAGTTATTCATAATAATTTGCATACTTGTGTGCTTGTATTCTATATAATTATTGAAGTAACAGAAAATATTTTCAACATTACTCTAGTAGATAATGCCGCTTTTTTTATATAAAATACTGACTGTACGAACTAAACTACATAAAATTTTAGGAATAAATTACGAAATAAAAACTACAGAATTTGTTGATTAAATTAAATAATTCAGGATTAAAAAGGGAAAAAATAGTAAAAGTTATAACAGATTATGCATGAACACTAAATTTTGAATACTTGCATGCAAATAAATAGAACAGTTGCACAATTCTATGCAACAATGAAGAATAATGTTATACATTATCAATTTACAAAAATAATTTCATACATGTATGTAGCTACTTTGAATATTTTTATACATTTATTCATCTATGCAAAATAGTAGCATAGTTGATACCGATATTCAGTATAATTGCATACATCTATGCAACTATACATAATAATTGCATACTTCTATCCAGCTATATAGAATAATTGAATACACAGAAGTTATGAACAAAAATAACTGTTAAAAAACCAGAATTAACATTAAAATAATGAACTAAATTAAAGCAGCATGCAAAAGTTCACAACAATATACAATTTAACCAAGATTAAAATTATTTTTTCAAAAAAAAAAAATATACTTCTCTGTTGAAGAACACGTCCTTTTATTATGACCCAACTTCTTGCACAAACCAAATCTAGTAGTCTTTGTAAATTCACCTGCAGATTTCAACCTTTTAGAAGAGGATGGACGACCAGACATTCTTCTACCTTTTGGAGGAGCTATAATTGCATCTTCAACAGCCACATCTTCACCCATATAATTTATGATAGGATTGATTGAATATGAATAGGAGAGTTGAAAATGTCCAACTTTGAAATAAGCTTCAATGTAGTCATACACATTCAATGTTTCACAGGTTAAAATACATCTAACGACATGAGCGCAAGCAAAACCGCTAATTTGCCACACGCTACATATACAAACTCGATTATATAAATCAACAAATTGATGGATTGGAGAATGAACTTCAAAATTATATTCACTTGATTTGATAACAAACCAAGAAGCTCCTTCCAAATGTAGAGTCCGTAACCGAGTTTCATTAACAGGACATAAAACACTATTCCAAATAGAAGCAACTTCACGACGACCGGACATAAGTTTCATTAACTTCATTCTAATTTTATCCAAACAAGCAGTGATTAGTAAACGTCTTTCCTTCAAAATCCACTTGTTCAAACTTTCTGAACAATTAGAGGACATTTCACCGTAACGACAACTAGGGAAAAATACATTAATAAATTTCTCAAACGGAATTCCACTCAAAAAGTTTGTTGCAGTTGATCCACCTACATCTCTAAAATTCTTCAAAGCAGCATTAAAATCAGTCAAATTGTAAGCATAAGCAATTCTTGAAAACGTATCCAACAACATCCTCTTATTTATTTTGGAAAATTGCGATTTTAAAGCAACTTTTAAATTGTTGGTCAAATGATAAAAACAAGATCCATGAACTGAATTCGGAAACACCTTCGGAATAGCAACAAGGATATTTGGATGACGATCAGATATGAAAACATAGCTTCTACAATTCTCTTTAAGAAACTCTCTAAGTTGTTCGCAAAACCAAATCCAATTATCTTCATCTTCTCCAGATAAAATAGCAATTGCTATAGGGAAAAAACCTGTTATAAAAAAATTAGCTAAGTAGTAGAATAAACAATATGAATATATTTTTTTAAAAAAAAGGCTTAACTTAGGCAAATAATAAATAATTTAATAGTAGTCATACACGACAAAAAATATTTATGTTTAAAAAAAATCATGCAGGCAATTCCATTAAATTTTACCGTAATCAGTAACAGTTTCACAGTTGCATACAGATTTTAAAAATAATTTCATATTTAGTTGAACAAAAACAAAACAGTTGCTTGAACGACGTATAGACAGAATAATTGTATGAAAGTATGCATATATTTATAAAAGTTGCATATTTATGTGAAAGTTTTTCGACTATTTGTATGTTGTACTCACAAATTCTGAAATAATTGTATGCATTTGTTTGTAATTTTTCCATTCTTTCATGCCATTCTTAACCAAAAGAAGCATAATTGTGTGCATACCTTCAGCATACTATCATACATGCATGCAATTATTCAAAATAATTTCGTATATTAATGCACATATTCAAACAAAAAGCATATAGGTATTCAAATAATAATAATATTGGCAGTTATAACAGAAAAAATATACTATAAAACTGGGTACCTTCATTTTCATTTTTACCAGTAGCAGCCATTAAACACCCTTGAGCTCTTCCCTTCATAAAAGTAGCATCAACAAAAATTAATGGTCGGCAATATTGAAATCCATATGCACAAGCCTCAAATCAAATAAAAACCCTCTCAAATTGATGTGTAGAATCATTGCACTTCAAAACAACTTTACTTCCAGGATTAGTAGTAAGAACCGCATCACAAAACGACTACAAATGATGATAGGACATTACGTCGCTTCCATGTAAATCTTCTAATGCCAACCTCTTCCCACTATAAGCATAATAATACTTCAAAATAACATTATACTCAGTTTGAAACAAGTTAATAATGTCCTTCGTCATCATTAACGGATTAGCTTGAATATGATCCCAAACCAAAAGCTTAATCAATTTACTGGATATACCAGGATTCTTTATGTCATGAATTCCGGCACCACTAGTATGTTTCGGTTGAGATCTCCTTACAACAAAATATTCAGGAAGATTAAACTTAAGAGAAGCATGAATACTGAAACTACAATTTTTTTAGAACAAACAGCATTAACTCTTTCCTTATCATTCTTAACCAAATTAAGCTTATATCTAGTTTTCATACTATACATCATCAAATAAAGTCTAAATTCAGTGACACCTCCTTTAAATTGTTGACCAACACCAGAGAAAACGGATTGATTCAAATCACTTCTCAACAATTGCTTAAATTGGTTGTTCGGCTCACTGGTACTAGCAAAAGAGGAAACACTACCAAAAGAAGAATTGCTACCATAAGCAACCGAAGAACTACTTCGATTGACATCAACAAAAAAAATCAAATAATCCTCACGATTATGTGCAGCCAACAAAAGAATGGATTGAAGATTAGAATTACTTTCAATATTCCTTCTCAAACCGTCTCTTATGTGATACAAGTCAAATGACAACGGACTTAACTCATTCCATTTACCACAGACAGCATCTCTCACGATAGCAACAGTCCTATCAAAATAAAGACGAATAGAACAACTATCATTCTCATACGTCAGCAGCACCAATACACCAATATTTGCAGGACCACTGCTTGAAAAATAAAATAAAAATTTAATCAGCCACATCAGCAATATTCAAATAAAATTACAATTCCAAGAACATATAATTATAACTAGATGCATACATATACGCAAATAACATTAATATATGAATATTTATCTGCAAAATTTCAGAATGTTTTGCAAGTATTATACTAAAAAATAGATCCAGAACACATGTACTATGCATATATTAAAAATAAATTCATAGAAGTATGCAACTAATCATCAGGTACGCAGACAAACAGAAATTTCAGTATGTTTGTATGCATATACACAGAAAATTGCATACTTACACGCAACTTTACTGAATACATCCAAACACACGTACTATACCAATAGTTGCATTTTTATATGCTCATGTACACACTATATGCATATTTTTATACATCTATAAAGAACAAATTAACAAACATATTGACAAATTAATTTATACTGCTGTACAATCAGCAACAAAAATGTAACTTTATAAAATAATTAAATTATCCATCAATAAAATAGACAATTCCATTAATTTAGAATAATGAATCAACAAAAATCGATTAAAGAAGTGAAATCAGTATACAAAATTTAGAAAATAAAAATAAAATATTTGACCTGAAGGAAGACGCATCCATTTAATACACAATCGTTCGATCAAAATAATCATTGGAAAAATTGCCGATCAATTTCAATTTTGAATGGATAGAATTCGAAGTTCAGATATTTAAAAAGATGTTGGCTCTGCCATTAACATGAAAAATTATGTGTAAGAAAAAATTAAATCACGAATAAAAAATATCTGTTTATTACCTGTCAATTAAGGCGTAAGAAAAAAATAAATAATGAATAAATCAAAATTGGATGTGATCCGTATATTAAGGCATAATTTAAAAAATGGGCAACTCAAGAAAAAATAAGCCGCTATTTTAAAAACAGGGATGAAATTTAAACTTTTCAATAGGGGAGGATGTGAGCTTAATTAAGTTTAGTTTTAAGGACGCGAGCCTAATTTTCACTATATCAAAACCATTTCAAATGCAATTTATTTATTTAAAAAAACATTGGATTATTATTCTATTTAATAACTAGTTCATTTCGATAAAAATATATTTTTATCTTTTCAACTTGGAATTTTTTATCCAAAAACCTTCCAGATCATTTATTATGATTTTTCCATATTTTTAATAATTTTATTAAGGCCCTTATAGTCGGTTTTCAATAACGGTCACCGAACTGCATCCATAACGACCTTTTCTGAAATTGATTTGGACTTAATTTGAAATCCACCAGTTAAAATTTAAATCTCTTATATTCATTGGAAAGATCTTTTCGATACGAACCCAACGGTTCTGGTTTTAGGAGAATCCGACGGTCAGGCCTCCCGCTACATCAATTTGAAGTTAACGGTCGAAATTCGCGAACGGTCGTTGCGCGGCGCGTTCTATTCAGGCCATTAAATATATATAATATATATATTATATATATTTCTTCGATTTCGATTCAAAATGTATTTTATAAATCGTTTATAAGTTTTTTTTAAAAATGATTTCCACTTCATTTTCAATTTTAAATCAAAATTGAATATTCTATATCATTATAATATTAAAATGATAATATTTTCAAAATATCAGATTTTGAAATCAATTCTTTTCGATATTCATTATAAAATGAATAAAATCGATGTAAAAATTCGTTCGAGTTAAAATAGCGTTTCTATACTTAACCCGGCTTCATATTTTTATACATTTTCATGTCCATCCAAAATCGGACATCATAATCATATTTTGATTCTTCACTGAATATTATTTTAAAATATTCGTTATTATTCTGAATTCGAATCAAACTCAATCAATTACCATAGAATTTTATTTATATGGATTCCATACATTGCATGTATTCAAAAATAGTGATAAACAACTATTAAACATCCAATTCACATCCAGGGTGTAATTTACTACTGTATAAGCATTAAATAATTAAATAACGCTTATCACAGTCTGTCGATCAATCAATTGACATATAATTAAATTCAAGGGAGATGTAAATAAATTATCGTCCCCAGACGCGTGTGGGGTTTCCAAACAACAAAAGTCGATTCAAAATAATCACTGGTTAATAAATTTAATCAGTTCTTATTCGATTTGAACTATTTTTCTAATTAGCCAATTTTCATTGTTTAAATCATAAATAGATATTTATAATTTAATTTCAACTACCACAAAATAATATTAAATTATTTTTAATATTTTAAACATTTCAGCATCAAAATCAAAACACAATACAGTCAATTAAATCGTCCATGGTCTATGGACGAGGGAGGTGAGCTAAGAGGCACCGTATACAATTTATAATGACCAAAACTGATAAAAATCTACATTGGAAATTCTATATATTTTATACATGAATACAATAACATGATAAAATATAATTTAGTTAGAAGGAGTTCTCACATTGATCAGTTAGAAATCGTTAAATAACGATTATTCTAGTTAAATTAAATGTCACGTTTAATTTAAACAAAATTATGAACTGCTTCCATTTGTGTTTTGGTCTGCTCCATGGTGTAGAGTCTGAATCTGCGATTCCAACGGAATCAGTTTTGTCCAATCCTGATCCCAAATGAGCAAACTATACGATTTTAAACATTGGTTAAAATTTGAATTAATTAGATCTTAATTAATTATAATTAGCGTTAATCACTTTTACTTAACTAAGAAAAAAATTCAGTCGACTACCCCCTTCTCCCATCATCGTCCTATACAACCTTCACGTCGCAGCCACCTGAGAGCAACGGAACCCCATCGAAGTCCGGCGATGGAGCGCCTTGTCGCCGCCTCCCACTGCTGGTCACGTGTAACGACCCAGGAATTTTTAGCTCCGAAAATCGACATAAATACCATTCCATATCCCATGCCGATCTTCCAAATACCGGAAACACTGGATAGTTATTAGAAAGAAATTAGAGGGTGAGATAAGAAAGAAAGAAATATTAGAATAGGAGAAGAAGAAGAACCAACACAACACAGAGTCTCAATCGCAGCGAAACAAAATATAATACATAAATAAATCTTTATTGAGAGCTTTTGGAAATACTTACAATATAAGAGTACATTAACACATCTAGACAGTTATAATAATCTGTCCTCAAATACAATCACATAGTGAAATAAATACTAGATACAATAGGTCTGAACACCTCCAGCTTGTCTCTGGAATTCGCAGCATTCGATAACCTGAACCTGTACACCCCGGGCTAACCCGAGCATTTACAAAACACCAGGTCAGTCTGGTGAACTAGAGTGAGAAAAACTCGCACAGTATTAATGGTATCACGCAACTTGATTTTTAAGTTCAAAAATCTTTTCGAAAGAAAAGGATAATCGTAAGACCAAATCCACACATAAATATGGACGGTTTTTACCTTTGATAACCCAAACCAGTTTTGAAATCAATAGCTTGTTCTGTTATTATAATAATGTCTAAACACAAGTAAATAGCAATCTAGTGGAACGCTTGCATCTCACGCTCCACACATATAGTATACAATCAAAACCGCGGGCACTTATTGGAGATTGGATTCCGACTATGACAAGATATGGGACCACCTGCCGATAGTGTATCTCTAGAGGCGAATACACTGGGTTCAACAAGAACGTCTTGCAACCTGGCCCTCACATGACTGACCACTCATTTCGCTTGAGTGTATCGAATGTATATCACCAACGGTTGGTAGCTACCCACCATTTCCCGAAAAGGGACAGCATCGAAATAGATTAAAGGAGCAAAAGGATTTTCTCTAGATAGGTGATTATACACCCTAATGGGAGCGACCCACATAGCCATGCTGCCTTCCCGATTTTTGTCATTTTCCGGTTGATGAAGCTTGAGTTTTGAATTCCTTTTCGGAACATCTGGTCATTTTCCACTTTGAATGCCACATCGTCAAATCCATCAGATATCACTAATTGACGTCCATAAAAATAATCTAGCAGTTAAGCTAAGAGAACGGCCATTCTCCGCCAACCACCATAGCACGTTTGAAGAAATCAACGTGCGTAATTCTTTTGGAAATACTCCGTCAAGCATCCGTCAATACAAGTCATCCAGGAACAGGATGAACCGAAGATGCTCTCCTACTGCATCCAATATAGGAATCACCTCATGGATCAGTAGCGAGAAGTCCTTGCAACCTGTAGATTCCAACTACGACAGAACCACGACTTATCTCTAGGAGCTAACCAAAGATTTATTAGCGGTTCTTCCGTTTTATGAAGATCTACTGTCTTCATCGCTCCATCTCGATCATCTTCTTATATCTTCATGTATTTGTTGGTCGGAATGGTTTTCGAATATAAATTCGATCCCGGTCTTTCCGTACTAACAATCGTATTGGGCAAATTTGATAGTCGGTGATTTAACTATCAAAATAAACAGTGTTTCAATAATGACAATCCAGTGAGTTCACTGGTTCAGTACTCGGTCTCACTCGGCCTTTTAATTAATTAAACCAAATGTAAATTCAAACTCTTAAATCTTTCGATATTTTAAAATATAGTTTTCTCGCTTCTTATTTAACAAATTCTCTTTTTAATACTTATGAAAATTCCATATCATATCCAATTTTTTCTAATTTCACTTTCAAAGCACTAATCCCAATATTATATAATATGAGGAAATCATTTCAACTTATTACTCGTAAAATAATATTTTGAAATATCATCTATTTCATTACTTAAAACAATAATCCATGCTTAATCTTATAGAATATAGTTCAACTTTACGTTTCCTTTCCTTACTCACAATATCGTTATAGTTTCACGCAACGCCTTTTATTTCCCTTTTACTTTGGAATCATTATTACATACATACTTGCCAAGTTTTCACCAATTGGTTGCGTTACTATTTCTCTAATGAAATAATAAATTACTACTAACCTCTTTTATCATTACAACTAATACCATCCTCAAATATTCCTGATGTCGTTCAAGTTGGGGTATTTTAATTACCTCTCAGACCTTGATCAACAACGTTCATATCTTAAGATGTATACGAGTTGTAACCCAAAACCAATATTTCATTCTAATCCCAATACAAATGCCATTGAACAATTTTAATGCTTAAATTCGAAACAAACTAATTTAATAGTCGATTTTAGTAAAACGGTCGATTTTGTTAACTCAAAACTCGATTACCTCGTTAATCAATTCCAATTAGTTCTCACTTTAAATTAATTAATAATATAATTAATTTAAATAATCCATTTAATTATATCTTAACAAAATAATTATTCAATTTAACCGTTAGGTTAATTTCCTATTCTTATAATTATAATTCTAATTAACATCAGAATTGACTTTATTAACTCAATTAATAAAATAAAAAATAAATACTTATTTCCCTTTTTAAACTTTTATTCAAATAATATTTAAAAATCTATCTCCAGTTATAAAATAAATTTATAACTTTAGTTATATCGATTCACCTGACGGTAAATCAATATAAACAAAATAATTTACTCTTAGGCCATTTACTGCCGATTACTCAACCAATATAGCCCATTGGTAAAAACCAAACACAGATTGAATTTACAATCAATGATTAATACTCAAATCAATCACCCAAACATGATAGTTCATATATAATAATATGAAAATAAATAATATATTTGAGGGATCCGGTTGTGTCCCTCCAACCTGTTCTTCCCTGAAATCACAACGGTTATCTCAAATAAGATCATTTCAATTTCATTTAACTGAAATAAATAACGACCATTTAACATCAACCAATTCACAAGCAATTCAAACAATTTTAGCACGTTTATTTTATAAACGTGACCAACAAGGTAAGTTACCTTTATTGGAACCAATCGTTAAAATAACGATTTGGTATTTCACTAAAATTAAACAACGGTTTAATTTCATCGGTTAAATCAACCAAAATTTTTATAACTAGCAAACAGTCACATTAGCAATCAGAGCACACAAAATAAAAACCCAATTTATATGAAATATAAATGGGAAGAACTGAATGAGTTTAACTCATCTTGATTTGATCCCTTTGTCGCTTAAGCGATTTGGGTTTTAAGTCAAATTAAACGAGTGTTTAATTTAACCGAGAACTCCAGTCGTTTTCGGCTTTATCTGAGTAGTCCGAAAATATAGTATTAATTTCCATTCTTCCATTGCTCCTTGTTTGGACCAATTATGATAACATATACATCAATTACCACCATTATAAATATACGGTTAAATTTTGAAACTAATTTACTTTTTTAAATAATTAAGTATTATTGTTAATTACTTTTTCATATCCAAATCTTGGTTGATAATCCTTACTTTTGTTCCAACTGGTTTGCATTTGACTGTGCTTCGTTCCACCCAAGCATGCATGTTTACCGGCTGGCAATTTCCTTTATTCTTGAACCCTTCTGTTTGAAAACCTTAATTATGGTTAAATAAAAACCAAATTACTCCAAGTAATTATTACTGTACACACCGTTCCCTACCTCCTTTTTGATCCCTTCCTTATCATCCACCTGAACATTAAACAGCAACTAATTTGATAGTTATTAGTGTTTTAATTTGAGGGTTATAATTAAATATAATTATCACTTTCATTAGGCAACAGACACGTCCCTTTTGCTATCCTCCCCGACGTTTTTCTGCGCAACTACCCTTTTTCTTTCCAAGGAAATTCAAGCTGAATTGGCACTGTTGCTCCCTGGGTTCTACATGATTTGGTTGTCGAATCTGAAATACAACAGGTGTCATTCCTAAGTAGAATGTTTAATACCTTATTATATTTGTTAATTAATTTTATGTAATGCTAATACTTTCATCGTTACCATCGATCTGAGGAATAAACACGGCCCCTTCCTTTACACAGTTATTACTTCATGCTCCTCTTGTCCTTCGTTGTTCTGTTGGTGAATCATCCCAGGCCCTATTGTCTTCGAATAAGAACCCATACCCAACGCACCAAGCTCCTCCAGTGACGCGACTTTCAGGGGAAATCAAGGCCGCCACGAACCACCCTCTGCCACCGGCTGGACTTCCATGAAGCTCGATCAACGCAGCAGCCTTCGATTTACTCTCGAAGACCGCAACTTCCTGTCATCACTGAGTCCACCCCGGTCACCATCTTCCAATCATGGCCGGTCACCTTGAAACCCTCTTCATTCCGGATGATCTTGTAGCTGAACCTCCTTCGTATTGTTTAACGGATTATAAGATTAATTGAGATAAAGATCAGAAGTTTTGGTGCGTTGATTCATCATAGGGTGGAGGCAAGTTAAATTAGTTGACCGCGAGGAGGAGTTTTGACCATTTTTTTCCCTCAGGGCTAATGTACATAGGGTGGAAGAAATTTGAGTATCACGGCATCGGTTATTTGGGTAGCCGGTTGGTTCCTTGGGTAGCACGTTTGGATAGTTTGGGGAGCAACTAAATGTGATTTTGGACGCACAGCACATCACAAGCTACAGTAAAGAAAGTGGATGGTTTTTATTAATATTAAACCGTATAAAACTTCATCGTGGAGAAATCGTTTTAAAAACCACTACATACGTTCTCCGTTTTCAGATAAAAAGGCTAATCTCAATGTAAAGAGGTATTCCGGACCCAATGGGACAAGTTTCGTCGAATTCCGACATCGTTTGGGAAAAATTCCTTTATAAAACCAGAAATAAACACGCGTTTAAATTTTCCACGATCACTAGATAAATCTAATAAACTTGAAACTTTGAAATCCTATAATAATTTTTCAATACGAACCCAACGGCATCAGTTTCATCGCATTCTGAGACTGTTTCCCCGGTAGGCTATTTTTATACGCACCGCAATGCCATTTCGGACACCAAATTTACCGGTCTTCAAAAATAACAAACTATATACCTATCCTGACTATAATCAACGATACGAATTCAACGGAACTAATTTCGTGGCTTAACTCGATCGTCTGTTCAAGTTACACTCAAATACCTTTGTATTAAATTAATTACGCGCTATAGAAACTGAACGGGTGTTTGTGGCTGTCGTGATCACAAACGACATCGGTTTGGCACGCAATTCAACACCGTACAATAATTTAACGATATGGATCTAATGAAATTAGTTTCATTGAAAACGGAGTCCGTTTGCAAAACGGCTATTTTAACGCATATATTTTAAATAACGATTTTCCATAGCGACTATTTCAAAATTTGATTTGGCCATAACTAACAATTTATAATACGAAATCTGGATTTTCTCTTTCGTATGAAAACTATAATCAATATGGTTCTAACGTTTCTCGTTTCACAGAAATCCGAATATATCGGATCATGTGTTCTCAGTTGAAGTTCAAAACTCCATATTACGAACTGCCGCGCGATTTTGAGCTCGTTTTATATTATAAATAAAATTAACGTAAAAACTTCGTTTTAAATAATGAATTAAATATAAAAATCCTTAATATTCCAAATATAATAATTTTTTTAAAAAAAATAAATTAAATTAAATATTTGTCTACCAAAAATACGGGACGTTACATTCTTCCCCCCTTAAAATAATTTCGTCCTCGAAATTGCTAAGGTAAGAAAGAACATTACAAACCCATTACATTTACAAAAATAATAAATTTAAAACTCGATTTTATATCCAAAACTAATCTAATTAGTTTTAAAACTAATTTATTCCAAATAAAAGAATTTTCCAAAAATCTTCAAAAAATTTCTAACACCTTAAATTTTGGAAATTTTTTGGCAGAGTCTCCCCTATACGGAGGACATCTGCAATATCGCAGGTTCAAGAAATATATATACATTGACCAACAGGGTCGGAAAAATTCAAAAACCAAACTCAAAACCCAAAATTATATATTCTGCATAGGCGTACCTTTTTGTGAGCGTTATTATGCGGTAAGCAATATTTTATATTCGAGCTTGCTTAGTTATTATGCAGCTCTATTCAAACTGGATTCAATTAACTCCAGAATTTTCTCTTGGATGGATTTTAAAGCTGAATTGGCACTTCTGCACCTGTTCTCAACTCAAATAAATTTCATTAGTCCCCAAAACAACATCAATTAGTTTCAAATATCCATAATATATGATCCAACCAGTTCTACACACAATCTAGTCCACACGAGATTATTATTATTTATAATCACTTCATTTATTCCTTTAATTATCCATTCAGGTTTATTAATCTGGATTGATTTATCCAACTTATTTATTTCATATTTGTTTTAAACCAAGTCTATCATTTTCAAATTTATATTCAAGTAATCAACAACACAATCCAAACATATCATTCAAATCAACGTTAACAAATTAATCGATTTCCCATATTAAAATAAATTGAGAAAATCATTACTTTTATTATAAAATAAATTGGGCGAAAATAATTTCAAAAATAATTTTACTATTAAATTACAAATACGCGCACTCATATATATACTCAAACTCAATCAAGGGTATTACTAACCCCATCTCTATCGAGATACACCACAGAGCCAACGTTATCACTAAACCAATAGCTCTGATACCACTGTAACGACCCATGGATTTTCGGCTCCGAAAATCGACATAAATACCATTCCATATCCCATGCCGATCTTCCGAATACTGGAAACACTGGATAGTTATTAGAAAGAAATTAGAGGGTGAGATAAGAAAGAAAGAAATATTAGAATAGGAGAAGAAGAAGAACCAACACAACACAGAGTCCCACATCGCAATGGAACAAAATATAATACATAAATCTTTATTAAGAGCTTTTGGAAATACTTACAATATCAGAGTACATTAACAAATCTGGACAGTTATAATAATATGTCCTCATATACAATCACACAGCGGAATAAATACTAGATATATTACGTCTGAACACCTCCAGCTTGTCTCTAGAATTCGCAGCGTTCAATAACCTGAACCTGTACACCCTGGGCTAACTCGAGCATTTACAAAACACCGGGTCAGTCTGGGAGTGAGAAAAACTCGCACAGTATTAATGGTATCACACAACTTGATTTTTAAGTTCAAAAATCTTTTCGAAAGAAAAGGATAATCATAAGACCAAATCCACACATAAATATGGACGGTTTTTACCTTACGATATTCCAAACCAGTTTTGAAATCAATAGCTTGTTCTGTTATTATAATAATGTCTAAACACAAGTAAATATAAATCTAGTGGAACGCTTGCATCTCACGCTCCACACATATAGTATACAATCAAAACCACGGGCACTTATTGGAGATTGGATTCCGACTATGACAAGGTATGGGACCACCTACTGATAGTGTATCTCTAGAGGCGAATACATTGGGTTCAACAAGAACGTCTTGCAACCCGACCCTCACATGACTGACCACTCATTTCGCTTGAGTGTATCGAATGTATATCACCAACGGTTGGGAGCTACACACCATTTCCCGAAAAGGGACAACATCGAAATAGACTAAAGGAGCAAAAGGATTTTCTCTAGATAGGTGATTATACACCCTAATGGGAGCGACCCACATAGCCATGCTGCTTGCTCGATTTTTGTCACTTTCCGATTGATGAAGCTTTAGGTTTGAATTCCTTTTTGGAACATCTGGTCATTTTCCACTTTGAATGCCACATCATCAAATCCATCAGATATCACTAATTGACGTCCACAAAAATACTCTAGTAGTTAAGCTAAGAGAACGGCCATTCTCCGCCAACCACTATAGCACGTTTGAAGAAATCAACGTACATAATTCTTTTGGAAATACTCTGTCAGACATCCGTCCATACAAGTCATCCAGGAACAGGATGAACCGAAGATACTCTCCTACTGCATCCAATATAGGAATCACCCCATGGATCAATAGCGAGAAGTCCTTGCAACCCGTAGATTCCAACCACGACAGAACCACAACTTATCTCTTGGAGCTAACCAAAGATTTATTAGCGGTTCTTCCGTTTTATGAAGATCTACGGTCTTCATTGCTCCATCTCGAACATCTTCTTATATCTTCACACATTTGTTGGTCGGAATGGTTTTCGAATATAAATTCGATCCCGGTCTTTCCGTACCAACAATCGTATTGGGCAAATTTGATAGTCGGTGATTTAACTATCAAAATAAACAGTGTTTTAATCATGACAATCCAATGAGTTCACTGGTTCAGTACTCGGTCTCACTTTGCCTTTTAATTAATTAAAACAAATGTAAATTCAAACTCTTAAATCTTTTGATATTTTAAAATATAGTTTTCTCGCTTCTTATTTAACAAATTCTCTTTTAAATACTTATGAAAATTCCATATCATATCCAGTTTTTTCTAATTTCACTTTCAAAGCACTAATCCCTATATTATATAATATAAGGAAATCATTTCAACTTATAACTCATAAAATAATATTTTGAAATATCATCTATTTCATTACTTAAAACAATAATCCATGCTTATTCTTATAGAATATAATTCAACTTTATGTTTCCTCTCCTAACTCACAATATCGTTATAATTTCACACAACGCCTTTTATTTCCCTTTTACTTTGGAATCCTTATTATATACATACTTGCCAAGTTTTCACCAATGGGTTGCGTTACTATTTCTCTAATGAAATAATAAATTACTACTAACCTCTTTTATCATAACAACTAATACCATCCTCAGATAATCCTGATGTCGTTCAAGTTTGGGTATTTTAATTACCTCTCAGACCTTGATCAACAACGTTCATATCTTAAGATGGATACGAGTTGTAACCCAAAACCAATATTTTATTCTAATCCCAATACAAATGCCATTGAACTATTTTATTGCTTAAATTCGAAACAAACTAATTTAATAGTCGATTTCAGTAAAACGGTCGATTTTGTTAACTCAAAACTCGATTACCTCGTTAATCGATTCCAATTAGTTCTCACTTTAAATTAATTAGTAATATAATTAATTTAAATAATTCCATTTAATTATATCTTAACAAAATAATTATTCACTTTAACCGTTAGGTTAATTTCCTATTCTCATACTTATAATTCTAATTAACATCAGAATTGACATTATTAACTCAATTAATAAAATAAAAAAATAAATACTTATTTCCCTTTTTAAACTTTTATTCAAATAATATTTAAAAATCTATCTCCAGTTATAAAATAAATTTATAACTTTAGTTCTATCGATTCACCTGACAGTAAATCAATATAAACAAAATAATTTACTCTTAGGCCATTTACTGCCGATTACTCAACCAATATAGCCCATTGGTAAAAACCAAACATAGGTTGAATTTCCAATCAATGATTAATACTCAAATCAATCACCCGAACATGACAGTTCATATATGATAATATGAAAATAAATAAATAAATAATATATTTGAGGGATCCGGTTGGGTCCTTCCAACCTGTTCTTCCCTGAAATCACAACGGTTATCTCAAATAAGATCATTTCAATTTCATTTAACTGAAATAAATAACGACCATTTAACATCAACCAATTCACAAGCAATTCAAACAATTTTAGCACGTTTATTTTATAAACGTGACCTATAAGGTAAGTTACCTTTATTGGAACCAATCGTTAAAATAACGATTTGGTATTTCACTAAAATTAAACAACGGTTTAATTTCATCGGTTAAATCAACCAAAAAATTTATAACTAGCAAACAGTCACATTAGCAATCAGAGCACACAAAATAAAAACCCAATTTATATAAAATATAAATGGGAAGAACTGAGTGAGTTTAACTCATCTTGATTTGATCCCTTTGTCGCTTAGGCGATTTGGGTTTTAAGTCAAATTAAACGAGTGTTTAATTTAACCGAGAACTCCAGTCGTTTCCGGCTTTGTCTGAGTAGTCCGAAAATATAGTATTAATTTCCATTGTTCCATTGCTCCTTGTCTGGACCAATTCTGATAACATATACATCAATTACCACCGTTATAAGTATATGGTTAGATTTTGAAATTAATTTACTTTTTTAAATAATTAAGTATTATTGTTAATTACTTTTTCATCTCCAAATCTAGTTTGATAATCCTTACTTTGGTTCCAACTGTTTTGCATTTGACCGTGCTTCGTTCCACCCAAGCACGCATGTTTTCCGGCTGGCAATTTCCTTTATTCTTGAACCCTTCTATTTGAAAACCTTAATTATGATTAAATAAAAACCAAATTACTCCAAGTAATTACTACTGTACACACCGTTCCCTACCTCCTTTTTGATCCCTTCCTTATCATCCACCTGAACATTAAACAGTAATTAATTTGACGGTTATTAGTGCTTTAATTTGAGGTTTATAATTAAATATAATTATCACTTTCATTAGGTAACAGACCCGTCCCTTTTGCTATCCTCCCCGACGTTTTTCTATGCAACTACCCTTTTTCTTTTTAAGGAAATTCAGGACAAATTGACACTATTGCTCCCTGGGTTCTTCATGATTTGGTTGTCGGATCTGAAATACAACAGGTGGCATTCATAAGTAGAATGTTTAATACCTTATTATATTTGTTAATTAATTTTATGTAATGTTAATACTTTCATCGTTACCATCGATCTGAGGAATAAACACGGCCCCTTCCTTTACACAGTTATTACTTCATGCTCCTCTTGTCCTTCGTTGTTCTGTTGGTGAATCATCCCAGGGCCGACTGTCTTCGAATAAGAACCCATACCCAACGCACCAAGCTCCTCTAGTGACGCGACTTTCAGGGGAAATCAAGGCCGCCACGAACCACCCTCTGCCACTGGCCGGAGTTCCATAAAGCTCGAGCAACGCAACAGCTTTCGATTTACTCTCGAAGACCGCAACTTCCTGTCGTCGCTGAGTCCACCCCGGTCACCATCTTCCAATCATGGCCGGTCACCTTGAAACCCTCTTCATTCTAGACGATCTTGTAGCTGAACCTCCTTCGTATTGTTTAACGGATTATAAGATTAATTGAGATAAAATCAGAAGTTTTGGTGCGTTGATTCATCATAGGGTGGCGGCGGGTTAAATTAGTTGACCGCGAGGAGGAGTTTTGGCCATTTTTTTTCCCTCAGGGCTAATGTATATATATAGGGTGGAAGATATTTGGGTATCACGACATCAGTTACTTCGGTAGCACGGTTTGTTCCTTGGGTAGCACGGTTGGATAGTTTGGGGAGCAAGTAAATGGGATTTTGGACGCATAGCACAGCACAAGCTACAGTAAAGAAAGTGGACGGTTTTTATTAATATTAAACCGTATGAAACTTCATCGTGGAGAAATCGTGTTAAAAACCACTACATACGATCTCCGTTTTCTGATAAAAAGGCTAATCTTAATGTAAAAAAGTATTCCAGACCCAATGGGACAAGATTCGTCGAATTCCAACATCGTTTGGGAAAAATTCCTTTATAAAACCAGAAATAAACACGCGTTTAAATTTTCCACGATCACTAGATATATCAAATCAACTTGAAACTTTGAAATCCTATAATAATTTTTCAATACGAACCCAACGGCATCAGTTTCGTCGCATTCTGAGACTGTTTCCCCAGTAGGCTATTTTTATACGCACCGCAATGCCATTTCGGACACCAAATTTACCGGTCTTCAAAAATAACAAACTATATACCTATCCCGACTATAATCGACGATACGAATTCAACGGAACTAATTTTGTGGCTTAATTCGATCGTTTGCTCAAGTTACACTCAAATACCTTTTTATTAAATGTAACAACCCGGAAAATCTGGGCCAGTTTAAAATTTTTATTTTGGCAATTTCAGCGAATTTAGAATATTTAAAATAGATTATTTTAAATAAAATCAACGAAAAATTTATTTTGAATAGAAATCGAACGTATATATTATATACGCCATCGTTAGAATATAAATATATATATATAATTATAAATAGAATTGAAAATGGCGCGGCAGTTCGATAATTCGATTTCAAACTTCAATTGAATGTACCGGGTGCAAAACAATCCGGATTTTAGTGAGACCAAAAACATTAGGATCTAATTGATGATATCTTTCCAACGAAGTTGAGAAACTGAGATTTCACTTTATAAATGATGAGATATGTCCAGTTGAAAATTAGAAATAGTCGCTGTGGAATTTATATATATTTTAATATAATATATAGCCCTTAAAAATGGACATTTTGCAAATGACCTCGGATTTCGACGAAACCAGTTTTGTTGGGTCCGGGATGTAAAGTTATTGCTAGGTTTCAAATTTCATAATTTTTCGAATCAATATGTGAGCGTGGTAAAGGAAAACGCGTTTGACCAGTTTCAGTTGATTTTAATCGACTGGAAATTGGCCATTTTTCAAACGGTCACAGAATTCGACGAAACTAGTTTTGTTAGGACCGTATCGTCAATACGAAGCTAGAAAATATTTTTCTGGGATTTTTCTTGTTCGTATGTGGCCCCGGTAATTTGAAATGTACGTTTAAAATTCAATATAGTGATTTAAATGTAAATTCAAAGGAAACTGATCGAAACGATCAAATCAGCTTGTGATACGTATCCCATTGAGTTCGGAATGGGGGTAAAACACTATAGACGACAGGCGGTGGGCCTCGTTTTGAGGTCGTATGTAAAGATCAACTTTTTGCAAATAAATAAATAAATAATAAATAAAAAAAATCCCTTCTCCTTAACCAGGCCCCCCCCCGATATTTTCAATTTAGTTTTCAAAATAAATATAAAAAAAAAACCCTTTCCAAGCCGCCACCGTCGTCGATGGCGATTCCTCTTCCCCCCCCCCCCCTCCTCCGGCCATCGCGCCACCCCATCTCCCTCCTCTCGATCTTCTCGCTCCTCTTCTACCCCCTCGACGAAGACCCAAACCCGAAGAAACCTCGCCACAGACACCTCCGACGCCTGCAAACCCCCCCCTAGCGGCGCGACTCCCGAGACCCCCCCCCTCGTCCGAAGCCCCCTTTCTCGCAATCGCCAATCGAAGAACCCACGACACCTCCGGCGACTGGGATGGCGAACGACGTGAAACCCTGGGTCAGAAGATGGAAACGGTGGAGGTGATTTTTCTTTTTATAGAAAACTGATTTTTTATGATTTTTTATAATCTGAAAATATGATTTTTTATAATCTGAAAATATGATTTTAGATAATCTGAAAATATGGTTTTTTTTATAATCTGAAAATATGATTTTAGATAATCTGAAAATATGATTTTTTATAATCTGAAAATATGATTTTAGATAATCTGAAAATATGATTTTAGATAATCTGAAAATATGATTTTTTATAATCTGAAAATATGATTTTTTATAATCTGAAAATATGATTTTAGATAATCTGAAAATATGATTTTAGATAATCTGAAAATATGATTTTTTATAATCTGAAAATATGATTTTTTATAATCTGAAAATATGATTTTAGATAATCTGAAAATATGGTTTTTTTTATAATCTGAAAATATGATTTTAGATAATCTGAAAATATGATTTTTTTATAATCTGAAAATATGATTTTTTATAATCTGAAAATATGATTTTTTATAATCTGAAAATATAGTTTTTATGTTTTGAACTTCGAAAGAAAATATAGTTTTTATGTTTTGAACTTCGAAAGAAAATATAGTTTTTATGTTTTGAACTTCGAAAGAAAATAGAATCTTTATATATTGAACTTCGAAGTAAAAATTCGATTTTTATATATCGAATAGCAAAGTAAAAATTCGATTTTTATATATCGAATAGCAAAGTAAAAATTCGATTTTTATATATCGAATAGCAAAGTAAAAATTCGATTTTTATATATCGAATAGCAAAGTAAAAATTCGATTTTTATATATTGAATAGCAAAGAAAAAGTAAAAAACTCGATTTTTACATATGTAGTGAAAGCGGACAACGAAGGTGACAAAAAGGCGAAACGACGAAGACTTCTGCAAATGAAGAGCCGTGGAGCTTGGATAGCTATATGTGAGAACTTCTCACCTTTCAATTTATTTTTCTAGTTATATATATATATATATATACTAGGATGTAGACGGTGCTTATTAGAAGCACCCGACACCCGTCCACATACCATGGACTTGTTTGTTTGGTTGTGTAGTTGGTTAGATTATTTGATTTGGATTTGATTGATTGGTTGAATTGGTAATCGATTAAAATTGATATGTGAATGGCGTGGGCCTTCACTAGACCGGGGATAAGGCTAGGCCTTGTCCCGTTTCTAGTATCGTGCCGTTATGCCGCCGAAATTTTCTAAAATATGTTAGAAAAATAAAAATATAATTTTTAAGGTGAAATGAATAAAATAAAATAACATATTCATTTACAAATCAAAATGATTTGTTGATGTACACCCATTTGACTGATATGGATTGGGACGATAAATTTTACACATCGCCCAACAGCACAAATAAAATACGTGTTTGATTGTTTGAAACCCCACACGGGTGTTAGGATGAAATTTGAAGTTCACTCATCCTGACTGATTAAATATGTCGATTGATTGATTGACATGCTGTTATAAGCGTTAGATATCTTTATTTGATGCTTATACAGTGTAGTGCACTTTGGTTGATGGTTGATTATTTTTCAATGCTATGATATACATGTGTTGTATGAAAATCCATATAATTAACTTTATATGGTAATTGATTGGGCCTCATTCCAATTTGAAAAATAAAGAATATTATAAAATAAAAGTTCATGTGTTGACAGTACTCATTCATTGAGATTGGTCATGTGTTGAACGAAATATTTTGATAATAACAACTATTTTGAAAAGGAAATATTTGAAATAGAATATTTGAAAATAGAAATTTATGAAGCCGTGTTGATTAAATTGACGCCATTTTGACGTGAACGATATTTATATCGATTTTATTCATTTTAAAATGAATTGAATTGAAAACGATTTCGAAATGAATTGAATTGAAAACGATTTCGAAATGAATTGAATTGAAAACGATTTCGAAATGAATTGAATTGAAAACGATTTCGAAATGAATTGAATTGAAAACGATTTCGAAATGAATTGAATTGAAAACGCTTTCGAAATGAATTGAATTGAAAACGATTTCGAAATGAATTGAATTGAAAACGCTTTCGAAATGAATTGAATTGAAAACGATTTCGAAATGAATTGAATTGAAAACGATTTCGAAATGAATTGAATTGAAAACGCTTTCGAAATGAATTGAATTGAAAACGATTTCGAAATGAATTGAATTGAAAACGATTTCGAAATGAATTGAATTGAAAACGATTTCGAAATGAATTGAATTGAAAACGAATTGAAATGAATTCAAATTGAATTGAAATTTGAATTGAATAGAAATGGATTTTAAGACGAATTTATAAAGAAGAATTCAATTTTGATTTGAATTGAAATGGAAGTTGAAAATGTTTTTGAAACGAATTCAAAACTATTTATATAATTCGTTTTAAATAGAAATCGACGAAATATATATTATATATATTATATATAATATAATGGCCTGAATAGAACGCGCCGCGCCGCGGCAGTTCGTGAATTTCGACCATTTATTTCAAACGGACATTACGGGAGATCCGACCGTCGGATTCTCCTAAAACCGGAACCGTTGGGTTCGTATCGAAAAGAGCTTTCTAACGAATATTAGAAATTTGAAATCTAACGGTTGGATTTGGAATTATGTCCAAATCAAATTCGAAAAAGGTCGCTGTAAGTGCAGTTCAATGGCCGTTGATGGAAATCGACTGTACGGGCCTTGATAAAATTATTAAAAATAGTAATAATTTGTGTAAAATCATAAGAAATGATTTAGAAAGAATTGGGATGAAAAACTCCATATTTGAAAGGATAAAAATAGATTTTTATCGAATTGAACTAGTTTTGAACTAGAATTATAATTCTATTTATTTTTAAATAAATAAATTGAATTCGAAAAGGGTTTTAAAAATAACCAAAATTTCCAATGATTGCATTGGAATGGATTTGAATCGAAATTGTCTTCGGAATATTTCGATGTTGGGATTCGTGATTATACAGATGTTGATATGGAAATTTGAAAGATATATATTTATATCGTTATTTCCAATACGACATTTGTTAGTCGTAGAATTTGATATTGAATATAAGCCGATATATTTTCTATTCAGAGCCTTGTATTGAATATCGAATGTGATTTGGGTTTGTCGTGAATGGTGTCTTCACTAACACTGTTCTTGAACCCAGTTGAGAAAAGATTAAATCTTTTTATTTAGATTTAATGAAGTGTACCAATTAAATAATATTTAATTGGAATTGAATGGATATTGATTTTTGGGTTTATCGTGAACAGTGTTTTAAATAACACTTGTTCTTTAACCCGATAATTAATGAACGTGATTTGGGTTTGTCGTGAATGGTGTCTTCACTAACACTGTTCTTGAACCCAGTTGAGAAAAGATTAAATCTTTTTATTTAGATTTAATGAAGTGTACCAATTAAATAATATTTAATTGGAATTGAATGGATATTGATTTTTGGGTTTATCGTGAACAGTGTTTTAAATAACACTTGTTCTTTAACCCGATAATTAATGGGATGTGACTTTGGGTTTATCGTGAACCGTGTTTTAAATGACACTGATTCTTTAACCCAGTCACAGATTAAAACTAAGTGGAGTTTTAATGAATCTTTAATTAGATTGAAAAGATCGAGAATGGAGTATCACCAGTTTTGCTCCAGGCGATAGTTAAATCTTTAATTAGATTTGAATGTGAAATTTAGAAACTAACTGTCGGTTGGCCAAGCAGAATGGTTTTCTGGATATTGATCTGATGTTGGTTTCGGCCTTCGGGGTTAATATTTGGGAAATTATTCTCTTGATTAATTTACGGTTAGTGACTGATGAATTGGAATGAGGCGTATGTTGTGTTTGTGTAACACTTTTATAAAATATACGCGAGTTATTCGGGAAGACCGGGTTTATCCCATTCTGAATAACTGATACGACGATAAGTCGAAGATGAAGACGATGGTCGAAGACCGGAAGTCTTCATGTCGTTTGGGTAATTACTGATGATCTTGATTGGGCTGTACACCCAAGAAGATGGAAACAGTTAGTGATCGTCCAGACGTACTTGGAGATCGATGGATATGCGGGGTACTAGGTGCCTCCGGTTTCGTTCAGACCCAGGACGGACTTGTAAATGGACTGTGTGTCTGACATCGGATTTCATTCTGTGTGACTGATATCAGTTGCATATGATGGTTTGCCTGTGTGGCATGCTAAGATGCAAATGATCAAGGCTTCTGTTGAAAAGCAAAGTCTTGTGGTGATGATCAAAGCACGGCCTTTGTGGCGTAGCTTTGTGTAACGTTTACCTCGCGTGTTTCACACCCGGTATGAACCAAAAACGGGAGACGGACCTCAGGGGGGACATGCGTTTTCTTTCTAGCTAGAAGTGGCGTCAGTGGTTTTACACGCCCTGACGAGTTTGACTTATGTGGTTGTTGCTGTTGCGAGGCGCCTCGGATTGATCGGTCGTTCTCGAACCGATGGAGTCATTTAGTTGGCTCACCTACGCCCCAAAGGGCGGAGAAACGTATTGTTCAGGCATTATAATCCACTTCGTGTGGACCGGCCCTGACGATCCAAGGTACGGTTGCGGTTGTGCCTGAGACACGGGCTAGAGCGTCTCGAATCGGTTGAGGACTATCTTTTGCCTCGGTTCATAGACGGAAATCCAATTTCCAAATACGTGACATTTGCGGTTTTATTTGTAAACCTATATATGGCGACATGATATATGGTACCCATGCCGCCTATGATTGATACTTATGATTTGAAGTTGTTTTATACACTATGCACTTACATAGTATCAAATGATTTGTTTTTAAACGTATCAAGCATTCTTTGGCTGTTATAAGGGAAAACCCTATCCTCGACTGCGTTGCATTGTGTGATGGGACCTGGGTCTTATAACAGCTTCATTTTTCTTTATTTAGCATTGCGCTGTTTGTTTTATGCACTGGTATTCTTGGGAGGAAACCCGTTCCGTGTTATACGGCGTGGTCCCTTGATTTACCTAACTTTAAAATAAAGATTAACTGTTTTAGTTCTCACACCAGTCACATGACTGACCTGGAGTTTATTGTTTTAACCTAAACTCTGGGTGCCCCTATTTTCGACACGGGCAGCTAGTAGTTTCGGTTTTGCAGATTTATATTCACAGGATCCTGGTTTACAGCTGGAACGATATCCGGAAAGCTTTGTATCCGTATATCTACTTCTAGTTGTGTATTATATTATTTTCCGCTGCTAGGTATTTAAATGTAATTTAAATCTCTGATATTTCTATGTAATATTCATTTATACTCTGTATATTCTTGTAATCTGATGCATTGTTGTAATAATAGTGAAATGTTCTTCTGTATGCGTTCTGTTGTGGCTTGTTCTCGAACTATCCGACGCTTTCCTTTACGGGGAAGTTGCGGGTCTTTACAGTTGGTATCAGAGCTTTGGTTTACAAAGCAGAGAACAAGGCACATTAGAACCATACGAAAGAATTCATCAGATATTGGATTAGTAATATCCAATGAGAATGACTCGTTAGAGATAGGATCAGTTGTGTCCTAGGGCGAGTGTGAAGAGTATATTTTTAAAATGAAAGCCAATTTTGTTTTAAAAATTTAAATCGTTTTAAACGTATTTGGTGATTTATTTATATTGATGTGGACAATTCAGTATATATAGATTTTGCGTATACGTCTGATCCGCGTGTATTCGAAATTTTAATATATTGGATAGATATAGCATCACACTCTAGTCGCCCAAAGATGGTACTGATGATTGTCATGACATCATCAGTATTTATGTTCGTGTCTCGAAGGTGTGATTTTCTATATATTTCCATTAGGCTGGTGTGAGAACCAAATCTTATATAGCTCGAATTCATTGTTATGATTTGGCATCAAAACATGATTTTCAGTATATGTATCAAAATTATGAATTTGAGACTCTAATTCACTAATTGATTGATGTTTGTGTTGTTTGTTTATTTGTTAGCTAATTTTGAACCATTATGCCTAATTTGATCGAATATTGAATTGTATTGAAAATTGGTCGCATCTGCTTGCATATACATGTATATCATTGAACAGGTCATAGCAAGGAGGCTAGAGCCAGAGAATAAAATTTGTTTGCCCGACAAATAGGTACATGTTTACTACATAATTTCCTGTTTTGTTTGGGTGATGATGATTATTGAGCCTATTGGCTAGCCGCTTGGCTTTTTCTTTTTCTTTTTGAGATCTGAAGGACCGGGGAAGCTATTTGAAATTCCCCGATGCTCCCGGTGCAGGGGAGGTTATGGCGAAATTTTTCGAAAATTTAGGGTGTTAGCCAAATTTTTGAAGTTTTGAAAATTCTCAGAAACTAAAGAGTTGGAGAATGGAAGCCAGATCGAACGTGGAGTTGAATAATCAAACCACTTTCGACTTTGTTCCTTTTCGGGGACGAAAAGTTTTAAGTGGGGGAGATTGTAACAACCCGGAAAATCTGGGCCAGTTTAAAATTTTTATTTTGGCAATTTCAGCGAATTTAGAATATTTAAAATAGATTATTTTAAATAAAATCAACGAAAAATTTATTTTGAATAGAAATCGAACGTATATATTATATACGCCATCGTTAGAATATAAATATATATATATAATTATAAATAGAATTGAAAATGGCGCGGCAGTTCGATAATTCGATTTCAAACTTCAATTGAATGTACCGGGTGCAAAACAATCCGGATTTTAGTGAGACCAAAAACATTAGGATCTAATTGATGATATCTTTCCAACGAAGTTGAGAAACTGAGATTTCACTTTATAAATGATGAGATATGTCCAGTTGAAAATTAGAAATAGTCGCTGTGGAATTTATATATATTTTAATATAATATATAGCCCTTAAAAATGGACATTTTGCAAATGACCTCGGATTTCGACGAAACCAGTTTTGTTGGGTCCGGGATGTAAAGTTATTGCTAGGTTTCAAATTTCATAATTTTTCGAATCAATATGTGAGCGTGGTAAAGGAAAACGCGTTTGACCAGTTTCAGTTGATTTTAATCGACTGGAAATTGGCCATTTTTCAAACGGTCACAGAATTCGACGAAACTAGTTTTGTTAGGACCGTATCGTCAATACGAAGCTAGAAAATATTTTTCTGGGATTTTTCTTGTTCGTATGTGGCCTCGGTAATTTGAAATGTACGTTTAAAATTCAATATAGTGATTTAAATGTAAATTCAAAGGAAACTGATCGAAACGATCAAATCAGCTTGTGATACGTATCCCATTGAGTTCGGAATGGGGGTAAAACACTATAGACGACAGGCGGTGGGCCTCGTTTTGAGGTCGTATGTAAAGATCAACTTTTTGCAAATAAATAAATAAATAAATAAATAATAAATAAAAAAAAATCCCTTCTCCTTAACCAGGCCCCCCCGATATTTTCAATTTAGTTTTCAAAATAAATATAAAAAAAAACCCTTTCCAAGCCGCCACCGTCGTCGATGGCGATTCCTCTTCCCCCCCCCCCTCCTCCGGCCATCGCGCCACCCCATCTCCCTCCTCTCGATCTTCTCGCTCCTCTTCTACCCCCTCGACGAAGACCCAAACCCGAAGAAACCTCGCCACAAACACCTCCGACGCCTGCAAACCCCCCCCTAGCGGCGCGACTCCCGAGACCCCCCCCCCCTCGTCCGAAGCCCCCTTTCTCGCAATCGCCAATCGAAGAACCCACGACACCTCCGGCGACTGGGATGGCGAACGACGTGAAACCCTGGGTCAGAAGATGGAAACGGTGGAGGTGATTTTTCTTTTTATAGAAAACTGATTTTTTATGATTTTTTATAATCTGAAAATATGATTTTTTATAATCTGAAAATATGATTTTAGATAATCTGAAAATATGGTTTTTTTTATAATCTGAAAATATGATTTTAGATAATCTGAAAATATGATTTTTTATAATCTGAAAATATGATTTTAGATAATCTGAAAATATGATTTTAGATAATCTGAAAATATGATTTTTTATAATCTGAAAATATGATTTTTTATAATCTGAAAATATGATTTTAGATAATCTGAAAATATGATTTTAGATAATCTGAAAATATGATTTTTTATAATCTGAAAATATGATTTTTTATAATCTGAAAATATGATTTTAGATAATCTGAAAATATGGTTTTTTTTATAATCTGAAAATATGATTTTAGATAATCTGAAAATATGATTTTTTTATAATCTGAAAATATGATTTTTTATAATCTGAAAATATGATTTTTTATAATCTGAAAATATAGTTTTTATGTTTTGAACTTCGAAAGAAAATATAGTTTTTATGTTTTGAACTTCGAAAGAAAATATAGTTTTTATGTTTTGAACTTCGAAAGAAAATATAGTTTTTATGTTTTGAACTTCGAAAGAAAATAGAATCTTTATATATTGAACTTCGAAGTAAAAATTCGATTTTTATATATCGAATAGCAAAGTAAAAATTCGATTTTTATATATCGAATAGCAAAGTAAAAATTCGATTTTTATATATCGAATAGCAAAGTAAAAATTCGATTTTTATATATCGAATAGCAAAGTAAAAATTCGATTTTTATATATTGAATAGCAAAGAAAAAGTAAAAAACTCGATTTTTACATATGTAGTGAAAGCGGACAACGAAGGTGACAAAAAGGCGAAACGACGAAGACTTCTGCAAATGAAGAGCCGTGGAGCTTGGATAGCTATATGTGAGAACTTCTCACCTTTCAATTTATTTTTCTAGTTATATATATATATATATATATACTAGGATGTAGACGGTGCTTATTAGAAGCACCCGACACCCGTCCACATACCATGGACTTGTTTGTTTGGTTGTGTAGTTGGTTAGATTATTTGATTTGGATTTGATTGATTGGTTGAATTGGTAATCGATTAAAATTGATATGTGAATGGCGTGGGCCTTCACTAGACCGGGGATAAGGCTAGGCCTTGTCCCGTTTCTAGTATCGTGCCGTTATGCCGCCGAAATTTTCTAAAATATGTTAGAAAAATAAAAATATAATTTTTAAGGTGAAATGAATAAAATAAAATAACATATTCATTTACAAATCAAAACGATTTGTTGATGTACACCCATTTGACTGATATGGATTGGGACGATAAATTTTACACATCGCCCAACAGCACAAATAAAATACGTGTTTGATTGTTTGAAACCCCACACGGGTGTTAGGATGAAATTTGAAGTTCACTCATCCTGACTGATTAAATATGTCGATTGATTGATTGACATGCTGTTATAAGCGTTAGATATCTTTATTTGATGCTTATACAGTGTAGTGCACTTTGGTTGATGGTTGATTATTTTTCAATGCTATGATATACATGTGTTGTATGAAAATCCATATAATTAACTTTATATGGTAATTGATTGGGCCTCATTCCAATTTGAAAAATAAAGAATATTATAAAATAAAAGTTCATGTGTTGACAGTACTCATTCATTGAGATTGGTCATGTGTTGAACGAAATATTTTGATAATAACAACTATTTTGAAAAGGAAATATTTGAAATAGAATATTTGAAAATAGAAATTTATGAAGCCGTGTTGATTAAATTGACGCCATTTTGACGTGAACGATATTTATATCGATTTTATTCATTTTAAAATGAATTGAATTGAAAACGATTTCGAAATGAATTGAATTGAAAACGATTTCGAAATGAATTGAATTGAAAACGATTTCGAAATGAATTGAATTGAAAACGATTTCGAAATGAATTGAATTGAAAACGATTTCGAAATGAATTGAATTGAAAACGCTTTCGAAATGAATTGAATTGAAAACGATTTCGAAATGAATTGAATTGAAAACACTTTCGAAATGAATTGAATTGAAAACGATTTCGAAATGAATTGAATTGAAAACGATTTCGAAATGAATTGAATTGAAAACGCTTTCGAAATGAATTGAATTGAAAACGATTTCGAAATGAATTGAATTGAAAACGATTTCGAAATGAATTGAATTGAAAACGATTTCGAAATGAATTGAATTGAAAACGAATTGAAATGAATTCAAATTGAATTGAAATTTGAATTGAATAGAAATGGATTTTAAGACGAATTTATAAAGAAGAATTCAATTTTGATTTGAATTGAAATGGAAGTTGAAAATGTTTTTGAAACGAATTCAAAACTATTTATATAATTCGTTTTAAATAGAAATCGACGAAATATATATTATATATATTATATATAATATAATGGCCTGAATAGAACGCGCCGCGCCGCGGCAGTTCATGAATTTCGACCATTTATTTCAAACGGACATTACGGGAGATCCGACCGTCGGATTCTCCTAAAACCGGAACCGTTGGGTTCGTATCGAAAAGAGCTTTCTAACGAATATTAGAAATTTGAAATCTAACGGTTGGATTTGGAATTATGTCCAAATCAAATTCGAAAAAGGTCGCTGTAAGTGCAGTTCGATGGCCGTTGATGGAAATCGACTGTACGGGCCTTGATAAAATTATTAAAAATAGTAATAATTTGTGTAAAATCATAAGAAATGATTTAGAAAGAATTGGGATGAAAAACTCCATATTTGAAAGGATAAAAATAGATTTTTATCGAATTGAACTAGTTTTGAACTAGAATTATAATTCTATTTATTTTTAAATAAATAAATTGAATTCGAAAAGGGTTTTAAAAATAACCAAAATTTCCAATGATTGCATTGGAATGGATTTGAATCGAAATTGTCTTCGGAATATTTCGATGTTGGGATTCGTGATTATACAGATGTTGATATGGAAATTTGAAAGATATATATTTATATCGTTATTTCCAATACGACATTTGTTAGTCGTAGAATTTGATATTGAATATAAGCCGATATATTTTCTATTCAGAGCCTTGTATTGAATATCGAATGTGATTTGGGTTTGTCGTGAATGGTGTCTTCACTAACACTGTTCTTGAACCCAGTTGAGAAAAGATTAAATCTTTTTATTTAGATTTAATGAAGTGTACCAATTAAATAATATTTAATTGGAATTGAATGGATATTGATTTTTGGGTTTATCGTGAACAGTGTTTTAAATAACACTTGTTCTTTAACCCGATAATTAATGAATGTGATTTGGGTTTGTCGTGAATGGTGTCTTCACTAACACTGTTCTTGAACCCAGTTGAGAAAAGATTAAATCTTTTTATTTAGATTTAATGAAGTGTACCAATTAAATAATATTTAATTGGAATTGAATGGATATTGATTTTTGGGTTTATCGTGAACAGTGTTTTAAATAACACTTGTTCTTTAACCCGATAATTAATGGGATGTGACTTTGGGTTTATCGTGAACCGTGTTTTAAATGACACTGATTCTTTAACCCAGTCACAGATTAAAACTAAGTGGAGTTTTAATGAATCTTTAATTAGATTGAAAAGATCGAGAATGGAGTATCACCAGTTTTGCTCCAGGCGATAGTTAAATCTTTAATTAGATTTGAATGTGAAATTTAGAAACTAACTGTCGGTTGGCCAAGCAGAATGGTTTTCTGGATATTGATCTGATGTTGGTTTCGGCCTTCGGGGTTAATATTTGGGAAATTATTCTCTTGATTAATTTACGGTTAGTGACTGATGAATTGGAATGAGGCGTATGTTGTGTTTGTGTAACACTTTTATAAAATATACGCGAGTTATTCGGGAAGACCGGGTTTATCCCATTCTGAATAACTGATACGACGATAAGTCGAAGATGAAGACGATGGTCGAAGACCGGAAGTCTTCATGTCGTTTGGGTAATTACTGATGATCTTGATTGGGCTGTACACCCAAGAAGATGGAAACAGTTAGTGATCGTCCAGACGTACTTGGAGATCGATGGATATGCGGGGTACTAGGTGCCTCCGGTTTCGTTCAGACCCAGGACGGACTTGTAAATGGACTGTGTGTCTGACATCGGATTTCATTCTGTGTGACTGATATCGGTTGCATATGATGGTTTGCCTGTGTGGCATGCTAAGATGCAAATGATCAAGGCTTCTGTTGAAAAGCAAAGTCTTGTGGTGATGATCAAAGCACGGCCTTTGTGGCGTAGCTTTGTGTAACGTTTACCTCGCGTGTTTCACACCCGGTATGAACCAAAAACGGGAGACGGACCTCAGGGGGGACATGCGTTTTCTTTCTAGCTAGAAGTGGCGTCAGTGGTTTTACACGCCCTGACGAGTTTGACTTATGTGGTTGTTGCTGTTGCGAGGCGCCTCGGATTGATCGGTCGTTCTCGAACCGATGGAGTCATTTAGTTGGCTCACCTACGCCCCAAAGGGCGGAGAAACGTATTGTTCAGGCATTATAATCCACTTCGTGTGGACCGGCCCTGACGATCCAAGGTACGGTTGCGGCTGTGCCTGAGACACGGGCTAGAGCGTCTCGAATCGGTTGAGGACTATCTTTTGCCTCGGTTCATAGACGGAAATCCAATTTCCAAATACGTGACATTTGCGGTTTTATTTGTAAACCTATATATGGCGACATGATATATGGTACCCATGCCGCCTATGATTGATACTTATGATTTGAAGTTGTTTTATACACTATGCACTTACATAGTATCAAATGATTTGTTTTTAAACGTATCAAGCATTCTTTGGCTGTTATAAGGGAAAACCCTATCCTCGACTGCGTTGCATTGTGTGATGGGACCTGGGTCTTATAACAGCTTCATTTTTCTTTATTTAGCATTGCGCTGTTTGTTTTATGCATTGGTATTCTTGGGAGGAAACCCGTTCCGTGTTATACGGCGTGGTCCCTTGATTTACCTAACTTTAAAATAAAGATTAACTGTTTTAGTTCTCACACCAGTCACATGACTGACCTGGAGTTTATTGTTTTAACCTAAACTCTGGGTGCCCCTATTTTCGACACGGGCAGCTAGTAGTTTCGGTTTTGCAGATTTATATTCACAGGATCCTGGTTTACAGCTGGAACGATATCCGGAAAGCTTTGTATCCGTATATCTACTTCTAGTTGTGTATTATATTATTTTCCGCTGCTAGGTATTTAAATGTAATTTAAATCTCTGATATTTCTGTGTAATATTCATTTATACTCTGTATATTCTTGTAATCTGATGCATTGTTGTAATAATAGTGAAATGTTCTTCTGTATGCGTTCTGTTGTGGCTTGTTCTCGAACTATCCGACGCTTTCCTTTACGGGGAAGTTGCGGGTCTTTACATTAAATTAATTACGCGCTATAGAAATTGAACGGGCGTTTGTGGCTGCCGTGGTCACATACGACATCAGTTTGCCACGCAATTCAACACCGTACAATAATTTAACGATATGGTTCTAATGAAACTAGTTTTATCGGAAACGGAGTCCGTTTGCAAAACGACTATTTTAATGCGTATATTTTAAATAACGATTTTCCATAGCGACTATTTCAAAATTTGATTTGGCCATAACTAACAATTTATACTACGAAATCTGGATTTTTCTCTTTCGTATGAAAACTATAATCAATATGGTTCTAACGTTTCTCGTTTCATAGAAATCCGACTTATATCGGATCCTATGTTCTCAGTTGAAGTTCAAAACTCCACATTACGAACTGCCGCGTGATTTTGAGCTCGTTTTATATTATAAATAAAATTAACGTTAAAACTTCAATTTAAATAATGAATTAAATATAAAAATCCTTAATATTCCAAATATAATATATTTTTTTAAAAAATAAATTAAATTAAATATTTATCTACAAAATACGGGACGTTACATCACGACTGCCATCTTGAGCTCCCCTCTAGCACGGAAATCAGCTGCGAACGTGGCACATTTGTGTGCGAAAATCAAGCAATCTAGATCACGAAATCCAATCTCGTCTGTATAGAATTGAAGCACAGATTAATCTCTTCGATTTTTGTTTTATTAATATTGATGGAAATTGCTTGGATTTAGAGAGATTGAGGAATAAATATCGAATCGTTTTGGCCATTCAAACGAATTAGGGCCGGCGCTGGGTAATGAAATTAGAATTAGTGTTTTGTCTTTGAAAGGGTATATATATAGTAATTTAATTATTATTCAATTCAAAAATTATCTCGTTATGATTTCGAACTCCAAATCAAACCTAACGACTGTCGCCCTAGCTAAATACCCTTACTTCGAACACAATGAGATATGTTTCGTAAGCTAATTCGATCATAACGATCAGTCTTTGTTAAAATTAAAATATAAATCAGTCAATATTGAATTTAAACGTACATTTTAATTTACCGGGGCCATATACTGATTCCAAAAATTACAGAAAAAAATATCTAGCTATGTTTTGACGATACGGTCCTAACAACACTAATTTAGTCAAATTTGGACACCGTCTGAAAAATGGCTCTTTTTAACTGGTCAATTAAATTTAAACTAAAATTCCAAAACACGTTTAAATCCACCATGCTCCCATATTAATTCCAAAAATTATGAAATTTGAAACCTAACAATAATTTGACATTTCGGATCCAACAAAAGTGGTTTCGTCGAAAACAGAGGTCGTTTGCAAAATGGTTATTTTTAAGGTTATATATTATATTAAAATATATAGAAATTCCATAGCGACTATTTTAAATTTTAAACTGGACATAACTTTTAATTTATCAAGTGAAATCTCAGTTTTTCACATTCGTTAAAAAGATATAGCTAAACAGATTCAAATATTTCTTATTTCGTTCAATTCTGACTTATATTGAATTCTATACATTCAATTGAAATTTAAAATCGAATTTTCAAACTATCGTGCCATTCAAGTTCGTTTTAATTAAATTTTCAATTTATACGTTCTAACTTCGATTTAAATTTTAAACCTTTAATTCTCAAAATAAATCATTTTAAAATTTTAAAATCCATTAAATTAATTAAAAATAAAATTTTAAATTGGTTCCCAAAATTCCGGGTTGTTACACTATTTCTTATATGAAACCTGATAGTTCAACTGGCCATGATGGTTCTTTTCCAACTTCTTTCAATTTACATGGAATATTGTCAGTTATGATTTCGCCAAAGCTATTCTTTATTTTTTAAATCTAACACCTTTTAAGTGGAATTAATCACAATAAAACATCCTTAATCCCCATGGTTGATCATCCCATTGATATATCGTAGCTCCATCCAATTTCTTGCTATAATTTCACTGACAAGTGCATCACTAAAATCATAGCAGTAATAATGTCTTAATTCCATAAGTCACGATATAACAAAAATGGAAATAGAACGATATATGTAGTATTATGCTTAATAGAGTATAATTTATCAATCAGCAAAACATAAGTCGACGACCTCCTCCTCCTAACAACTCTTATGTTAGATAGAAGACAATGATGATTCAGCCTAAAGACATTTGATCTAGAAAATGTCATTTCCTTCGAGAGTATTATTATGTAACGACGGTTGGAACCAAACCCCTTCCTTCCAGCATAGGGCACATTCGTATTAGTTGACACACACATCCTTGTGGCAAAAGAAATCCTTGATGTTACATGCCTACCAACTCATATTTGTATTCCACTCCTTTAATTTATTTCACGATGTGAGACTATTTATTCAAATTGACATTTCTACCCTAACAACATGCGAGACAATCCTAACATTCTTCCCCTTGACTCGCATCATACAAGTTAACATTTGAGAGCATTGTATTGTCTGCATGACCTAGTCTGTAACATTCGACTCTGATACCACTGTTATGTAATGACGGTCGGAACAAATCCCCCATCCTTTTAGCATAGGGCGCACGCATATGAGTTGGCACACACATTGTGTAACAAAAGGAATCCCTGATATTACATGCTTACCAACTCATATTTGTACTCCACTCCTTTCAACTTATTTCGTGATGTGTGGCCATTTATTCAAACCGTCATTCCTACCCTAGCAACAAGCAAGACAACCCTAAAAAGTATTTATATACTATTATATTTTAGTCATTTCCATTGTGAGTTATTTACTTTATCTCTAATATATATTTTTTGCCTATTTACATGATACCAAATACCCAACTAGAGCTTAAGTGGACTCGAATTTTGACATTTTGTGGGAAATCTAAGACCTTTGGTGTTTGAGTTGTTACAACTTATGTTAATATTAGTCGCGCATGGCAAAAAAGATTCCATCTACATTTGTTGGACACTTGAAATCAAATAGATTTAGAGGTTGTGCTAGAGAAACAAAAATGGTATGAGATAGCTATAGAATTTTGGCAAACATAAATGGTGATATTATGGGTATTAGTTGCAATTAGACCCTATATCTAGATCCAACTCGATGGAACCGGGTCTGATCCGATGAATCTCGTTCTTACATCATGAGTCAGGTATGTCTAGGCCAAATAAAATATCGTTTAAACTTGGTAAAATCTCCATTATTCCACAACAATTAGCATTTTTCCATTGCTATTTTTTTCAATTTAACACTATTTAACAACAAATATATTTTAAATTCAGCTATTTTATGTTACATTCACTAAATCAAGTCTTTGTAAACATGCACTTTAGCAATATTAATTAACATAAAAATATTGATTTGACTAACTACATTTTAAAATAAATCAAACAATTAGTAATTTTAAGGCATACGCATTGTATTGAAGTTAGAAATCTGCTTCCATCTCAAATTAGGACAACAAAAATCATGGTATTCATGTTAATATTATAAAGTTTATTAAATAATATATAATTTTCCCTATATAACAATGTAAAAACAAGAATGAATTACGCTTGACTATATATATAATATAGTTTATTTTTTCCATCTTTGATATTTTTTCGTTGTATCTCGCTTTATTACTATTATAATTTTTACAGCTCTAGCCCTATAGAACCTATAAACACATTAATTGAATAAGTCCAAATTATATATCTTAAATCTACACCCGAGTCAATCCAACATTTGGTTCAAATTAGATTAGCTCGGTTCGGGCTGCTTTAGTAGTAACATCGAAAATAAATTTATTTTAAATGTTTTTATTTTGGTTTTATAACAGTTTGAAATGGGTTTATTCAAATTTTTATGGAAGTTTCAACTTCCAAACTTGATCCATCACTTACTGAGTTCAATTCGAATCTTATAGGGTTAGTTTATTTAGATTTGCGATGCTACAATATAATTACCACCCCTAGTGATATATGACATACAATATTAAAACTATTGGACAATTGATTATAAAAAGTTGAAAATATTACACAACATGTATTGATGACTTGATGACAAAGGGCTCACTCGCCATTCAAAAGTGCACCAATTGTTCTGTCCCCATTTTCAGTGTCCCCCGTGTTCCAACCAATCAGAGCCCCTGATTTCCACCTTTTGCACTTAAACCCCTGAATTGTTGGGGGACTTTAAATGCAAAACAGCGGAAATCAGAGGATCTGATTGGAGGGACACGGGGGGGACAGTGGGAATGGGGACCGAACAATTGGTCTCATTCAAAAGTTCCTTGTTTTCGTTTTTGACACATGACGTGTCAAAAATGAAAACAAGGTATTCTTCCCCGTTTCGCAATTGCAAGAATTTTATGTGTTAAGATTTAATAATAACATTAATTAATAAATTTAAATTTTTGTAAATTACAAAAATTATTACAAAAATGCAGAAAAGTAACAATTTAAATCAGTTGCTGGATTTCATTGTCAAATTCCATGCACCTTAAGTTACATTTAATGATACATGATAAATACAGGGCCGGCCCAAGCGTATTTGTTGCCCTAGTCGAATATGTATTTTGGCTTGTTTCGTTGCCCCTTTAACTCAACCAAAGATAAATATACAAAATGTAAATTCTTCGTAAAATTTAGCATCTATCACAAAATTGAAATCGTTGCTAGTTCACTTATTAATGATTTTGCTTCTTCACATCTCCGTTGCTTTTTCATTTTATTTGGCATCCCCGTTTTTATGGGATTCTAACTCAATTTAATATTCAATGCAATATCAACATTCATTTACAAACATTATACTATTTTATACATCAAAAATCTAGAGAAAATAAATCTATAGAACGTATGAGAGTTGGTCTTCAGTTTCATGCTCTAAAACAGCAACTGATGCTGCTTGCTCAACTATATTTGGGGGCATTGAGTTATAAGTCCTTGTTCCCAAAGACGGATTTACGGCTTTATGCGCTGATGAAATGACTATTAGCCGTATAACTATAGAAGGGTAACCTGTTTAATTTATCCATCTCCCACGCTATCAAATTTTTTGAGGATGAGAGTCGATTTTGCTGACTCACATTGATTTTGAGTAAACTAATCAGTCACAGAAAAAAGAAAAAAACCAGCAGACTTACATTGATTTTGCTGAGACTTTGATCTAAACTCTAATTTGGGGTTAAACATTGAAACTGATATTAGGATTTGCAATTTGAGAGTTGTAGCCTAGAAACATAGCAAATTAATTTACGGATTTAAGATGAAGCCGGTCTCTTGAGAGAGACGAGATGAAGTAATCCTGGATGTGGTTGAAAGAGATAAAATCGAGGTTGGCCTTTGCAAAATCGCAGTTGTTGACGATGAGAAATCACTTTTTTCTTTCTTTGTTTCTGATTTTTGTAGCCCTAATTCTGCGCGTGCCCTAGTCCTTTGTCTCCCTTGACTACGTTGCGGGCTGGGCATGGATAAATACATGCAGATAAATTAATCATAACTAAAATCAAACTTGTAACCTCCAAGACTGAGCCACATCCTAACTTTCACTAAATGGCTTTTACAGTAGCAAACTAGTAGCTTTGTAAATTCTGCTTCTCCATGAAAATATAAAACATTACTTAAAACTTGCATATAAGGAACCATACATAAGCAGCTTTTTCTCATGCTATCATGCAACCAGAACACTACTTAAAAACACTCTCCTCTAGCGGCACCAATACGAAAGATATGATTAAAACTGTGATAATAGAAAGTTTAAAGATAAACATGTCATTGTTGGCAAAAGGCAACATGTACTATACTGCTTTTCTCCAAAAAATAATGATAATCTCACTCTATTAAAGTTTACATTGCATCACAAGCAACTTAACAAATAATCATAAACAACTGAAATCTCACTTAATCTCAGCTGCTCATCATTCAAACTAACAATACAAACAAACAGACCTATTAAAGTTCAGATTGCATGACAAACAAAATCCAAATTTAGGCTACATTCCACCAGCAATTGCTACTGTTCTCACCTTATTCTGCTACATAGACAAAGCCTAGGTCACTGTTGATTTGTTAGCTTGTTTCATCTCTACTGTTGCTCTTCACAGAAACCAGACTCTCACTATAATTTGTAATACAACCCACATTCTGAGCATCCACATACTTTACTTCTCCTGTGACCAAGTCGTATAGGTACAATTCATAACCGATTTCACAATCCGTTCTTGACAAAATAAAATCTCCATTTTTTGATAGATATAATAGATTAGTATAGTATAGACCAGTATAGGTACAAGGAAATTGGGTATCCTCGAACCTGCATACTTTATACCAAGACTCTTTCACACCAAATTCGTTCATCATCCAAACTTCATAGTAAGAATTAGTGGGTAGCCAAGGTTTATCATGATTTGGTCCAGGAATCCATTCGATGTAACCAATTTTACCATTGAGAAAAGCCGGAGAATTCCAAATAGTATCCAAGGGATATTTGGGCAAGGGTACTACTCCATACACTTCATCAACCACATCAAAATAAAATAAGGCATGAGTACTATCAGGAGCGTCCACTATACACAAACATATTTCACCATTGCACAATAACTTTTCCTCATGGAAACATGCTACAGGAAATTCATCACCTTCGTGTATAGTTCGTTATGAATCATTTCGCATACTATATATCTGAACTAAACTTCCCTTCACCACATCTGGTCCAGTATATCCCATACTCCTACTTAAACATTCCACACTCTTACTTATAATCTTGTAATCATTTGTTTTTTTATCAAAACCAATAGAAAAAATGTGAAATGCAAATGTCTCATCACTTGGTTGACAACACAAATAAGATGCGTCTAGCAGCTCTCTAGCTTGTTTTGTGGCAGGGTTTCATAAGCAGACACGCTAGTAATATTTTGACAAAATAAACACCAAACATACAATGTCGTTACATGAACTAAGGCCCCTTAATTTATCCTTGGGAAACATACACTCAAAATCCAAATTCAAACACAACTCACATTCTCTAGCATTGATCATATATAGTTGGCCATAATAACTAGAAACAATTGCATTGTTTTTTTTCACTATTATGATAGAGGTGTTGATTGATGAAACCAGTACTTTCAATGATAGAGCACCAAGACTTACATACATACGGTTTTAAATCGTAATAGAGACTTTACCGGCAAATAGAGTAGAATGTCAAATATCACAGGTTCAGACACTTCACATCTATTGCCCATCGGTAAACGTATCTGATGATTCTGAAACAAAAGAATTGAAATGTACTACAATTAGTAAATCAAAATGTTTTATAATGACAAACAAAAATATACATGTCAGATTAAACTTGATTTCTTATAAAATTTATCAGCATATAAAGTTCTAGTTGGGAACCATATAAACTTCTAGTTGGGAACCATTTATCAGCATATAAAATTTATCAGCATATAAACTTTTCTTTTGAAAATGCTTCTTTTTAAAACCGTTTTGAAAATAATTTTTCAAATCTTTTATCTGATCTGGTAACCTTCAGCTCTGATACCACATGTAACACCCCACCTCCATTAAGGTCACTCACAAAGGGAATGTCTTAACTTCAGTGGAGAGTTGTAGGTAAAAGATGTAGATAAATTACAAGACAGACAATTTAAGCAGCGATAAATAAAACTTTACTTTATTGATGAAAACAACTTGTACAAAGATTTTTTCTAATACCAAATATCTATCTTGTTTAACAAAATAAAAAGCATAAATATACAATGATTTTCCCCAATAGAGCATAGGCCATCCATAGCAGCGGAAAAGAGAGTCCAAAGCAGTATGTCAAAGAGTCTTCAAGCTTGGAAAGGTAATGGTCCAATCTAATCTGAGCTATACTTTTCCCTCCTTAACTACCTGGGAGGGGGGGACGGAAGAAAAGAAGATGAAAGAAAAACAGAGTCAGACATAAAGCCTGGTAAGTTCAGTTCCTTCTAGCATGTGAACAAGTAAAAGCAACACGATATGAATTAACTGAATACAAGACAATACCATGATGATAGGGCTACCAAGATAACATAAAATTAACGCAAGATATGCTAAGGCAAGATAAACTGGATATGCTTCAATACTTTCTCTGCTTCACTATTACCCTGTTATTCTGGTTTCTATATCTCTGCACCACCTAACTAGTGTCCCAACTAGTAATCTGCATGATAACGTGATCCCAATCCCTGAAATTGAGGTTGCCTTCAGGTGTACATCTATTATTTATTACCTAGATCTAATCTAGGGTTTATGCTACCTACTGAATGCTTCTCGGATTCAGGGTTTATGCGACCTAGGTCCAACTAGGGATTATGCTACCTGTCGAACGATGCCCCCTAGTCTAGGACACACTACCTAGAGCGGTATATGTTCCTAGACATTCTCCACATATGTGCCGCGAATCGTTATCGCTGTCTAGACGCACATGTCCTCTATATGTGCGACCCGAGTCCCGTGGCACGGCTAATCAATAAACACAGAACTCGGTCAGGAGCTTTTAGATATCTGCCGATGCAGATGTTAAGGTCTGTTTTTCCAGTGGCTATGGTACCACTTGACCCCTCCCTCAACTAATGAAAGGCACCCCTTGAAAAATGAGAACTATACGCAGGCCCCCTATGCCCTACTATCCTATGGCCATCCTCACCCATAACTAGATAGCAAGTATATGGTCTTCTGGAGTTCTCCGCCTTTCCGCTTTACGTATCTCGACTGACTCAAGATGGTAGATAGACGACGAGTTGCTATCACAGGGCTACTGGTCTCGCCGAATCACGCTGGTCCATCCTAGTCTTTAGGTTGCCTTATATTGCAACTAAGGCATTCTCTTGGCTCTTCTAACGCAGACCTTAACCTCTGTGAGCCCAAGAGGATCATCTGCAACCTCACAGAGGGATACCAAGAGTACCCTCACATCCCCTCGAATCCGCGTGCTTCGTAACCCAGTTCGTTGGAGCCTTCTTTAAAAATCAGATGGACGTTCGCTCCTTCTCGTGTTCCACTAAGTTCACTACTTAGTTCTCTTAACTAAGGTTTACCATTTAGTTTCCTGAATCGTTCGTTTTCTTAACTAAGGTTTACTACTTAGCCCTTTTAACTAAGGTTTACTACTTAGTTCTCTTTCTCGTCAAGTTGGATTGGTTAAGTGTCATTAGTCAATTCAAGTTAACTTAACCCATTCATTGTCATGTTAAATTGGTTAAGTGTTATCCAGTTGTTCATGTTGACTTAACCCATCCCTATGCCATGTTGGTTAAACTTAACCCACCTACTTGTCATATTACTCTGGTTAAGTGTTTCTTATTACTTAACCCTACCCATTCATCTTGTATTGGTTAAGTGTTCCTTTTTAACTTAACCAAACTCACGTTATATTGGTTAAGTGTTCCTATTAACTTAACCCTAGTCATTCTTGTTATATTGGTTAAGTGTTCCTATGAACTTAACCCCACCTTCTAGTCTAGTTAACATGTTCAATTGGCTAAGTGTATTAAATTTACTTAACCCACCTTCTACTCTAGTTAACATGTTAAATTGGCTAAGTGTGTTAAATTTACTTAACCCCACCTTCTAGTCTAGTTAACATGTTAAATTGGCTAAGTGTGTTAAATTTACTTAACCCCACCTTCTAGTCTAGTTAACATGTTATAACGGTTAAACCTTTTCTTAACCTTACCCACTTGTCTAGTCAACATGTTATAATGGTTAAGTGTTTCCTTAAACCCTACAAATCTTGTCTTGTTAACATGTTAAGTTGGTTAAGTGTTCCTATGGACTTAACCCTCCCACTCTTGCTTAGTTGTTCCTTAGCTTTTAATTTTTCATTAAAGCGCCAACCACTCACATTAGACAGATATTGTTGTGGTCACTGGATGTGCCGGTTGGTTCCGGGCAGATTTACACTGCAACTCAGTCTAACCTCGGGTCCTTTTTGGGCTCAATGCTCTAACCACCTACATTAGATAGGTATTGTTACGGTTGCTGGATTTGACGGACGGTTCCGGGCAGTCTTACACCGTAACTCAATCTAACCTCGGGTTAGGCACATTCGTTTTTCCCTAGATTTACATATTTATCCTTTTATGTTTATATGTAAATTTTTCCTTAATTCAATTTAGCTTATATCATATTTAGTTGTCATGCCAATTAACATACTTATATTTTATGCCCAAGATTTTATTTATCTATCAATTAACCGAACTAACAGTTTATGCCAATTTAGATCTAATATTCCCATTTACAGTTCATGTCAAAACTAGATTTAATATTCTAGTTTACAACTTATGCCCAAAACTTGGTTTACATACCAATTACATACTTTGCGGCCAATTAACAATTTACCCTTTTACGCCCAATTCTGATATGCATTTAAATTATTCACTATTATAGCCAATTCAGATTATGCCAACATATTTATTATGTCAAATTATATAAATTTCATGTTACACCCAAATACCCCCGAATTCATAACGTATACCGCGATTTCACAAGTTTTCTAAGTACTCATGTAATGAAACTAAAAAAGGAATAGAGGATAAACATGAGAATTGACATAAAAGAATAGGCATGCAAAAGTGAACCAAATACAAAGATAATGGGTACAATGGTTTTGGTGTACATAATAGCGAATAGGAATAAACTAAGCAAGTTACACCCTAAGTGTGAGATCTAACATAATGCCAGTTTGGTGTACAACATGATTTGTAACTATAGTGTTATGGGCATAAGCAATTAACCACACTAGTCATAGTCATGGTCATAGGTAGTAGTCTCACAGTTATGAATCACAGGCGATTAACCACAATAGTCATGGATAATTAACCAAAATAATCCTAGGCAATTAACCTCAATATTCATAGGCAATAATCTCATAGTCATGAATCATGGTCATAGGCAATAGTCTTATGTTCATAGCCAAGGCACAGGCATAGTCTCATTGGTAATTAATCACAACAGTCCTGAATTAGATCCAAAGGCATATATAAGCACAGATTCAAATGAAAGGATTAGGCATATTCTTATATTCGTTTAATAACATGCCACAAATAGATCTAGACGTTCAAATCTAAAAAGTAACTGACTTACATTAATTGGTTTTAGAAAAGGATAATAATATAGCGTTATGGTGATTTGCTATGATTTGCATGACGTTGCTCGAAGCTGTTGAATTAGCCTTTGATTCTTATCTTGAAGCTTTAATCTTGATTTGAATTTCTTCTTGAAGAACTTGGGCAACATAACCCCGTCTTAGATTATTTTATAATAATTAGAATAGAGGAAGAGTATAGGCAGAATGAAATTGTGTGGAGAGAAAGTGAGGTTTAGGGGTGTTTAAATAGCATAGGGGTCGCGAATCTGGTCAGAACGGCGTCCGGATACAGAAAAACGAACCTGGCTGCGGATCTGGAAAAAGGGGCCAGGTCGACCCCCAGGTCGACCCCCTGGTCGACCTGGGTACCCAGGTCGACCCCTAGGTCGACCTCCTGGTCGACCTGGGTCATGGGCGGGGATTTTCCCGCCCAACCCAGCTGTGCATTCTGAATTTGAATTTCGAATTTGTTCTGAGCTGTTTTGAATTCTGAAACTTCCGATGGCCATAACTTCCTCATACGGAGTCCGATTTACGCAAACTGGGACTCTATCTCAAGCAGAATTCCAAGACGAACGCAATGGCGTAACCCATTTCCCTTAATTCTTCTCATAAAAATTAATTATAATTTAATTTGTGAAGCTTACTGTTACAGAATTACGAGGTGTTACATTCTCCCCCTCTTTAAAGGATTTCGTCCACGAAATCTTCAAGTTAGGAAGAATGTGTCCTACCATCCAATCATCTTTCTACTCAACCATTCAATCACAGGCATTCATTGTCCCTAAATAGATTTCTAATGCTTTCATGTTCATATGCATAGTGTGTATATGTCCTTATCTAATGAAAAATCAGGCGGTCTACTGATTTAGTTGACCTCCTTAATGCGAATTATGTCAGTGCCATGAGTCCAATATGCATGCAATCCTAATGATACATATCATTTCTATATGAGTGCACAACCATTCACTCAAATGCGACACATCAAGTTCAATCCATAAACAAATACATATATATATATATATATATGAAAATGCAATATGAAAGCGACTGAGCTGATCTAGTACCTAGTGTGAATATATGCATCCACTAGCAACCACTTGCATCCATCAATCATAACATCTTTCAAATACATGTTTACATCCATTGGCTTCTTCCTAAGGACTAATGATATGTCCTAGAGGATATACTTTGAAAGATAGAAACAAGTATAAAACTCCTAGAAAAGAGATCAAGGATATACCCTCAAGAAAAAGGTATGATGCGCGTGTCTTATCTTCAGACTCCCACGTCGCGTCTTCTTGAGCTTCACTCCACTGTACCTTAACTAATTAATCTTCACAATCGCGAAGCTTCTTGATCTCCATTTCCAAAACTTTCTTTGATCGGATAACCGGCTTTGCATTATTAACTGGATATATGTAGAAGTCTATTTCGCGTATTAGGGGACAAACCCCTAATCTAATCAAAAACATCTGCGTGCTCATGGACTACTCTAACGGATCGCAAACCGTCGATAGATGTATCCAGTGATTCTAGGTAGCTAGGCCTAACTGATCCTTTAGGATCGCACGAAATCTCGAGGGTATTTCCGAGGCGTATCAAAAGTCTAACTACCCTCCCTTCACAATTACTAGCTAACCAACCCATGCCTAGAATAAACCCATAGCCCATGAAACCCAAAAACATAAGCATTACGTTTAAACCCAATACTTAATCATAGCTATTCTCAAATCCTTACAAACCAAAGATAAATGGGTCGAACCGCCAATTGGATTTGAGACTAAAATGGGATCTTCTACTATACAAGTACTAAGGTGCAGAGAGTCAACTATGGAAGCATATATAAACGGATGTGAAGCGCTGAAATCGAAAGAGTACTAACAGGTTGATCAAAAGAAAAACTAAACTTTTCCAACAAAGATTTTTACTATCTCTCTCTCAGGTATTCTGGTTGTGAAAGCATGCACTTGCCCTCCTAAAAATCCTGTCCCTCGTTCTTGCCCTTGTCCTTAATTATATGCCCTATTATACCATAGTAAAGATACTTCCTCTTATCTTAGGTTTTACAATTCCTTCTTCCTCCGTGAGCCGAGTCCATATTCATGAATTTCTCATCCTTGCGTTGAGCTCCTTAGCCAAACTCCCTCATTCTCATCTTTACCATCCCTGTGTAATCATGTTGACAAGTCTCTCGAAAGCTGCCTCCATCGCACGGAAAACCCTACAAAGCTTGAAAGAAAATTAGCCACAGGTGAAACTACTGCGGCTATCGATGGAAGTTGGGCACTACTTTGCCCTCTGACATTTGTCGTAGTCTCATCAAGCCTACGGAACCATGCCACGATGAGGTTACCTCCCAGAAAGCCAGGATCCCTAGAGACTCAAGAAAGAAGGAAACAAGGACTCAAATAGAGAATCGAAAGATAGTGCATATGGCTTTGGGGAATATGCCTTTAAAACAAAACTTTTCTTTTGAAAATGCTTCTTTTTAAAACCGTTTTGAAAATAATTTTTCAAATCTTTTATCTGATCCGGTAACCTTCAGCTCTGATACCACGTGTAACACCCCACCTCCGTTAAGGTCACTCACAAAGGGAATGCCTTAACTTCGGTGGAGAGTTGTAGGTAAAAGATGCAGATAAATTACAAGACAGACAATTTAAGCAGCGATAAATAAAACTTTAATTTATTGATGAAAACAGCTTGTACAAAGATTGTTTTCTAATACCAAATATCTATCTTGTTTAACAAAATAAAGAAGCATAAATATACAATGATTTTCCCCAATAGAGCATAGGACATCCATAGCAGTGGAAAAGAGAGTCCAAAGCAGTATGTCAAAGAGTCTTCAAGCTTGGAAAGAGTAACGGTCCAATCTAATCTGAACTATACTTTTCCCTCCTTAACTACCTTGGGGGGGGGGGGGGGCGGAAGAAAAGAAGATGAAAGAAAAACAGAGTCAGACATAAAGCCTGGTAAGTTCAGTTCCTTCTAGCATGTGAACAAGTAAAAGCAACACGACATGAATTAACTGAATACAAGACCATACCATGATGATAGGGCTAACAAGATAACATAAGATTAACGCAAGATATGTTACGGCAAGATAAACTGGATATGCTTCAATACTTTCTCTGCTTCGCTATTACCCTGTTATTCTGGTTTCTATATCTCTGCACCACCTAACTAGTGTCCCAACTAGTAATCTGCATGATAACGTGATCCCAATCCCTGAAATTGAGGTTGCCTTCAGGTGTACATCTATTATTTATTACCTAGATCTAATCTATGGTTTATGCTACCTACTGAATGCTTCTCGGATTCAGGGTTTATGCGACCTAGGTCCAACTAAGGATTATGCTACCTGTCGAACGATGCCCCCTAGTCTAGGACACACTACCTAGAGCGGTATATGTTCCTAGACTTTCTCTACGTATGTGTCGCGAATCGTTATCGCTGTCTAGATGCACATGTCCTCTATATGTGCGACCCGAGTCCCATGGCAGGGCTAATCAAGAAACATGGAACTCGGTCACTACCCATCCAATTTTACTTAACCCTAACTTAAGTTCATAATCATACAATCCTTATGGATTAAATTAGGTTAAGTAGTCCAATTCATTACCATGTCCCATTATGGTTATAATGTGCTAGACCTCCCACATTAGGCCTGCAATGTAACACCCCACCTCCGCCAGGGTGGCTCTTGCAAGCACTCTGACTTTGGAGGGGCGTTTGAATCAGGTAAACATGCATAATGATATATCAAGGCAGAACAAGAACATATGTATATATGTAAACAGAGTAAATAACATAGATAAAACAGCGGAAGATTTCAAACCATTTCAAAACAAGTCTGGTACAACATAATGTCAACTTTCCAAATACACAAGTCTAGATAAAAACAACATTACTGAAAAACTGAAATACATAAGTACTATCCCCAAAATAAGTGATAACCATAGCTAGCTTCATGTCAAGACCGTACATGAGCTAAAATCCCATAAGCAAGCAATCAGAAATCCAAGCTAAGCTCCAATATTCCCACCCTGAGAACCTGGGGGGAAACGGAAGAAAAGAGGCGAAAGAAAACAGGTCAGTCAAAAAGACTGAGTAAGACCTACGACAATCAATGTAAACTGATAAAGTTAACTGGCATGAGAAGCAGGGATGAACATAAGGATAACAACATACTAGCATGATGATTAACTAACAAGGTAGATAAAGGTGTCATCGCATAATCAGGTTTAAGGGTTTTGCACCACAGGTGTACTAGCAAGCTAACATGACTTGAATAAACAAGTATTGATCCCTTGGCCCAAGCTTTGGCCCAATAACATGAAGTGACCCTAATACGCGGTCCAACCAAACGGTCTAGTCGATCGGCTCCCTATAAGCCTAACTCGTCACGTGTTGGTGTCAATACGGCCCAAACATAATTGTAGTCAGACTGTGCAGGGTCTCCCGTCGGGTGTATCAAGCCCTAGGGTGTCAACCCCTGGACACCATAAACATGAGTGCACAGTCTCGATCTACTGGTACCCGTGCATGTTTTCCCCGGCTTCGGACTATATGCACTACCATAGTCCGCCCGGAACTACACCGACGTACCAATCTGCCGTCGTTTTTGGTCACTTACCTCAAGTCCAGTAATCGTGCTCCCTCCCTAGCCTAGACCCTAGGGTCTTAATGATACAAACTTGGGATTACTGCTGGAGTGGACCCCCATTGCTAGGATTTTTCTAGTGGGTTAAGTACGGTTTAACCCTCTTGCTAATCATGGATTAACTTGGTTAAGTGTAATGATGAGTTCACGACTTAACCCTGATTAATCTACCAAGCCCAAATTGATTAAGTATTAAGTGGACCATGACTTAACCCTAATCACGAGGCATTAATTAATTAATGCGCCTTAACCTCTCACATTAGACCTTGTTGTGGTTACTAGTTAAGCCGGGCGGGTCCGGGTAGCTTTACACCACAACTTGGTCTAACCTCGGGTTCAAGGTACAACATGACCAACTTCTCACATTGGGTCCTATTGTTTGTAGCAACTAGTTAAGCCAGTCGGTTCCGGGTAGGTTTACGCTACAAACTCAACCCAACCTCGAGTTGGTCACACTTATATTTTCTAAGTGTCATGTCCATCATGTTTCCAAAACACATTACAAGTTTTCAAGCAATTGAGTAGACCTAACTTAATAGGTAAATTCCCAATGGGTAGACCTAACTTAATAGGTAAATTCCCAAGCTTATGTTTTTATGTCATTTAAGTTTACCCAACCCCAAACGCAATCCCATCGCTTACATATCGCAATAGCGCATAAAGGATAGAAAGAGGGAACTTGGCATAATCATGACATAAAGGTGTTGAAGCCACAAGTTTAACATGGTGTACATATGTTCATATACTTGCATATTACATTTTTAGGCCTCAAAAAGCATGCATAAAACCAAACTTAGCATATTGGTGATACATGGTGATAAATGACATGTAGAAATGGCCATAAGTTCGCATTTAGCCTCACATGCAAGTTATCATAAGGGATATGATAACTTACATGTTGTCAAATTGCAACCTTTAGCATAAAGCTTGAAGCTTTATGTTCATATACTCAAGATAAGCTTGCATAACATGATAACATGAACAAAATGATCACCCCAAACTTGCATAACATACATGGCAAACTTGCATATCATAACATAGCAAACTTGCATAACATAACATGGTTAACTTGCATATAAACTTGCATATCATAACATGATAAACTTGCATATCATAACATGGCAAACTTGCATATAAACTTGCATATCATAACATGATGAACTTGCATATCATAACATAGCAAACTTGCATAACATAACATGATTAACTTGCATATAAACTTGCATATCATAACATGATAAACTTGCATATCATAACATGGCAAACTTGCATAACATAACATGGTTAACTTGCATATCATAACATGGCAAACTTGCATAACATAACATGATTAACTTGCATATCATAACATAGCAAACTTGCATAACATAACATGATTAACTTGCATATCATAACATAGCAAACTCGCATAACATGATAAACTTGCATATCATATCATAATGATCAAACACCACTTGCATCATTCATTTAACTTTAGAATTTAAATATGAAAGTAGAATAGGGCTTACAATGCACAAAGCCCTTATGCAATCAAATAAACCCAAAATGCAAGCTCCACTAGAAAAACCCTTGAGCCAAAATGATCAAAACCCTTGCTTTATGATGTAAATATGGAAACTTGACTTGAATGCAAGCTAATGATGCTCATACAAGCTTGAAAACACTTGTATGCATGGAAAATCTCTCATAGAAATGACTTAGGAAATTTATGAAGAGAGTGGAGGCCATGAGAGGAATGATTTTGCCATAGTTTAGTTGTATGAATGAATAATGATGATTTAGGGTTAGGTTAGGGCCTTATTTATAGAGATTAGGATTAGTTTCAACCTTAGGATTAAACCCTACTTCCAATCTCAGCCCTCAAAACCGAATCTGGCCCCCAAACTCAACACAAACCCAAAATGGTGCACCAGGCAAAACTGCCCGGCTGGACCAAGTCGACAGCCAAGTCGACAGGGCTGTCGACTTGGGTCCAACCAAGTCGACTCCCAAGTCGACAGGGCTGTCGACTTGGGTACTCTGGCGGGAATTTTCCCGCCTGGCCCAATCTGACCTAATTTCCAAATTCAAACTTGAATTTGAAATTTGTTTTTACTTTGAATTTTTCTGAAAACTTCGTTGGGCCTTAATCGGGTCATACGGACTCCGATTTTCGAAAACTCGGACTCTATTTCGCGTATTTTTCCGAGACGAACGCAATGGCATATCCCGTTTCCCTTGATTCAGATTTATAAATTAAATTCTGCCTCGATTTACGTTATAACAGGTTATTGGAAATACGGGTTGTTACATTCTCCCCTCCTTAAAGGATTTCGTCCCCGAAATCTTCAAGTTAGGAAGAACATATCCTACCATCCAACATCCATCTACTCAAAACATCATCCACGAGCAATCATTTTCCTTACAAGATTCTAAATGTTGTATGAACATATGCAAAGGTGTGTGTATATGTACTTATCTAATGCAAATATCATCAATGCAAATTTTGTTAGTGAAATGAATCCATATGTATGCAATTCCTAACATAATGTATAACATCTATATGCGTGCACATAACATACATCCATATGCAACATCCATGTGATAACACAAAAATTTTCATCCATGAATAAGCATAAACACTCATGCATATGCAATATGAGGAGTGTGTGAGCCGATCTAGTGCCTAACGTGTATAATGCATCCACGAGTAACCACTTGCAAACACTTGCAACCATCAAGCATAACATGTTTCAAACACATGTTTCATCCAAAGGGTTTCTACCTAAGGTTCTCATGACAAGATTAACACGATATAGATAGCAAAAGAAAGATATGCTACAAAGAGATCGGGAAGATAAGCAAGATATACTCCTTTTGGATTACAAGAAATCCCTTCCTAACCCAACCCATATTCTATAAAATCCCAAAAGGTTTAGTCAACCTAACGGACCCCTTCAAACCCTGACATGTATTACTCGCCAATAAGTCATACCTCCCGACAGAAATAGGACCGAGAATGGGACCGAGAGGATATACGTAAAAAGATAACATGCGAGTAAGTTCCACAGGAAAACAAGGATCAAGGATATGCTCTTAAAAAGAGATATGATGCGCGTATCTAGCCTTCAGTCTTCTAAGTCACGTTTCCTTGAGCTTAACTCCACTGTGCTTTGACAGTCTTTTACCTCATGATTTCTTAGCTTCTTAACTCTTATTTCCAAATATGAGTTGGAACCCATTTCATTGTCGCCTCTCGTCTTCCTTTTTCACTTACTCTTCTATCATACTTGGCTTAAACATAACTATGACCTCATGGTTTCATGCAAGCTCCCCAAAATTCACCAGTGAATCCTGGATCTCGTTTACTTACTATAAAGTATTCCACGCAGCAGAACTTTTCTTGGAAATACCAATCCACGTTGCCAATTGCTTTTACTAACATGATTTTCTATAACTCATGCTCGAACGAAATGAACCATCCGCCTGCGAATGATAGGCCGTACCTAGATTCAGCCGTTTGCCCATGACTTCCCGTAGACTATCCCAAAACTGGCTAGTGAAGATTGAGTCATGGTTACTAACTATACTTTAGGGAACCTCGTGCAACCGCTTTATTTCTTGAAAGTAATTCGTTGCTAGCTATGATGCAGTCCTTTCGCTCTTTACCGGAGTGAAATGAGCACTCTTCGTGAGTCTACCTACTATGACCCACATGCTCGTATTCCCTTTCCTTGATCTAGGCAGTCCATCCACGAAATCCTTCGTGACGCTTTATTACTTCCATTGCGGGGACCTCCAATGGATGTAAGAGCCCACCGGGCTTCTTATGACTCGGCCTTAATCTGTTGGCACAACATGCACCTTGAGACAAACCCGGCCACCTCCTCGAGTGATGTGCATCTTCAAAAACCTTCTTTCTCTCATCGCGTCTTAGCCATCCCTTGTCATCTATAGCGAGGTGACTTACTATCTCGCCTCGAATCAACTTGTCCATGATCTCGGCTAACTGCGGGTCTTCCTTCTGTGAAGTCCCTACTTGATCCAGAAGGGTAGGTCTAAACTCAAGGGACGCTAACTGACTAATTTAACTGAGAAAGCTTCTTACTTCAATTGTCCTCGTCGGAGCTTTCCGGTCTTGAACCGCGACCATTTTAGCAGGATCCACCGCTAAGCCTTACTTAGAAACTATGTGCCCAAGAAATCTAACTCCTTTTTCTCCAAAATGACATTTGGAGGACTTGGCTTTCAACTGATGCGCTCTAAGCGTATCCATCACCTCCTTGAAATGTCTAGCACGTTCTTTCTCGTTCTTTAAGAAAGTCAGGATATCGTCTACAAAGATTACCACAAACTCGTTCAGGAACTCCCTAGACACCCTACTTATCAAGTCCACGAAGTAGGCGGGTGCATTAGTCAAACCGAATGGCATGACCAGCCATTCCAAGAATCCATCTGGAGTCTTGAACGCAGTTTTGTCTATACTATCCTCAGCTACCCTGAGCTGATGGAATCCAGTAGCAAGATCAAGAGAGAACAGATGTTCCTACAAGCTGAACAAATCATCGATCCTTGGTAATGGTAGTCTAATCTTCTTGTTCAACTCACGATAATCAACACACGGGCGAAGCGAACTATCCACATTAGTAGCGCATACTACTAGAGCACCCTCCTCGGAAATGCTTCATCGTATGAAGTTCTTCTCAAGCAACTCCTTGACTTGCTTTCTTAACTCTCATCTCGCGGGACCATGTGCCTAACCAGCCACGTAACTGGCTTGGCATTATCAACCAGATAAATGCGGAAATCAATATCTCGCTTGGGGGTAACCCCCCCCCCTTCACTTCACCCAAGATATCAGGATATTCTCGGACCACCCTCACCGATTGCAAACTATCGATAGACGAGTTGAGGGATTCAAGGTAACACAACATGACGGGACCCATAGGGTTACAAGAAATTTTTAGGGTATTACCGAGGCGAGTCATGAGCCTCTCAACCCTATGCTCAAAAATCAAGAATGGCTCCAAAACTGGACAACCAATCCATGCCCAAAATCAACCCATACCCCATGAAACCGAGAATATAAGCATCACGCGAGAATTCTATTCTCAAGATAGAGATTTTCAAATCCACGTAGATAATAGACAAATGGGCGGAATCCCCAATTGGATTTGAAACACACACGGGATCATTAACTAGACTAGTACTTAGGTGCAAACTTTCAACTAGATCAGATGAAATAAAGCTATGCGATGCACCAGAATCAAACAAGGTATGAACTGGAAAATCAGAAATGTAGACAAGACTTTTAATAGAAACACTACCTCAATCATGAGCTGGAAGAACGATGTTGAGGGGGTGAACTCGCCCTTCAGACGGTCTTGCACACTGAGTCTGACATTGCCCTTGCTTCTTCGGGCAATTTTTGCTGAAATGTCCAAACTCACCACAATGATAGCATTCAACACTCTTCCTTTTCCTCTTCTTACAATCCTTAATAAGATGCCCAACTGAACCGCAATAATGGCACTTCCCCTTGTTACTCTTGCCCTTGTTGTTGTTCCCCTTGTTGCCTTGACTCTTGTTCTTGTTCTTGTTGCCTTGACTGCTCTGACCGCTTGGATTACCCTGATTTCTTTTCCACTGGGAATCAGTCTTCTTGGCTTGAGTATCATTCATCTTGATCTCCTTCTTGTCACTCCTATTCTCTTCATTGAGTAGGGCCATATTCACCAAACTCTCGAAAGTTGCCCCCAGGGGTATATGAGTCATGGCTAAACCATGTAATGGCTCGTTTAATCCTAGAGCAAAGTATAGGGCCTTCTTCTGAGCTGTGTTAACCAAGTCTAAACCGATCCGAGCCAGTTGATTAAACTTATCTATGTATTCCCTAATAGTCATGTCCCCTTGCTTCAGTGATAGGAACCTTAGTCCAAACTTTCCCCGAAAGTCATCCCAAGTCTCAGTTGGCCTAGTAGCGGTGGTGACCACCCACCAACGTGCAGCTTCTTCCTTTAGCAACCACACTGCTAATAAAACCTTCCTACGGTCATCTATATCAAAGAAGGCAAAAAGATCTTCGGTTTCCTTCAACCAATTCCTTGCCTCTACATAAGTCTCGGTTCCAAAGAAATTCTTGCAACCCATCGCCTTAAAGTCTTTGCAAATCTCTGCGAAGTCAGCTTGAGGATGCTGAGGGGGAGGAGGAAGAGGAACCTCAGCGACAGGAGGAGGAGGAACATCAGCGACAGGAGGAGGAGGAACATTAACTACTGGAGGAGGAGGAGGAGGAGGAGGAGGAACATTTGCGGGGCCGGCTTCGGTCGCCCTAGCCTCCAAAAGTCTCCTATACCAAACAGGTACGTGTACTCCCTCCGGAATGGCAAAGTTATCGGCCATACTGAAAACGAAGAAAAAGACAGATTCAGAATGGAGAAAAAACGAAGGAATTTTGCTAATGGCTTTTTGGGGAATAGCCTTTAAAATAAACTAGACTTTTCTTTGGAAAAATACTTTATACTTGGTTTTGAAAATAGTTTTCCAAAAGTTTTAAAAACCTTTTTGTTCCTTCTCGTAAACCATATGCTCTGATACCAAATGTAACACCCCACCTCCGCCAGGGTGGCTCTTGCAAGCATGACTTTGGAGGGGCGTTTGAATCAGGTAAACATGCATAATGATATATCAAGACAGAACAAGAACATATGTATATATGTAAACAGAGTAAATAACATAGATAAAACAGCGGAAGATTTCAAACCATTTCAAAACAAGTCTGGTACAACATAATGTCAACTTTCCAAATACACAAGTCTAGATAAAAACAACATTACTGAAAAACTGAAATACATAAGTACTATCCCCAAAATAAGTGATAACCATAGCTAGCTTCATGTCAAGACCGTACATGAGCTAAAATCCCATAAGCAAGCAATCAGAAATCCAAGCTAAGCTCCAATATTCCCACCCTGAGAACCTGGGGGAGGGGGGGGGAAACGGAAGAAAAGAGGCGAAAGAAAACAGGTCAGTCAAAAAGACTGAGTAAGCCCTACTACAATCAATGTAAACTGATAAAGTTAACTGGCATGAGAAGCAGGGATGAACATAAGGATAACAACATACTAGCATGATGATTAACTAACAAGGTAGATAAAGCTGTCATCGCATAATCAGGTTTAAGGGTTTTGCACCACAGGTGTACTAGCAAGCTAACATGACTTGAATAAACAAGTATTGATCCCTTGGCCCAAGCTTTGGCCCAATAACATGAAGTGACCCTAATACGCGGTCCAACCAAACGGTCTAGTCGATCGGCTCCCTATAAGCCTAACTCGTCACGTGTTGGTGTCAATACGGCCCAAACATAATTGTAGTCAGACTGTGCAGGGTCTCCCGTCGGGTGTATCAAGCCCTAGGGTGTCAACCCCTGGACACCATAAACATGAGTGCACAGTCTCGATCTACTGGTACCCATGCATGTTTTCCCCGGCTTCGGACTATATGCACGACCATAGTCCGCCCGGAACTACACCGACGTACCAATCTGCCGTCATTTTTGGTCACTTACCTCAAGTCCAGTAATCGTGCTCCCTCCCTAGCCTAGACCCTAGGGTCTTAATGATACAAACTTGGGATTACTACTGGAGTGGACCCCCATTGCTTGGATTTTTCTAGTGGGTTAAGTACGGTTTAACCCTCTTGCTAATCATGGATTAACTTGGTTAAGTGTAATGATGAGTTCACGACTTAACCCTGATTAATCTACCAAGCCCAAATTGGTTAAGTATTAAGTGGACCATGACTTAACCCTAATCACGAGGCATTAATTAATTAATGCGCCTTAACCTCTCACATTAGACCTTGTTGTGGTTACTAGTTTAGCTGGGCGGGTCCGGGTAGCTTTACACCACAACTTGGTCTAACCTCGGGTTCAAGGTACAACATGACCAACTTCTCACATTGGGTCCTATTGTTTGTAGCAACTAGTTAAGCCGGTCGGTTCCGGGTAGGTTTACGCTACAAACTCAATCCAACCCCGAGTTGGTCACACTTATATTTTCTAAGTGTCATGTCCATCATGTTTCCAAAACACATTACAAGTTTTCAAGCAATTGGGTAGACATAACTTAATAGCTAAATTCCCAATGGGTAGACCTAACTTAATAGGTAAATTCCCAAGCTTATGTTTTTATGTCATTTAAGTTTACCCAACCCCAAACGCAATCCCATCGCTTACATATCGCAATAGCGCATAAAGGATAGAAAGAGGGAACTTGGCATAATCATGACATAAAGGTGTTGAAGCCACAAGTTTAACATGGTGTACATATGTTCATATACTTGCATATTACATTTTTAGGCCTAAAAAAGCATGCATAAAACCAAACTTAGCATATTGGTGATACATGGTGATAAATGACATGTAGAAATGGCCATAAGTTCGCATTTAGCCTCACATGCAAGTTATCATAAGGGATATGATAACTTACATGTTGTCAAATTGCAACCTTTAGCATAAAGCTTGAAGCTTTATGTTCATATACTCAAGATAAGCTTGCATAACATGATAACATGAACAAAATGATCACCCCAAACTTGCATAACATACATGGCAAACTTGCATATCATAACATAGCAAACTTGCATAACATAACATGGTTAACTTGCATATAAACTTGCATATCATAACATGATAAACTTGCATATCATAACATGGCAAACTTGCATATAAACTTGCATATCATAACATGATAAACTTGCATATCATAACATAGCAAACTTGCATAACATAACATGATTAACTTGCATATAAACTTGCATATCATAACATGATAAACTTGCATATCATAACATGGCAAACTTGCATAACATAACATGGTTAACTTGCATATCATAACATGGCAAACTTGCATAACATAACATGATTAACTTGCATATCATAACATAGCAAACTTGCATAACATAACATGATTAACTTGCATATCATAACATAGCAAACTCGCATAACATGATAAACTTGCATATCATATCATAATGATCAAACACCACTTGCATCATTCATTTAACTTTAGAGTTTAAATATGAAAGTAGAATAGGGCTTACAATGCACAAAGCCCTTATGCAATCAAATAAACCCTAAATGCAAGCTCCACTAGAAAAACCCTTGAGCCAAAATGATCAAAACCCTTGCTTTATGATGTAAATATGGAAACTTGACTTGAATGCAAGCTAATGATGCTCATACAAGCTTGAAAACACTTGTATGCATGGAAAATCTCTCATAGAAATGACTTAGGAAATTTATGAAGAGAGTGGAGGCCATGAGAGGAATGATTTTGCCATAGTTTAGTTGTATGAATGAATAATGATGATTTAGGGTTAGGTTAGGGCCTTATTTATAGAGATTAGGATTAGTTTCAACCTTAGGATTAAACCCTACTTCAAATCTCAGCCCTCAAAACCGAATCTGGCCCCCAAACTCAACACAAACCCAAAATGGTGCACCAGGCAAAACTGCCCGGCTGGACCAAGTCGACAGCCAAGTCGACAGGGCTGTCGACTTGGGTCCAACCAAGTCGACTCCCAAGTCGACAGGGCTGTCGACTTGGGTACTCTGGCGGGAATTTTCCCGCCTGGCCCAATCTGACCTAATTTCCAAATTCAAACTTGAATTTGAAATCTGTTTTTACTTTGAATTTTTCTGAAAACTTCGTTGGGCCTTAATCGGGTCATACGGACTCCGATTTTCGAAAACTCGGACTCTATTTCGCGTATTTTTCCGAGACGAACGCAATGGCATAGCCCGTTTCCCTTGATTCAGATTTATAAATTAAATTCTGCCTCGATTTACGTTATAACAGGTTATTGGAAATACGGGTTGTTACATGCAACGTGTGTGGATGCTGGATATGCTGGTCGGGTCTGGGCAGTTTTATTCCACAGTTGGGTCTAATCTCATGTCTTAGCCTGATTCGATTTGCACACTTAGACCTCTCATATTGGGTTCAACATTAGTGGCTGCTGGATATGCCGGTCGGGCCTGAGCAGACTTCCACCACTAATGCAATCTAACCTTGTGTCATAAGTGCAATTACAATTCCTAATTGTAATTACTAGACATTCCATTTTTATCCAAATCTACCTATGTCATTATAGGTGATTATTTATCGTTTTCCCCATATTTAATTATATGCCCAATTCACTATTCAAATCATAGAGTTTTACGCCCCTTTTAAATTCACCTTTTAATTATGCGCTATATGCTTTTTTTCCCAAGTTATAAGTCAAGGCATATACATATATGTATGTTATGCACAAACCCAAATCTACATATTTTCCAATTTATGTCCCTAGTTCATATTCACTTATTTCAATACAAGTTGTGCCCAAATTCATATTAACATATATTCCAATCTACGCCCAAATCATAATTTACATAATTTATGCCAAAACATATTTTCCAATGTTCGCCTAAATTCATATTCATGTTATACAACACGATATATGTCCCCAAATCCATATTTGTATATTTCCACATTTTATGCCCAAACTTATATTCATATTTTCCAATATTAATTGTGCCCCAAATTATGTCTTTCCCAATCATTCCCAATTTCGCACGTTTGCATTTTTCAGCGTTAGGCCTTGGCTCGAAGGTAGCCTGGCTATATAAAATAAAAGGGCAAAAGAAGGAGAGAAGAGAATCAAGAATAGGCATAATAACGAATCAATAATAAACTGATAGAAATAGGCATAAACTGAATAGGCATATTATGACAAGATTTAACATGGTGGCGATATGAACATATAAAAGCAGATCTGATAATTATGTCATAATAGAACTGATTAGGCACCGATTCAAGATCCAATTTTTATATACATATCAAGATTACTATTTAAATATTCAGATCTAAAAATAACATGAACTCACGGTGAATAGATCTAAGGAAATGGATCCAAAATACTGCGAAGAACCTGTTGAATAAGTTGGTGTAGCCATCGCAGAATTTGTATAATGTTTGCTGAAATAGATTTGGAGTAGATTAGGCCATTCAATCTTTGATGCAGCGGTGCTTCGCCATCACCATTGATTTTAGATGAATAAAACCTAGGTCTAGGGTCCTTTATATAGCCTAGGGTTCATGAATCTAGCTCCAAAATCGTCCAGGTTCAAAAAAGAAGTTTCCATAGCCATGGGTGGGTCGACCCCCCTTCAGGTGGGTCGACCCCGGGGTCGTGGGTGTCGACCCCTAGGTCGACCCCGGGGTCGACTTCCATGACCCTGAGTCGACCCATGGGTCGACCCAGTCGAGTCTCGGGTCGACTTCAAAATGTCGGCCCTTCCTCGATTTGCGCGCCGGATTTCTGGTTTTGCTGATTTTTGAATATTTTTGAATTTTATGTGTATATATCTTTCCTATATGCATACAAACTTCAAACCTTAATGACTTCTTCATACGGTGTCCGATTTATGCAAACCAGGTGTCTATCTTGACCAGAATTCCGAGACGGGTGCAATGGCACAGTCTGTTTTACTTAATTTTGAATATATAATTAAGTTTTCCTTAATTCATTGTTAATAGTGTATTTCACACTAATTATTCTTTTATTTATCATCTTTAGTGTCGTTAAAATTTCGGTGTGTTACGTTCTCCCCTACTCAAAGGATTTCGTCCCCGAAATCTCTAAGTTAAGAAGAACGTATATCCTAACATCCAACAATCATACATTCATCTAGCAATCACAGACATCCATTGTCCTTTAGGAACTCCTAATTATTTTATGAACATACGCAATAGCGTGTGTATATGTCCGTAAACAAATGCGAAAGATCAGGCGGTCTACTGGTTCAGTTGACCTCCTTAATGCAATTTATGTTTGTGCCATGCAACCAAAATGTATGCAAATCATCCTAATCCATGTTATTTCTATATGTGTGCACAATCATCCATCCAAATGCAACATCAATGTAATGATAATCCATAAAAATTTAAAATGTACACACATCAGTATGCAATATGTAAGTGATTGAGCCGATCTAGTGCGTATTGTGTGTATATGCATCCACGAGCAATCACTAGCAACCACTTGCATCTATCAAACATGAAATGTCTCAAACACATGTTTACATCCATTAATTTTCTACCTAAAGACTCGATCGATAGGGGATATTCAAACGATATATACAAGTATTAATTCGAAGCTTGGAAAAAAAAAGTTAAGGACATATTCTCGAAAAGGAAAGGATATGAAGCGCGAATCTTGTCTTCAGCCTCCCAAGTAGCGTTCTCGCGACCCTTTCCCCATTGCACTCTTACTAGCTTCACTTATTTGTTGCATAATTTATTAACCTCCGATCCAAATATGCAAGTCGGAATTCGTCCTATCATTGCTTCCTTCTCTACTTCCACTTCCTGTCGCAAGTTTGGCTTCACTACCTCGAACTCTAATCAATTTATCGCCGCTTAAATGAATAGTCGCCTTTGAATGACGGGCTTCCTCAAAGACTGTCTTCAATTGGTTTCCCATTACGATATAATTCACCTATCAAACCTCTTCTCAAGTAGCTCCCCTACTTGCTTACAAGTTCCCTCTTTTCTTTTAGGAGTCACATGTCACAAATCATCGATAGATATAGCAAGAGGTTCTAGGAGACTAAGCATGACAGACATTTTTAGGGTCATAAGAAATATCGAGAGTATTTCTATGGCAAGTCAGAAGTCTAACGACCCTCCTCTCACAATCTAGAATGGCTCCATATATGGTTGACCCATCGATCCTAGAATCAAATCGTATTTTATGAAATCAAGAACATATGTGTCGCAATCAAACTCGACACCTAACACAGAGATTCTCAAACTTCGTAAAATCATCAATAAATGAGCCGTACCTCCATTGGGGTTTGAGGCAATAACGGGACCTAAAACCGTACTAGTATCTAGGTGCAAAGACTCAACTAAAAGATCAGATACAAAAGAATGCGAAGCGCCAGAAAAAGAATCCTAACAGAATGATCAGAAATAGAAATCAATCCTTCGATGGAAACTTTCCTACCCCTATCCACCAGCTATGAGAACATTAGTTTGCCCCCTAGAAGTTCCTACCTTTTGGCCTTGTCCTTGTCTCTTTGGTAACTCCTTAATAAGGTGTTCTGCCTTACCAAAGTGGTAACAAACGCCTTTTCCCTTTCTGCAATCCTTTTCCAGATGACCCACCAGTCCGAAATTATGGTATTTCCTCTTTTCTTCTTTGGGATGTGCTCCTTAGCCCCAACTCCCTTATTCTCCTTTTTTCCATCCTTGTGCAACATGCTAACAAGTCTCTTGAAGGCGACCTCCATCGCACGGAAATCCTTTCGAGGCTTGAGAAAAAATAAGATGCAGGTGAAACCACTGCGGCTAAAGATGGAGGTTGGGGACTTCTTTGCCCTTCGACATGTACCATAGTTTTAACATGCCTACGGAACCATGTCGAAATAGGGATACCCTTTGGAGAGGAAACGGTTCCCCGAACAAAAAGGAAAGTGAATCAAGTGGAGAATCGAGAAGATATTTATGGCTTTAGGAAATATGCTTTTCAAAAATAGACTTTTTATTTTAAAATACTTTGTTTTTGAAACCTTTTTGAAAAGCATTTTCAAAATACTTTATCCGATCTTATAACCATATGCTCTGATACCAAATGAGACACCCCACGCCCGTTAATGTCACTCACTAAGGGAATGCATTAAGTTTCGTGAAGCGTTATAGGTAAATAAGAACATAATAGCACAAGACAGACATGTAAAATAGCAGTGGAATTAAAAGCTTTATTTAAATCAAAACATCATGGTCCCAAATACTGAGTTTACATCATAAGTTGAAGTAACCAATTGCATAAATAATCTGTCTTGCCAAAAATATCAGGGTACAAAATCGTAAAACCATATTTCCCTTGCAAAGCCATAAGAGAATTGACCAGAAGTCAAAGCGATACAACTATATCCATAATCCAAGCTAAGATGAAAGAATCCAAATTAACTCTAAGCACTTCCACCCTGAGAACCTGGGGGGAAACGAAAGAGAGAGAAGAGGAAACAAAAAGGGTCAGACATAAAGTCTGGCTAGTCTAGTTACTTTTAAATATAAATAAATAAAAGTATCATGGCAGGTATATAAAACTGGAAGAACAAGATAACAATAACAAGTGTGAACTGAGCAAGATAAGATGAACAAGATATATTGCGCTTCTTAAATACATTTCTCTACACCGCGCAGATACTAGTATATCAGAAATAGAATGATCCCTACTAATATTGTTCCATTACATTTTCTTGATTATTAGGTTACTCGGGTTAATAGAACTCAAGGCTTATCCGCGCATCATACCCATTTACTTTCCCATGGATTCACCTAATACAATATATGTAGTTATCTCTCAATATTGAGATACACCCCATGGTAACCCACTCGCACGGTCTCCACTGTAATGAATGTAGTCCCTCATCCTAGGCCGGAGTGAGGTACGGATCTCTATATAATAATGTTATGTTCCGCATATATCTGTCATTACTATGCTATGTAAGCGTACGGACTGCCACCATCGATCAAATCAGATTCCTTATCGGAATAATGCCCTCTAGTCTACGATACACCACCTAGAGCATATATGCATGTATCTAGACTATCCCACTTATGTACTGTAATTGTATCTCGATCAATCACACGTTCTTTAATGTGCACCGAGTTCCGTGGTAGGGATAAACAAGAAATACGGAACTTGGCCGGGATCTTTTCCATATCTGTACAGGCCCGTCTTTAAAGACCCTCTATATACAGATATACCTATGGTTTGTTTTCGTGGTGGCTATGTCCCCTCCTCGACCCTTCCTCAACTAGTAAAGACTAAAAGAGCTAAGCGACCGCCCCTAATAACAACCAATCTAAACATCCATGTGGCATCTACCCTCAACCCCGTATCTCAATAGTAAAAGGTGAAATGGTATCTTGGGTTAAGTTCTAGTCTTTTCGCGTCCCGCTGGCTGTCGATGACGGATATCCGACGGTCTATTATCCTTGTTGGTCGTGACCCTCTCTGCCTCCTCGTGAGGCAACTGTCGAATCACCCTGGCGTCACCTCGTCATAACATTCTGACTGCATAGCTACATCTGCAGTCAAGGCCCGCCCACCTAGTAGTTATGCGCAGACCCAACCTCTGCGAGTACAGCCTAAGACATCTGTCACCGCACAGAAGGCTACTAGGAGCACCTTACGTACCTCAGGAAGCCGCGTGCTTCCCCTTCCCATTCCTTTGGAGCCATCATAACAATCATATGAATGTGCACTCCCCTCCTGTCTTATAACACCTCAATGATCTACCCCGTTGGGTTATTAACCCTCAAACGTACGGACTGGTCCAAGCGCCTTTCTTTAATATGTTATTAGACCATATGTCTAAACATTCTTTTACGTGCTTGCCTTACCTCACCGGGTTTCCATTTAACTTGGTTATTCCCATTCATATTGAATTCTTATTCGCATTACCAAGTTTCTCTTGCTTATTAATTTCAGTCATATAACTTAATTCATTTAAGTTTATTAATAAGCCCACAACATGTTATTCTCTAGATTGTGGCCCAAGGTCTGTAATCCACAATCTATTTTATATTCTTGCTTGGTTACATCATTACAATAACATGTTCTCCTTAATACGTTGTTAAGTATATCTCAGTTCACATGTTTCCTAATTAACATGTCACTTACCATTTATGATTAAATATAACTTAATTATTTTACAAGTTTTTCTCATTCTTTCCTCATTTAATCCTAAATTCAGTTTACACTGTCACTACAACTTATCATGGTTCACTTAGCAGATTATTACGCATATCTGATTCTACCATTTCTACAAGTTATGCTTACCCTACAAGGGTGTCTTTAATTGCATAACTTTCTTATATTTTCCACCGGTTATGTATACCACTAGGTGTCTTTAATTACATTACCTTATTAGGTTAAGTTCGTGGGCCTATATGTAAATATTACCCACCACCTCTATTTTACTTAACCCACCCACTAACCATCCAATTTCACTTAACCCCAACTTAAGTTCATAATAATGCAATCCTTATGGATTAAATTAGGTTAAGTAGTCCAATTCATTACCATGTCCAATTATGGTTATAATGGGCTATACCTCCCACATTAGCATACAACGTGTGGATGCTGGATATGCCGGTCGGGTCTGCGCAGTTTTATTCCATAGTTGGGTCTAACCTCGTGTCTTAGCCCGATTCGTATTTGCACACTTAGACCTCTCACATTGGGTTCAACATTAGTGGCTGCTGGATATGTCGGTCGGGTCCAGGTAGACTTCCACCACTAATGCAACCTAACCTCGTGTCATAAGTGCAATTAAAATTCCTAATTGTAATTACTAGACATTCCATTTTTATCCAGATCTACCTATGTCATTATAGGTGATTATTTCTCTTTTTCCCCATATTTAATTATATGCCCAATTCACTATTCAAGTCATAGACTTTTACGCCCCTTATCAATTCATCTTTTAATTATGCACCATATGCTCTTTTTCCCAAGTTATAAGTCAAGGCATATACATATATGTATGTTATGCACAAACCCAAATCTACATATTTTCCATTTTATGTCCCTAGTTCATATTCACATATTTCAATACAAGTTGTGCCCAAATTCATATTAACATATATTCCAATCTACGCCCAAATCGTAATTTACATAATTTATGCCAAATCATATTTTCCAATGTTCGCCTAAATTCAAATTCATGTTATACAACACGATATATGTCCCCAAATCCATATTTGTATATTTCCACATTTTATGCCCAAACTTATATTCATATTTTCCAATATTAATTATGCCCCAAATTATGTCTTTCCCAATCATTCCCAATTTCGCACGTTTGCATTTTTCAGCGTTAGGCCTAGGCTCGAAGGTAGCCTGGCTATATAAAATAAAAGGGCAAAAGAAGGAGAGAAGAGAATCAAGAATAGGCATAATAACGAATCAATAATAAACTGATAGAAATAGGCATAAACTGAATAGGCATATTATGACAAGATTTAACATGGTGGCGATATGAACATATAAAAGAAGATCTGATAATTATGTCATAATAGAACTGATTACGCACCGATTCAAGATCCAATTTTTATATACATATCAAGATTACTATTTAAATATTCAGATCTAAAAATAACATGAACTCACGGTGAATAGATCTAAGGAAATGGATCCAAAATACCGCGAAGAACCTGTTGAATAAGTTGGTGTAGCCATCGCAGAATTTGTATAATGTTTGCTGAATTAGATTTGGAGTAGATTAGGCCATTAAATCTTCGTTGCAGCAGAGGTTCGCCATCACCATTGATTTTAGATGAATAAAACCTAGGTCTAAGGTCCTTTATATAGCCTAGGGTTCATGAATCTAGCTCCAAAATCGTCCAGGTTCAGAAAAGAAGTTTCCATAGCCATGGGTGGGTCGACCCCCCTTCAGGTGGGACGACCACTAGGTCGACCCCCATGAGCCTGAGTAGACCCATGGGTCGACCTAGTCGGGTCGCGGGTCGACTTCAAAATGTTGGCCCTTCCTTGATTTACGCGCCAGATTTCTGGTTTTGCTGATTTTTGAATATTTTTGAATTTTATGTGTATATATCTTTCCCATATGCATACAAACTTCAAACCTTAATAACTTCTTCATACGGTGTCCGATTTACGCAAAACAGGTGTCTATCTTGACCAGATTCTGAGACGGGCGTAATGGCACAGTCTATTTTACTTAATTCTGAATATTTAATTAAGTTTTCCCTAATTCATTGTTAATAGTGTATTTCACACTAATTATTCTTTAATTCATCATCTTTAGTGTCGTTAAAATTTCGGGGTGTTACATCAGGCCTCATCAACTGGGAAATTACAGAAATCAGGCAGGTAGCATAGCTAGGTGGGTCATACCCAAGCAGGGTATATTATCACCAATCTAGAGAATGTTCATATTTTTTACTTCTTTTCATTTCTGTATCTCCCGGGAAAACGGTAGTTGCGCATCCGTAATGGGTGACACTATATTCGATACACTCAAGTTAAATGAGTGGTCGGTCATGTGTGGTCGGGTTGCAAGATGTTCTAGTTGAACCCAGTGTATACCCTCTAGAGTACACTGATCGGAAGGTGTTCCCATACCTTGTCATATTCAGAATCCAGTCTCCAATAAGCACCTTGCGGTTTTTGAATTCAAAATAAATATATAGAGCGTGAGAATCAATCATTCTGTTAGATGGTTATTTATTTGTGATTTAATAGACACTTTTATAATATCACTAGATTTTGATATATCAAAAATATTTGGATTATAGTAAGGTAAAAACCGTCCGTGTTTATGTGTTGACTGATTATCCTTTTCTTTAAAAAGGATTTTCAAAATTAAACAAGTTGTGGTGCTATTAATTTACCACTGAAAGTATTCCAGACTGATCCGGGTGAATTTTGCTTTGCCTCAAATGTGCTCGGGTCAGAATGAGTATATTTACAAGTTAGGTTTCGCTTGGAGTTTCAGGAGATGGAAGTAGGAGGCTTCACCGTTAGTTATTTAGAGTTTATTTCCACTGTGTCTGATATATGATGTACTCTGATGATTGGTATGTATATACCGTTTCTTTTTGTGAAAAGAGATTTGATATATTATATTTTGTTCCTTCCGCTGTGAGACTCTGGTGTTCTTCTTTTTCTTCTATTCTAAATTTCTTTCTCTTCTCATCCTCTAACTTCTATTAACAATCTGGGTTTTCGATACTTTAGTTTTTGGCAAGTAATACGGGATTATGTATTATTGTTGAAAATTCGAGCGTCGAATTTTTTTTCCGGGCCGTTATAGTTGGTATCAGAGCATATGGTTTAGTAATAACCTTGGATCTGTGGCGTAACTCGATAGAGATAGGGTTAGTAATACCCTAAAATGAGTATGAGTGTATATATACAAGATGCGTATTTGTAATTTGATATAAAATTATTTTTAAACTGTTTTGGCCAGTGTATTTTGTAAAAGTGATTATTTCTTCAAATTATTATAATATTAATCGACTAATGTCGATTTGAATTAGAATTCAGAATGGATTATAAAGTTGAAATGATCTAACAGATGGGAATTTCAAATTTGAAAATAAAAACTTTAAGGTAAAGTTTAATTTGGAATCAAAATGAATATTAAAGTTAAATATGAATCAGAATGATTTGGTTTGTTGATTGTGCCTTGTTTGATTGAATGATTGAGTGCATGAGTACTGATTTAAACATTCATTGAAATCCATTTGAAAAGAATAAGTCGAACATATTGGAATGAATTCAAACATAACGAATTCAAGTGAAATATATGAAGGAATAACTGGAATGCTAGAAATGATTAAGTTGTGTGGAAAGTTGGTTGGAATAGATAATATAAATATTTGAATCTAATTGACATGATTATGATTATAATAAATTGGTAATAAAATCGGTTATGAAATGAAATTGAGTTATTTAACCTTGAGTTGTTACTTGTATTATAAATTGAGTTGAGTACAGATATTAAAAAACTATGGAAATTTGCTTGGTTACAGAGATTGAAGTCCAGGTTGGAAGATGAAGAATTGTTAGTTGATTTGTTTCGGAATTGGGATTGAGTTGCCCGACTAATAGGTAAACCTTAATATTATAGGTCAATGATTAATTTTATGCCCCTGAGATGGGTAGCCATTTGGCTTATGGTTTTCTTTTGGAGAAGATGAGGCCCAGAGTGGCAGTTATAGTTGTACCAATCGAACCATGCAGAGAAAGTGCTGGCGAAATTTTCAAATTTTTTAAAGAGTTTTTATTTGTTTTGATGATAATTCAAAAATAATTATTTTAAAGTAATTGGGATCAGAGCATTCTTCTTACCTTGTAAATTCAGGGATGAAATTCTTTTAAATGGGGAAGAATGTAACGTCCTAGATTTTTCTATCATTTAAATTGGAATATTTAAATCTGTTTTATATATTACCAGTACGGAGGCACGTCCGTTGGACGTGTGCATAGATAAATTTGACCAAAAATGAATGCAAGAGAGTATGAAATAGTGTACAGTTTAGTGAGCAAGTTTGAGTCTTTAATTGTAATAATTTTTACAGCATGTAGACGAAAAGAATGCTTCAGCGGCCGGATTGAGAAAAAAGAAATCTTATTACGGTAGATAGTCAAAATAGCAAGAAGCAGAAAAATATTAATTGTTGTAGCAGGATACTTAAAAAAGTGAAATAAATTAGTACATAACTGGATACAACATTCATGCTCAGTCTTTTCAACAATTCAAAGATATATATTGTGAAATAATATTATTTTCTTTTCCCTCTAGCTGTAGCCGTAGGAATCTCATTTTTTTCTTCGCCTTTTTGTTTTAACAACATCAACTGGGGGTTCTCAGCCTTTTCCTTCTATTATATCTCAATTAACGTGAATGACTTGGTTTTTTTTCTCATGACTTGATCTGATCACTTTTTACTGCTTTTTAGTACCCTCATGCAAATATGCAAATATGAGAAAACTCAGATTACATCGCATATATGTATATTACACACAACCACTTGGTATTGCAGTTTAGAAAATAAAATAAACATAATTTTCTGTTACTTTTTCCCAAGCATGTGAAGTAGTGGTATTATGTCCGCTCTTTGTTTCGCCATCCAAGTACAATAGTGTCATCGTGTCGACCAAAATGAGATTTGAGACTTGATCCGCTCTTTTTTATATCATGTATCACCTGCTGGGAAAATCGTATTGCGTGCTTCCAAGCTTAACTCCATGTTTCTTAATAATCTTGGCAGCATGTGACTGACATGTTTGAATTTCAACTTCTTTGGAAGGGAGGAATGAGATCTCCTTATTTTGCAGTCCATTAAATTGCTCACTGCCAATATCATCATTAGTCACTTATCTCCTTACGTTCAAACTGCAAGTTTTCAATATCATCTTCGAAATCACTCAACTCTTCTTATTCCATCACCATGCCCGGAACTGAATCAGAACTAATATCTTTAATGTAATGAGGTCCAAGTTTATTGCTAGCAAGAGCGTCCTCGGCATTATTACAGCGTTCTCTTTCACTCGAAATATTATCAACATCCAACCATAGGCTTCTCAGGAAATAAGGGTCGTTTAAATCTCCTTCAGCATCAATATGTTCTGGATAATATGTGCCTTCATCATCTGATTCAGAACTCAACCTTACATTCAAATCAATAAAATTCCTTTTATTGCTAGAAGATACTCCGTCAGACGGTTCATTATTTTGCAAAGATCTAGAATTAGATACACCAATGTCAACAGTAGACGTGACAGTACTATAGGAAGGCGTATATATTTCAGGGTTTTGGTACAGTAGAGGATGCACCAATTTCAAGATTCATATACCTATGCACAGCCATTCAGTTTATGAGCAATATATGGAAGAAAATAAGGACAGTAGCTATCATCTGCAAGAACAAAACTCACAAATTCATACCTGACTCTCAAATACTGTATGAACCTTTCGGACCCCGACACTTGATGTAATCTCCAACCTCTCAGTAATAAAAAATATATATGTTATACTATTATATACTTACCACCATAAACTTCATTTCTGATCTATCCGGCATTACTCTATGCAATCATTCGATAGATAGCTTGACATAATTCATCAGATCAACAAAAAATAATCAGAAGATTATGTTGTTGTATAACAAAATACGAAAAATGAGACCAATTGTTTTTAATAAAAGATCCTAGTAAGGAAAACATGATAAAAAAATTACTCTGAAAAAGTAAAGATGTCATCTAGCAACATCATAGAGAATTGATGCTACAATTTTTTTTTTAGCAGCTGAAAAACTTAATTTTGAATTCCTCCTTGTTTTTGCCTATATTTAATATAATGATAATATCTGTCCCTTCTAAATCAATGCAACTACAATTCATAACCTGTGGAGCATGTACCAATTTCACGAAACATTAGCTCATGTAGCAATAGCAATACCTACTTTAATTGAAGAAGCAATCTGTTGTTACTCCCACTTTGTTAAATAATATGGAACTAAGGATGCTACTACTATAAAAACTAACATAAATATAAAGGAAACACTTGAGTATGTTTTAAGTAGAGAATGATGCCATGCACCATCATATATGACAAGGCATGAATTGGTTGGTCTTAATGCATCGCCTATAATAACAATCACACAAAATGAGAAGGTAAAAAATTCACGCTTTTCACTGTCATTTGTACAGATGCACACAAAAATACAAAATTTAGTTGATCATGCTTTTAGGACTAAAGAAACAAAAACATGTAATGCTTACCTTGGCCTTGAAGTCTGTTCTATTACTGGTTTTGCATGATGAACATTAGCAAATTATAATCCTCATTAAATGAATCCCTCACTATAAATTTAGTTAATAAATTTTGCAAATTTAATTTGACAATTGATGCTAAATGATTTTCAAATCAAAATGATTTTAAGTACTTCATTTGCAGTGGATTTGGAATAGGAACAAAAGAAATGAGAATTCATAATGAAGACATGATAACTAAAAATGAAAAAGTCACATCAGAATGCCTAAAATTCAATTGTTCATGTTGTAGAAAAAAAATTTACCATGAAACATCTCTGTACCACAGCTTTCATGATCAAAAAGTACAACTCCACATCAGCCATACCCTCCTGTTTAATGGCGTGGTCACCGAAATAATAAGTAATCAACCAAAAATTGAGCTGTACTAGTCATATCAGATGTGCAAAAGATCCTATTCAAGTTAACCTAAATATAAACCGAGAAATTAGTGAGCTTTTTTTACAATGCAACCTGCAGAGATACCCGATGTTTCAAATGTAGCAAAATGAAACCTGGTGTTCCAATATCATCTGGAAAACCTATTGTGCTATCATCACAGAGCCTATAAGGAAGAAAAAGGTATATAATATATATTTAACAACATATAATCTAAACGCAAAGCTGGAATCAATTTCCAAATGTAACAAAATGATACCTTGTGCTCCAATCTCATCTGGAATACCTATTGTGCTTGCAACACAAAACCATAAGGAAGAAAAAGGCAGTGGTGTTAGGACGGATGAACTTTTGCTGAAAAAAAATAAGCTGATGTGTAATATATAGAAAAAGAAATTATAGCTAAGAATCATTCTCATAGATTATGGTAGAGCTTTTTTACAGGAATGTGATTATGGCATTAGTTTTGTTTTTCTATAGTTTAAAAACTGATTGTTTCACGTTCAATTTTTCGCTAAAATGGTGAACAAAATAAAAATCTGCAGCAAGTTCTATTTATATTATATTACACATCTCCTAGACATATTAGCAAACATACTCAAGTTAAAAAAATGTTACGTAAGTTATGAAAACTGATGACAGTAGATTTGGGTAGAACAAAGCTTGTCAGCAATTAGTTAAAAAAGAGCAACTGAATGTACAGTAAATGAATAGTAAGTTAAACCATTTGTTATATTTGCCAGAAGTGAATGTAATGCTGTAGTATATATCTGTCAAAATCCGCTGAAAAATAATCAAGTTTACGTAAAATAAAGTACCAAAATTGAAGCTCAGACTATTAAAATTGAAGCAAAAATTTATGTGACAATATTAACATACATAATCAACCTTCCATATCTAGGGATAATGAAATATCGATCAATAAACTTATACCCTATTGTCAGATATGGAATATAACTCGCAACATACAACAGCGAAAACAAATAAATTATACTAATTAGTTGGAAGGAATTATAAATCGATTTTACGTCGTATGTCGTCGTCAAGGTGAAAGAAGAAGGATTTGTCCAGGGCCTGAGGTGAAGAGAAGTGCCAGATCTGAACATACAAAAGAAGGAAAGAAAAAATATACTAATTAGTAGCAACGAAGAAATTATAAAACGACTTAACCTATGAACTCTTCGTCGTGGCGGAATAAGGGCTCGCCCATGGCCAGAGGTGAAGAGGAGTGCCAAATCTGAATATACAACACCAACAAAAAAAGTTATACTAATTAGTAGCAACGAAGAAATTATAAAATGAATTAACTTATGATGTTGTCGTCGTGGCAGAATAAGGGATCGTCCACTGGCAGAGTTGAGGAGTGGCAGATTTGACGGAAACTGAAAAGGCGATCTAAGGCATAATTTCTAAAGCACAATTTCTTGCTAGATGTGAAAAGGCGAAGGCAATAAGAGGTGTGAAGAGAAGGAAGTAAATTTGAATCCACTAATGGTTGAATAATTAGGAACTTTTGAGGTAGTTTAGGGTTGAGAGCATGGAAGAAAACATGAGGAAGAGAGGAAAACGGGAAGAACGTAGTGAAGGAAGACGTAAAAAAATGAAGAAAAAAAAGAAGTGGATTGACTAACCACAATGTGTGTGGGTAAGAAGACGACCAAAGACATGTTTGCCCTTCATTATAATTAGTTTCAGAATTCTGCTGCAAAAGGATTAATGGGCTTTTCTGGAAACACATAAAAGCTTCACCACCCTAAAAGATTTCCTTTATTAGGAGAGATATTGGAAATATAATGGATTTTTTATCGGATTTATTCTATAAAATGGAGTTCGAATATATATAATTCATAACGAGCTCAAAACGATGCGGTAGTTTGTAATATTGAGTTTCAAACTTTAATTGAATATACAAGATCCGATATAAGTCGGAATTCTGTGAAATAAGAATCGTCCGGATCGATTCGATTATATTTTTCTAGTGAAAGTGAAAAATCGAGATTTCATCGTATAAATTGTAAGATATGTCCAATTCAAATTTTTAAATAGGCGCTATGGAATTTTGTTAAAAAAGGATAATGTTTATATAATAAATATATAAGGTTTTTTATATAAATTTGAATATCGTTTAATCCGAAATTGAAAATGTCAGTTTAAAATATATATTGGTTTATTCTGAAGCTGGACAAGGTTTCATATGGAGATATATGATAATAATAATTTATTATTATTTAAATTGAATTATTTTTGATTTAATTATATTTTATCGATATTTTATAGACCTCAGAAATAGTTTTCTTTTCAAAAAACCTCCGTTTTTTTACGAAACAAGTTTTATTGAAAGACGTACGGCTAGTTATTGCTAGATTCCAAGTTTGGAGCCAAGCAGAGTTGATTTGTCGATGGATGAAATTTAAAGGTGAACCGATAAATTAAAATAACGCCATTTTACAAACGAAGTCCGTTTTCAACGAAATTAATTTTATCGGGATAAGAACATCAAGAAGTAGCGATGTATTTATTTTCGTTGAGTTCAGAATTGACCATTGGCGGTGTGCATATTTAGAGGTAGCGTAAATTTCAGTAAAATCTTAATGATAGGGTAAAAACCAAACGCACCAACTAAAAATCGAAATAAGAACCACTTATAAACTTCAGCTATCAACCAAAATGAGATATATTTTTTAACCTACAGTAGCTTACACAACTACAAATATGAAGCTCCATCCCCTAATGCACACATCCCCCATATCCAAATTAATATACATGTCCTTTTCAGACTCCTTACCCATGCTTGATCACGCGTTATCTACATCTTTCTTTCCTTCCTTTCTTTATATATGGACGAACCCATGTATTTCTCTAAACATAGCAAGTAAGAAAAATATATAGCTGAAGCTTTTCTTCCTTTATTTCCCAATCGAGAAATTCAACCACTCCAGAAAATAATTAAAACTCCCGAACTTAACGAAATTTGTCCTCGTTTGATCCGATGGATTGCTGCAAGCCTTCGCTTCATGCTAATAAATGAAGATAGGGAATCGAATGATTTAAGGTCGTTGGAATTTTTTTCGAGACAGCGGCAACTATCACTTTCGGCAAACTATGATCACATTTGGCGATGAAAAGGTCGGCGAAGCGTTTGAGTCGCGCGTGGGTCAGAGCATGGAAGGCTGAATGCTGAAATGGGAGCTCGGAGAAGATTTAGGATGCGAAGTTTACTATAGCCAGTGGTTTTGCAAGGGAGCATCATCGCTGGTAAGTGACAGGTGCGGTCTGGAAGGAGAAGGTATGGTTGATGAAGGGAAGCCTGGGAGATGGCGAACTCGGGGCGCTAGCGGGCTTCGTGGATGACGAGGTGGTCCGGTGCAGTGATCACGGCGTTGGTGGGTAGTGCAATCTATGTGCGAAGGTGAGGGGACGGGGTGTTTGTTTGGTTTGAACATGGAAGAGGGCGCAACAGTGTATTCTCGGTGGTGGGTTCGGTAATCGTTGGCCAAGTCAGTAGCAAACAGTCGGGGTTCAGTCTGAAGCCACGCCTCAGGTGAAGGCGTCGGAGCTCCTGGAAAGTGGAAAGCAAGGAGAAGGGGGACAGCACGGTGAAAAGTTGGATGGAGTTTTATGTACAAGCGATATTTAGTGGAGGGGAAGAACGATAGGAGGCAGAGCAGTTAGGCATGGAACTGGTAGAAGAATGGTGCATGGCGGATGGAGTGAGAAGGAATGTAGGACCAGAAGAAGATGTAAGGGTAAATGGGTCGTAAATTTGCCATGTTGGGTTTGGGCTTTGTTGAAGGGAAAAAATATATATGACATTTGATGAGATAAAGGATTGGCAGATGGATTGAAGTATGAACGTGATATTTTGGACAGAGGAGGCATCAGTGATTGCAATCTAAGGGTCAGTGGTGATTAATATACTAATCAACAGTAATTGAGGAAATCAGAATAATTAAGTTAATTAAATTTTATATTAAGGTTTAAGCTATTTTAATTAAATTATTGACTAGCAATAACTTGTTCGTTTGAAAAACAGAATTCAACAAATCAAGAAACGTGGGATCGCAGAGATGAGGACTACGCTGTCGAGCTGTTTGGGTTGGAACTGGAAGCGATTGGGACTTCATTTAATTTTAAACGTCGGTTTAAAATTAAACGAAGAAAGTGCGAACCGACAATCGAAATTAAAGGTGAGTTAATTCTCACAATTTCTGGAATTCTATAATGTGTTAAATTCATATTAAAATATAATTCATCGTTAATCGTAGAAATTGGACGATTGAATGCCTTGATTACTTATTAAATGGTTGTCAACAATTATATTTGTTGTATTGGATGATTTTTGATTTAAATAATTATTTCATAAATTATTATCAAATATTATTATGATCTGTGGTGCAGGGAAGAACAGGTTGGAGGGATCCAACCGGATTCCTCAAATATTTTCGTATATGTTTATTATTTTCATATTATTCAAAGTATGAACTGTTTACCCCAAATAACGTTATATTCTGATTGAATATTGATGGTTTACTATATATTGAACGTTGAATTAAAATTCAACGCTGGTGTGATGTTTTAAATTAATAGACAGCATTGATTAAGTTATTGGCCGCCAATAATCTAAAACGTTGTTTTAAGGCGTTAGTTCAACGTTAGGTGAATTGACGTAATTGCAATTATAAAATTTATTTTATAACTGAAATAAATTTTTAAAAGTGATTTTCTTTTTAAAATAAAGATTAAAAATAAGATGATATTTATAAATGGTTTTATAAAAATAGGTATGTAATATTTTGCAGCAATTTAAATAAGTGTAGAAGCCAGAATTTAACCTACGGGTTATTATTTTGAAAATAACTGTTTAAATAAAACAGTTAAGCAATATAATTAGATTTATTTTATTAATCTAATGAGAGAAGTAATCAGAATCAGTTAGTAAATAATTGAGGTTTAAGTTGACGAAGTCGGTTGTTAAATTAGGGTTGATATTAGAGTTTGATCGGTTTTGATTAATTATTCTAATGAAAATGGTTTAACGAATAATCATTTTTATTTTTATAATGTTTCTTAAATATTAATTATCTTTTTATTTAATGATATTTAAAGTTGCTTATCAACTTATGAATCATTAATGAAATATTTATCGTTTAATAATATTGGAAAGTGACCAACTGATCTATTTTAAAGAAGTAAACTATTTCGCTTCAGTTGATAATGAAATTAATTAATGATAATTAAGGTAATTTTCTTCTTAAATAGAAGTAAATTAAGAAGTGATCAAGTTTTAAATGAATCGTGTTTAGAGCAATGTTATAAACAAGTTGTGAAGCTAATATGCCGGTTTAAGTAATCATTACTTAATAATTGATTAAGTATAAGCAAGAAAATCGAAAAGAGATTTTCGTAAGAAATTGGATAATCAAATCTACGCTATAATTGTAAGTTATAAAGAGACGAGTAACACAAAAGATCTTAATAAGATTCGTTTTTACTTAATTATTTAATTAAGTAAATTAAAGTGAAATATGACCTCAGAAAGGGAATGATAAACGGATTCCATTTAAGTAAATCGAAGAGGATATTGGTAAGTGAATACCAAGTTTTAAATAGATTTTAAGTCGAAATAGAACTTAATTGATTTATGTTAAGGGCGAAGTTATACTAAAACTAATACGCCGTTTTTGATTACTTAATAGTTAAATTAAGTACAAGTGAAAAGATGGGAAGAAGATTTTAAAATATAAAGGATATGTCCTAAAAGGTTTAAATGAAGTTCTTGTTTATTTAATTATTAAAATTAGTAAATAAAGAAAAATTGAAATGTGATTTCCAAAGGAGGAAGATTAATATAGTAATGTAAAGAATTGTATTCCAAGTTTCGTAAACAAAGTTAAACTCAAATGATGAATTCGAAATAAGCTTTTATTTAATGAATTAGTTTAAATGAAATGGTTTTGTTTTATTTGGAAAGGATTTGCTAAGGGTAAGAACTCAGTTGAATTTTGTGTAAGAACTTAGTAAATGGGTCTAAATTAAATCCAAATGAAAATGAGTTATATTATAAAGATTTTAAGCAAAAGAATTTGTGTAACAACAAGGATTTCGCTCGGACCTAATTGATCGCTAAACCGACCAAGACCGTTCGAAACCCCTGTTTGTTATGAGGACAAGACGAATCAGAACACAAACAGAAGAACATTTCATTGTTATTACAACAATTCCATCAGAATACAAAAATATACAGAGTACGAATAAATATTACACATTTGATAATTATCAGTGGTTTAAATACATTACTGCAGCGGGAAAATAATATAAAACATAACTGATACAAACACACGGATACAGAGCTTTCCGAATATCGCTTAAGCTATAAAACAGAATCCTATGAATATAAATCTGCAAAACCAAAACTACTAGCTGCCCGTGCGGAAAATAAGGGCACCCAGAGTTTAGGTTAAAACAATAAACTCCAGGTCAGTCATGTGACTGGTGTGAGAACTAAAACAGTTATTTAAAACTTTACTTTAAAATTATGGTAAATCAAGGGACCACGCCGTATAACATGGAACGGGTTTCCTCCCAAGAATACCAGTGCACGATAAAAACAGCGCAATGCTAAATAAAGTACAATGAAGCTATTATAAGACCCAGGTCCCATCACACAATGCAACACAAGCCGGAGGATAGGGTTTTACCTTATAATAGCCAAAGGATGCTTAATACGTATAAAACGAAATCATTTGATATTATTACTAGTGCATAAGTGTTTCAAAACAATTTCAATCATAAGTATCAATCATAGGCGGCATGGGTACCATCTATCATGTCGCCATACTAGGCTCTACAAATAAAACCGCAAAATGTCGTATTGGAAATTGGATTTCCATCTGTGAACCGAGGCAAAAGATAGTCCTCACCGCTTTGAGACCCTCTAGTCCGCGTCTCAGGCAAGCGCGCAGGCAAGCCTTGGATTGTCAGGGCTGGTCCACTGATGTGGATTAAACTTAAACCATGGACACTGCGTTTCCCCGCCCTATGGGGCGTAAATGAGCCAAAAGACTCCATCGGTTCGAGAACGACCGCTATATCCAAGGCGCCTCAAATTCCAACAACCTCATGAGTCAAACTCATCAGCCAGTTCAAGCACTGACGCCACTCCTAACTAGAAAGAAATGCATGCCCTCCCTGATGTCCTCTCCAATTTTTGGTTCACACCGGGGTGTGAGGCTCGCGAATCAACGCTACCACAAGACCCTGCTTTTCAACAGAAGCCTTGATCATTTGCATCTCAGCATGCCATACAGGCAATTCATGCCATGCAACCGATGTAAATCAATCACACAGAAATAAATCCAATGTCAGACACACAGTCCATTTACAAGTCCATTCTGGTTCTGAACGAAACCGGAGGCACCTTGTACATCGCATATCCATCAATCTCCAAGTACGTCTGGACGATCACCAACGTATTCCCTCCTCTTGGGTGTACAGCCCAATCAAGATTATCAGGAATCATCCAAACGACGTGAAGACCTCCGGTCTTCAACCACCGTCTTCGTCTTCGACTTATCCGCGTATCAGTTATTCAGAATGGGTATAACCCGGCCTTTCCGAATAACTCGCGTATATAATAAACAAGTGTTACACAAACACAACATATGCCTCATTCCAATTCAGAATATTCTTTTATTCAAATATTCTTATTTCCAAGGAAAGGTTCCCATTAATTTTATCAAAAATAAATTCTTTTAAATATATTCTTTAATCTTCCCATCAGTTTCTGATTTTCTTAACTCCGTTGGATTTAAGAACAGTATTATTAAAGATACCATTCACGACAAACCCAACTCTTATTCCATTAATTATGGAATCTTCACGAAAAACAGATCAATATATATAATTGATATAAACTTTTGTATCCAACCAATAATATAAATGGAATAACGGCGAAGCCTTTTAAATTCCATATATAGTAACGGTCTTCCTCCACAGAAGCTTACTTCGATTATTACCAAATCGAATTCCATTCCATTCAAATTTATATATTGGAAAACTTTACTTTGGAAAATTTCTATTAAATCTCAATAAAAAGATTTATAAATTCCAAATCACATTTCACTGTTAATCGGGTTAAAGAACGAATGTCGTTTAAAACACAATTCACGATAAACCCAATTCACATTCCATTTTCACTTCTTTGAATCTTAATTAAAAGATTTATTCTTTTCACACTTGGTTTTAAGAACAGTGTTAATGAAGACACCGTTCACGAAAACCCAAAATCCAATTTGATATTAAATTCAAGGCTTTGAATAGAAAATATATCGGCTTACATTCAATACCAAATTCTGAAACCAACTAATATCGTGTTGGAAATAACGATATATATATCTTCCAAACTTCCATAACGATATCCGAATAATCACGGAATCCAATATCGAAATATTCCGAAGATAATTTCGATTCAAATCCATTCCAATTAATATATTGGAAATCCTGGTTATATTAAAACCCTTCACAATCCCTTTTATTTTTTTAAAAATAATGGATTATAATTCTAGTTAATAACTAGTTCATTTTGATAAAAATATATTTTTATCTTCACAAACGTGGAATTTTTCATCTCAATTCTTCAAAAATCCTTTATTATGATTTTACACAAATTATTAATATTTTTAATAATTTTATCAAGGCTCGTACAGTCGATTTCCATAAACGGTCATCGAACTGCGCTTACAGCGACCTTTTCGAAATTTGATTTGGACATAATTCCAAATCCAACCGTTAGATTTCAGATATCTTATATTCGTTAGGAATCTCTTTTCGATACGAAACCAACGGTTCCAGTTTCAGGAGAATCCGACGGTCGGATCTCCCGTAACGTCAATTCGAAGTCAATGGTCGAAATTCACGAACTACCGCAGCGGGGCACGTTCTATTCAGGCCATTAAATATATATAATACATTAAATATATTTAATATATATATTATATATATTTCGTCGATTTCAATTCAAAATGTATTTTATAATTCGTTTTAACTTCATTTTAAAAACGATTTCAACTTCATATTCAATTTTGAATCAAAATTGAATATTCCATATCATTAATATATAAATGATAATATTTTCAAAACGTTATATTTTGAAATCACTTCCTTTTCGATATTCAATATAAAAATGAATAAAATCGATATAAATATCGATCGCGTCAAAATGGCGCATTTATAATCAACACGGCTTAATGTATTTCAATAATTCGTGTCCATCCAAAACCGGACATCAAAATCTCGTTTTAATCCTTTACAGAATATTATTTTAAAATATTCGTTATGTAAAAATATTCGTTATTTAAAAATATTCTTCAGTTATGAAATGGAATCAGACACAACCAAATACCATATAAAGTGATTTATATGGATTTCATACAACACATGTATATAACAGAAGTGATAAATAGTCAACCATCATCCAAAGTGCACTACACCACTGTATGCTAACCTATCGATTGACATACAACTAATTATTGGGATTAGTGTACGTTAAATATCATCCCAACACCCGTGTGGTGTTTCAATCAACATATACTGAATATTATTTGTGCAGTTGGGCGATGTGTAAAATTTATCGTCCCAATCAAAATCAGTCAAATGAGTGTGCATAAACAAATCATCTGATTTGTAAATGAATATTTTATCCTATTCATTTATCTAATAAAAATGATATTTTTATTTTTCTAACATGTTTTAGAAAATTTCGGCGGCATAATGGTGCGATACTAGAAACGGGATAAGGCCTAGCCTTGTCCCCGGTCTAATAATGGGCCACGCCATACCCAAATCAAATTATCTCAATTCGTTCATTTTCCAAACCAATTTCAACCAAATCACTCAATTCACAAATCAACCAAACATCCATGGTTTCAAACAAAGGTGTCGGGTGCTGCTAAGCACCGTCTGCATCCTAGTATATATATATAACTAGAAAAATAGAATTTGAGTGAGAAGTTCTCACTGACTAGCTAAACCAAACGTCGCGACTCTTCATATGTAGGAAATCTTCATCGTGTCTCCAACGAGATCTGTTTCACGTGGTATATGTTAAAAATTATATTTTTAACAACGCTACATATATAAAAAATCAAATCTTTATATTCTTTATTATATAAAAAAATCGCGTCTTTACTCTCATGTAAACCATACAAACCTCGGGTTTTTATTCTCATGTATTTTATATAAAAATTACATTTTTATCCCAATGCGTTTATAAAATAAAAACACATTTTCATTTAAGTAAAAATCATATTTTGATTGTGCTAAGTATATAAAAACCATATTTTTAATTTGCTACTAACATAAAAATCACATTTTTAATTCGTTATTCAAACAATAAAAATCATAGAAAATCATTTTCATTATAAACTGAAAATCATTTACATTATAAACTGAAAATCGATTACCTTATAAAGAGAAATAAATAGGAAGCTTACATGTGGTTAGAAGGGGAGGAGCAGCGCCTAGGCCTGAGGTGGTCGAGGGGGGGGGGGATGCTTCGCTAGTCGGCGGTGGGCCAGGGGAGAACATCGGCGACTGTCTTGGTCAAGGAGGGTGCGGTTTTGGGTTTGTGGGGGTTTGGATTTTCAGAGGAGGGAGAGAAGAGGGGAGGCACGTCAGGGATGTATAGGAGGAGGGTTGAGGGTTCGATTGGGCGGATTCTGGTAGAAGATGGAGGGAGGGGCGAGAGAGAAGGTCGGGGAAGAGGGTCGGAGAGAGAGGCGGTGGCGATGGGGAGTGGCGGTGGTGCGACAGCGTGGGGGCGACGAGGTAACAGGGAGCATCGGGTTTTTTCTTCGGATCTGAAATGAACGACAAAGGGGAGAGAGAAAGAGAAGAGGGAGGGTAGGGTGTTCTAAATAAATAATTATTTTAATTTTCTTTTTCCCCAAAAAGTCAACCTTTTCATTCGACCTCCAAACGAGACCCAACGACTGTCGCCCCTAGCTAATTACCCCCATTCTGAACACAATGGGATATGTATCATGAGCCAATTCTATCGTCTCGATCAGTTTTCGTTTAAATCAAAATATAAATCTTTATATTTTAAATTCAAACGCACATTTTAATTTACCGGGGCCACATACTGACTCTAAAAATTCCAGAAAAATTATTTTTAGCTTCGTACTGACGATACGGTCCTAACAAAACTAATTTCGTCAAATTCTGAGACCATTTGAAAAATGGCCATTTTACAGTCGATTAAATTCAATTGAAATTGGTCATATACGTTTTCTATTGCCACGTTCGCATATTGATTCAGAAAATTCTAAAAAAATAAACCTAGCTATGTTCGGCAATACGGTCCCAACAAAACTGGTTTCGTCGAATTCTGAGGTCGTTTGCAAAATGGCTATTTTTAAGGGCTTTATATATATTAAAATATATATAAATCCCACCGCGACTATTCTGAATTTTAAACTGGACGTAACTTTTCATTTCTAAAGTGAAATCTCAGTTTCTTAACTTCGTTAGAAAGATAATGTTAATCAGATTCAAATATTTCTTGTTTCGTTCAATTCTGACTTATATTGAATTCTGTATATTCATTTGAAATTAGAAATCGAATTTTCGAACTGCTGCGCCATTTCAGGCTCATTATATAATTAAAATAAATTTGTTCGTTTTTAACTTTGTCAAAAATAAATTTTCCGTCGTTATTATGTAAAATAATTCATTTTAAATATTCAAAATTCATTAAATTAGCCAAAATAAAAATTTTAAATTGGCTCAGAATTTCTAGGTTGTTACAATTTGTATTTGTTAGTTTTACTTAAATGAAAAGTAAAGGAGATTTATTTAGAGGATAGATATGCCAAATAAAAGAAACGGTTATTAAAACCATGTTTGAATAAAATGGAAGAATTGAATTAGTAATAAATGGAAGGATAAGTTTATGTTTCAAACTTTTATCCATTCTAAGATAAGAACGTCGTCGGTCAAGGTCTGAGAGGTAATTAAAATAACCCAACTTGAACGACTTCATTATTATCGAGGAATGATATTAGTTTGTAACGATTAGAATTGGTTTATTATTGTTATGGGAGAATATTGCAATCGCAAGATCTTAAACTAGTAAGTTGAAAAGTGAATGATGTATAAATTTAACATCGTCCGATCAACTTTGAAGTATACATTTATTTATATCTTTGAGATAATAATATGGTGATTTTCATAGGGAAAAAGGAAACATAAGAGATTTGGCGAATATATGGTAATTTTTTTGAAATAAAGGAATGAAATTGAGTTTGGTTAATAAAGATATGTTATCGTTTCCAATATATCGAATAATGAGATTGAGACAAGAGAATATGAAATCGATTTCTAAGGATTGATAAAATGGTTTTAATAAATGAATCAGGGTTGCCAATATAATTAACCGTAATGTTTGAATTGATAGTTAAAAACCCAACTATCAATAAATATATTATTGGACCTTTTGACGTGTTGTTTCGAAGAGATCGGGATGGGAACTAGACCCAAAACCACTTCAATCCAATGGTGCGTACGAAACTAACTTGCAGCAATGAAGATGGAGCAATGAAGACCGTAGATCTTCATGAAATGGAAGATCTACTTATAATCTCTGGGTAGCTCCCATAAAAGAGATACACTATGGTTCTATCGTGATTGGAATTTACGGATTGGAAGGACTACTCGCTACTGATCCTTGGGGTGATTCCTATACAAGGATTCACTAGGAGGGTGCTTTCGGTTCATCCTGTTCTTGGATGATTTATACGGATGAATGTATGACAGAGTATTTCTTAAGAGTACGTACGTTGATTTTTACAAACGTATCCATGTCGGTGGTAGCTAACACCCAAGGTATTTTTGTAAGCGTCAATTAGTGATTTTACGGATCCGACGATGTGGCATTCAAAGAAAATGGTGATGTGATGTACTAAAAAAACAAAAATGACCTCAAGCCTCATCAACTGGGAAATTACAGAAATCGGGCAGGCAGCATGGCTAGGTGGGTCATACCCAAGTAGGGTATATTGTCACCAATCTCGAGAATATACATATTTGTTACTTCTTTTCATTTCTGTATCTCCCGGGAAAACAGTAGCTGCGCAGTAGTAATGGGTGACAATATATTCGATACACTCAAGTTAAATAAGTGGTCGGTCATGTGTGGCTGGGATGCAAGATATTCTTGTTGAACCCCAGTGTATACCTATAACAACCCAGAATTTCTGAACCAATTTAAAAAAATTATTTTAGCTATTTTAATGGGTTTTGAATATTTAAAATGATTAATTTTAAATAATAATGACTAAAAATTTATTTAAATCAAAGTTAGAACATATAAATTTATTTTAATTATAAAATGAGCTTGAAATGACGTGGTAGTTTGAAAATTCGATTTTAAATTTCAATTAAATGTATATAATTCAAAATAAATCGGATTTCAGTAAAACCAGAAACATTTGAATCTGTTTAATAATATCTTTCTAACAAATGTGAAAATTCGAGATTTCACTTTATAAATTGAAAGTTATGGCCAGATTAAAATTTAAAATTGTCACTACGGAATTTATATATATTTTAATATTATATAGAGCCCATAATAATAGCCATTTTGTAAATGCCTCCATTTTCGACGAAACCACTTTTGTTGGATCTAGAACGTCAAATTATAGTCAGGTTTAAAATTTCATAATTTTCGGAACTAATATGTGAACACAGCGAATTTAAACGTGTTCGGTACTTTCAGTTGGAATTTAATCGACTGGAAAATGGTCATTTTTCAAACGGCCTCCAAATTTGACGAAATTAGTTTTGTTAGGACAGTTTCGTCAAAACATAGCTAGATTAATTTTACTGTAATTTTTCGAGTCAGTATGTTGCTGCAGTAAATTAAAATGTACGTTTGTCATCATTTAATTGTCAATTATTCTTAGTAAATTAATTAATGTAATTAATGTTAAAACTATCGTATCTTTGTCATGCGAGGTCCAAATTGGACGAAACTACTTGCGTTGGAATCGTGGTGAAAAACTCTACATCATGGAACTAACCAGAGCTGAAACGGAGCTAGTAGGGATTTTTGACTGAATTGAATGGACAGTTTAATTCATTTAAAACAATCATCAAAATAAAGAATGACGGAGTCGAATCCAATGTGAGAATTCTCTCACTAAAATTTTTGTACAATTATTTAATTTATTTTATAACTGTAAACAAGTAGAAATTGCCAGTGCTGATTTTATCTGTTGTATGTGATATTGCTTGAGTTCAACACACGAACTATTCACGACTCATCTGCACAAGAAGCGTTGTTTGAATATACGACACTCGTATTTCAAACAATGCGGATAAACTTTGTGATTGTTGAAATTTTAATTATAAATATCCATATATAATTTGAATAGTGAAAATTTGCTAAGTAGAAAAATAATTCAAACCGAATTTGAATTGGTTAAATTTATTAACCAATGATTTATTTAAATTGACTATTGTTGGTTGAAACCCCACACGAGTATTGGGATGATATTTGACGTACACTAATCCCAATATTTAGTAGTATGTCAATCGATGGGTTGACAGGCTGTGATGAGCGTTATTTATTTATTTTAGTGCTTATACAGTTGTAAATTCCACTCTGGATGATGTTTTAATGGTAAATGATTATTTATCATTATTGTTGAATACATGCGATGTATGAAATCCATATAACTGAAATTATACGGTAATTGATTGAGTCACATTCCGATTCAGAGATAATGAATATTTTAAAATAAAGAATATTTTAAAATAACGAATATTTTAAAAAATATTCACTGAATAATTAAAATATGATTTTGATGTCCGATTTTGGATGGACACGAAAATATTAAAATAAATGGAGCCGAGTTAAGTGTATACGCCATTTTAACCTAAACGGGTTTATCGATCGATTTTATTCATTTGATAATGAATACGAAAAGGAAATGGGTTTCAAATTCAGATATTTTGAAAATATTATCATTTTGATATTATAATGATATGGCATATTCAATTTTGATCTAAAATTGAAAATGAACAAATCGTTTTTAAAACGAATTTATAAAATATGTTTTAAATGAAAATCGATGATATATATTATATATATATTTAATGGTCTGAATAGAACGCGCCGCGCAGCGACCATTCGCGAATTTCGACCATTAACTTCAAATTGACGTAACGGGAGATCTGACCGTCGGATTCTCCTAAATCCAGAACCTTGGGTTCGTATCGAAAAGAGCTTTCCAATGAATATATGAGATTTAAATTTGAACGGTTGGATATTAAGATATGTTCAAAATAGATTTGGACAAGGTCGTTGTAAATGCAGTTCGATGGTCGCATATGGAAATCGACTGTATGGGCCTTAATAAAATTATTAAAAATATGGAAAAATTATATAAAATCATAATAAATGATTTGGAAAGGTTTTGGATGAAAAACTCCATGTTTGAAAAGATAAAAATATATTTTTATCGAAATGAACTAGTTATTAACTAGAATAATAATCCAGTGTTTTTAAATAAATAAATTGGATTTGTAAATGGTTTTTGAAATAGCCAAAATTTTCCAACGTATGAATTGGAATGGATTTTAATAGAAATAATCTTCGGAATATTTCGATATTGGATTCCGTGATTATACGGATATGGTTGAGGAATTTGGAAGATACATATATCGTTATTCCCAATACGATATTCGTTGGTTTCATTATTTGATATTGAATATAAGTCGATATAATTTCTATTTTGAGCCTTGTTTTTAATATCAAATTGGATTTTGGGTTTGTCGTGAATGTTGTCTTAAATAACACTGTTCTTAAACCAAGTTGAGAAAGGAATAAATCTTTTAATTAAAATCAAGGAAGTTTTCCAATTATATTTATCAATTGGAATTAAATGGAAGGTGATTTTGGGTTCGTTGTGAACGATGTTTTAAATGACATTTGTTCTTTAGCCCAATTAACAGTGAAGATATGATTTGGAATTTATAAATTTTTATTCTAAGATTTAATGGAAATTTTCCAAAGTGAAGTTTTCCAATTTTATACATTAAATTGGAACTGAATGGAATTCGATTTATTAATAATCGAGATGAGCATCTGCGGAGGAAGACCGTTACTATATATGGAATTTAAAAGGCTTTGCCGTTATTCCATTTATATTATCAGTCTGATAATGAAATTTATATCGATTATATATTGATCTGTTTCCGCGAAGAATCCATATTTAATGGAAGTTGATTTGGGTTTATTGTGAACTGTGTTTTTAATAACATTGGTTCTTTAACCCAGTTAAAGACTAGATTAATTTTCTTAAAGTTGAACAATCATTAAGTAATGATTTTTGGGATTAAAACTAAGATAGAGTTTTAATGAATCTTTGAGTAGATTAAAATGAGAAAGTGATAATTAAAATTATCGAATTCTTGATGATCGAGAATGGAGTACCGCTAGTTTTACTCCAGGTGATAGTTAAATCTTTAATTAGATTTGAACATGAAATGGTAATTAAATTTACCGATAACACAATGGGTGTTAGATATGGAGTACTACCAGTTTTGCTCCATGGAACGAATAGGTTAGGATTCAGATAATAAAATGAATGATTACTTCGGTAAGGCTCGATAATCCAGACTAGTTTTATAAACCTTAATTTGGTTTAGAATTGTTAAAAGATAAAATAAAATCTTTTGAAATTGATATCTAAAGGAAGATTAAAGAATAAGTTTGAAAGAATTTATCTTTGATAAAATTAATGGGAAAATTTCCCTAAAGATGTGAATATTTGAATAAAAGAATATTCTGAATTGGAATGAGGCGTATGATGTGTTTTTATAGCACTGGATTATTTATTATAAAATACGCAAGGTATTCAGAAAGACCAGGTTTATCCCACTCTGAATAACTGATAAGGCGACTAAAAGTCGACGATGAAGACCTATGAACTAGATCTGAACATATACCTATTTATCATGTCAGATCCACCATTTTTTATAGATCTAGTTCACTGTTTAGATCACCTCATGCCTGTTCCTATTATGTTTGTGGCTAAATCAGATCTGTTATTAGTTGGATATATAATTCCTTGTTTAGATCTCATCGTGCATGTTTATGATGTCCCTATTATGTTAGAATCAGTTCTATTGTCACATGTTCATCAGATCTGTTCCTATATGCCTATCTTATCATTATGCCACTGTATGTTTATTTCTGTCATTATATGACGATCTTGTTAGTATGACCATTTCTGTCCTCTTCCCTTCATCTTTTCCCTTTTATTTTTATAGCCATGCTACTTTCGAGCCTAGGCATGCCACTAAAATATGTGAACGCGTTAAATTGGGAATGAGGGGAAAATGGGAAAATTTGGGGCATAACTTGTAATTGGAAATTTGGGCATAACTTGAATGAAATATATGAACATGAATTTGGGGCATAAATCAACTTCTGATTAAAGACCTTAATTTGGGTTATATGGTTCATTATGAACATGACTTGGGAAAGGGGCCTGAAAACCTATAACGACATAGGAATAATTGGTTAATAATTGGAATGCATAGGGTTACAGTAATTAGAAACAGTAACCGCGCTTAGACACGAGGTTAGATTACACTTGTGGTGGAAGTTTGCCCGGAACCGCCTGGCAAATACAGCGATCGCAAATGGTGAATCTAATGTGAGGGGTCTAAGTGCATAAACACGAGACGTGCTAAGACACGAGGTTAAGTCCGACTTTTGGAAGAAGTCTGCCAGGAACTGACCGGCATATCCAGCATCCACAAGTGGTAGGCTTAATGTGGGAGGTCTAGCACATTATAACCATAAATGAATATGGTAATGAAATGGAATACTTAACCTAGTTGAATCCATAGGGATTGTATGAACATATAACTTGATTAGGGGTTAAGTGAACTTGTTTGAAATAGTGGGTGGATTAAGTAAATCTTGGGTGGGTGGGTAATATTTATATATATAGGCTCACAAAACTTAACCTGTGGGGTTATGCAATCTTTTACTCTGGTATGGCATAAACTATGGAAAATCTAGTGGGGATGCAAGCGAAGGGGAAGCTTGTATCATCTTGTGTGTGGGACCCATTTTAGTCAGTAACCCATATATAGGTATCAAACGAGTAATCCGAACTAGGTCGGAGTCGGGGTACGCTTACTGGGCTGATTGTAAGAGATCCAAAAGTGGGGGATGGTGTGGGCGCCACGTACCGACCGGGTCATGTGCGTGCATGGTCCGGACAGAGGAAGATAAGACGTCGTGACACTAGTAGATATGGTTGCGCACATCCTGAAAATGAAGGGTTGCCACTTTAGGGAGTGATACACCTTACTGTGGGGCCAGCATGGGGTATCTATGGAGTAGGGAGTCGATCGATTATGGTAGTAATTAGGGTACATCTAGACTTTGGTATGTTGTGTAGCCCGTTAATACCCTCAGGGGTAACTCCGGTATGTTGGGCTGATTGTTGATTGTGTGGGGTGAAAACTTCTCACTGGAAGTACACCTAAGTATACCATCTTATGCTTATTGGCGATCATCTTATTAATAAGACACTAGTATTGTTGGGGATCATCTTCTTTCTCTTCCGTTCCCCCCCCCCCAGGTTCTCAAGGTGGGAATACTCAAGCTTGATCAGGATTCTGCTTTCATTATACTTGGAGCTACTTGGATGTATTGCTCGAGTTCTTATCTTTTCTACTATGGCTATGTTTTTGGGAAGTTATGCTTCTTTATTATTGTACTCTGATGTTTTAAGTACAAGACATAAATTTTAATGATGTACTGGGTTTTATGTTTTTCAGACATATGATGTAACCATGTTTTGAACTACGATGCTTTATGATTAATAAAAGTTTTTAATCCCGCTGCTATTTAATATCTGTCTTGTAATGTTTCTGTTTACTATAACGCTTCACGAAACTTAATGCATTCTCTTAATGAGTGACATTAACAGACGTGTGGTGTCATACTTGGTATCAGAGCTGAAGGTTACCAGATCGGATAAAAGATTTTGAAAATTATTTTTAAAAAGGTTTTAAAATGAAGCATTTTCAAAAGAAAGGTATGTTCTGAAAAACATATTCCCCAAATCCATATGTAATATCTTTCGATCCTTTGTCTAAATCCCTTTCCTTTTCTTTTCAGCATGTCTGGGGAACTTAATATTCCAGAGGGCGTTACGATACCAGGCTGGTTTCGTAGGTGTCTAGAGGCCACGGCGCCTGCCGGTGGTCAAGCTGACGTTCCTCCCCCAGCTACACCCGTCGTTTCTCCTCCTTCGCGTGTAGATAACTTCTCTAAGGTCTACAAAGATTTCTATGATATGGGAGGGAAGTCATTCCGTGGAACCGAGACGTTCGTAGAGGCAAGGAATTGGCTCAAAGAAACGGAGGATCTATTTGGAATTTTTGAAGTGGATGATCGTAGGAAGATTCAGTTAATCGCCTGGTTATTGAAAGATGAAGCTTCGTTTTGGTGGGAAGTGACGCAAGCTGGGCGTCCAGTGGAGACTTGGGATGATTTTCGACGAAGGTTTGAAATGAAGTTTCTTTCTCAAGCTGAGAAAAGCATGCAAATGGAAATGTTCTTTGCGCTCATGCAAGGAGGCATGATTGTTAAAGAATATGTTAAGAAATTTAACCAACTAGCGAGGTTTGGATTGGAGCTAGTGGACACTCCACATAAGAAAGCTTCGCGATTTGCTAGAGGACTAAATGAACCCCTTCATGGGTTAGCTATGTCCCATATTCAAATAGGAGTAACTTTTGAAAGGCTCGTTGATATGGTCTTGATGCATAAGGAAGACAAAAACGACAAGATAGAAGTTAAGGTTGAGGAAACACAAAACAAGAAGGTATGGCCCAAGAAGGGACAACAACAACAGCAACAAAAGAAAGGTGAAAAGAATGACAAGGCTAAGGATAAGAGGAAGTGCCATAATTGCGGATGAAAGGGTCATTTTATCAAGGACTACAAAAGAAGGAAGAATACTTGCTTCAGTTGTGGAGAGGTCGGACATTTTGCTAAGAAGTGCCCAAAGAAACAGGGAGGTCAAAGGCCAGAAGCTTCTGGAGGGCAGGTGCATGCTCTCGTGACCAGTTCTCCAGATAGAGGTAGAAAAGTTTCCATGGAAGGTTTGATTTCTCTTTCCAATCATCCTATTAGAACTCTTTTTGATTCTGGCGCTTCTCATTCATTTATATATGATGCTGTAGTTGAGTCTCTGCACCTTAATACAAGTATGGTAGTGGATCCCGTTGTTATCTCAAAACCCATTGGTGGTTTGGCTCATTTGTCCATGATTTTTCGGGGTTTGAGAATATCTGTGTTAGGCAGCGAGTTTGAGTGCGACGCATATGTGCTCGGTTTTATGGGATATGGTTTGATTCTAGGGATGGATTGGCTAGCCATGTATGATGCCATTCTGGATTGTGAGAGGAGGGTCGTTAGACTTTTGACTTGCCATGTGAGGACCCTCGAGATTTCTTGTGACTTTAAGGGGTCTGTCATGCTTAGTTTCCTAGAGTCTCTTGATGCATCTATCGATGATCTGCGATCTGTACCAGTAGTCCATGAGTATCCTGATGTTTACGATGAGGTACGGGGCTTACCTACGAGGTGAGAGATCGATTTCCGCATATATGTGGTAGCCAATGCAAAGCGAGTTGCATTACCTGTGTGCCATATGGCTCCAAGAGAAAGGAGGGAGCTTAGTAAGCAAGTAGGGGAGCTACTTGAGAAAGGGTTTATTAGGCGAAGCATATCTAAATGGGGTGCTCCTGTAGTATTCACAACTAAGGCGGATGGTTCGCTTCGCTTATTTGTAGATTATAGAGAGTTGAAAAAACTCACCAAGAAGAACATGCACCCTCTCCCGAGGATAGATAATTTGTTTGACCAGCTTGGTTGTGCATCAGTATTCTCTCAGTTAGACTTGGCCATGGGGTTTCATCAGTTGAGGGTGGCTGAGGACAGTATAGACAAAACCGCTTTTAGGACTCCAGATGGTTTCTTTGAATGGCTCGTTATGCCTTTTGTGTTGACAAATGCACCCGCCTATTTTGTTGATCTGATGAGTAGGGTGTTTCGGGAGTTTCTAAATAAGTTTGTCGTGGTCTTTGTTGATGATATCTTAATCTTCTCAAAGAGCGAGGAATAACATGCCTTACATTTTAGGGAGGTTTTGAAAACTCTCTGTGCACACTAGCTTAAGGAAAAGTTCTCCAAATGCCATTTTTGGAGAAAAGAAGTGAGATTTCTAGGGCATGTGGTCTCTAAAGAAGGGATAGCAGTAGATCCCACAAAGGTAGTTGCAGTTCAAGATTGGCAAATCCCAAAGAATGCAACGGAGGTGAGAAGCTTTCTTGGATTAGCAGGCTATTAAATGAAGTTCATTAAGGACTTCGCAAAAATATCAGCCCCACTCACCAGGCCGACGATGAAGAATTTGATGTTTTCATGGGATAAAGATTGTGATGTTGCTTTCCAACGATTGAAGAGGGCTCTGACAATGGTCCTAGTCTTGACCTTGTCCGATGGAAGCAAAGTGTTTACAGTATACACTGATGCATGTGGTACAGGGCTTGGAGCAATTCTGATGCAAGAGGGAAAGGAAGTATGGTATGGGGGTAGACAGCTAAGAGTTCATGAGAAGAACTACCCTACCCATGACTTAGAGCTAGCTGTCATAGTATTTTAGCTTAAGACGTGGCGTCATTATTTGCTTGGAGAGAAGTTCGAGTTGTACACCGATCATAAATCTCTTAAGTACTTGTTCTCACAAAAGGATCTTTATTTGAGGCAGCAAAGGTGGATGGAATTCCTAACATCCTATGACTTCAAGATTGCTTATACTGCTGGCAAGGGTAATGTGGTGGCAAACGCACTAAATATGCAGAGGATAGCCTTAAGTTCTCTGTTTGTGGAGAGGAAAAGCTTTGAATTTATATCGACTTTTGACTTTAGACCCACCACCGAGTTTTTGCCTGACTTATTTGCAACACTAGAGGTGCGACCTACTCTTATGGATTAGATAGGAGCTTCGCAGCGAGAGTATCCACATATTTCAGGCATCTTGGATAAGCTCGGTAGATGGAAGACTTCTAGTCACCTCAGTAGATATTCCATAGACGATAAAGGGTGGTTGTGACAAGATGGGAGGCTTTGTGTTCCCCAGACAGGGAGTTTGTTGAAGACAGTCCTAGAGGAAGCTCTTCATTCTAAGATGACTATTCATCCAGGCAGTGATAAGATGAATAGAGATATGAAGAGGGTTTTCTTTTGGGCTGGGATGAAGAAAGATGTGGCGGAGTTTGTTTCTCAATGTTTGATTTGCCAGCAAGTCAAAGCTGAGCGAAAGAAGCCTGGTGGTTTACTTCATCCTTTGGAGGTTCCACGGTGGAAGTGGGAGAGCGTCTCTATGGATTTCATAAATAGTTTGCCTAGATCAAAGAAAGGCAACACTAGTATTTGGGTTGTAGTAGACAGACTTACTAAGAGCGCTCATTTCATTCCAGTTAAGAGTAAGAGGACGACAACATGGTTGGCCATAGTTTACATTCGTGAGATAGTCCGTCTTCATGGAATACCTTCCAGTATCGCAAGTGATCGTGACCCTATTTTCACCAGTGAATTTTGGAGGACCTTGCAAGAAGCATTAGGTACACAGTTTTGTTTAAGCACAGCTTATCACCCTCAGACCGATGGACAGACAGAAAGGGTGAACAGAGTTCTTGAGGATCTTTTAAAACTGTGTATCCTAGACTTCGGAGGGACTTGGGAAGAACATCTTCCTTTAGTAGAGTTTGCCTACAACAACAGTTACCAAGTAATCATTGGCACGACACCCTTCGAAGCATTGTACAGACGACCCTGTACGTCACCAACTTGTTAGTGGGAATCTACAGAAATACTTCTACTTGGACCAGATATGGTTAGATAAACATCCGAGAAAATTGATCTTATTAGATGGCGAATGAAGACTGCTCAGGATAGGCAAAAATCCTATGTAGATAGGAGAAGGACTGACATTGAATTTGAAGTAGGAGACATGGTTTTCATTAAGGTGTCACCATTAAGAAATGTGGTTCGCTTCGGATCTATAGGGAAATTAGAACCAAGATTCGTAGGGCCGTTTCCAATAACAGAAAGGATTGGCCAAATTGCCTATAGAGTAAAGCTACCAGAGAGATTGTCCGGTGATCAAGATGTTTTCCACGTTTCTCATTTGCGGAAGTGTTTGCATGATACCGCAGAAGTAGTTGAGCCGAGTATATTGGAGGAAGCAGAGGTGGAACGGGAGGCGACAGTTAGACGAGTTCCTACCTGTATTCTTGGATCAGAAGTTAAGAAGCTGCGCAATAGAGAGGTCAAGTTGATGAAGGCTCAGTGGGGAGATAACCCAGAGGATGCAGCTTGGGAAACCGAAGACAAGATTCGTGCTTCGTACGCTTTTATTTTTGAGGGTATGTTCTTAACTTCCTTTCCAAAGCTTTTATTCATGCTTGTTTATATCATTTAAATTTATCCTATCGATCAAATCTTCGACCCTTAAGTAGAAATCTCATGGATGCAAACATGTGTTTGAGACATGTTATGTTTGATGGATGCAAGTGGATGCAAGTGTTTGCTAGTGGTTGCTCGTGGATGCATATACACACACATTAGGCACAAGATCAGCTCAATCACTCTCATACTGCGTATGGATGTGTGTGCATTTTTCTTCTTTTAATGGACGAAAGTGAGTGTATCATCATATGGATGTTGCTTTTGGATGGATGATTGTGCCCACATATAGAACTTACTATAGTAGGATTATTTGCATACATATTGGATTCATGGCACTAACATACATTGCATTAAGGAGGTCGACTGAATCAGTAGACCGCCTGATCTCCCGCATTAGTATTGGGACATATACACACACCTTTGCATATGTTCATATAAGAATTAGATACTTTTAAGGACAATAGATGCCTATGATTTGTGGATGAGTAGATGGATGTGGATGGTAGGATATACATTCTTCTTAACTTAGAGATTTCGGGGACGAAATCCTTTGAGTAGGGGAGAATGTAACACCTCGTATTTTAACAACACTAAAGATGATAAATTAATGAATAATTAATTAAATATTCAAAATTAATTGAAACGGGCTGCGCCATTGCGTTTGTCTCGGAATTCTGGTCAAAATAGACACTTGGTTTGCGTAAAACGGACAACGTATGAAGAAGTTATTAAGGTTTGAAGTTTGTATACGCACAAGAAGAATATATATATAAATAAATCCGGAAATTCAAAAATCAGTTCAAAATTGAAAATTGGGGAGGCGGTAATTTTCCCGCTCAGGGGTGTCGACCCCTCAAGGGGGTGTCGACCCCTGGGTTGACCCTTCAAGGGGGTGTCGACCCATGGGTCGAACCCCCTACGGTAGACCTGGGCAGATTAAGGTTTTGTCTCATCTATATATATGGCCTGATTTTCCGGTTTCTCCACACCAAAAATAATGGAGAACTAGATGCTACCTCTGCCCAGATTAAACCAAGACTTTTCTTCTTCTGCAATCAAGTCAGTCAACTAGAGTTATTCAAGATAGAGACATATGATTCAACATCAGCAATTACTTCTCCATTTTTCTAGATCCAAAATCACTGTGAGTCTATGTTAATTTTAGATTTAAATAATTAATAGTAAATCTTGACATGACTATAACTTGGATTTACGCCTATGATTATTTGAATCATATCAGATCTGCTATAACCTGTTTATCTAAGTTATTCTAACATGACTATGAACTAGATCTGAACCTATACCTATTTATCATGTCAGATCCGCCATTGTTTATAGATCTAATTCATTGTTTAGATCACCTCATGCCTGTTCCTATTATGTTTGTGGCTAAATCAAATCTGTTATTACTTGGATATCTAATTCCTTGTTTAGATCTCATCATGCATGTTTATGATGTTCCTATTATGTTAGAATCAGTTTTATTGTCACATGTTCATCAGATTTGTTCCTATACGCCTATCTTGTCTTTATGCCACTATATGTTTATTTCTACCATTATATGTCGATCTTGTTAGTATGACCATTTATGTCCTCTTCCCTTCATCTTTTCCCTTTTATTTTTATAGCCAGGCTACTTTCGAGCCTAGGCATGCCGTTGAAATATGCGAACGCGTTAAATTAGGAACGAGGGGAAAATGGTAAAATGTGGGTCATAACTTGTAATTGGAAATTTGGGCATAACTTGAATGAAATATATGAACATGAATTTGGGGCATAAATCAACTTGTGATTAAAGACCTTAATTTGGTGTATATGGTTCATTATGAACATGACTTGGGAAAGGGGCATGAAAATTTATAATGACATAGGAATAATTGGAATGCCTAGGATTACAGTAATTAGAAACTATAACCGCACTTAGACACGAGGTTAGATTACACTTGTGGTGGAAGTCTGCCCGGAACCACCCGGCATATCCAGCGATCGCAAGTGGTGAATCTAATGTGAGGGGTCCAAGTGCATAAACACGAGACGTGCTAAAACACGAGGTTAAGTCCGACTTGTGGAAGAAGTCTGCCCGGAATCGACCGACATGTCCAGCATCCACAAGTGGTTGGCTTAATGTGGGAGGTCTAGCCCATTATAACCATAAATCAATATGGTAATGAATTGGAATACTTAACCTATTTGAATCCATAGGGATTGTATGGACATATAACTTGAGTAGGGGTTAAGTAAACTTGTTTGAAACTGTGGGTGGGTTAAGTAAATCTTGGGTGGGCGGGTAATCTTTATACATATAGGCCCACAAAACATAACCTACGGGGTTATGCAATCTTTTACTCTAGTATGGCATAACCTGTGGAAAACCAAGTAGGAATGCAAGCGAAGGGGGAAGATTGTATCATCCTGTGTGTGGGACCCGTTTTAGTCAGTAACCCATATATAGGTATCAAACGAGTACTCCGAACTAGGTCGGAGTCGGGGCATACTTACTTGGCTGATTGTAAGAGATCCAAAAGTGGGGGACGATGTGGGCGATGCGTACCGACCGGGTCATGTGCGTGTGTGGTCTGGACAGAGGAAGATAAGACATCGTGACACTAGTAGTATGGTTGTGTACATCCTAAAAACGAAGGGTTGCCACTTTAGGGAGTGTTACACCCAACTGTGGGCCAGCACAGGGTATCCATGGAATATGGAGTCGATCGATTAGGGTAGTAATTAGGGTACATCTAGACTCCGGTATGTTGGGGAGCCCGTTAATACCATCAGGGGTAACTCCGGTATATTGGGCTGCTTGTTGATTGTATGGGGTGAAAACCTCTCACTGGAAGTACACCTAAGTGTACCATCTTATGCTTGTTGGGGATAATATTATTAATAAGAGACTAGTATTGGTGTAGAGGAATAGAGAAATCATTAGAGAAACACAATATAATCTATCATGTTTATCAAGTTTACCTTGTCATACCTGCCTTTTATGATGTTATATCTCTTATCCACTTTATATGAATATCATGATATTTTAATTATTTATATGCTACAAGTAACTGGACTCGCCAGACTTTATGTCTGACCCATTTTGTTTCCTCTTCTTTCTCTTTCGTTCCCCCACCCCCAGGTTCTCAGGGTGGGAATACTCAAGCTTGATCAGGATTCAGCTTTCATTATACTTGGAACTGCTTAGATGTATTGCTCGAGTTCTTATCTTTTCTACTATGGATATGTTTTTAGGGAATTATGCTTCTTTATTATTATACTCTGACGTTTGAAGTACAAGACAGAAATTTTAATTATGTACTAGGTTTTATGTTTTTCAGACATATGATGTAACCATGTTTTGAACTACGATGCTTTATGATTAATAAAAGTTTCAATTCCGCTGCTATTTTTTATCTGTCTTGTAATGTTTCTGTTTTTTTTACTTATAACGCTTCACGAAACTTAATGCATTCTCTTAATGAGTGACATTAACGGATGTGGGGTGTCACAGTGGCCCTATTTTCACCAACGAATTTTGGAGGAGCTTGCAAGAAGCATTAGGTACACAGTTGTGTTTGAGCACCGCTTATCACCCCCAAACCGATGGACATACGGAAAGGGTGAATAGAGTCCTTGAGGATCTTTTAAGGCTGTGTATCCTAGACTTTGGAAGTACTTGGGAGGAGAAACTTCCTCTAGTAGAGTTCGCCTACAATAACAGTTATCAAGCTAGTTTTGGGCACCCTTCGAAGCATTGTACGGACGACCCTGTCGATCACTGACTTGTTGGTGGGAATCTATAGAAAGACTTCTACTTGGACTAGATATGGTAAGAGAAAATTCCAAAAAGATTGATATTATTAGACGACGAATGAAGACATCTCAAGATAGGCAAAAATCCTACGTAAATAGAAGATGGACTTACATTGAGTTTGAGGTGGGAGACATGGTTTTCATAAAGGTGTCGCCTTTAAGGAATGTGGTTCACTTTGGATCTATAGGGAAGTTGGCACCAAGATTTGTAGGGCCATTTCCCATAACAGAAAGGATTGGCCAAATGGTCAATAGAATAAAGCTACCAGAGAGACTATCCGGCGTTCATGATGTTTTCCATGTTTCTCATTTACGAAAGTGCTTGCTTGGTACTGCAGAAGTAGTTGAGCTGAGTATGCTTGAGGAGGTAGAGATGGAACGGGAGGCGACAGTTAGGCAAGTTCCTACCCGTATTCTTGGATCAGAAATTAAGAAGCTACGCAATCGAGAGGTCAAGTTGATGAAAGTTCAGTGGGGAGATAACCAAGAGGATGCAACTTGGGAGACCGAAGACAAGATTCACGCTTCGTACCCTTTTCTTTTCAAGGGTATGTTCTTAAGTTCCTTTCCAAAGATTTTATTCATGCTTGTTTCTATCATTTAAGTATATCCTATCGATCGAATCTTCAACCTTTAGGTAGGAATCCCATGGATGTAAACATGTGTTTGAGACATGTTATGTTTGATGGATGAAAGTGGATGCAAGTGTTTGCTAGTGGTTGCTCGTGGATGCATATACACACACATTAGGCACTAGATCGGCTCAATCACTCTCATACTGCATATGGATGTGTGTGCATTTTTCTTATTTTAATGGACGAAAGTGGGTGTATCATCATATGGATGTTGCATTTGGGAGAATGATTGTGCACACATATGGAATTTACATGTTACAATAAGATTATTTACATACATGTTGGATTCATGGCATTATACATTGCATTAAGGAGGTCGACTGAATCAGTATACCGCTTGATCTTTCGCATTAGTATAGGGACATATACACACACCTTTGCATATTTTCATATAAGCATTAGAAGTCTTTAAGGACAATTGATGCCTGTTATTGGTGGATGTGTAGTGGATGATGGATGCTAGGATATACATTCTTCTTTACTTAGAGATTTCGGGGACGAAATCCTTCAAGTAGGGGAGAACGTAACACCCCATAATTTTAACAACACAAAAAATGATAAATTAAGAATACTTAATTTAATTTTCAGAATTAAGTGAAACAGATTGCGTCATTGTGTTTATCTCAAAATTCTGGTCAAAATAGACACCTGGTTTGCGTAAAACGGACACCGTATGAAGAATAAATTAAGGTTTGAAGTTTATATATGCATAAGAAGAATATATATGAATAAAATAAGTCCATATATTCAAAACAGTTCAAAATCAAGCGGCAGAAGGGAGCAGGAAAAATCCCGCCCATGGGTGTCGACCCCATCAAGTGGGTGTCGACCCATGGGTCGACCCCGTCAAGGGGGTGTCGACCACTGGGTCGACATACCAAGGGGGTCGACCCCCACGTAGATCTGGCCAGATTTCTGGTTTCGTACGTAAACTGATTTCTGTGCAAGATTCATGGGCTGATGGCTATAAATAAGACCCTATTTCTCTTGTTTTTACACACCAAAAACAATGGAGAACTAGATGCTGCATCTGCCCGGATTAAATTTGCATTCTTCTTCAACAAACAAGTCATTCAAGCTTAGAGATCTGTGATTCAACATCTGCAATTACTCTTCTATTTCTTAGATCCAATCACAGTGAGTCTATGTTATTTTTAGATCTAAATATTTAAAAGTTATTTTGACATAACTATGAACTGGATCTAAGCCTATGACTATTTGAATCATATCAGATCTGCCATAACCTGTGTATCTAAGTTATTTTGACATAACTATGAATTGGATCTAAGCCTGTGACTATTGAATCATGTCAGATCTGCCATTATTTGTATATCTAATTCACTAATTTGATCTCATCATGTCTGTTTATGATCATGACACTATGCCTAATCAGTTCTATTATCACATGTTCATCAAATTTGTTCCTATATGCATATCTTGTCACTATGCCCAATGTTGTCACTATATGCTTATTAGTTGCTGTGCCTATTTTTGCCATCATATATCAATCTTGTTATTATGATTATTTCTGTTCTCTTCCCTTCTTCTTTTCCCTTTTTATTTTATAGCCAGGCTACCTTCGAGCCTAGGCATACCGCTGAAATATGCGAACACGTGATATTGGGAATGAGGGGAAAACGTTAAAATGGGGCATAATCTGTTTTGGGAAATTTGGGCATAAATTGAATGAAATACATGAATATGGGTTTGGGGCATAAAACAAATTGTGATTTAGTTCTTAAATTTGGGGCATATGGTACATGACTTGGAAAAGGGGCATGAAAACCTATAATGAAATAGCAATAATTGTTAAAGAAGGAAAATGCCTAGAATTACAGTAATTAGAAACTGTAACCGCGCTTAGACACGAGGTTAGATTACACTTGTGGTAGAAGTCTGCTCGGACCCGCCTGGCATATCTAGCGACCACAAGTGGTGAATCTAATGTGAGGATCTAAGTGCATAAACATGTAACGTGCTAAGACATGAGGTTAAGTCCGACTTATGGAAGAAGTCTGCTAGGACCAGCCCAGCATATCTAGCATCCACAAGTTGTAGGCTTAATGTGGGAGGTCTAGCATATTATAACCATAAATGAATATGGTAACGAACTTGAATACTTAACCTAGTTGAACCCATAGAGGTTACATTAACATGTTAACTTTAGTGGAGGTTAAGTAAACTTGCTTGAAATAGTGGGAGGGTTAAGTATATCTTGGGGTGGTGGGTAATACTTATATATAGGCCCATAAACTTAACCTGTGGGGTTATGCAATCGTTTTACTCTGGTATGGCATGCAATCTTGTACTCTGGTTTGACATGCAATCCGTATAACGACCCGCATTTTACACATCGGAGGATCGTAGAATATTTATTTTATTTACATATGAAGTCGTATAGTCGTGTAACTTTCGGAGACGACTGTTGGGGTCATTTCCCATGTTCATGATTTTTGCTGATTTTTAAATGACCATTTTGCCCCTGGCGAATCTTGTTTTGCCTATAACTTTTGATTGGTAAGGATTTTTTACCTGAAACCAATTCCATTGGCTTCAGATGATGGTTTCTCTTTCCGTAGAGTGGAAACATTAATCAAACGGACTTAACGTTTGGGAGATATGGCTAAAATAAGGTTTGAAGATGGAAAAACTACTTAAACGAGCTTAATTGGGTAATTAGCAGTTAGGCCCATTAGGGATTTCGGGATTAGGGTTATATAAAGCCTGATAGGGGTTAGAGAAACCCTTCTTTTGTCATTTTTCGGTCGCACTTACCTCTCTTCAACACTAGCAATGGCCTCCACCTTCTAAATTCATCCTTAATCACCTTTTTATCATATATTAGCCTAATCTACATCAAATCAAGTCAAAATAGCATCAAATCAGAGTTGGTGCCGCTGTGTTGCATAGGAATTCGACCTAAATCAGAGGATACTTCCGATCTATAAATTATTTGTGGCTAAGGTGAGTGGTTTGCATTGTTTTTCACTAATTATGGCTAATTAGGGATGATTAGTGTTAATTAGTGAACATGATTAAATTCTGGAAAAATGTTTAGAAATTGTTAAATATTATTTTAGACCTCTGTTAGAAATTTCGGTTAATTTGGATATGTTTTACTAATCCTATCATCGGTTATGCTTAAACTTGATTAAAGGAAAAACATGGGTTTTGGGTATGTTTGATCCATATTTACATGATTGTTCATTGTTTTGGTGTTTGTGGTTGATTATACATGTTGCTATTACTGTTTGGAATGCTTTGTGATGGTATAGTGAAGTTAGAATGGTCGAAAACGCTGTCGTATGGCGTAAATAGCTCGCTGGAAATAGTTGCAGGAAATTGGTCAGACCCGTTCGTGACCATGGTACCACGACCCACTCGTGGTATGGACACCACGACCCATCCCCACCCATGAAGATCGATCACGACCCGATCGTGCAGGTCACCATGAGACGCCATAGCAAAACACGAACCGCTCCAACATATGATACCACAAACCGGTTGCTTCATCACGACCCGAACCGCTCGTACCCTATGATCACGAACCGCGAGTGTGCAAAGAGGCGAGAGCCATGGACCACGGTGCCATGAACCGATGCCACTAGCGAACCATGGACTGATGCCATCATCAGGAGATCACAAACTGGAGCATTGTTGAGCTGGAGTTGGGGGCGAACCGCGAACTGGACTGGAGCACCACTCACGAGCCGAGGAAGGAGCCACGAACGGGAACCCAGAAGCACCACGAACCGGTGAAGGACCCACGAACCGATCTGGATGGAGGAAGAGCACGAACCGAGACTTAGCAAAGTTGAATTCGAACCAAACGTGGATGATGACCAAAACCTGGGATGCAAAGGTAGTCCAAACAGGAAGTTATTACTTAGGATTCAATTGGGAACCAGCGAGTTAACTTCATGATTGGACTTTGCTGCGGGACGTGTGTGTAATGACCCGGATCCTTATAGGTTAATTTTAAATATTTAATACGGATTTAAAATATTGGGTGGATAATATAAATGGAATTTTATATTTGAGTTATCGATTTAATAATCAATTTCGATTTAATATCGAATATATTAAATTATCGTAATACAAAGTTAATTCAATTCGAAGTAAAAACTGAGTTAAAAACCGTTCAGAATGATCAATAGAAAATTCTGTTTGAATTTGAGAACTAATATTTATTTATTATCGTAGAAATTAAATTGTTTGAAATTAATTTATATAGGGTTAAATTAATATCTTATTCAGATGATCGAATTGGACCTCGTGACCTATCCTAGTGTGTCCGGAACAGGGGTATTACCCTAGAATTGACAGTTGTTGGGTTTAGAAAGGAGTTCGGAATAAACATGATGATTTAAATTTGAAACCCGTTTAAAAAATCAAATTAAAATTTAATAAATGAATATACTTGTTGGCCCTTTCATCACCACATGTCAAAAGAGCGCGTGGCCCCTTTCATCACCACAATTCAAAACAGTCGTGCCTTGATCCATCTCCACAAAACAAAAACAATTCGTGCCCTCTTTTCTTCAACCCCTCTTCCTTATAAAACAGCGATTTACCTTTCCTTTATTTCATTTCAACGTTTAAATAGAAAGCTTCAAACAGAAATGGGGCGGAAATCAAAATCGAACGGAAGCTCGATTCAACGTTGGTGAGGCTTGCGATTGCAAGGGGTTGGGCTGTCGAGGCTGTCATGAGTTTGTCGCGGGTACTGTGGTGGTGTGTGAGTGGAGAAGGAGAGGCTAATGTTGTTCGGTGTGAGGTCGCGATGCCTGGAAGTGCGATTTGGTACTGACGTTCGAATTTGATGGCTCGAGGTTGCGATGGGTATTATCTGATTCGATTTTGGGTCCGCGAGTTTGGATGAAGCTGTGGGGCTTGTCAGTGAAGGCGTGAGGTCACGGTAGTTTTAGGTGAAGATGCGGTGTAGTTTGTGGAAGGGGATAAGATGCTATAGCTTTCGGTTTTGGGTTTCATAAGGCAATGGCGATAACGACAGTAGCAGGTCACGACAAATTTGAGAGGTGGTTTTGGATTTCATTTGAAATTTGAGATCGGGTTCTTTCCGTTTCTTGAACCTGGTTTCAGAACAAACAAGAAGGAGAAGAGGTTTAGGAAGGATTGGTAAGCCAATTTAATTTAGTTAATTAAGTTTTAGTTTATTTATTTTAGTCTATGAATTTTAGGCTTAGTAAAGTAAAAGTTATTTACTTAATTCAAGTGATTTGGGAAGATTTAAAATATATATACACACACACACAAGAGTTATAACGCTTATATTTGCTGCATTCGAAATCAAATTTAACTAAATTAGTATGCTACTAAGAGGGAAGAAAATGGTGTTAACTATTTTTTAGAAATGGATTAAAATTTAATTAGTATATGGATTAGAATTTAATTATATATGGATTAGAATTAAATCAGCATGCTAGTTAGAATTTAATTAGTAGGTCAGTTAGGATTAAATTAGTTTAATCCAAATGGGGAAAATTTACTGACTAAGGAATATTTCATTAGATATATACAAGATATTATCAAGTGGAATCAGTTGAGAAAGGCGTAGCTCTGAGATTCATAACTCAACATTTAAGAATTTGAAATCAGAATGGATCGCAAATAAAAGCCCTGGTGAGTAAATCTCACTCACCTGTTAAAATAGAATTATTTTTATATCTTTAAAAATAATTGTTTATTGCTTGTTTGAATGCTTTCTGATTGTTTAAAAATATATTAGTTATTTAGGGCTATTATATATATATTGGGTGATTGATTTGGATTGATTCCCGCAGTCTCATTAGCGGATGCCCGCAGTTTCATAGCGGATGATTACCCTATACGCCCCACGCTATGATAGTGGATGACCTTCATACCGCGATATCCTGCCACGAAGCAGGATGGGTATTATTATGTTGACTAACGTCTGTGGATGCAGGAAAACAGGTTGGAGGAATCCAACTGGATTCCCCAAAAATATATTATCTGTTTGTTTATTTATTTATTTATTTGCATATATACTGTCATATATGATGTGTTAGAAAAATAAATAATTGGTTGCTTTGTGTGTTTAAATATCACTGGGGCTTGAATATTGATTTATAAAAATATCGAAAAGGGTATTTAAGATTTAAAAAGGGAATTCTATTTTTATAAATAGAATTTGAATTTTTAAATGAACTATAGGAAATATTAATTTGAATTGAAATTTATAAACTTTGTTTATAAATCAAAATGTGGGATTTGAGTAGAATTTATAAACTTTGTTTATAAATTTATAATGTTGGATTCGAATTGAATTTATAAACTTTGTTTATAAATCAAAATGTGGGATTTGAATTGAATTTATAAACTTTGTTTATAAATATATAGTGTGGGATTTTAAGTGAAGTTATAAACGTTGTTTATAAATAATGAATAGAATTTGAATATAGGAATGTAAATTGAATTTAAATATAGGAGTCAAATAGAGTTAAAGTTGAATTTGAATATGGAACTAAAATAGAAGTAAAATAGACTAAAGAGTTAAATAACAAATTTAGTTAAAACGATTGGTATAGTTGGGCAGGTATAGATATACAGGAGACAGGTTTGGAATAAAGTATAGTAGTGATATAAATAGAATGCTCGACAAAAAGGTACGTATTTAATTCATATATGAGATTTTATGCGCCGTATCGGCTAGCCGCTTGGCTTTTCTTTTTCTTTTTGGATTGGTAAGGGCCATGGGAGGCTATTAGAAATATCCCGAAGCTCCCGGTACAAAGGAGGTTATGGCGAATTTTCCGGGAATTTAAGGAGTTAGAATATTTTTAAGATAATTTGATAGTTAGATATCAGCGTATCAATATATATAGAAGTTGATAAGGAAACAAACATTAGAAATAGAATAGTATAATCAAAAAGGAAGACTAGGAATAAAATCTAGTAAGAATAGAAAGAGAAAGTGTATATGTGTTTAAAGGTGAAGAAGTAGTTGTATGTTATTGATTATTCGAGTAAGTAGTCTTATCTGTTTTGACGTTATAAATGTTATTCAGTCAAGATCTGTGAGGTAGTTATACCCCAACTTGATTGATTTCATTATTAACAAATAAATAGTAAGATTCCAGGCTCGAAGATCAATGTTGAATAAGAGTTAGTTCAATATAGTATTTGGGTTGTCGTAACGATGTTTTACACAACATCCGTTTTAACCCAAATAAATATAAGCTTGGAAATAGAATAATAAATATTTCCTAAGCATAGAAAATAAAGAAAGGTCAATATGGTTATTGAAAATATTTGGTTAACAAATATTGATAAGGAAATAGAGAAGTGATTTAATTTATGGAATATTAATTCAGGACTCAGTGATTGTTTGATAATTGGATGAACACTTGTTTCCTTCGATAGTTAAATCATCGACTATAGAAACACTTGTTTTTATTCGATAGTTAAATCAAAGACTATCGAAGTTTTTGACCATCGTTGTCAATATGGAGAGACCGGTTGGATTATTATCCGAAGAACCACTCCGTATTGGCAGTAGCGTTGCGAATCAGATTATATAAAGATAATCGAAGACGGAGTAAAGTGCAAGGACTTTTTCTATTAATAGAATTGTACCTTCAGTTCATCTTGTTCCTGGGTGACTTGTATGGATGGATGTTTGACAGAGTATTTCCAGAAAGGTCATGTACATTGATTTCTTCAACCGTACCAAGAGTGGAAGCAGAGAAGGAGACTTCTTTTAGCTGACACATAATGTACTGTTGTAGACGTCAATTAGTGATTTTCGATGGATCTGACAATGTGGCATTCGAAGTGAATCTGATATGATGATAAATCGTAGCCTCTGGCCTCAACAACCGGTAAATGACAGAAATTGGGCAGGCAGCATGGCTATGTAGGTCGCACCTATTAGGGGGTATATTCACCTGATCTAGAGTTTCATTTACTTCTAAAAATCTATTGTTGATGCTGTCCCATTCGGGAAACGATTGCTGATCCCAACCGTTTGTGATATACATTAGATACACTCAAGCCAAATGAGTGGTCGGCCGTGTGTGGCTGAGTTGCAAGATGTTCTTGTTGAACTCGGTGCATTCTCCTCTAGAGATATACCAGCGGAAGGTGGTTCCATACCTTGTCATAATTGGAAATCCATTACCCAATACGTGCTCGTGGTTTGATTGTATATTGTATATGTGGAACATGAGATGCAAACGTTCCACTAGGTTGTATTTACTTGATTTAGACACTATTATAATATCAAAGGAGTTTTGATATTAAGCTATCGTTCCTTTCAAAAGGATTTTGAAAGTTAAATCAAGTGTTTGGATTCTCATAAGGGAAAAACCCGTTCCGTGTTATACGGCGTGGTCTTATGAGATATCATTTAGTTTCTGAAACTGTTCTAAACTGTTTACCCATACCGGTCCCATGACTGACCCGAAGTTTATTTTGTTTTGTTCTACCTAAACTCTTGGGTACCTAAATTTGTACGGGCAGTCAAGTAGTTCAGGATTTTACAGATCTATCTAAATGAGCTTGGAGCAGGAGGCTTCAGCGTTAGTTATATAGAGTTTTGTTCCGCTGTGTTGTAAGTGTTGTACTCTGATAAGTGTATGTTATACAGTTAAGATTTTATATTTCAAAGATTTGATATATTATATTTTGTTCCGCTGCGATGTGAGATTTTGTGTTGTTGTTTCTGTTCTTCTTCTATCTTTTTCTTCTAAAAAAATGTTTCGTATTTTCGTGATATTTGGGTTGGACGTATGATATATATAGTCAACTCTGATATTATGGATTTGCGGGTTATTACAGTTGGTATCAGAGCTTAGGTTGAGCGAATACCTAGGCTTGTTGGAATGTGCTCATTAGAGATAAGATCAGTAGTATCCTAGAATGAGTTGAGTGTATATATATACGAGGAAGTGTATTTGTTATTTGATATAAAAACTGTTTTATATTGTGTTGACTAGTCTGTTGAGTGAATTATGAATTCTGATCGAATCATGGGACGCCACGATGTCGATAGGAGTTTATAAACACTTGAAAGAAGATTGGACATGATATTGTTTTAAATAGTTGGGTTGATTGTTAGGATTATAATCAAATTAGATTATAAAACAGAAATATTTATATATAACCAATAGAATTTGTATATGAAATCAAATATATACAAATGTGATATATTGAAATTGAATTCCAAGCAAAATTTAGAATTTAAAATCCTGGGAAGTTGGAAATTTTTTTCCGAATTTTATTAAAATAATATAGCTTTATTTTGGAAGGATTTTTGAATAAAAAATCATTTGAATTGATTTTGAATATGATAAAGCACTGAACTCACTTCAGTGGCTGGGAAATAATTCTGATGATGGTCGCAACATCATCAGTGTTCATTTTCGAGTTTCTAAGTGATGAATTGCTACCTTATAAAAGTTTTTGATGGAATTTTGTTTGAAAAGAAAATAAGTTGTTTGAAAATTCAAATGTTTTGAATTTGAGATGGATATAAATATATGTATATATTTATATTACTTCAAAGGAGTTTTGAAATTGTAATGACCCGGATATTCCGTCGGTTAGATTTGAATATTTAATACAGTTTTAAATATTGGGTAGCTAAATATAAATGGAATTTTTATATTAAGTTATCAATTTAATAATCAGTTTCGATTTAATATCGAATATATCAAGTTATCAGAATGCGAAGTGAATTGAATTAAAATTTAATTCTGAATTAAATTACAGTTCAATCGATCAATAGAAAATTCTGTTTGAATTAGAAGAATAATATTAATTTATTATCGAAGAATAAATTGTCTGAAATTAATTTATATTGGTTTAAAATTAATATCTCCTTCAGATGATCGAATGGGACTACGTGACCTATCCCAGTGTGTCCGGAATAGGGGTATTCCCCTAGAATTGACAGTCGTTGGGTTTAGAAAGGAGTTCAGAATCACGGAGTGATTTAAATTCAAGGATATCAGTTTAATTAAAATAAAATATAAATAAAAATTCTTTTATTCTTGTGTGGACAAAGCCAAACGTGCGTCCATCTTTATCTCCACACAAGGCAAGCCTCTCTGTTCAGATTCAATGCCGCAAGTTCAAAATGACCTCGCTGTTCATTTTGAAACCCCAGCTGCTACCTTCCTCCTTCTATAAAATCGCACGCTGAGTTCCTCATTCATTCTTTCTTCTGAAATTTGATCGATCTTCAGGAAAGTAAAATGGCTGAACTTTCATAGTCATAAATCAAATACCGATCTGTCCTACTTGTTTCAACGATAGATTTGGGGCTCGCGATGTTCTCTGTTGCGAGATGAAGGATTTCTAGGAGTCGCGATTTAACTCGAGGGGTCCCTGAAGCTCATCGATTTCTGGGGGTACGTGCGGTTAGAGAGTGAAGGGGGACCGCGATAGGAATTCATGGATTTTCAGATGTTCGATTTCTTCGATGGTGAGGTGTTGCGATTCAAATGATGCAGTGTTCGTTGGATTTAGGGTTCCTAGGTGGAGTTCGAACTGGAAGTAGAAATGGGAAGTGCGGATCTGGTAGGTGATGGGAGTGCGGTGTGCAGGGAAGGAATGGTGATCGAGGAGGGGCCTAGTTCGCCAGAAGCAAGGCATCGAGGTGGAGGAGGCCATATAGGGTAGGCGAGGTCAGCAAGGGTTCGAAGGCAGTTCATTTTTAAGGAGCACTAGGTGTTCGATTTAATGACTCAAAGAGAATTCAAAACCGGGAAGAGTCTGGGTTGATACCTTGATAGTGGATGCAGGCGTAGTGGCAATGGATGTCCAGGGAAGGTTTGCAGTATGGATTAAGGTATAACCAAACAATTAATTTAGTTAACTAAGTTTTTCAATTTGTTTGTTTAGTCAAGAAATTGTAGGCTTAGTAAGGTGAAACTAATTTACTTAAATTCAAGGGATTTATGTATGAAATTTATTTCAAGTTAGGTAGTTGACTTGGGTATTTTATTAGTGTGAAATAACTGTAATTTAAATACACGAAAATTATATTATATAAGGGGTAATTGAATTAAAATAAATTAGTTTATATGAAATGTGAAATTTATCTATATATAGTTTATATAAAAGGAAATTGGTTAGGAGGGGAATAAAATGTATAAACTAATCGTTTAAAATAAAGTTAGGTACTTACTTTTAAATTAGTTAAGGCCTTTTTATATAGATTATATTAGTTGAAATTTATTTAGAAAGAGTTATTATAAAATGTTAAAATAGTTGATCGATAATTTAAAATTTAATTATCGTAGGTGCTAAACAAATAAATTTGAGAAGATTCGTAGCCAGTGGTTTGGAAATAAACAGGATATTCGACATCTGCGATTACGGTGAGTAAATCTCACTCACCTTAATTAGAATTATTTTATATCATTAAAAATAATTGTTGTTGCTTGTTTGAATGCTTTCGGGTTGATTCAAATATATTAGTTATTTAGGTTTGACTATTATATATATATTGGGTTGATGATTGGATTGATTCCCGCAGTCTCATTAGCGGATGCCCGCGGTACCATAGCGGATGATTACCCTATACGCCCCACGCTATGATTAGTGGATGACCTTCTATACCGCGATATCCTGCCTCGAAGCAGGATAGGTATTATTTATATGCTAACATCTGTGGATGCAGGAAAAACAGGTTGGAGGAATCCAACTGGATTCCTCAAAAATATATTATCTGTTTGTTGTTTGTTTGATTTCATATATATTCATATATGATGTGTTAAAAATCAAATGATTGAAAATTGGTTGATTTGATTGTTTAAATATCACTGGGGCTTGGGATATTGATTTATAAAATACCCTGAAAGGGTATTTGAGATTTATAAAGTGAATTATATTTTTATAAATAGAATTTGAATTTTTAATGAACTATAGAAAATATTAACTTATTTTGAATATATATGAACGAGTATTGAATTTATAAACTTTGTTTATAAATGAAAATATGGGATTTGAATTGAATTTATAAACTTTGTTTATAAATGAAAATATGGGATTTGAATCGAATTTATAAACTTTGTTTATAAATGAAAATATGGGATTTGAATCGAATTTATAAACTTTGTTTATAAATGAAAATATGGGATTTGAATTGAATTTATAAACTTTGTTTATAAATGAAAATATGGGATTTGAATCGAATTTATAAACTTTGTTTATAAATGAAATTATGGGATTTGAATTGAATTTATAAACGTTGTTTATAAATGGGAGATGGGATTTGAATTGAATTTATAAACGTTGTTTATAAATGAAAAGGTGGGATTTGAATTGAAGTTATAAACGTTGTTTATAAATAATGCAGAGAATTCAAATGGACTTTGAATATAAGGAATTGAAATAGAATTTGAATAATAGAATTCAAACGGAGTTTAACTATAGAATTTGAATATAGTATTTCAAATGGAATTTGAATATAGAAATTCAAATGGGATTTAAAATAAATAGATTTGGATAAATAGAAGGTGAAATAGACTGAAAAGTTAAGTAACAGATTTAATTAACAAATTTAGTTAAAACGATTGGTATAGTTAAAATAGATTGGACAGGCATAAATATACAGGAGAAAGGTATGGAATAAAGTATAGAAGTGAAATAAATAGATTGCCCGACAAAAAGGTACGTATTTAATTTCCATATGAGATTTTATGCGCCGTATCGGCAAGCCGCTTGGCTTTTTCTTTTTCTTTTTGAGATGAGAAGGACCGGGAAAGCTATTTGAAATTTCCCGATGCTCCCGGTACAAAGGAGGTTATGGCGATTTTTTCCGGGAATTTAAGGAGATAGAATATTTTTAAGATAATTTGATAGTTAGAAATCAACGTATCAATATATATAGAAGTCGATAAGGAAACGAACTTAGAAATAGAATAGTATAATCAAAAAGGAAGACTAGGAATAAAATCTTGAAAGAATAGAAGAGAAAGTTTATATGTGTTTAAAAGTGAATCAATAGTTGTATGGTATTGATTATTCGAGTAAGTAGTTTTATCTGTTTTGACGTTATAAATGTTAATCAGTCAAGGTCTGAAAGGTAGTTATACCCCAACTTGATTGATTTCTTTATTAGCAAATAAATAGTAAGATTCCAGGCTCGAAGATCAATGTTGGATAAAAGTTAGTTGAATATAGTATTTGGGTTGTCGTAACGATGTTTTACACAACATCCGTTTTAACCCAAATGAAATGTAAGCTTGGAAATAGAATATAGATTATTTTCTAAGTATAGAAATAAACGAGATCGGAAAGAGATAAGTAATTGGAATATTTTCCAATTATAAATAACATATATTTTCTAAAGTTAGAAAATAAAGGAAGGCGATATTCGGAAATGTTTTCCAAATAACGTAAAATGCCAATATAGTTATTGAAAATATTTGGTTAACAAATATTGATAAAGAAATAGAGAAGAGATTTAATTAATGGAATATTAATTATAGGCTCAGTGATTGTTGGATGTTTGGATGAACACTTGTTTTATTCGATAGTTAAATCATCGACTATCAAAACACTTGTTTTTATTCGATAGTTAAATCACAGACTATCGAAGTTTTGACCATCGTTGTCAATATGGAGAGACCGGTTGAATTATTATCCGAAGAACCACTCCGTATTGGCAGTAGCGTTACAAATCAGATTATATAAAGATAATCGAAGACGGAGTAGAGTGCAAGGACTTTTTCTATTTATAGAAATTGTACCTTCAGTTCATCCTGTTCCTGGGTGACTTGTATGGATGAATGTCTGACAGAGTATTTCCAAAAGGTCACGTACATTGATTTCTTCAACCGTACCAAGAGTGGAAGTGGAGAAGGAAACTTCTTTTAGCTAACACGTAATGTACTGTTGAGGACGTCAATCGGTGATTTGATGGATTTGACGATGTGGCATTCGAAGTGAATCTGATGTGATGATAAGGCGTAACCTCAAGCCTCATCAATCGGTAAATGACAGAAATCGGGCAAGCAGCATGGCTATGTAGGTCGCACCTATTAGGGTGTATAATCACCTGATCTAGAGTTTCATTTACTTCTAAAAATCTATTGTCGATGTTGTTCCATTCGGGAAACGGTTGCTGATCCCAACCGTTGGTGATATACATTCGATACACTCAAGCGAAATGAGTGGTCGGTCATGTGTGGCTGAGTTGCAAGATGTTCTTGTTGAACTCGGTGTATTCTCCTCTAGAGATATACCAGCGGAAGGTGGTTCCATACCTTGTTATAGTTGGAAATCAAATACCCAATACGTGCTTGCGGTTTATGATTGTATATTATATATGTGGAACGAGAGATGCAAACGTTCCACTAGATTGTTATCTACTTGATTTAGACATTATTATAATATCAAAAGAGTTTTGATATAAAGATAAATCAAGAGTTTGGATTCTCATAAGGGAAAAACCCGTTCCGTGATATACGGCGTGGTCTTATGAGATATCATTTAGTTTTCTGAAACTGTTTTAAACTGTTTACTCATACCAGTCCCATGACTGACCCGGAGTTTATTTGTTTTGTTCTACCTAAACTCTTGGGTGCCTAAATTTGTACGGGCAGTCAAGTAGTTCAGGATTTTTCAGATATATCTAAAGGAGCTTGGAGCAGGAGGCTTCAGCGTTATCCAGTTATAGTTGTTCCGTTGTGTTGTAAGTGTTGTACTCTGATAAGTGTATATCATACAGTGAAGATTTTGTATTTCAAAGATATGATATATTATATTTTGTTCCGCTGCGATGTGAGATTCTGTGTTGATATTTATGTTCTTCTTCTATCTCTTTCTTCTAAAAAAAAATGTTTCGTATTTTCGTGATATTTGGGTTGGACGTATGATGTATATAGTCAACTCTGATATTACAGAAATCTGGGTCGTTACAGAAATAAAACCCTGGGAATTTGAATGATTGAAATTAAATTTAACTTAAGTAAGTTAAATGGATCAAAATGAATAAATTGAGTAAAATCAATGTGAATGAAATCTGAATTGGGTGTGAATAAAGGAAAAACCAAAAGAGTTAAAAAGGAAATATTTGTAAAACATTTACAAATAGATTAAATGGAAATATTTATTTATAGAAAATAAATAGAATGTTATAAATGAGATATTTATTTGTCAAATAAATAGAATTTAATCAAAGGAATATTTAGAAGATGAATAGAAAATGGAAATATGTTTTTAACACATAAATAGAACAGATTAATTTATAAATATCAGTTTATAAATTAAATTAAATATTTATCATTCGATAAATGGAATATATAAGTCTGAACTTATATAGAGAAGAGATATTGGGTTTTAACACCAATCGTTTTAAATAGAAGGGGTACACAACACTTGTATAAGTGAAGTAACGTTATTAAAGAGAACATTTATAAAGTGAAGAACTGTTACTAAAAGTAAATCTTCATAAATGAATAAATGTTATCCAATAGAAGTTATTCGAATAGGAGAAGTCGATTAGAGTTAAAATAATCAATTAGATTTAGAATAAATCGATTAGAGTAAGAATAAACCAGTTAGAGTTAATCAGTTAGGGTTAATCTGTAGAGTTAATTGAATATTAGTTATTCAATTAGAATTTATCGAATATTTGTTATTCAAATTAAGAGTTAACCAGAAAGAGTTAATTGATAAGAGTAAATTGAATAAAGTAAATCGAATATAGTTTATTCGAAGAAAGGTTTTCGAATCTAGTTATTCGAAAGAGAGATTATCGAATATAGTTATTCGAAGGGAGGAGTTATCGAATAGGGATTTATTCGAAAGAGAGTTACATAAGGAAGTTTGAAATGTTGAGTATCAACATAAATAAGTTTTGAAAAGTTAATGGGTTTGTAGCACTTTTTCTACCTTAGCAATTTCGAGGACGAAATTATTTTAAGTGGGGAAGATTGTAATGACCCGGATCCTTATAGGTTAATTTTAAATATTTAATACGGATTTAAAATATTGGGTGGATAATATAAATGGAATTTTATATTTGAGTTATCGATTTAATAATCAATTTCGATTTAATATCGAATATATTAAATTATCGTAATACAAAGTTAATTCAATTCGAAGTAAAAACTGAGTTAAAAACCGTTCAGAATGATCAATAGAAAATTCTGTTTGAATTTGAGAACTAATATTTATTTATTATCGTAGAAATTAAATTGTTTGAAATTAATTTATATAGGGTTAAATTAATATCTTATTCAGATGATCGAATTGGACCTCGTGACCTATCCTAGTGTGTCCGGAACAGGGGTATTACCCTAGAATTGACAGTTGTTGGGTTTAGAAAGGAGTTCGGAATAAACATGATGATTTAAATTTGAAACCCGTTTAAAAAATCAAATTAAAATTTAATAAATGAATATACTTGTTGGCCCTTTCATCACCACATGTCAAAAGAGCGCGTGGCCCCTTTCATCACAACAATTCAAAACAGTCGTGCCTTGATCCATCTCCACAAAACAAAAACAATTCGTGCCCTCTTTTCTTCAACCCCTCTTCCTTATAAAACAGCGATTTACCTTTCCTTTATTTCATTTCAACGTTTAAATAGAAAGCTTCAAACAGAAATGGGGCGGAAATCAAAATCGAACGGAAGCTCGATTCAACGTTGGTGAGGCTTGCGATTGCAAGGGGTTGGGCTGTCGAGGCTGTCATGAGTTTGTCGCGGGTACTGTGGTGGTGTGTGAGTGGAGAAGGAGAGGCCGATGTTGTTCGGTGTGAGGTCGCGATGCCTGGAAGTGCGATTTGGTACTGACGTTCGAATTTGATGGCTCGAGGTTGCGATGGGTATTATCTGATTCGATTTAGGGTCCGTGAGTTTGGATGAAGCTGTGGGGCTTGTCAGTGAAGGCGTGAGGTCACGGTAGTTTCAGGTGAAAATGCGGTGTAGTTTGTGGAAGGGGATAAGATGCTGTAGCTTTCGGTTTTGGGTTTCACAAGGCAATGGCGATAACGACAGTAGCAGGTCACGACAATTTTGAGAGGTGGTTTTGGATTTCATTTGAAAGTTGAGATCGGGTTCTTTCCGTTTCTTAAACCTGGTTTCAGAACAAACAAGAAGGAGAAGAGGTTTAGGAAGGATTGGTAAGCCAATTTAATTTAGTTAATTAGGTTTTAATTTATTTATTTTAGTCTATGAATTTTAGGCTTAGTAAAGTAAAAGTTATTTACTTAATTCAAGTGATTTGGGAAGATTTAAAATATACACACACACACACAAGAGTTATAACGCTTATATTTGCTGCATTCGAAATCAGAATTTAACTAAATTAGTATGCTACTAAGAGGGAAGAAAATGGCGTTAACTATTTTTTAGAATTGGATTAGAATTTAATTAGTATATGGATTAGAATTTAATTATATATGGATTAGAATTAAATTAGCATGCTAGTTAGAATTTAATTAGTAGGTCAGTTAGGATTAAATTAGTTTAATCCAAATGGGGAAAATTTACTAACTAAGGAATATTTCATTAGATATATACAAGATGTTATCGAGTGGAATCAGTCGAGAAAGGCGTAGCTCTGAGATTCATAACTCAACATTTAAGAATTTGGAATCAGAATGGATCGCAAATAAAAGCCCTGGTGAGTAAATCTCACTCACCTGTTAAAATAAAATTAGTTTTATATCTTTAAAAACAATTGTTTATTGCTTGTTTGAATGCTTTCTGATTGTTTAAAAATATATTAGTTATTTAGGGCTATTATATATATATTGGGTGATTGATTTGGATTGATTCCCGCAGTCTCATTAGCGGATGCCCGCAGTTTCATAGCGGATGATTACCCTATACGCCCCACGCTATGATAGTGGATGACCTTCATACCGCGATATCCTGCCTCGAAGCAGGATGGGTATTATTATGTTGACTAACGTCTGTGGATGCAGGAAAACAGGTTGGAGGAATCCAACTGGATTCCTCAAAAATAAATTATCTGTTTGTTTATTTATTTGCATATATACTGTCATATATGATGTGTTAGAAAAATAAATAATTGGTTGCTTTGTGTGTTTAAATATCACTGGGGCTTGAATATTGATTTATAAAAATATCGAAAAGGGTATTTAAGATTTAAAAAGGGAATTCTATTTTTATAAATAGAATTTGAATTTTTAAATGAACTATAGAAAATATTAATTTGAATTGAAATTTATAAACTTTGTTTATAAATCAAAATGTGGGATTTGAGTAGAATTTATAAACTTTGTTTATAAATTTATAATGTTGGATTCGAATTGAATTTATAAACTTTGTTTATAAATCAAAATATGGGATTTGAATTGAATTTATAAACTTTGTTTATAAATATATAGTGTGGGATTTTAAGTGAAGTTATAAACGTTTTTTATAAATAATGAATAAAATTTGAATATAGGAATGTAAATTGAATTTAAATATAGGATTCAAATAGAGTTAAAATTGAATTTGAATATGGAATTCAAATAGAAGTAAAATAGACTAAAGAGTTAAATAACAAATTTAGTTAAAACGATTGGTATAGTTGGGCAGGTATAGATATACAGGAGACAGGTTTGGAATAAAGTATAGAAGTGATATAAATAGAATGCTCGACAAAAAGGTACGTATTTAATTCATATATGAGATTTTATGCGCCGTATCGGCTAGCCGCTTGGCTTTTCTTTTTCTTTTTGGATTGGTAAGGGCCATGGGAGGCTATTAGAAATATCCCGAAGCTCCCGGTACAAAGGAGGTTATGGCGAATTTTTCCAGGAATTTAAGGAGTTAGAGTATTTTTAAGATAATTTGATAGTTAGAAATCAACGTATCAATATATATAGAAGTCGATAAGGAAACGAACATTAGAAATAGAATAGTATAATCAAAAAGGAAGACTAGGAATAAAATCTAGTAAGAATAGAAAGAGAAAGTGTATACGTGTTTAAAGGTAAAGAAGTAGTTGTATGTTATTGATTATTCGAGTAAGTAGTCTTATTTGTTTTGACGTTATAAATGTTATTCAATCAAGGTCTGAGAGGTAGTTATACCCCAACTTGATTGATTTCATTATTAACAAATAAATAGTAAGATTCCAGGCTCGAAGATCAATGTTGAATAAGAGTTAGTTGAATATAGTATTTGGGTTGTCGTAACGATGTTTTACACAACATCCGTTTTAACCCAAATAAATGTAAGCTTGGAAATAGAATTATAAATATTTCCTAAGTATAGAAAATAAAGAAAGGTCAATATGGGTATTGAAAATATTTGGTTAACAAATATTGATAAGGAAATAGAGAAGTGATTTAATTAAATGAATATTAATTAAGGGCTCAGTGATTGTTTGATAATTGGATGAACACTTATTTCCTTCGGTAGTTAAATCATCGACTATCGAAACACTTGTTTTTATTCGATAGTTAAATCACAGACTATCGAAGTTTTTGACCATCGTTGTCAATATGGAGAGACCGGTTGGATTATTATCCGAAGAACCACTCCGTATTAGCAGTAGCGTTGCGAATCAAATTATATAAAGATAATCGAAGACGGAATGAAGTGCAAGGACTTTTTCTATTAATAGAAATTGTACCTTCAGTTCATCCTGTTCCTGGGTGACTGGTATGGATGGATGTCTGACAGAGTATTTCCCGAAAGGTCACGTACATTGATATCTTCAACCGTACCAAGAGTGGAAGTGGAGAAGGAGACTTCTTTTAGTTGACCCGTAATGTACTGTTGTAGACGTCAATTAGTGATTTTCGATGAATCTGATAATGTGGCATTCGAAGTGAATCTGATGTGATGATAAATCGTAGCCTCTGGCCTCAACAACCGGTAAATGAGAGAAATCGGGCAGGCAGCATGGCTATGTAGGTCGCACCTATTAGGGGGTATAATCACCTGATCTAGAGTTTCATTTACTTCTAAAAATCTATTGTTGATGCTTTCCCATTCGGGAAAACGGTTGCTAATCCCAACCGTTGGTGATATACATTAGATACACTCAAGCCAAATGAGTGGTCGGTCGTGTGTGGCTGAGTTGCAAGATGTTCTTGTTGAACTCGGTGTATTCTCCTCTAGAGATATACCAGCGGAAGGTGGTTCCATACCTTGTCATAGTTGGAAATCCATTACCCAATACGTGCTTGCGGTTTGATTGTATATTGTATATGTGGAACGTGAGATGCAAATGTTCCACTAGATTGTATTTACTTGATTTAGACACTATTATAATATCAAAGGAGTTTTGATATAAAGCTATCGTTCCTTTCAAAAGGATTTTGAAAGTTAAATCAAGTGTTTGGATTCTCATAAGGTAAAATCCCGTTCCGTGTTATACGGCGTGGTCTTATGAGATATCATTTAGTTTCTGAAACTGTTCTAAACTGTTTACTCATACCGGTCCCATGACTGACCCGAAGTTTATTTTGTTTTGTTCTACCTAAACTCTTGGGTACCTAAATTTGTACGGGCAGTCAAGTAGTTCAGGATTTTACAGATCTATCTAAAGGAGCTTGGAGTAGGAGGCTTCAGCGTTAGTTATATACAGTTTTGTTCCGCTATGTTGTAAGTGTTGTACTCTGATAAGTGTATGTTATACAGTTAAGATTTTGCATCTCAAAGATATGATGTATTATATTTTGTTCCACTGCGATGTGAGATTCTGTGTTGTTGTTTCTGTTCTTCTTCTATTTTTTTTTCTAAAAAAAATGTTTCGTATTTTCATGATATTTGGGTTGGACGTATGATGTATATAGTCAACTCTGATATTATGGATTTGCGGGTCATTACAGTGTGCAAAGGAGTTATCGGTGTCCGTAACTTTGGTTCACCACTGATAGACGGATTAGGTGCTCGTAGTTATAGTTGTACGGGGTTGGACTCCGTCATGGCCCAAAGGATTAGGTGACCAAAGTAGTGGATATCGTATGCTTTACGCATTGAGTGAGAGATGTGAGGATGATTGCTATGTTTGATGTTTGCTATCACCATGACCCCCACCCCCATTTACACTTTATGTTAGTGTTACCTTAGATTATTGTACATCTTGTTGTGCTAACTCTTTGGTTGCATGTTCAGGTTCAGGTTCAGGTTCAGGTATGATTAGATTTTACCTGTTATTGTTCTGTTTTGTTGCTTATCGCTCATACCAGACTTTTGTCTGACCCAGAGTTTTATGTCTCTTCTTATTACTCTGGGTGCTCCTAAACGAGCAGAATAGAGACAGGTTAGCTGGTTATGCATGCTTAGCTGTCCAGAGACGAGCATGAGGCTTCCACGTATGATATACGTATATACTCCCTGTGTTGTAGTTGGTCACTGCTTGGGCATTATTAGTGTACCTTTTCTTTCTTTTGCTTTAGAGACATTATTTTGAAGTTGTAATAATGATGTTGGATCATAAGCTGTATTTTGGATTCCGCTGCTATGATGGTTTAGTTTTCAGCTTATGCACTGTCTCGCCTGTTTTATGTCGAAGTTATGTTATTATTATAATTTATTCCATGCGCTATGAGATATACTATAGGTTCTTTGGTGATATATGTTTCAAAACCCTTTTCCTTTGACAACCATCTCGCGCTAGTTGGACATCGGTACAACGCATTTCGGGGAAATGTCAGCTGGTGCGGGGCGGGCCGTCACACTTGGTATCAGAGCTCTAGGTTGCGCAGTTAACCTAGGGGAAGACATCAGGGAGAGATAGTATACGTGTATGAGAGCGCGTATTTGTAATATTTTGGTTTTCAAAAACTATATATATACTATTAGTATAGAAGGAAGAAGTCGTACTGCACGGGCACCACATTGAGATGGTTAATCGTTTTCTCTTTACAGATTGAACGATGAGTCGATATACGAGGAGTACGGGTTTAGGTGCTAACAATAGGAATGTCCCTGATATAAGGACGATGTTTACTACCTTCATGCGAGAGATGCTTAGGGATGCTCGAGGAGCAGTTCCCAATGTTGCTAATGGTGGTGGTGCATTAGTGCAGGCGCCTAGGGCCGATTTCGCCAAGCTTAACAAGGATTATACTAGTCTTGGTAGGAAGCCATTCCATGGAACAGAGTCGGCTATAGAAGTTCGAGATTGGCTAGATAGTTGTGAGCGCATCGTCGAAGATTTAGGAATCGAAGATGCAATGAAGAGAAAACTAGCATCGCGTCAACTACAAGGACGGGCTATGAATTGGTGGAATGCTATTAAGGCATCTACTTCTGAGGATCAAGTTACTTGGAATCAGTTTAAGACTCGCTTTTGTGATAAGTTTATTCCAACTGCTAAGAGATCAGTACTGTTCAAGAGATTTTCGGAACTTAAGCAGAATGGTAGGGCACTCTCGGAGTATATTGCTGAGTTCGATACCTTGTCGAAATATGGATTATCCCTTGTTGATACTGCCGAGAAGAAGAACGAGAGGTTCATAACTGGCTTAGATGGGTACTTGGGGGAAAGACTTATAAACCATATCGATGAGACGTTCGAGTCTATTGTAGGAAAGGCATTAAGGTCAGAGAGCCTTGTCCCTAAGTTAAAGGCCGAAGTTGCTATTGCATTTGCAGGGGAGCCACAATCGCAAGCAGGCGGTGAAGGCAAGAAGAATTCTCAGAACAAGAGGAAGCAGAATCAAACCAAGAATGGTCAGAGTAAGAAGAATAAGAAAGATGGCGAGTGCTTTAGTTGTGGCAAGAAGGGCCACTATGCCAGAGATTGTCGAGAAAAGCCTGGGGAAAGGAAGTGCTTCAATTGCGGCCAAACGGGACATCATAAGAATGAATGTCCACAACCCCCTAAGGAGAAGCAGATTGTGAAAGCATATGCTATCAACGCTGTTCCTTCTTCGTCGAATGCTCCAACGATGGCGCAGAAGGGAAAGGGTGTCGTTATTAAAGGTATGCTTTCTATTTAAGATGTTTCTGTTCGATTTTTGTTTGATAAACCTGAGTTAGCCGATAGACCTTTAGTTGTGATGAACCTGATAGGTGGTTCGACTAGTCTCAGTGTGATTTGCCGTGATTTGGTCTTATTGAGTTATGGATGTATGTTTGCTTGTGATCACTTAGTTTTGGGCTTTACTGGGTTTGGCATTATTTATGGAGTAATTGGATGTACGATAGTTTGGTTAGGACTGGGATTGCCATTTACCCCTGATATGTAGTATGAGTCGTTATGCTATCAACGATAGTTTTGAAGCAAGATTGGCAAGAATAGCCAGAGTTAGTTATGAGTGCTCGAGTGATTGGTTGTTTGGTTTATACCATCTCACGTAGATTGTCCGAATTCGGAGGAGATGTTCCTTGGGTGCTTGTCTGATATTGGTTTAGGCCTTTGGGGCTTGTGCTTGGGGAATGTCGAGTTCGATTAGGGTGGTTTGCGTGAGAGATAAATAGTTGTTGCGATTTTTCATTGGATGATATCTTGGTTTACTCGAGGAGTGATGGGCAGCCGTGACATGATAAGACTATTCGGTGGTCTGGACTGCCCCAAGTTAGACTCAATAGGGTTATGAGATGACTCGAGTGGGACTCGAGAAAGATGCAAAGTAATGGATTGTTTAGGACCCTAGTTGATGTTCTATTTGAAGGATAGGATGTGTTCGTTGATCATGGAAGATGCAACGAAGGTTAGGACGATTCAAGTTGGACTTGGACTCGTAAAAGAAAATAGGTGTTCATTGATCTTGGATATGCAACGAATAGGGAGACGACTCACGCTGGAATAGAGTTTGTCGGTAATGGATACTCAAGACTGGGTCTGAGTTTATGGGTAATAGATTGACTCGAGTTGGACTCGAGAAAGCTCCAAGGAAATGGATTGGCTCGAGTTAGACTCGAGAGGGCAGCAAGATAATGGATAGATTTGGGTGGAACTCAAGTGTTTTAGGCAGACTAGAAGAAGGGGTATCTGGGAACGCCCGTTACCTTGGATCCGTTGGTCGTGATCTAGTTATCCTTGGAGGATAAACGTACGTTGGACGTGCGGTAGTCCGTTTGGAGGCGGGGCTTCCATTAGTCATGGATATTGGTTGGACCAAACATACCAGTATCGACGTATTCACAGCGTAAGCAGGTGTTAGATAGGACTTGTTTGATGGATGCTATGGTTGCTATGTTTGTTCCTATTTTCCTTCTCTTGAGTAGACTATCACCTGTAGGGTTCTAGCGATGGAGAACAAAGAGATGATGGTATATACGGATGCCTATAGTTCCTAAATAGGTGCGGTAAAAGGTGCATTGAGTTGGAGACATGCCAGTTTAGAGGTTATGTTTCTGGAATGGAAGTAACTAGAGTATATCGTGGGATATGATTTCAGAACTATGTATGAATTAAATTCAGAAATGTTAGCAAGCTTGATGATTAGATCGATTTTGATTGAGTGGATCCGTTCCAGTTAGAGGGACAATCCTAACCTATTGGAAATCATCTCCAAGGTAGAGACGGATACCGACGGTGAGGAGATGAACGAGTATGGACTTGATCGAGAAGGACGGCTTCAAAAGAATGAAAGGTTGGTTGTACCCAACGTAAAAGGATTGATTGATGAAGAGAGACATTGAGAAGTTTATATCTAAGTGCATGAATTGTCAGTTAGTTAGAGCCGAGCAAAAGAAGCCAAGTGTTTTGTTACAACAGTTGGAGATTCCCTAATGAAAATGGAAACAAGTCTCAATGGATTTCATTGATGGTTTACCAAGGATTGGATCGGGTTGTGATGGTATTTGGGTGAATCATGTGTTGGAGGATCTTTTGAGAGCTTGTATATTGGATTTTGGAGGGTCATGGGATGACCATTTACATCTGGTTGAGTTTGTTTATAATAATAGTTATTAGTCCAGTATTGGTATTGTTCCATTTGAAGCTTTGTACGGAAGACCGTGCAATTCACTATCATGTTGGTTGGAAACCAGTGAGAACTTTGTTCTTGGGCCAGATATAGTAAGAAAAACGTCAGATAAGATCAAAGTTAGTCAACAGCGAATGAAGGCTGCCCAAGATAGGCAAAAGAGTTATGCTGATGAGAGACGAAGAGATTTGGAACTACCTTCTTAGTAAACTGCATGCTAGGATAAGCTTGTTGTGCTATTATGTATGTTTGATTGTCCGTAATTGGCTGATAGGCATGCGGAGCACCATTGTATGTTTGGGTTAAGGAATTTCGGGAGCGAAATTTCTTTGGGGGGGGAGGGAGAATGTAACGACCCGCATTCTACACATCGGAGGATCGTAGAATATTTATTTTATTTACATATGAAGTCGTATAGTCGTGTAACTTTTGGAGACGAATATTGGGGTCATTTCCCTTGTTCATGATTTATGCCGATTTTTAAATAACCGTTTTGCCACTGGCGAATGTTGTTTCGCCTATAACTTTTTATTGGTAAGGAGTTTTGACTTGAAACCACTTCCACTGGCTTCGGATGATGGTTTCTCTTTCCGTAGAGTGGTCACATTAATCAAACAGACTTACCGTTTGGGAGATATGGCTGAAATAAGGTTTAAAGATGGAAAACTGCTTAAACAGGCTTAATTGGGTAATTAGCAGCTAGGCCCATTAGGGATTTCGGGATTAGGGTTATATAAAGCCTGAAAGGGGTTAGAGAAACCCTTCTTTTGTCATTTTTCAGCCGTCACTTACCTCTCTTCAACACTAGCAATGGCCTCCACCTTCTAAATTCATCCTTAATCACCTTTTTATCATATATTAGCCTAATCTACGTCAAATCAAGTCAAAATAGCATCAAATCAGAGTTGGAGTTGTTGTGTTACATAGGAATTCGACCCAAATCAGAGGAGACTTCAGATCTATAAATTATTTGTGGCTAAGGTGAGTGATTTGCATTGTTTTTCACTAATTACGGCTAATTAGGGATGATTATTGTTAATTAGCGAAATTGTGCATGATTAAATTCTGGAAAAATGTTTAGAAATTCTTAAATATTATTTTAGATCTCTGTTAGAAATTTCGGTTAATTTGGACATGTTTTGCAAATCCTATCATCAGTTATGCTTAAACTTGATTAAGGGGAAAACATAGGTTTTGGGTATGTTTGATCCATATTTACATGATTGTTCATTGTTTTGGTGTTTGTGGTTGATTATACATATTGCTATTACTTTTTGGAATGCTTTGTGATTATATAGTCAAGTTAGAATGGTCGAAAACGCCGTCATATGGCGTAAATAGCTCGCTGGAAATAGTTGCAGGAAATTGGTCAGACCCGTTCGTGACCATGGTACCACGACCCACTCGTGGTATGGACACCACGACCCATCCCCACCCGTGAAGATCGATCACGACCCGATCGTGTAGCTCACCACGAGACGCCACAGCAAGACACGAACCGCTCCAACATATGATACCACAAACCAGTTGCTTCATCACGATCCGAACCGCTCGTACCCTATGATCACGAACCGCGAGTGTGCAAAGAGGCGAGAGCCATGGACCACGGTGCCATGAACCGATGCCACTAGTGAACCATGGACTGATGCCATCATAAGGAGATCACGAACCGGAGCATTGTTAAGCTGGAGTTGGGGGCGAACCGCGAACTGGACTAGAGCACAACTCACGATCCGAGGAAGGAGCCACGACCGGGAACCCAGAAGCACCACGAACCGGTGAAGGACCCACGAACCGATCTGGATGGAGGAAGAGCACGAACCGAGACTTGGCAAAGTTGAATTCGAACCAAACGGGGATGATGACCAAAACCTGAGATGCAAAGGTAGTCCAAATAGGAAGTTATTACTCAGGATTCAATTGGGAACCAGCTAGTTAACTTCATGATTGGACTTTGCTGCGGGACATGTGCAAAGGAGTTATCGGTGTCCGTAACTTTGGTTCACCACTGAGAGACGGATTAGGGGCTCGTAGTGATAGTTGTACGGGGTTGGACTCCGTCATGGCCCAAAGGATTAGGTGACCAAAGTAGTGGATATCGTATGCTTTACGCACTGAGTGAGAGATGTGAGGATGATTGCTATGTTTGATGTTTGTTATCACCATGAACCCCACCCCCATTTACACTTTATGTTAGTGTTACCTTAGAGTACTGTACATCTTGTTGTGCTAACTCTTTGGTTGCAGGTCCAGGTTCAGGTATGATTATATTATACCTGTTATTGTTCTGTTTTGTTGCTTATCTCTCATACCAGACTTTTGTCTGACCTAGAGTTTTATATCTCTTCTTATTACTCTGGGTGCTCCTAAACGAGCAGACTAGAGACAGGTTAGCTGGTTATGCATGAGTAGCTGTCCGGAGACGAGCAGGAGGCTTCCACATATGATATACTTATATACTCCTTGTGTTGTTGCTGGTCACTGCTTGGGCATTATTAGTGTACCTTTTCTTTCTTTTGCTTTAGAGACAGTATTTTGAAGTTGTAATAATGATGTTAGATCATAAGTTGTATTTTGGATTCCGCTGCTATGATGGTTTATTTTTCGGCTTATGCACTGTCTCGCTTGTTTTATGTCAAAGTTATGTTATTATTATATTTTATTCCATGTGCTGTGAGATATACTACAAGTTCTTTGGTGATATATATTTCAAAACCCTTTTCCTTTGACGACCGTCTCGCGCTAGTTGGACATCGGTACAACGCATTTTGGGGAAATGTCGGCTGGTGCGGGGCGGGCCGTCACACTATCTTTTTACTCTGGTATGGTGTAACCTATGGAAAACCTAGTAGTGGGGATGCAAGCGTAGGGGGAATCTTGTATCATCTTGTGTGTAGGACCCGTTTCAGTCAGTAACCCACATATATGTATCAAACGAGTACTCCGAACTAGGTTGGAGTCGGGGCACGCTTACTGTGCTGATTGTAAGAGATCCAAATGAAGGGGCGGTGTGGGAGGCTCATTCCAACGGGGTCATGTGCGTGCATGGTTCCGGCAGAGGAGGCTAAGACGTCGTGACATCAGTAGATATGATTGTGCACATCCTGGAAATAAAGGGTTGCCATTTTAGTAAGTGATACATCCTACTGTGGGGCCAACACAGGGTATCTACGGAGTAGGGAGCCGATCGATTGGGGTGGTAATTATGGTACATCTAGACTCCGGTATGTTTAGGAGCCCGTTATTATCCTTAGGGTTAACTCCAGTATGTTTAGTTGGGTTTCCTGTTATTGTATGGGGTAAAACCTCTCACTAGAAGTACACCTAAGTCTACCATCTTATACTTGTTGGGGATCATCTTGTTCATACGACACTAGTATCGGTGCAGAGAAAGTATTAGAGAAGTGAAATATATTCTATCATGTTTATCCATTTTAACTTGTCATACCTGTCATATTGTGTTGTTATCTCTCTCTCTCTAGTTTATATGCCTTTCATGATACTTTTACTTATTTATATGTTAAAAGTAACTGGACTCGCCAGACTTTATGTCTGACCTATTTTGTTTCCTCTTCTTTCTCTTCCGTCCCCCCTAGGTTCTTAGGGTGACAATACTCAAGCTTGATCAGGATTATGCTTTTATCTTGCTTGGAGCTTCTTAGATGTACTGCTTGATTTCGTATCTCTCTACTATGGCTATGTTTTGGGGATTATGCTTCTTTTATTATTGTACTCTGATGATTTAAGTACAAGACAGAAGTTTTAAATTGATGTACTGGTTTTTTTCATTTCAAACATATGATGTAACCATGTTTTGAACTACGATGTTTTCTTCTTAATAAAAATTTAAATTCCGCTGCTATTTATTATCTGTCTTATATTGTTTCTGTTTCTGTTTACCTATAACACTTCACGAAACTTAATGCATTCTCTTAATGAGTGACACTAACGGACATGGGGTGTCATATGTCGTTAATTTATGACTTCGCAAGTTGGATTTCGAGAAACGACATAAAATCATGGATTCGATTGCTTGACATATGTTCTCGAGTCATTTGGACTTATGAGAGTACTAGTAGTTAGCGAATTAGATCAGTGTTGATTGTTGTAAGGTCGAAAAACACACGCGCATGATCGTAGTCGGAATTATGAGTCGGAAATTTCTCGAACCTTGGGAATTTTGTTCTCGTTTGTCCGATTATTTCATGAACGTGTATACATATATGTAATATGCAAATATATGTATATTGTTGCTCGAGATGTGGAAATACGTGCATGAAATATACATATGCATGTATGTATAACATTCGTATATGCATATCGCTATATATATATATATACACATATAGGGCATATCCCGAAGGGATGCAAAATTCGGCATCCCAACGGGGTTAAAAAAATTTGTACCCTGATGGTTGCGTGGGCCTCGTCCCACTGTCCCTCTCCTTCCTCTCCCATATAGGCAGAGGTCACCCCCCTTCGCTCACATATACGGTCTCTTGTTTTAGAAGAAAAAAACCCTCTTCGAAGCTCGTCCATTTCTGGAGGTAGCTCGAAAAACAAGGTGGGTCCTAAACCTCTGGTATCGCCCTCTTTGGACGGCGGCTCTGTGGCTTAAGACGCTGGGTCTAATCTTAGGCGCCAGAGTCTCGAGCGTTCAGGTGTTTCGAAGGGGGAGATGGAGGAGAGGTGGTGTGGAGACGAGATGGAGAGGAGAGGAGGAGACGAAAAGGAGAAAAAGGATGGACATGGAAAGAAAAAAAGGGGAAAGGAGAAAGAAGAGAGAAGTGGGAGAGAGGGAGCCTTTGTATCCCATATGTTTTGTGGGACACGAGAAACTACCTATCCCGGAGGGATACGATTTTCATATCCTGATGGCATACGATTTTCATATCCCGAACGGGGTACGAGAATTTTTGTATCCCTCCTTAACAGCATGGGATGCAAAAATTTCCAAAGATGAGGGACGCGAGATTTTTTGTCGCGAAGCCCGGGAGGCGAACTTTCAGAAGGATAGGGGACATGATGTTGCGTTGGTGCGGGATACGGGTTCTCTAGTCTTGAGGAGTTGAGGTGCATCTCTAAGGCTATGTGAATTTTGAATCTCCATGGTAACACCGCATACCACCATTCCTAGTGAAAGTTCGTGTTGTGGGCGACTCATCGATGGACTGGCATTGTTATTGTTGTGATATATGGTCGGACCGGGCTTGCGATTGAGCGCTTTGGCTATTGATGCCATGATGCCCAAATCGTGAACCAATAATCCTAGATTGCACATAAGGTTAGAGCATAAAATCAAACTATGGACATATGACTGTATTATTGACAGCTACGGCAATGACAAAACGATAAGTGTATGCAAGCCTATTGACGTCGATCGATGACAAAATTGTAGTTCTAGAATCAATGGTCGATGTCACGTTCCGTTTCATTTTAACATAATCGCATCAGCACTGCACGCTTCACAATAGTTTACACTAGTGTCAGGAGAATAGGTTTCTGTGTGGTTCTAATGCGACTTCGTTGTGAGTATAGTTCGATGATAAGGAGAAGCTCCGGACGGCTTCAGGGCTTGGAAGCCAAGTTCATAGCAATGCCTTCGAGCTCTTATGAACCTTCTAACTATTCTAGCTCGTAAACGAGCGATAATGGGAGATCCAGATCCTTCACTTTGTCTCAACAAGTGGGCCCATCAAATACTTATGAACAATCGATACAACTCGGAGAGTCTCGGCGTTCAAGTGTAGGCATAGATGAGCCAGTGGTCAAAGGTGAAGCTAGGATCGCTGCAGAGGGCCTGGTTGGAGGAGCGGAAGGTTGTGGCCAACAAGATCATGTTTTCTTAGCTCCGAATATGGTGAGAGATACGACGATCCTAGAGAGCCACCCAGATTCAGTTGCTTCACGGATAGATGAAGCTGCATTGCGGTGAATCTGTACGAAGTACGGGACATCCTGGAACGATGTTAGATTTCCCAAAAAGGCTGATAGGTCGCACGCTCCCCCATAGGGGTACACTTCCTGGAACATGCATATGTGCACCGTTGGATGCGTGCCCCTATCGTGCGTGTATATCTATCGTATCCAGTACTTCTTTCGATTGGCATCAACGCAGCACTAACCAAGTGCGTTTGCTTCCCTCCTAGGTACCTATATCATGTATATTGAGTGGCTGCAGATCAAGTCATTGGGGGATGGCATCAGATACCTCTATTCATTGAAAAAGAGAAGCACCTTGTCTCCTTCCCAAGTTTATATGAAAGAACAACTTAACAGTCGCTTGATCCTGGGGACGTGGAGCAGACTCAGCTATTTTAAGAGTGATTGGTTTTTCGTTCGCTGCCCACCAGGATTTGTGAAGAGGTGGCTTGCTGGCAGTAATTATTTGTGGGTTTACCTTGTTACCGAGGTTAATTGAGTCATAATCTCACAATTAACATTGGGTTTTATGTGGCAAGGATCCCGCTGATCTCGAAGAGTGGAGAGTACTTGCAGCGTGCTTTAACTTTGAGGAGTGTTCCCAATGAGTATCGTCTCTTCCCGACCCTCATGTCATTCTGTCTCTTACATATGATGGATTTGCTTCTAGAAGGTCGTTCAATTGGTATCCCTGGTTATGATGGGGGAGCAGTAGTGGCGGAAGCTGAGAGAGAGGCCGCACTTCTAGGTCCGCAAGAGGGGGTGGCCCCTGTTGTGCCATCTCATGTTCCCTCAGTCAAAAAGGAAGTTACAGAGGCCCAAGAGGATGCAGCCGACGATGATGGAAGCGGATATGAGCGCACTGGAGGGAATGATCCGCAACCCACTCATATTCCCTCCCCGTCTAGGGGGACAAGACCGGAAGGAGCCATTGAACCAAATTCTCCGGTTACAACATTGGTGACCGTCACGTCGTTGGAAGCTGCGGACCAATTCAAGGGTCTGGAAAACGTTCCCATAGAGACTTCATCCTTTGGGTTGAGCGAAGCGGATGTAGAGAGTTTGTTGCCAAGTTCCTAGTAGATTACCCACGTGAGCAAGGAAAAAATGGGTCTGTGGCGGGAACACATAGGACGCACACACTCACAAGCATCACATATCGTAACATTAATTCGTGTGCACTGAATGTTTCAATATGATATGAAGTTGGTTCCTTGTAGGTACCATGGTCCGCGAGAGTGACAAAGATCGCTGTCGGGGAGATTCGCGATGACAACATAAAAGTGCTATGACGGACTTCTATGCGAGCACTGGGCCACGCAAAAAAAACGACATCACGATTTAGAAAGCAGTAGGCATCACCGAGGACCATTTCCGGGCACAGATCCATTGTCAATGGTTGCAAATCCATCGGACGCAAGGAAGGGGAAGGGTGGTAGACAATGAGGCAACAGACTGCAATTACCCCAGCTTACGTTCCAAGCACCATGCCGATGACAACGGCCGTTAGCAGGATAGGAGCCGATGGTGAGCGGTAAGGAAGAGGCATGAGGGATGTGAGGGGTCGTGGCCTGACACTTACCGATATGTCAAAGACCCCTCAGCTAGATCCCGAGGAAAGAAAGATGATACTGAGACAGTCGTTTCCACATTTCTACTTCGACGAGTTGGTTTGACCTTAACCCGATACCTCGTCAGGATGACAAAGATGTGTGGAACCGAGTGTACACTGCTTACTATTAATACAGTGAAATGCACATATATGTGAGACATATGTCAGAGCTGATAGTAAAGAAAAATATCGAGAACTTGATCTTTAAAGGTGATATCAGAATAAAGCAGAACAGTCTTGCTAATAGGGAGAAGGAGATTAGTAAGACTTTATTTTGAGTTGCACTTGCTTCTGCATACCCGAGTAGCGCTTTTATGTGCTAACTGCATGTTGTTGTAACATGTGTGATGCAGCTCGAGTTGGATTAGACGAATGTGGCGGTGGATGCGGCTAGCAAACAATATAAAGATGTGCTAGCCTCTTCTTCAACTAGGGTCACGAACCTACAAAAGGAACAGAAGGCCCTGGACGAGGAGAAAAGCAAGTTGCACAAAGAGAACTCGGCGATGCAGCAACTATGGGTGGAGAACAAAAGATTTTGAAATGAACGAAGAAGCCCAGTGTAAGACGAAGGAGAACGAAGAGCTCAGAAGGATGCTCGACAAGAGGAATGCCGAGTATGGGCTGGCCTCGAAGGACAAAGGATCGGCAGAAGCTACCTGCAAAGAAGTGCTCGGCCAAGTAGACAACATTAGAGCTGAGCATCAGTTTGAAGTGGAGGCGCTAAAGCGGAAAGTCAGAGATGCTCGAGCGGAAGTGGAGAAGGATATGGAGGAGGCGATCTGGGGATTCTATGTCAAGAGTCTTAAGCACTGCGGGATCTCGTGGATCAACAATTACCCTCGGAACCTAGCTATACATTGGGAGAAATTCATTGAGGATGAGGCTGCCGCCTCGGAGGTTGAGAGTGTGGATGAGGCCAAGCTGATGGACCTGTACCTGACTGAGGATGAACACCGGGTGTTGGCGGACATAAATAAACTTCTGGAGGAAGAAGTCGCGGCTGAGGAAGAGAAATGGCATGTGGATGAGAAAAGGAAGACCCTCGTAACTGTGAGCATTGTTGTAGCCCAAAAGGCTCTTCTCGAACTGCAAAAAACCGTTTTGGCTTCCTCCACCGGTTGCTCTTCCTCAATTGCTCCAAGTGAGCTTCCGTCAACTACTGAGGGATCGACGTCAGGCAGTGCCTTGCAGCAATAATGTAGCAATAAATGATCAAGTAAATAATTGTTTTGCATCCGCTAGAATTGATATGTTTTTCACTGTTAAAGCCATGTACAATTTTCTGAATTTTTAGTGGAGTAGCTTCACTGGATTGAGAGCTCAATGGGACATTAAAGTGCCGTTGAGAGTGGAATTACATGTGGATTTTGACCCAAGGTAAGATGAATACCATTGCAATGCTTTGAATGAATAATTTGGTGCTGATAGAAGATGTGTTTTTTGTGACACCTATGAGGAAAATTAACAACATTTGTTCACTGATTGTGATTTCGGCTTTCACATGTTTACCAAATGTTTGATTCGCTTTGATATATGTGTTGATTGTGGTCATTTCATTGTTGACCAATTCGGGTTTGGAATCATATAAGATGGCAGTTAGTTGGTAAGAGAAAGAGAGATATTTTTAAGCTAATCAATCTAGCTTACTGTTGGGTGCTTTGGAACGAGAGAAATTTCATATGCTTCTCATATTCTTCTGAAAGTCATAATACAATTCTATTTTTTATGATAAGATTTATATTCTTATGGACAAGTGATAGTAGTTGAAGACAAGTTGATTTTGTTGATCACGCTACAGTAGTAGGAGATGCAGCAATAGATGACGCTTATTGGCAGTAGTTGTATTTTTATGCTTTAGTGTCTAATGCTACAGTAGATTTATATACTTATGTAATATAACTCTTCTGTCTGCATTAATTATTCAATTTCATATGAATTTCTCCACGATCTTGATCTGTATATATAGTGGCCGATTAGTTGGTGGCTGGCTATTTCCCACCAAGCAATGTCATTGTTAACAGCGATCGATTTGCATTTCCATTGTCTTCGAAATAGTCCTGTAGTATATCTTTTATTATTATTTAAAATAAAGAGTAATAAAAGAGTTGGCTATGTTATGGTCATACTGTTGATTAAATTTGAACTGAAAATAAAGATAACAACAGACTTACTTTGTTACTGAGAAAATAGAGGTCTTCTAATAGTCGAGCTACAACTGAATGAATATTAAACGTGCAGATATAAACCTTAACAGAAATGAGATAAAATAGCAACTAGTCCTAAAAACGAGTGAGAGTGAGTTTGTTCATCTCATTTTAACTGAGGTGGACATAACATCATTAACGGTGTTAGTGATGTGCGGCGGGATTAAATCAGAGGAATTCAGGGGTCAATCCCTACCCTACACCACTAACACCGTCAGTGATGTTATGTTCACCTGAGTTAAAATGGGGTGAATAAACTAGTATTGGAAACTAGTCCTTATTAACAGCTAGTTTTATTGGGTAAATAAATGATCAAGTAAAACCCGAAAAGCAAGGCACTGCCTGACGTCAAGTTAAATTAATCAATTTAAATCAATGCAACTACAATTCATAACCTGTGGAGCATGTACCAATTTCACGAAACATTAGCTCATGTAGCAATAGCAATACCTACTTTAATTGAAGAAGCAATCTGTTGTTACTCCCACTTTGTTAAATATTATGGAACTAAGGATGCTACTACTATAAAAACTAACATAAATATAAAGGGAACACTTGAGTATGTTTTAAGTAAAGAATGATGCCATGCACCATCATATATGATAAGGCATGAATTGGTTGGTCTTACTGCATCGCCTATAATAACAATCACATAAAATGAGAAGGTAAAAAATTCACGCTTTTCACTGTCATTTGTTTGTACAGATGCACACAAAAATACAAAATTTAGTTGATCATGCTTTTAGGACTAAAGAAATAAAAACATGTAATGCTTACCTTGGCCTTGAAGTCTGTTCTATTACTAGTTTTGCATGATGAACATTAGCAAATTATAATCCTCATTAAATGAATCCCTCACTATAAATTTAGTTAATAAATTTTGCAAATTTAATTTGACAATTGATGCTAAATGATTTTCAAATCAAAATGATTTTAAGTACTTCATTTGCAGTGGATTTGGAATAGGGAAATTTTATTTGTATCCACCGTTTCTATAAGTTAATCCACCCTAAATTATAGCATTTCTACCTATTTTAATGGTTTGTTTAAATTTTAAAATTTGATTACTTTATCCACACGCACAACGTATATTTCAACTATTTTCTCACAGTTCTCTCTTTCTTCTTCTTCTCACGGTTCTCTATTGTTCTGTTCCTTCATTCTTCTACTAAACCAATTCTTTCTTGCTCTCTCTAATCAATTTGACATGCTTTTATTTGAGATGAAAATGAAAGAGAGGAAGAGGAACTGATATTGGTAGGTAAGAATAAAGCATTGAATAATTTTTTTATGTATATATATATGTTGTACACCGACAAAAGCAATTGAACGGTTAAGCAAGGAAAGGTTCAACTTGCTGTATATATAATGAGTCTCCTGCATATGCAAAGTAAACATGCATAGAAACATACAATGAGCAAACATGCACAGAAACATCTTCCCTGTTCAACTGTGGTATACTATTGGGAATAGTTCGCACTAGTAGTTCATTTTAGTTTTTTTCTTCTTCTTTTCTAAATCAGAAAGTCTATGTTCTGGAACTAGACGCATAACATTCTAAAGACGCATAACATTCTAAAGACGGGAATCCTTTCCTCTAGGATTTATACTGAAAGAATTCAACCATATTTTCTGCATAAAAAGCTAATAACCACAACTTTTGGATCAAAAGCGAACCGTGAGAAAGAAAGAAGCCGTGAGAAGATGAAAGAAGCCGTGAGAAATGATAAGAGAACCATGGATAAACTAATCAAATTTAATTAATTATACAGACCTTAAAAATAGGTAGTAGTCCTAATATCAAGGGTGGATTAACTGATAGAAACGGTGGATACAAATAAAATTTCCCTTTGGAATAGGAACAAAAGAAATGAGAATTCATAATGAAGACATGATAACTAAAAATGAAAAAGTCACATCAGAATGCCTAAAATTCAATTGTTCATGTTGTAGAAAAAAAAATTACCATGAAACATCTCTGTACCACAGCTTTCATGATCAAAAAGTACAACTCCACATCAGCCATACCCTCCTGTTTAATGACGTGGTCACCGAAATAATAAGTAGATCAATCAAAAATTGAGCTGTACTGGTCATATTAGATGTGCAAAAGATCCTATTCAAGTTAACCTAAATATAAACCGAGAAATTAGTGAGCTTTTTTTACAATGCAACCTGCAGAGATACCCGGTGTTTCAAATGTAGCAAAATGATACCTGGTGTTCCAATATCATCTGGAAAACCTATTGTGCTATCATCACAGAGCCTATAAGGAAGAAAAAGGTATATAATATATATTTAACAACATATAATCTAAACACAAAGCTGGAATCAATTTCCAAATGTAACAAAATGATACCTTGTGCTCCAATCCCATCTGGAATACCTATTGTGCTTGCAACACACAACCATAAGGAAGAAAAAGGCAGTGGTGTTAGGACGGATGAACTTTTGCTGGAAAAAAATCAGCTGATGTGTAATATATAGAAAAAGAAATTATAGCTAAGAATCATTCTCATAGATTATGGCAGAGCTTTTTTACAGGAATGTGATTATGGCATTAGTTTTGTTTTTCTATAGTTTAAAAACTGATTGTTTCACGTTCAATTTTTTCGCTAAAATGGTGAACAAAATCAAAATCTGCAGCAAGTTCTATTTATATTATATTACACATCTCCTAGACATATTAGCAAACATACTCAAGTTAAAAAAATGTTACGTAAGTTATGAAAACTGATGACAGTAGATTTGGGTAGAACAAAGCTTGTCAGCAATTAGTTAAAAAAGAGCAACTGAATGTACAGTAAATGGATAGTAAGTTAAACCATTTGTTATATTTGCCAGAAGTGAATGTAATGCTGTAGTATATATCTATCAAAATCCACTGAAAAATAATCAAGTTTACACGTAAAATAAAGTACCAAAATTGAAGCTCAGACTATTAAAATTGAAGCAAAAATTTATGTGACAATATGTACATACACAATCAACCTTCCATATCTAGGGATAATGAAATATCGATCAATAAACTTATACCCTATTGTCAGATATGGAATATAACTCGCAACATACAACAGCGAAAACAAATAAACTATACTAATTAGTAGGAAGGAATTATAAATCGATTTTACGTCGTATGTCGTCGTCAAGGTGAAAGAAGAAGGATTTGTCCACGGCCTGAGGTGAAGAGAAGTGACAGATCTGAACATACAAAAGCAGGAAAGAAAAAATATACTAATTAGTAGCAACGAAGAAATTATAAAACGACTTAACCTATGAACTCTTCGTCGTGGCGAAATAAGGGCTCGCCCATGGCCAGAGGTGAAGAGGAGTGCCAAATCTGAACATACAACACCAAGAAAAAAAGTTATACTAATTAGTAGCAACGAAGAAATTATAAAATGAGTTAACTTATGATGTTGTCGTCGTGGCAGAATAAGGGATCGTCCACTGGCAGAGTTGAGGAGTGGCAGATTTGACGGAAACTGAAAAGGCGATCTAAAGCATAATTTCTGAAGCACAATTTCTTGCCAGATGTGAAAAGGCGAAGGCAGTAAGAGGTGAGAAGAGAAGGAAGTAAATTTGAATCCATTAATGGTTGAATAATTAGGAACTTTTGAGGTAGTTTAGGGTTGAGAGCATGGAAGAAAACATGAGGAAGAGAGGAAAACGGGAAGAACGTAGTGAAGGAAGACGTAAAAAAATGAAAAAAAAAAGGAAGTGGATTGACTAACCGCAATGTGTGTGGGTAAGAAGACGACCAAAGACACGTTTGCCCTGCATTATAATTAGTTTCAGAATTCTGCTGCAAAGGGATTAATGGGCTTTTCTGGAAACACATAAAAGCTTCACCACCCTAAAAGATTTCCTTTATTAGTAGAGATATTGGAAATATAATGGATTTTTATCAAATTTATTCTATAAAATGGAGTTCGAATATATATAATTCATAATGAGCTCAAAACGATGCGGTAGTTTGTAATATTGAGTTTCGAACTTTAATTGAATATACAAGATCCGATATAAGTCGGAATTCTGTGAAACAAGAATCGTCCGGATCGATTCGATTATATTTTTCTAGTGAAAGTGAAAAATCGAGATTTCATCGTATAAATTGTAAGATATGTCCAATTCAAATTTTTAAATAGTCGCTATGGAATTTCGTTAAAAAACGATAACGTTTATATAATAAATATATAAGGATTTTTATATAAATTTGAATATCGTTTAATTCGAAATTGTAAATGTCAGTTTAAAATATATATTGGTTTATTCTGAAGCTGGACAAGGTTTTATATGGAGATATATGATAATAATAATTTATTATTATTTAAATTGAATTATTTTTGATTTAATTATATTTTATCGATATTTTATAGACCTCAGAAATAGTTTTCTTTTCAAAAAACCTCCGTTTTTTAACGACATAAGTTTTATTGGAAGACGTACGGCTAGTTATTGCTAGATTCCAAGTTTGGAGCCAAGCAGAGTTGATTTGTTGATAGATGAAATTTAAAGGTGAACCGATAAATTAAAATAACGTCATTCTACAAACGAAGTCCGTTTTCAACGAAATTAATTTTATTGGGATAAGAACATCAAGAAGTCGCGATGTATTTATTTTCGTTGAGTTCAGAATTGACCTTTGGCGGTGTGCATATTTAGAGGTAGCGTAAATTTCAGTAAAATCTTAATGATAGGGTAAAAAACCAAACGCACCAACTAAAAATCGAAATAAGAACCACTTATAAACTTCATCTAGCAACCAAAATGAGATATATTTTTTAGCCTACAGTAGCTTACACAACTACAAATATGAAGCTCCATCCCCTAATGCACACATCCCCCATATCCAAATTAATATACATGTCCTTTTCAGACTCCTTACCCATGCTTGATCACGCGTTCTCTACATCTTTCTTTCCTTCCTTTCTTTATATATGGACGAACCCATGTATTTCTCTAAACATAGCAAGTAAGAAAAATATATAGCTGAAGCTTTTCTTCCTTTGTTTCCCATTCGAGAAATTCAACCACTCCAGAAAACAATTAAAGCTCTCGAACTTAACGAAATCTGGCCTCGTTTGATCCGATGGATTGCTGCGAGCCTTCGCTTCATGCTAATAAATGAAGATAGGGAATCGAATGATTTAAGGTCATTGTAATTTTTTTCGAGACAGCGGCAACTATCACTTTCGGCAAACTATGATCACAGTTGGCAATGAAAAGGTCGGCGAAGCATTTGAGTCGCGCGTGGGTCAGAGCATGGAAGGCTGAATGCTGAAATGGGAGCTCGGAGAAGATTTAGGATGCGAAGTTTACTATAGCCGGTGGTTTTGCAAGGGGGCATCATCGCTGGTAAGTGACAGGTGCGGTCTGGAAGGAGAAGGTATGGTTGATGAAGGGAAGCCTGGGAGGTGGCGAACTCGGGGCGCTGGCGGGCTTCGTTGACGACGAGGTGGTCCGGTGCAGTGATCACGGCATTGGTGGGTAGTGCAATCTGTGTGTGAAGGTGAGGGGACGGGGGGTTTGTTTGGTTTGAACATGGAAGAGGGCGCAGCAGTGTATTCTCGGTGGTGGGTTCGGTAATCGTTGGCGAAGTCAGTAGAAAACAATCGGGGTTCAGTCTGAAGCCATGCCTCAGGTGAAGGCGTCGGAGCTCCTGGAAAGTGGACAGCAAGGAGAAGGGGGACAGCACGGTGAAAAGTTGGATGGAGTTTTATGTACAGGCGATATTTAGTGGAGTGGAAGAACGATAGGAGGCAGAGCAGTTAGGCATGGAACTGGTAGAAGAATGGTGCATGGCGGATGGAGGGAGAAGAAGGAATGTAGGAGCAGAAGAAGATGTAAGGGTAAATGGGTCGTAAATTTGCCATGTTGGGTTTGGGCTTTGTTGAAGGGAAAAAAATATAAATGACATTTGATGAGATAAAGGATTGGCAGATGGATTGAAGTATGAACGTGATATTTTGGACAGAGGTGGCATCAGTGATTGCAATCTGAGGGTCAGTGGTGATTAATATACTAATCAACAGTAATTGAGGAAATCAGAATAATTAAGTTAATTAAATTTTATATTAATGTTTAAGCTATTTTAATTAAATTATTGACTAGCGATAACCTGTTCGTTTGAAAAACAGAATTCAACAAATCAAGAAACGTGGGATCGCAGAGATTAGGACTACGCTGTCGAGCTGTTCGGGTTAGAACGGAAGCGATTGGGATTTCATTTAATTTTAAACATCGGTTTAAAATTAAACGAAGCAAGTGCGAACCGACAATCGAAATTAAAGGTGAGTTAATTCTCACAATTTCTGGAATTCTATAATGTGTTAAATTCATATTAAAATATATTTCATTGTTAATCGTAGAAATTAGACGATTGAATGCCTTGATTACTTATTGAATGGTTGTCAACAATTATATTTGTTGTATTGGATGAGTTTTGATTTAAATAATTATTTCATAAATTATTATCAAATATTATTATGATCTGTGGTGCAGGGAAGAACAGGTTGGAGGGATCCAACCGGATTCCTCAAATATTTTCGTATATGTTTATTATTTTCATATTATTTAAAGTATGAACTGTTTACCCCAAATAACGTTATATTCTGATTGAATATTGATGGTTTACTATATATTGAACGTTGAATTAAAATTCAACGCTGGTGTGATGTTTTAAATTAATAGACAGTATTGATTAAGTTATTGGCCGCCAATAATCTAAAACGTTGTTTTAAGGCGTTAGTTCACCGTTAGGTGAATTGACGTAATTGCAATTATAAAATTTATTTTATAACTGAAATAAAGTTTTAAAAGTGATTTTCTTTTTAAAATAAAGATTAAAAATAAGATGATATTTTTAAATGGTTTTATAAAAATAGTTATGTAATATTTTGCAGCAATTTAAATAAGTGTAGAAGCCAGAATTAAGCCTACTGGTTATTATTTTGAAAATAACTGTTTAAATAAAACAGTTAAGCAATATAATTAGATTTATTTTATTAATCTAATGAGAGAAGTAATCAGAATCAGTTAGTAAATAATTCAGGTTTAAGTTGACGAAGTCGGTTGTTAAATTAGGGTTGATATTAGAGTTTGATCGGTTTTGATTAATTATTCTAATGAAAATGGTTTAACGAATAATCATTTTTATTTTTATAATGTTTCTTAAATATTAATTATCTTTTTATTTAATGATATTTAAAGTTGCTGATCGACTGATGAATCATTAATGAAATATTTATCGTTTAATAATATTGGTAAGTGACCAACTGATCTATTTTAACGAAGTAAACTATTTCGCTTCAGTTGATAATGAAATTAATTAATGATAATTAAGGTAATATTCTTCTTAAATAGAAGTAAATTAAGAAGTGATCAAGTTTTAAATGAATCGTGTTAAGAGCAATGTTATAAACAAGTTGTGAAGCTAATATGCTGGTTTAAGTAATCATTACTTAATAATTGATTAAGTATAAGCAAGAAAATCGAAAAGAGATTTTCGTAAGAAATTGGATAATCAAATCTACGCTATAATTGTAAGTTATAAAGAGACGAGTAACACAAAGATCTTAATAAGATTCGTTTTTACTTAATTATTTAATTATTTAATTAAGTAAATTAAAGTGAAATATGACCTGAGAAAGTGAATGATAAACGGATTCCATTTAAGTAAATCGAAGAGGATATTGGTAAGTGAATACCAAGTTTTAAATAGGTTTTTAAGTCGAAATAGAACTTAATTGATTTATGATAAGGGCGAAGTTATACTAAAACTAATACGCCGTTTGTGATTACTTAATAGTTAAATTAAGTACAAGTGAAAAGATGGGAAGACGTTTTTAAAATATAAAGGATATGTCCTAAAAGGTTTAAATGAAGTTCTTGTTTATTTAATTATTAAAATTAGTAAATAAAGAAAAATTGAAATGTGATTTCCAAAGGAGGAAGATTAATATAGTAATGTAAAGAATTCTATTCCAAGTTTCGTAAACAAAGTTAAACTCAAGTGATGAATTCGTAATAAGCTTTTATTTAATGAATTAGTTTAAATGAAATGGTTTTGTTTTATTTGGAAAGGATTTGCTAAGGGTAAGAACTCAGTTGAATTTTGTGTAAGAACTTAGTAAATGGGTCTAAATTAAATCCAAATGAAAATGAGTTATATTATAAAGATTTTAAGCAAAAGAATTTGTGTAACAACAAGGATTTCGCTCGGACCTAATCGATCGCTAAACCGACCAAGACCGTTCGAAAACCCTGATTGTTATGAGGACAAGATGAATCAGAACACAAACAGAAGAACATTTCATTGTTATTACAACAATTCCATCAGAATACAAGAATATACAGAGTACGAATAAATATTACACATTTGATAATTATGAGAGGTTTAAATACATTACTGCAGCGGGAAAATAATATAAAACATAACAGATACAAACACACGGATACAGAGCTTTCCGAATATCACTTCAGCTATAAACCAGAATCCTGTGAATATAAATCTGCAAAACCAAAACTACTAGCTGCCCGTGCGGAAAATAAGGGCACCCAGAGTTTAGGTTAAAACAATAAACTCCAGGTCAGTCATGTGACTGGTGTGAGAACTAAAACAGCTATTTAAAACTTTACTTTAAAATTAAGGTAAATCAAGGGACCACGTCGTATAACATGGAACGGGTTTCCTCCCAAGAATTCCAGTGCACGAGATAAAACAGCGCAATGCTAAATAAAGTACAATGAAGCTATTATAAGACCCAGGTCCCATCACACAATGCAACACAAGCCGGAGGATAGGGTTTTACCTTATAATAGCCAAAGAATGCTTAATACGTATAAAAAGAAATCATTTGATATTATTAGTAGTGCATAAGTGTTTCAAAACAATTTCAATCATAACTATCAATCATAGGCGACATGGGTACCATCTATCATGTCATCATACTAGGCTCTACAAATAAAACCGCAAAATGTCGTATTGGAAATTGGATTTCCATCTGTGAACCGAGGCAAAAGATAGTCCTCACCGCTTCGAGACCCTCTAGTCCGCGTCTCAGGCAAGCACGCAGGCAAGCCTTGGATCGTCAGGGCCGGTCCACCGATGTGGATTAAACTTAAACCCTGGAGACTGCGTTTCCCCGCCCTATGGGGCGTAAATGAGCCAAAAGACTCCATCGGTTCGAGAACGACCGATATATCCAAGGCGCCTCAAATTCCAACAACCACATGAGTCAAACTCATCAACCAGTTCAAGCACTGACGCCACTCCTAACTAGAAAGAAATGCATGCCCTCCCTGATGTCCTCTCCAGTTTTTGGTTCACACCGGGGTGTGAGGCTCGCGAATCAACGCTACCACAAGACCTTGCTTTTCAACAGAAGCCTTGATCATTTACATCTCAGCATGCCACACAGGCAATTCACGCCATGCAACCGATGTATATCAATCACACATAATGAAATCCAATGTCAGACACACAGTCCATTTACAAGTCCATTCTGGTTCTGAACGAAACCGGAGGCACCTTGTACCTCGCATATCCATTGATCTCCAAGTACGTCTGGACAATCACCAACGTATTCCCTCCTCTTGGGTGTACAGCCCAATCAAGATTATCAGGAATCATCCAAACGACGTGAAGACCTCCGGTCTTCAACCACCGTCTTCATCTTCGACTTATCCGCGTATCAGTTATTCAGAATGGGTATAACCCGGCCTTTCTAAATAACTCGCGTATATAATAAACAAGAGTTACACAAACACAACATACGCCTCATTCCAATTCAGAACATTCTTTTATTCAAATATTCTTATTTCCAGGGAAAGGTTCCCATTGATTTTATCAAAGATAAATTCTTTTAAATTTATTCTTTAATCTTCCCATTAGTTTCTGATTTTCTTAACTCCGTTGGATTTAAGAACAGTATTATTAAAGATACCATTCATGACAAACCCAACTCTTATTCCATTAATTATGGAATCTTCACGAAAAACAGATTAATATATATAATCGACATAAACTTCTGTATCCAACCAATAATATAAATGGAATAACGGCGAAGCCTTTTAAATTCCATATATAGTAGCGGTCTTCCTCCACAGAAGCTCACTTCGATTATTTCCAAATCAAATTCCATTCCATTCCAATTTATATATTGGAAAACTTTACTTTGGAAAATTTCTATTAAATCTCAATAAAAAGATTTATAAATTCCAAATCGCATTTCACTGTTAATCCAGTTAAAGAACGAATGACGTTTAAAACACAATTCACGATAAACCCAATTCACATTCCATTTTCACTCCTTTAAATCTTAAATAAAAGATTTATTCTTTTCACACTTGGGTTTAAGAACAGTATTAATGAAGACACCGTTCACGACAACCCAAAATCCAATTTGATATTAAATTCAAGGCGCTGAATAGAAAATATATCGGCTTATACTCAATACCAAATTCTGAAACCAACCAATATCGTGTTGGAAATAACGATATATATATATATATATCTTCCAAACTTCCATAACGATATCCGAATAATCACGAAATCCAATATCGAAATATACCGAAGATAATTTCGATTCAAATCCATTCCAATTAATATATTGGAAATCCTGGTTATATTAAAACCCTTCACAATCCCTTTTATTTATTTAAAGATAATGGATTATAATTCTAGTTAATAACTAGTTCATTTTGATAAAAATATATTTTTTTCTTCACAAACGTGGAATTTTTCATCTCAGTTCTTCACAAATCCTTTATTATGATTTTACACAAATTATTAATTTTTTTAATAATTTTATCAAGGCTCGTACAGTCGATTTCCATAAGCGGTCATCGAACTGCACTTACAACGACCTTTTCTAAATTTGATTTGGACATAATTCTAAATCCAACGATTAGATTTCAAATATCTTATATTATTAGAAAGCTCTTTTCGATACGAACCCAACGGTTCCGGTTTCAGGAGAATCCGACGGTCGGATCTCCCGTAACGTCAATTCGAAGTCAATGGTCGAAATTCGCGAACTACCGCGGCGCGGCGCGTTCTATTCAGGCCATTAAAAATATATATTATATATATTATATATATTTCATCGATTTCAATTCAAAACGTATTTTATAATTCGTTTTAACTTCATTTTAAAAACGATTTCAACTTCATATTCAATTTTGAATCAAAATTGAATATTCCATATCATTAATATATAAATGATAATATTTTCAAAACGTTATATTTTGAAATCACTTCCTTTTCGATATTCATTATAAAAATGAATAAAATTGATATAAATATCGATCGCGTCAAAATGGCGCATTTCTAATCAACACGGCTTAATGTATTTCAATAATTCATGTCCATCCAAAATCGGACATCAAAATCTCGTTTTAATCCTTTACAGAATATTATTTTAAAATATTCGTTATTTAAAAATATTCGTTATTTAAAAATATTGTTCAGTTCTGAATTGGAATCAGACACAACCAAATACCATATAAAGTGATTTATATGGATTTCATACAACACATGTATATAACAGAAGTGATAAATAATCAACCTTCATCCAAAGTGCACTACACCACTTTATGCTAACCTATCGATTGACATACAACTAATTATTGGGATTAGTGTACGTTAAATATCATCCCAACACCCGTGTGGGGTTTCAATCAACAAATACTGAATATTATTTGTGCAGTTGGGCGATGTGTAAAATTTATCGTCCCAATCAAAATCAGTCAAATGAGTGTGCATAAACAAATCATCTGATTTGTAAATGAATATTTTATCCTATTCATTTATCTAACAAAAATAATATTTTTATTTTTCTAACATGTTTTAGAAAATTTCGACGGCATAACGGCGCGATACTAGAAACGGGATAAGGCCTAGCCTTGTCCCCGGTCTAATAATGGCCCACGCCATACCCAAATCAAATTATCTCAATTCGTTCATTTTCCAAACCAATTTCAACCAAATCAACCAAACATCCTCGGTTTCAAACAAAGGTGTCGGGTGCTGCTAAGCACCGTCTGCATCCTAGTATATATATATATATATACATATATAACTAGAAAAATAGAATTTGAGTGAGAAATTCTCACCGACTAGCTAAACTAAACGCCGCGACTCTTCATATGTAGGAAATCTTCATCGTGTCTCTAACGAGATCTATTTCACGTGGTATATGTTAAAAATAATATTTTTAACAACGCTACATATAAAAAAAATCATATTTTTATATTCTTTATTATAAAAAAAATCGCGTCTTTACTCTCATGTAAACCATACAAACCTCGGGTTTTTATTCTCATGTATTTTATATAAAACATTACATTTTTATCCCAATGCGTTTATAAAATAAAAACACATTTTCATTTAAGTAAAAATCATATTTTGATTGTGCTAAGTATATAAAAACCATATTTTTAATTTGCTACTAATATAAAAATCATAGTTTTAATTCGTTATTCAAACAATAAAAATCATAGAAAATCATTTTCATTATAAATTGAAAATCATTTACATTATAAACTGAAAATCGATTACCTTATAAAGAGAAATAAATAGGAAGCTTACAGGTGGTTAGAAAGGGAGGAGCAGCGCCTAGGCCTGAGGTGGTCGAGGGGGGGATGCTTCGCTAGTCGACGGTGGGCCAGGGGAGAACAGCGACGACTGTCTTGGTCAAGGAGGGTGCGGTTTTGGGTTTGTGGGGGTTCTTATTTTCAGAGGAGGGAGAGAAGAGGGGAGGCGCGTCAGGGATGTATCGGAGGAGGGCTGAGGGTTCGATTGGGCGGATTCTGGTAGAAGATGGAGGGAGGAGCGAGAGAGAAGGTCGGGGACGAGGGGAGGAGGGTCGGAGAGAGAGGCGGTGGCGATGGGGACTGGCGGTGGTGCGACAGCGTGGGGGCGACGAGGTAACAGGGAGCATCGGGTTTTTTCTTCAGATCCGAAATGAACGACAAAAGGAAGAGAGAGAGAGAGAGAAGAGGGAGGGTTGGGTGTTTTAAATAAATAATTATTTTAATTTTCTTTTTCCCCAAAAAGTCAACCTTTTCATTCGACCTCCAAACGAAACCCAACGACTGTCGCCCCTAGCTAATTACCCCCATTCCGAACACAATGGGATATGTATTGTGAGCCAATTCTATCGTTTCGATCAGTTTTTGTTTAAATCAAAATATAAATCTTTATATTTTAAATTCAAACGCACATTTTAATTTACCGGGCCACATACTGACTCTAAGAATTCGAGAAAAATTATTTCTAGCTTTGTACTGACGATACGGTCCTAACAAAACTAATTTCGTTAAATTCTGTGACCATTTGAAAAATGGCCATTTTCCAGTCGATTTAATTCAACTGAAACTGGTCAAATATGTTTTCTATTGCCACGCTCGCATATTGATTCAGAAAATTCTAATAAAATAAACATAGCTATGTTGGGATGATACGGTCCGAACAAAACTGGTTTCGTCGAATTCTGAGGTCGTTTGCAAAATGGCTATTTTTAAGGGGTTTATATATATTAAAAAATATATAAATCCCACAGCGACTATTCTGAATTTTAAACTGGGCGTAACTTTTCATTTCTAAAGTGAAATCTCAGTTTCTTAACTTCGTTAGAAAGATAATGTTAATCAGATTCAAATATTTCTTGTTTCGTTCAATTCTGATTTATATAGAATTCTGTATATTCATTTGAAATTAGAAATCGAATTTTCGAACTGCCGCGCCATTTCAGGCTCATTATATAATTAAAATAAATTTGTTTGTTTTTAACTTCGTCGAAAATAAATTTTTCGTCGTTATTATTTAAAATGATTCATTTTAAATATTCAAAATTCATTAAATTAGCCAAAATAAAATTTTTAAATTGGCTCAGAATTTCCGGGTTGTTACATTCTCCCCCACTTAAAACCTTTTCGTCTTCGAAAAGGAATGGAGCTGAAAGTTGTTTAACTAACCAACTCAACTTTCATTCTTTTCGTTACGGCTTAAGTTCTTCAACTTTTCAGTTTCTAAAAACTTTTCAAATTTTCAAAAATTTGGCTAACACCCTAAATTTTCAAAAAATTTCGCCATAACCTCCCCTGCACCGGGAGCATCGGGAAAATCCCCAAACCGCCACACAGGCCTTCTCATCTCAAAAAGAAAAAGAAACAGCCAATCGGCTCATATAATCATCAAAACCCCAAGAAATACAATAAACATGTACCTATTTTTCGGGCATAACAATTTTATTCCTCTTCTTTAGCCTCCTTGCTATGACCTGTTCAATGTATATACATGTATATGCATGCAATTTCAAACAATTTTCAATACAGTTCAATATTTGATTCAAGTTGGCTAAATTTACCTTCATGTATATATTGGTTTCAAGGAATAATCATACAACACAACCAGCAACCAATTAGTTAAATAACGTTTCATACTCATAATTTTTTTAATACATAGCCAAAAATCATGTTTTTGATGTCAAATCACAACAAAAATCCCTATATCTAGTTTTGGTTCTCACACCAGTCTATGGAAATATTTAGATATCCCACCTTCGAAACTCGAACATAAACACTGATGATGAAGCTTCAATCATCAGTATCATCTCCGGGCAACTAGAATGTTATTCTAAATCTATCTAGTATATTAAAACTTCGATTATACGTTTGCAAGGTGTATATGCAAAATCTTTATATACTCGATTGTCCATCTCAATACAAATAAATATTCAATTACGTATGAAAAGGTTTAAATTTTCAAAACAAAATTTGTTTTCATTTTTATTTTAAAAATATTACTCTTCATACTCATTCTAGGATGCTACTGATCCCATCTCTAACGAGTCATTATCACTGGATATTACTAATCCAATCTCTGATGAATTCTTCCATTTGGTTCTAATGTGTCTTGTTCTCGAGCTTTGTAAACCAAAGCTATGATACCAAATGTAACAACAAGGATTTCGCTCGGACCTAATCGATCGCTAAACTGACCAAGACCGTTCGGAACCCCTAATTGTTATGAGGACAAGACGAATCAGAACACAAACATAAGAACATTTCATTGTTATTACAACAATTCCATCAGAATACAAGAATATACAGAGTATGAATAAATATTAGACATTTGATAATTATCAGAGGTTTAAATACAATATTGCAGCGGGAAAATAATATAAAACATAACTGATACAAACACACGGATACAGAGCTTTCCGAATATCACTTCAACTATAAACCAGAATCCTGTGAATATAAATCTGCAAAACCAAAACTACTAGCTGCCCGTACGGAAAATAAGGGCACCCAGAGTTTAGGTTAAAACATTAAACTCCAGGTCAGTCATGTGACTGTGTGGGAACTAAAACAGTTATTTAAAACTTTACTTTAAAATTAAGGTAAATCAAGGGACCACGCCGTATAACACAGAACGGGTTTCCTCCCAAGAATACCAGTGCACGAGATAAACAGCGCAATGCTAATTAAAATACAATGAAGCTATTATAAGACCCAGGTCCCATCACACAATGCAACACAAGCCGGAGGATAGGGTTTTACCTTATAATAGCCAAAAAATGCATAATACGTATAAAACGAAATCATTTGATAATATTACTAGTGCATAAGTGTTTCAAAACAATTTCAATCATAAGTATCAATCATAGACGGCATGGGTACCATCTATCATGTCGCTATACTAGGCTCTACAAATAAAACCGCAAAATGTCGTATTGGAAATTGGATTTCCATCTGTGAACCGAGGCAAAAGATAGTCCTCACCGCTTCGAGACCCTCTAGTCCGCGTCTCAGGCAAGCGCGCAGGAAAGCCTTGGATCGTCAGGGCCGGTCCACCGATGTGGATTAAACCTAAACCCTGGACACTGCGTTTCCCCGCCCTATGGGGCGTAAATGAGCCAAATGACTCCATCGGTTCGAGAACGACCGATATATCCGAGGCGCCTCAAATTCCAACAACCACATGAGTCAAACTCGTCAGCCAGTTCAAGCACTGAACTAGAAAGAAACGCATGCCCTCCCTGATGTCCTCTCCAATTTTTGGTTCACACCGGGGTGTGAGGCTCGTGAATCAACGCTACCACAAGACCCTGCTTTACAACAGAAGCCTTGATCATTTGCATCTCAGCATTCCGCACAGGCAAATCACACCATGCAACCGATGTATATCAATCACACAGAATGAAATCCAATGTCAGACACACAATCCGTTTACAAGTCCATTCTGGGTCTGAACGAAACCGGAGGCACCTTGTACCTCGCATATCCATCGATCTCCAAGTACGTCTGGACGATCACCAACGTATTCCCTCCTCTTGGGTGTACAACCCAATCAAGATTATCAGGAATCATCCAAACGACGTGAAGACCTCCAATCTTCAACCACCGTCTTCGTCTTCGACTTATCGTCGTATCAGTTATTCAGAATGGGTATAACCCGGCCTTTCCGAATAACCCGCGTATATAATAAACAAGTGTTACACAAACACAACATACGCCTCATTTCAATTCAGAATATATTTTTATTCAAATATTCTTCTTTCTAGGGAAAGGTTCCCATTAATTTTATCAAAGATAAATTCTTTTAAATTTATTCTTTAATCTTCCCATCAGTTTCTGATTTTCTTAAATCCGTTGGATTTAAGAGGCGCAGTATTATTAAAGATACCATTCACGATAAACCCAACTCTTATTCCATTAATTATGGAATCTTCACGGAAAACAGATCAATATATATAATCGATATAAACTTCTGTATCCAACCAATAATATAAATGGAATTACGACGAAGCCTTTTAAATTCCATATGTAGTAACGGTCTTCCTCCACAGAAGCTCTCTTCGATTATTACCAAATCGAATTCCAATCCATTCCAATTTATATATTGGAAAACTTTACTTTGGAAAATTTCTATTAAATCTCAATAAAAAGAATTATAAATTCCAAATCACATTTCACTGTTAATCCGGTTAAAGAACGAATGTCGTTTAAAACACAGTTCACAATAAACCCAATTCACATTCCATTTTTACTTCTTTAAATCTTAATTAAAAGATTTATTCTTTTCACACTTGGGTTTAAGAACAGTATTAATGAAGACACCGTTCAAGACAACCCAAAATCCAATTTGATATTAAATTCAAGGCTCTGAATAGAAAATATATCGGCTTATATTCAATACCAAATTCTGAAACCAACTAATATCGTGTTGGAAATAACGATATATATATATATATCTTCCAAACTTCCATAACGATATCCGAATAATCACGGAATCCAATATCGAAATATTACGAAGATAATTTCGATTCAAATCCATTCCAATTAATATATTGGAAATCCTGGTTATATTAAAACCCTTCACAATCCCTTTTATTTATTTAAAAATAATGGATTATAATTCTAGTTAATAACTAGTTCATTTTGATAAAAATATATTTTTATCTTCACAAACGTGGAATTTTTCATCTCAATTCTTCACAAATCCTGTATTATGATTTTACCCAAATTATTAATATTTTTAATAATTTTAGCAAGGCTCGTACAGTCGATTTCCATAAACGGTCATCGAACAGCACTTACAACAACCTTTTCCAAATTTGATTTGGACATAATTCTGAATCCAACTGTTAGATTTCAAATATGTCATATTCATTAGAAATCTCTTTTCGATACGAACCCAACGGTTCCAGTTTTAGGAGAATCCGACAGTCGGATCTCCCGTAACGTTAATTCGAAGTCAATGGTCGAAATTCGCGAACTGCCGCGGCGCGGCGCGTTCTATTCCGGCCATTAAATATATATAATATATTATATATATTTCATCGATTTCAATTCAAAACGTAATTTATAATTCGTTTTAACTTCATTTTAAAAATGATTTCAACTTCATATTCAATTTTGAATCAAAATTGAATATTCCATATCATTAATATATAAATGATAAAATTTTCAAAACGCTATATTTTGAAATCACTTCCTTTTCGATATTCATTATAAAAATGAATAAAATCGATATAAATATCAATCGCATCAAAATGGCGCATTTCTAATCAACACGGCTTAATGTATTTCAATAATTCGTGTCCATCCAAAATCGGACATCAAAATCTCGTTTTAATCCTTTACAGAATATTATTTTAAAATATTCGTTATTTAAAAATATTCGTTATTTAAAAATATTCGTTATTTAAAAATATTGTTCAGTTCTGAATTGGAATCAGACACAACCAAATACCATATAAAGTGATTTATATGGATTTCATACAACACATGTATATAACAGAAGTGATAAATAATCAACCATCATCCAAAGTGCACTACACCACTGTATGCTAAACTATCGATTGACTTACAACTAATTATTAGGATTAGTGTACGTTAAATATCATCCCAAGACCCGTGTGGGGTTTCAATCAACACATACTGAATATTATTTGTGCAGTTGGGCGATGTGTAAAATTTATCGTCCCAATCAAAATCAGTCAAATGAGTGTGCATAAACAAATCATCTGATTTGTAAATGAATATTTATCCTATTCATTTATCTAATAAAAATGATATTTTTATTTTTCTAACATGTTTTAGAAAATTTCGGCGGCATAATGGCGCGATACTAGAAACGGGATAAGGCCTAGCCTTGTCCCCGGTCTAATAATGGGCCACGCCATACCCAAATCAAATTATCTCAATTCATTCATTTTCCAAACCAATTTCAACCAAATCACTCAATTCACAAATCAATCAAACATCCATGGTTTCAAACAAAGGTGTCGGGTGCTGCTAAGCACCGTCTGCATCCTAGTATATATATATATATATATATATATATATAACTAGAAAAATAGAATTTGAGTGAGAAGTTCTCACCGACTAGCTAAACCAAACGTCGCGACTCTTCATATGTAGGAAATCTTCATCGTGTCTCCAACGAGATCTGTTTCACGCGGTATATGTTAAAAATTATATTTTTAACAACGCTACATATAAAAAAAATCATATTTTTATATTCTTTATTATATAAAAAAATCGCATCTTTACTCTCATGTAAACCATACAAACCTCGGGTTTTTATTCTCATGTATTTTATATAAAAAATTACATTTTTATCCCAATGCGTTTATAAAATAAAAAACAAATTTTCATTTAAGTAAAAATCATATTTTGATTGTGCTAAGTATATAAAAACCATATTTTTAATTTGCTACTAATATAAAAATCACATTTTTAATTCGTTATTCAAACAATAAAAATCATAGAAAATCATTTTCATTATAAATTGAAAATCATTTACATTATAAACTGAAAATCGATTACCTTATAAAGAGAAATAAATAGGAAGCTTACATGTGGTTAGAAGGGGAGGAGCAGCGCCTAGGCCTGAGGTGGTCGAGGGGGGGATGCTTCGCTAGTCGACGGTGGGCCAGGGGAGAACAGCGGCGACTGTCTTGGTCAAGGAGGGTGCGGTTTTGGGTTTGTGGGGGTTCAGATTTTCAGAGGAGGGAGAGAAGAGGGGAGGCGCGTCAGGGATGTATAGGAGGAGGGTTGAGGGTTCGATTGGGCGAATTCTGGTAGATGATGGAGGGGCGAGAGAGAAGGTCGGGGACGAGGGGAAGAGGGTCGGAGAGAGAGGCGGTGGCGATGGGGAGTGGCGATGGTGCGACAGCGTGGGGGCGACGAGGTAACAGGGAGCTTCGAGTTTTTTCTTCAGATCTGAAATGAATGAAAAGGGGGAGAGAGAAAGAGAAGAGGGAGGGTTGGGTGTTTTAAATAAATAATTATTTTAATTTTCTTTTTCCCCAAAAAGTCAACCTTTTCATTCGACTTCCAAACGAGACCCAATGACTGTCGCCCCTAGCTAATTACCCCCATTCTAAACACAATGGGATATGTATCGTGAGCCAATTCTATCGTTTCGATCAGTTTTCGTTTAAATCAAAATATAAATCTTTATATTTTAAATTCAAACGCACATTATAATTTACCGGGGCCACATACCGACTCTAAAAATTCCAGAAAAATTATTTCTTGCTTCGTACTGACGATACAGTCCTAACAAAACTAATTTCGTCAAATTCTGAGACCGTTTGAAAAATGTTCATTTTCTAGTCGATTAAATTCAACTGAAACTGGTCAAATACGTTTTTTATTGCCACGCTTGCATATTGATTCAGAAAATTCTAAAATAATAAACCTAGCTATGTTGGTACGATATGGTCCCAACAAAACTGGTTTCGTCGAATTCTGAGGTCGTTTGCAAAATGGCTATTTTTAAGGGCTTTATATATATTACAATATATATAAATCCCACAACGACTATTCTGAATTTTAAACTAGACGTAACTTTTCATTTCTAAAGTGAAATCTTAGTTTCTTAACTTCGTTAGAAAGATAATGTTAATCAGATTCAAATATTTCTTGTTTCGTTCAATTCTGACTTATATTGAATTCTGTATATTCATTTGAAATTAGAAATCGAATTTTCGAACTGCCGCGCCATTTCAGGCTCATTATATAACTAAAATAAATTTGTTCGTTTTTAACTTTATCGAAAATAAATTTTCCGTCGTTATTATTTAAAATAATTCATTTTAAATATTCAAAATTCATTAAATTAGCCAAAATAAAAATTTTAAATTGGCTCAGAATTTCCGGGTTGTTACAATTTGTATTTGTTAGTTTTACTTAATTAAAAAGTAAAGGAGATTTATTTAGAGGATAGATATGCCAAATGAAAGAAACGGTTATTAAAACCATGTTTGAAAAAAATGGAAGAATTGAATTGATAATAAATGGAAGGATAAGTTTATGTTTTAAACTTTTATCCATTCTAAGATAAGAACGTTGTCGGTCAAGGTCTGAGAGGTAATTAAAATAACCCAACTAGAACGACTTCATTATTATCGAGGAATGATATTAGTTTGTAACGATTAGAATTGGTTTATTATTGTTATGGGAGAATATTGCAATTGCAAGATCTTAAACTAGTAAGTTGAAAAGTGAACGATGTATAAATTTAACATCGTCCGATCAACTTTGAAGTATACATTTATTTATATCTTTGAGATAATAATATGGTGATTTTCATAGGGAAAAAGGAAACATAAGAGATTTGGCGAATATATGGTAATTTTTTTGAAATACAGGAATGAAATTGAGTTTGGTTAATAAAGATATGTTATCATTTCCAATATAACAAATATTGAGATTGAGACAAGAGAATATGAAATCGATTTCTAAGGATTGATAAAATGGTTTTAATAAATGAATCAGGGTTGCCAATATACTTAACCGTAATGTTTGAATTGATAGTTAAAAACCCAACTATCAATAAATATATTATCGGACCTTTTGATGTTTTGTTTCGAAGAGACCGGGATGGGAACTAGACCCAAAACCACTTCAATCCAATGGTGCGTACGAAATTAACTTGCAGCAATGAAGATGGAGCATTGAAGACCGTAGATCTTCATGAAATGGAATAACTACTTATAATCTCTGGGTAGCTCCCATAAAAGAGATACATTGTGGTTCTATCGTGATTGGAATTTACGGATTGGAAGGACTACTCGCTACTGATCCTTGGGGTGATTCCTATACAAGGATGCACTAGGAGGGTGCTTTCGGTTCATCCTGTTCTTGGATGATTTATACGGATGAATGTCTGACAGAGTATTTCTTAAGAGTACGTACGTTGATTTTTACAAACGTATCCATGTCGGTGGTAGCTAACACCCAAGGTATTTTTGTAAGCGTCAATTAGTGATTTTACGGATCCGACGATGTGGCATTCAAAGAAAATGGTGATGTGATGTACTAAAAAAACAAAAATGACCTCAAGCCTCATCAACTGGGAAATTACAGAAATCGGGCAGGCAGCATGGCTAGGTGGGTCATACCCAAGTAGGGTATATTGTCACCAATCTCGAGAATATATATATTTGTTACTTCTTTTCATTTCTGTATCTCCCGGGAAAACGGTAGCTGCGCAGTAGTAATGGGTGACAATATATTCGATACACTCAAGTTAAATAAGTGGTCGGTCATGTGTGGCTGGGATGCAAGATATTCTTGTTGAACCCCAGTGTATACCTATAACAACCCAGAATATCTGAACCAATTTAAAAAATTTATTTTAGCTATTTTAATGGGTTTTGAATATTTAAAATGATTTATTTTAAATAATAATGACTAAAAATTTATTTAAATCAAAGTTAGAACATATAAATTTATTTTAATTATAAAATGAGCTAGAAATGGTGTGGTAGTTTGAAAATTCGATTTTAAATTTCAATTAAATGTATAGAATTCAAAATAAATCGGATTTCAGTAAAACCAGAAACATTTGAATCTATTTAATAATATCTTTCTAACAAATGTGAAAATTCGAGATTTCACTTTAGAAATTGAAAGTTATGGCCAGATTAAAATTTAAAATAGTCACTACGGAATTTATATATATTTTAATATTATATAGAGCCCATAATAATAGCCATTTTGCAAACGCCTCCATTTTCGACGAAACCACTTTTGTTGGATCCAGAACGTCAAATTATAGTCATGTTTAAAATTTCATAATTTTCGGAACTAATATGTGAACGCAGCGAATTTAAACGTGTTCGGTACTTTCAGTTGGAATTTAATCGACTGGAAAATGGTCACTTTTCTAATGGCCTCCAAATTCGACGAAATTAGTTTTGTTAGGACCATTTCGTCAAAACATAGTTAGATTATTTTTTCTGTAATTTTTCGAGTCAGTATGTTGCCGCAGTAAATTAAAATGTACGTTTAAATTCAATATGCATTGATTTATACTTTGATTTTTATAAAAAACTGATCGAAACAGTAGAATTGGCTTACAAAACATATCCCATTGTGTCCGGAACGGTGGTATTTGGCTAGGGCGACAGATGTTGTGTTTGATTTGGAGTTCGGATTGATAAACAGATATTATTGGAATTAAATATAATATAATATAATGTTTCTATAAATAGCCCAAAATTTCCCTAAACCCTAATCAATTCTAGAGCTGCCGTCAGTTGAAAATAAATGGCCAAAATCTCGCGTTTAATCCCCCTTAAATCCCGATATCCAAGCTTTAATTCCCAAAACTTTTCGAGGAAAGTAAAAGAGCCCTACGAGAGCTTCATAATCATACGGACAAGATCGTCTCTAGTCGCGTAGATTGCGTGAATTTATGGCTTGATGTCACCACCTTCGAGGCGGATTTCGGGGAGAACGAGGCGTGCGATGGGGCCCGCATGGTCGATGATAGGGGAGAGGGGATCGCCGTGGTGGCGGTGGATCAGGGTCTGGCTGCTTGGGTTGGCATGCGATTAGGATTGTAGGGATCGAACTTTTCCGCCGTGACCTGGAGCAAATCAACAGAGAAGGTGATTAGGGGGAAAAAGAAATTAGTTAACTAAATTGTCAATTATTCTAGATAAATTAATTAATGTAATTAATATTAAAACTATCGTATCTTTGTCATGCGAGGTCCAAATTGGACGAAACTACTTGCGTTGGAATCGTGGTGAAAAACTCTACATCATGGAACTAACCAGAGCTGAAACGGAGCTAGTAGGGATTTTTGACTGAATTGAATGGACAGTTTAATTCATTTAAAACAATCATCAAAATAAAGAATGACGGAGTGGAACCCAATGTGAGAATTCTCTCACTAAATTTTTTGTACAGTTATTTAATTTATTTTATAAATGTAAACAAATAGAAATTGCCAGTGCTGATTTTTATCTGTTGTATGTGACACTGCTTGAGTTCAACACATGAACTATTCACGACTCATCTGCACAAGAAGCGTTGTTTGAATATACGACACTCGTATTTCAAACAATGTGGATAAACTTTGTGATTGTTGAAATTTTAATTATAAATATCCATATATAATTTGAACAGTGAAAATTTGCTAAGTAGAAAAATAATTCAAACCGAATTTGAATTGGTTAAATTTATTAACCAATGATTTATTTAAATTGACTATTGTTGGTTGAAACCCCACACGAGTATTGGGATGATATTTGACGTACACTAATCCCAATATTTAGTAGTATGTCAATCGATGGGTTGACAGGCTGTGATGAGCGTTATTTATTTTAATGCTTATACAGTTGTAAATTCTACTCTGGATGATGTTTTAATGGTAAATGATTATTTATCATTATTGTTGAATACATGCGATGTATGAAATCCATATAACTGAAATTATACGGTAATTGATTGAGTCGCATTCCGATTCAGAGATAACGAATATTTTAAAATAAAGAATATTTTAAAATAACGAATATTTTTAAAAAATATTCACTGAATAATTAAAATATGATTTTGATGTCCGATTTTGGATGGACACGAAAATATTAAAATACATGGAGCCGAGTTAAGTGTATATGCCATTTTAACCTAAACGGGTTTATCGATCGATTTTATTCATTTTATAATGAATACGAAAAGGAAATGGGTTTCAAAATCAGATATTTTGAAAATATTATCATTTTGATATTATAATGATATGGAATATTCAATTTTTATCTAAAATTGAAAATGAACTCAGAATCGTTTTTAAAACGAATTTATAAAATATGTTTTAAATGAAAATCGATTATATATATTATATATATATATATTTAATGGTCTGAAAAGAACGCGCCGCGCAGCGACCGTTCACGAATTTCGACCATTAACTTCAAATTGACGTAACGGGAGATCCGACCGTCAGATTCTCATAAATCCAGGACCGTTGGGTTCGTATCGAAAAGAGCTTTCCAATGAATATATGAGATTTAAATTTGAATGGTTGGATATTAAGATATGTTCAAAACAGATTTGGACAAGGTCGTTGTAAATGCAGTTCGATGGTCGCATATGGAATTCGACTGTATGGGCCTTAATAAAATTATTAAAAATATGGAAAAATTATATAAAATCATAATAAATGATTTGGAAAGGTTTTGGATGAAAAACTCCATGTTTGAAAAGATAAAAATATATTTTTATCGACATGAACTAGTTATTAACTAGAATAATAATCCAATGTTTTTAAATAAATAAATTGGATTTGTAAATGGTTTTTGAAATAGCCAGAATTTTCCATCGTATGAATTGGAATGGATTTTAATAGAAATAATCTTCGAAATATTTCGATATTGGATTCCGTGATTATACGGATATGGTTGAGGAATTTGGAAGATACAGATATCGTTATTCCCAATACGATATTCGTTGGTTTCATAATTTGATATTGAATATAAGTCGATATAATTTCTATTTTGAGCCTTGTTTTTAATATCAAATTGGATTTTGGGTTTGTCGTGAATGTTGTCTTAAATAACACTATTCTTAAACCCAGTTGAGAAAGGAATAAATCTTTTAATTAAAATCAAGAAAGTTTTCCAATTATATTTATCAATTGGAATTAAATGGAAGGTGATTTTGGGTTCGTTGTGAACGATGTTTTAAATGACATTTGTTCTTTAGCCCAATTAACAGTGAAGATATGATTTGGAATTTATAAATTTTTATTCTAAGATTTAATGGAAATTTTCCAAAGTAAAGTTTTCCAATTTAATACATTAAATTGGAACTGAATGGAATTCGATTTAATAATAATCGAGATGAGCTTCTGTGGAGGAAGACCATTACTGTATATGGAATTTAAAAGGCTTTGCCGTTATTCCATTTATATTATCAGTCTGATACTGAAATTTATATCGATTATATATTGATCTGTTTCCGCGAAGAATCCATAAGTTGATTTGGGTTTATTGTGAACTGTGTTTTTAATAACATTGGTTCTTTAACCCAGTTAAAGACTAGATTAATTTTCCTAAAGTTGAACAATCATTAAGTAATGATTTTTGGGATTAAAACTAAGATAAAGTTTAAATTAATCTTTAAGTAGATTAAAATGAGAAAGTGATAATTAAAATTATCGAATTCTTGATGATCGAGAATGGAGTACCGCTAGTTTTACTCCAGGTGATAGTTAAATCTTTAATTACATTTGAACATGAAATGGTAATTAAATTTACCGATAACACAATGGGTGTTAGATATGGAGTACTACCAGTTTTGCTCCATGGAACGAATAGGTTAGGATTCGGATAATAAAATGAATGATTACTTCGGTAAGGCTCGATAATCCCGAGTAGTTTTATAAACCTTAATTTGGTTTAGAATTGTTAAAAGATAAAATAAAATCTTTTGAAATTGATATCTAAAGGAGGATTAAAGAATAAGTTTGAAAGAATTTATCTTTGATAAAATTAATGGGAACATTTCCCTAAAGATGTGAATATTTGAATAAAAGAATATTCTGAATTGGAATGAGGCGTATGATGTGTTTTAATAGCACTGGATTATTTATTATAAAATACGCAAGGTATTCGGAAAGACCAGGTTTATCCCACTCTGAATAACTAATAAGGCAACTAAAAGTCGACGATGAAGACCTATGAACTAGATCTGAACCTATACCTATTTATCATGTCAGATCCACCATTTTTTATAGATCTAATTCACTGTTTAGATCACCTCATGCATGTTCCTATTATATTTATGGCTAAATCAAATCTGTTATTAGTTGGATATCTAATTCCTTGTTTAGATCTCATCATGCATGTTTATGATGTCCCTATTATGTTAGAATCAGTTCTATTGTCACATGTTCATCTGATCTGTTCCTATATGCCTATCTTATCATTATGCCACTATATGTTTATTTCTACCATTATATGATGATCTAGTTAGTATGACCATTTCTGTCCTCTTCCCATCATCTTTTCCCTTTTATTTTTATAGCCAGGCTACTTTCGAGCCTAGGCATGCCACTGAAATATGTGAACGCATTAAATTAGGAATGAGGGGAAAATGGTAAAATTTGGGGCATAACTTGTAATTGGAAATTTGGGCATAACTTGAATGAAATATATGAACATGAATTTGGGGCATAAATCAACTTGTGATTAAAGACCTTAATTTGGGTTATATGGTTCATTATGAACATGACTTGGGAAAGGGGCATGAAAACCTATAACGACATAGGAATAATTCGTTAATAATTGGAATGCATAGGATTACAGTAATTAGGAACAGTAACCGCGCTTAGACACGAGGTTAGATTACACTTGTGGTGGAAGTTTGCCCGGAACAGCCTGGCAAATACAGCGATCGCAAGTGGTGAATCTAATGTAAGGGGTCTAAGTGCATAAACACGAGACGTGCTAAGACACGAGGTTAAGTCCGACTTTTGGAAGAAGTCTACCAGGAACCGACCGGCATATCCAGCATCCACAAGTGGTAGGCTTAATGTGGGAGGTCTAGCACATTATAACCATAAATGAATATGGTAATGAAATGGAATACTTAACCTAGTTGAATCCTTAGGGATTGTATGAACATATAACTTGATTAGGGGTTAAGTAAACTTGTTTGAAACAGTGGGTGGGTTAAGTAAATCTTGGGTGGGTGGGTAATATTTATATATATATATATATATATATATGCTCACAAAATGTAACACCCCGTAATTCTGTTAATATTAATATTCACAAATTAAAGAATAAATAATCTCAGACGTGAGAATTGTGGGAAACGGGTTGCGCCATTGTGTTCGTCTCGGAATTCTGGTCGAAATAAAGTCTGAGTTTGCATGAATTGGACTTCGTATGAAGAAGTTATGGCCTGAATGAATTAAGAAATACTTAACCAGATAAACATGTAAGGTGGGACATGGGGGTTAAGTAGGTGCCTTGGGTGGCATGAGGAATCTAGTGGGTGCCCTTAGTGGCATGTGAAACACGATTAGCAAGACTTAACCAAACACACATGTAAATGAACATGACTAAGAGGGTTAAGTGGGATGTACTAGTGGACAAGCTTAGGTGGGTAGCTTGTGGAGGCCCATTTCAACCAGTATCCCAAACGTATCTTTGTGGGCTCGACCCAAGTCGAGGATGGGACACGCATACTGGGTTTGACTATAAGAGGCCAAAACGGGGAGCGGTGGCAACGCAAGTCCAACGGGTTTCATATGCGTGTGTGGACCCGGGCTAGTAGGTAAGACTTTGTTGCATCGTGTAGGTATAAGCTGTGCATTCTCAAGTTGTATCGGGTTGCCACTTTAGGGGAGTGATACACCCCACTATGGGGCCAACACGGGTATCTACAAGTAGGGAGCCGATCGCAAGTGGGTAGTGGGGTACACCTAGTTGAGATAGGGGCAGACGGCACCTATGTAGTCAGCTAGGGGTACGTAAGGATATTTATATAGTTTCTGTCTGAAGCAAGTGGGATCAACCTTTAGGGTGACTAGTGCGGTGCAGTGTAGCAATTGTTCGTTAGTAATTAGGTGTGCCTTTAACGTTATCTTAAACGTTATCTTTATCTGCTCTTCCATACCTAATAGTTCATAGACATTTACTTGTCTTCCACCTTATGCCTTAGTCTAGTTATTTTGATAATAGTATTGTTAGAATTATCATACTCGCCGGACTTTATGTCTGACCCCCTCCATTTCTATCCTTTTTTCCCCCTCCAGGTCCTCAGGTTGGGCCCAGCTCTAGTGGAGTTTGATTGGATTGCTTTATCTCTCTTGGAAAGCTTGGACCGTTGAAGTAAAGTCCATCTTGTTATCTTCTTTAATGGCTATTAGTGTAATGGGATTATGTATTTTGTTTTTATGAAGATGGATATTGTACTTGACTCTAATTTATGGTTTTATGATGTAACAAACATGTTTAATTTCCGCTGCAATAAAATGAAGTTTTAGATTTCCAAGTACTACTTATTATCTGTCTTGTTGTAATTTTTCTGTTCTATATTCACTTGTAACCTCATTGGAAGTTAATGCATTCCCTTTGTGAGTGACATTAATAGACGTGGGGTGTTACACGTGGTATCAGAGCTTAAGGTTACCAAAACAGATAATTTTTTTAGAAAAACTATTTTTCTAAAGTATTTTCGGAAGAAGTGTTTTCAAAAACATGTCTTAATGAGTAATTTAAAGAGGAAAGTTTTTAAGAAAAACATAATCCCCAATAGCCATATATCTTTATCTTTCGAATTCTCCATTTTGAGTCTTTCCTTTTTTGTTTCAGCATGGCTGAAGATCTTAACCTACCTGACGGTGTAATGATACCAGGATGGTATAGGAGGCTATTAGAGGCTAGGGCCGCCGCAGGTCCAGCCAATGTTCCTCCACCACCAGTTGCACTAGTTCCTCCTCCTCCTCGCGTAGATACTTTTGCAAAGACGTGCAAGGAATTTAAGGCTATGGGTGGAAAACCTTTTCAAGAGTCAGAAACGTTTGTGGAAGCTAGAGATTGGCTTAAGGAGGTGGGAGAATTGCTAGAAATCTTTGAAGTAGAAGAGGGGTGGAAAGTCAAATTAGCAGCTTGGTTAATGAAGGAAGAGGCCTCGTTTTGGTGGGAGATCACTAATGGGGAGCGTCCTGTTGATTCTTGGGCGGATTTCAGACGTAGGTTTGAGGCGAAGTTTCTCTCAAGGGCATAAGAGAATCTATATATGGAAAGGTTCTTGACATTAAAACAAGAAAGCTCATCAGTGAAAGAATATGTTAACAAATTTAATCAGTTAGCAAGGTTTGGCTTGGACTTAGTGAACACGCCGGAGAAGAAGGCGCTGAGGTTCGTTAATGGATTGAATGAACCGTTGCAAGGGTTGGCTATGACCCACATCCCTATGGGGGCCACCTTTGAAAAGCTTGTGGACATGGCACTCATGCACGAGGAGAAAGGCGCTAAAGCTGATAAGGCACCCAAGAAGAAAGGGGATCAGAAGAAACCACAACAGCAAAATAAGAAGGGTGGTAAAGACAATAATGGAAAGGGAAAGAAGAAATGCTTTAACTGTGGGACACCAGGCCATCTCAGCAAGGATTGCCGAAAGAAAAAGAAGACTGGTTGTTTCCACTGTGGCGAAGTGGGACATCTAGTGAAGGACTGCCCAAAGAAGGGGCAGAGGGCAGGAGCTACCTCGGGAGGACAGGTGCAGGCTCTTATGGCACCAGGGTAGGCAAGGGGACAAGTTCAGGATCTCGCGGTCCCACCGCTGCAAGAACGAGGTAGAACCATTTCTGTTGAAAGCTTAGTTTTTCTGTTTGATCATCCTGTCCGTACCTTATTCGATTCGGGCGCATCGCATTCGTTTATCTCTACATCATTAGTTGAATCACTGCACTTAAACACCAGTTTAGTAGAGGATCCCTTAGTTGTTTCGAATCCAATTGGGGGCTCAGCTTATTTGTCCATGATGTGTTTGGATTTGAAAATTTCTATACTTAGCGTTGAGTTTAGATGTGATGCTTATGTTTTGGGCTTCACGGGCTATGGGCTAATTTTAGGAATGGATTGGTTATCCGGAAATGGGGCCGTTCTTGATTGTGAAAGGAGAGTAGTTAGGCTCGTGACTCGCCTTGGTAACGCTCTCGAAATCTTTTGTAGTCCCATAAATTCCGTTATGCTAAGTTATTTAGAATCGCTTGACGCGTCGGTGGAAAATCTATGATATGTTAGAGTGGTCCGAGAATACTCGGATGTGTTTGAGGAGGTGAAGGGCTTGCCTCCGAAGCGGGAGATAGATTTTCGAATATATCTTGTGGATAATGCAAAACCAGTATCTTTGCCAGTACGCCACATGGCTCCACGTGAAAGGAGGGAACTCGATAAGCAAGTGAAGGAGTTGCTTGAGAAGGGGTTCACAAGACGTAGTATATCGGAGTGGGGTGCTCCAGTAGTATTTGCCACGAAGGCGGATGGGTCCCTTAGAATTTGTTGGACTATAGAGAACTTAATAAGCTTACTAAGAAAAACAGACACCCACTGCCGAGGATTGACGATCTCTTCGATCAGTTAGTTGGCACCTCAGTGTTTTCGCAGTTGGACTTAGCCACTGGTTTCCATCAATTGAGAGTGGCTGAGGATAGCATAGACAAGACTGCCTTTAGGACTCCGGACGGTTTCTATGAATGGCCAGTGATGCCCTTCGGTTTGACAAACGCCCCCGCATACTTTGTTGATCTGATGAGTAGGGTGTTTAGGGAGTACATTAACAAATTCGTGGTAGTCTTTGTAGACGACATCTTGATTTTTTCTAAGGATGAAGAAGAGCATGCCCTACATCTTAGGGAAGTGTTGGAGACCCTACGAGCGCATAATCTTAAAGCCAAATTTTCTAAGTGTCACTTCTGGAGGAAGGAAGTACGATTCCTAGGGCACGTGGTTTCCAAAGAAGGGATAGCTGTGGATCCCGCGAAGGTGGTGGCCATCCAAGATTGGAAGGTCCCTAAAAATGCTACCGAATGAGAAGTTTCTTGGGGTTGGCTGGCTACTATTGGAAGTTTATCAAAGACTTCGCAAAGATATCAGCTCCATTGACACGCTTGACGAAGAAGAACCTAGTCTTCACATGGGACGTAGATTGTGATGATGCGTTCCAACGTTTGAAGAGAGCTTTAACCTCAGCTCCAGTCTTAGTGCTGCCAGACGGTAGTAAGCCATTTACCATTTATACTGACGCTTGTGGGACAGGTCTAGGCGCAGTCCTAATGCAAGAGGGAAGGGTAATAGCCTATGGTGGAAGGCAGTTGAGAGCGCATGAGAAAAATTACCCTACACATGACCTAGAGTTGGCCGCTATTGTTTTCGCACTTAAGGCTTGGCGTCATTATCTTCTTGGCGAGAGATTCGAATTATTCACTAACCACAAATCGCTAAAATACTTATTCTCTCAGAAGGACTTGAACTTAAGGCAGCAAAGGTGGATGGAGTTCTTAGCATCCTACGACTTCGAAATAGCATATACCCCTGGCAAGGGTAACGTGGTGGCAGATGCCTAAAGTAGAAAAAGATTATCCTTAAGTCCTTTGTTTGTTGAGCGGAGAAGTTTAGAGTTTATCTCTATGTTTGACTTTAGACCTTCCGTTGACTTTGTACCTGGTTTGCTAGCATCCTTGGAGGTCAAACCTACGCTTTTGGGACGGATTGGCGAGGCACAGCGAGACGACCCAAAGTTGGTTGAGTTAGTAGAAAAGCTCAAAGGAGGGGAGTCATCAAGCCATCTCCGTAGGTATACCCTAGATGATAAGGGTTGGTTACGTAGGGACGGTAGACTTTGTGTACCAAAAGACGATGACCTAAGGAAGAATATTCTTGACGAAGCACATCGTTCGAAGATGACCATTCATCCCGGCGGGGACAAGATGTACATGGACATGAGACGAGTTTACTTTTGGGCCGGCATGAAGAAAGATTTGGCCGAGTATGTCGCTAGATGCTTGGTGTGCCAACAAGTAAAAGCGGAGCAAAAGAAACCCGGTGGGTTGCCTCACCCATTGGAGGTTCCACTATGGAAGTGGGAGAGTGTCTCGATGGATTTTGTGGATGGATTACCAAGATCAAGGAAGGGTAATACGGGGATTTGGGTTATAGTAGATAGACTTACTAAGAGCGCCCATTTTATTCCCGTAAAGAGTAAAAGGACTGCTCCATGGTTAGCTTCTGTATACGTCCGAGAGATAGTTCGTTTGCACGATGTTCCTTCTAGCATAGTGAGCGACCGCGATCCTATTTTCACTAGCGAATTTTGGAAAAGCTTACAAGAGGCGGTAGGGACTCAGTTATGTTTGAGCACCGCATATCATCCTCAGACGGACGGCCAAACCGAGAGGGTGAATCGCATTTTAGAGGATCTTTTGAGGCTATGTATCCTAGACTTTGGGGGTACATGGGAAGAGCATCTTCCATTGGTAGAGTTCGCATATAATAATAGCTTTCAGTCCAGCATTGGCATGGCACCTTTCGAAGCTCTTTATGGACGACCTTGTCATTCACCTACATGTTGGTGGGAATCTACGGATAAGATCTTACTTGGGCCTGATATGATTAGGGAGACTTCGGAAAAGATCGACTTGATTCGAAGGAGGATGAAAGCAGCGCAAGATAGGCAGAAATCTTATGCGGATAAGAGGAGGGCAGATCTTGAGTTTGATGTTGGGGACATGGTCTTTATCAAAGTGTCTCCATTACGAAACGTTGTTCGCTTTGGGTCCGTTGGGAAGTTAGCACCAAGGTTTGTAGGGCCGTTTCCTATTAAGGAGAAGATTGGACAGATGGCGTATAGAGTGGAGTTGCCTGAGTGACTTAGTGGTGTACACGACGTATTCCATGTGTCACATTTAAGGAAGTGCTTGCACGAGACCGCGGAAGTGGTAGAGCCGAGCTTGCTTAGAGAGGTGGAGATAGAGCGTGATGCGACGATTCGACGAGCTCCTACATGCATTCTTGGGTCGGAGATCAAGAAGTTGAGGAATCGAGAGGTCAGACTAGTCAAAGTACAATGGGGAGATGATGAAAGCAACGCTACATGGGAGACGGAAGAGAAGATGCGTTCGTTGTACCCTTTTCTTTTCGAGGGTATGTCTTTTAATTTCTCCTTTATCGCTTATCTTGTACTTATCTTACCTTTAGAGTATCTTCTCGTTAGTATCTTTGACCTTTAGTTAAGATAATCCTATGGTTGAAACATGTGTTTGAGACATGTTATGCATAATGGATGCAAAGTGGATGCAAGTGTTTGCTAGTGGTTGCTCGTGGATGCATATACACACACTATTAGGCACTAGATCGACTCAGTCACTTCATACTGCATATTGCATATAAATGGCTGTATTTAGTAAAATGGATGTATGATGGTTGTGCTATCATATGGATGCTGCATTCAGATGATGATTGTGCACGCATATAGAGATAATATGTAGCATTAGGGAACTTTTGCATACATAATGGACGCATGGCACTATCATGATTTGCACTAAGGAGGTCAAATGAATCAGTGGACCGCCTGATTTTGCATTAGATATGGACATATACACACACTATGCATTTAAACATGAAAGCATTAGAAGTTTATAAGGACAATGGATGCCTGTGTTTGATGGTTGAGTAGATGGATGATTGGATGTTAGGATATACATTCTTATTAACTTGAAGATTTCTGGGTCGAAATCCTTTAAGGAGGGGAGAATGTAACACCCCGTAATTCTGTTAATATTAATATTCACAAATTAAAGAATAACTAATCTCAGACGTGAGAATTGTGGGAAACGGGTTGCGCCATTGTGTTCGTCTCGGAATTCTGGTTGAAATAGAGTCTGGCTTTGCGTGAATTGGGCTTCGTATGAAGAAGTTATGGCCTAAATGAATTAAGAAATACGTAACCAGATAAACATGTAAGGTGCGACATGGGGGTTAAGTAGGTGCCTTGGGTGGCATGAGGAATCTAGTGGGTGCCCTTAGTGGCATGTGAAATACGTTTAGCAAGACTTAACCAAACACACATGTAAATGAACATGACTAAGAGGGTTAAGTGGGATGTACTAGTGGACAAGCTTAGGTGGGTAGCTTGTGGGGGGCCATTTCAACCAGTATCCCAAACGTATCTTTGTGGGCTCGACCCAAGTCGAGGATGGGACACGCATACTGGGTTTGACTATAAGAGGCCAAAACGGGGAGCGGTGGCAACGCAAGTCCAACGGGTTTCATATGCATGTGTGGACCCGGGCTGGTAGGTAAGACGTTGTTGCATCGTGTAGGTATAAGCCGTGCATTCTCAAGTTGTATCGGGTTGCCACTTTAGGGGAGTGATACACCCCACTGTGGGGCCAGCACGGGTATCTACGAGTAGGGAGCCGATCGCAAGTGGGTAGTGGGGTACACCTAGTGGAGATAGGGGCAGACGGCACCTATGTAGTCAGCTAGGTGTACGTAAGGCTATTTATATAGTTTCTGTCTGAAGCAAGTGGGATCAACCTTTAGGGTGACTGGTGCGGTGCAGTGTAGCAATTGTTCGTTAGTAATTAGGTGTGCTTTTAACGTTATCTTAAACGTTATCTTTTTCTGCTCTTCCATACCTAATAGTTCATAGACATTTACTTGTCTTCCAGCTTATGCCTTAGTCTAGTTATTTTGATAATAGTATTGTTAGAATTATCATACTCGCCAGACTTTATGTTTGACCCCCTCCATTTCTATCCTTTTTCCCCCTCCAAGTCCTCGGGTTGGGCCCAGCTCTAGTGGAGTTTGATTGGATTGCTTTATCTCTCTTGGAAAGCTTGGACCGTTGAAGTAAAGTCCAGCTTGTTATCTTCTTTAATGGCTATTTGTGTAATGGGATTATGTATTTTGTTTTTATGAAGATGGATATTGTACTTGACTCTGATTTATGGTTTTATGATGTAACAAACATGTTTAATTTCCGCTGCAATAAAATTAAGTTTTAGATTTCCAAGTACTACTTATTATCTGTCTTGTTGTAATTTTTCTGTTCTATATTCACTTATAACCTCAATGGAAGTTAATGCATTCCCTTTGTGAGTGACATTAATGGACGTGGGGTGTTACACAAAACTTAACCTGTGAGGTTATGCAATCTTTTACTCTGGTATGGCATAAACTGTGGAAAATCAAGTGGGGATGCAAGCGAAGGGGAAGCTTGTATCATCTTGTGTGTGGGACCCATTTTAGTCAGTAACCCATATATAGGTATCAAACGAGTACTCCGAACTAGGTCGGAGTCGGGGCACGCTTACTGGGCTGATTGTAAGAGATCCAAAAGTGGGGGACGGTGTGGGCGTCGCGTACCGACCGGGTCATGTGCGTGCATGGTCCGGGCAGAGGAAGTAAGACGTCGTGAGACTAGTAGATATGGTTGCGCACATCCTGAAAATGAAGGGTTGCCACTTTAGAGAGTGATACACCTTACTGTGGGGCCAGCATAGGGTATCTATGGAGTAGGGAGCCGATCGATTATGGTAGTAATTAGGGTACATCTAGACTTCGGTATGTTGTGTAGCCCGTTAATACCCTCACGGGTAACTCTGGTATGTTGGGCTGATTGTTGATTGTGTGGGGTGAAAACTTCTCGTTGGAAGTACACCTAAGTATACCATCTTATGCTTGTTGGGGATCATCTTATTAATAAGACACAAGTATTGGTGCATAGGAATAGAGAAATCATTAGAGTAGCGCAATATACTCTATCATGTTTATCCTGTTTACCTTGTCATACCTGCCTTTTATGATGTTATCTCTCTTATCCACTTTATATGCCTATCATGATACTTTTACTTATTTAGATGCTAAAAGTAACTGAACTCGCCAGGCTTTATGTCTGACCCATTTTATTATCTCTTCTTTCTCTTCCGTTCCCCTCCCCCCCCCCCAGGTTCTCAGGGTGGGAATACTCAAGCTTGATAAGGATTCTGCTTTCATTATACTTGGAGCTACTTGGATGTATTGCTCGAGTTCTTATATTTTCTACTATGGCTATGTTTTTGGGAAGTTATGCTTCTTTATTATTGTACTCTGATGTTTTAGTACAAGACATAAATTTTAATGATGTACTGAGTTTTATGTTTTTCAGACATATGATGTAACCATCTTTTGAACTACGATGCTTTATGATTAATAAAAGTTTTTAATTCCGCTGCTATTTCATATCTGTCTTGTAATGTTTCTGTTTACCTATAACGCTTCACGAAACTTAATGCATTCTCTTAAAGAGTGACATTAACAGACGTGTGGTGTCACACTTGGTATCAGAGCTGAAGGTTACCAGATCGGATAAAAGATTTTGAAAATTATTTTTAAAAAGGTTTTAAAATGAAGCATTTTCAAAAGAAAAGTATGTTTTGAAAAACATATTCCCCAAATCCATATGTAATATCTTTCGATCCTTTGTCTAAATCCCTTTCCTTTTCTTTTCAGCATGTCTGGGGAACTTAATATTCCAGAGGGCGTTACGATACCAGGCTGGGTTCGTGGGTGTCTAGAGGCCACGGCGCCTTCCGGTGGTCAAGCTGACGTTCCTCCCCCAGCTACACCCGTCGTTCCTCCCCCTTCACGTGTAGATAACTTCTCTAAGGTCTACAAAGATTTCTGTGATATGGGAGGGAAGTCATTCCGTGGAACCAAGACGTTCGTAGAGGCAAGGAATTGGCTCAAAGAAAAGGAGGATCTATTTGGAATTTTTGAAGTGGATGATCGTAGGAAGATTCAGTTAATCACCTGGTTATTGAAAGATGAAGCTTCGTTTTGGTGGGAAGTGACGCAAGCCGGGCGTCTAGTGGAGACTTGGGATGATTTTCGACGAAGGTTTGAAATGAAGTTTCTTTCTCAAGCTGAGAAAAGCATGCAAATGGAAATGTTCTTTGCGCTCAAGCAAGGAGGCATGATTGTTAAAGAATATGTTAAGAAATTTAACCAACTAGCGAGGTTTGGATTGGAGCTAGTGGACACTCCACATAAGAAAGCTTCGCGGTTTGCTAGAGGACTAAATGAACCCCTTCATGGGTTAGCTATGTCCCATATTCAAATAGGAGTAACTTTTGAAAGGCTCGTTGATATGGTCTTGATGCATAAGGAAGACAAAAACGACAAGATAGAAGTTAAGGTTGAGGAAACACAAAACAAGAAGGTATGGCCCAAGAAGGGACAACAACAACAGCAGCAACAGCAACAAAAGAAAGGCGAAAAGAATGACAAGGCTAAGGAAAAGAGGAAGTGCCATAATTGCGAACGAAAGGGTCATTTTATCAAGGACTACAAAAGAAGGAAGAATACTTGCTTCAGTTGTGGAGAGGTCGGACATTTTGCTAAGGAGTGCCTAAAGAAACAGGGAGGTCAAAGGCTAGAAGCTTCTGGAGGGCGGGTGCATGCTCTCATGACCAGTTCTCCAGATAGAGGTAGGAAAGTTTCCATGGAAGGTTTGATTTCTCTTTCCAGTCATCCTATTAGAACTCTTTTTGATTCTGGCGCTTCTCATTCATTTATATATGATTCTGTAGTTGAGTCTCTTCACCTTAATACAAGTATGGTAGTGGATCCCATTGTTATCTCAAAACCCATTGGTGGTTTGGCTCATTTTTCCATGATTTTTCGGGGTTTGAGAATATCTGTGTTAGGCGTCGAGCTTGAGTGCGACGCATATGTGCTTGGTTTTATGGGATATGGTTTGATTCTAGGGATGGATTGGCTAGCCATGTATGATGCCATTCTGTATTGTGAGAGTAGGGTCGTTAGACTTTTGACTTGCCATGTGAGGACCCTGGAGATTTCTTGTGACTTTAAGGGGTCTGTCATGCTTAGTTTCCTAGAGTCTCTTGATGCATCTATCGATTATCTGCGATATGTACCAGTAGTCCATGAGTATCTTGATGTTTACGATGAGGTACGGGGCTTACCTACGAGGTGAGAGATCGATTTCCGCATATATTTGGTAGCCAACGCAAAGCGAGTTGCATTACCTGTGCGCCATATGGCTCCAAGAGAAAGGAGGGAGCTTAGTAAGCAAGTAGGGGAGCTACTTGAGAAAGGGTTTATTAGGCGAAGCATATCTGAATGGGGTGCTCCTGTAGTATTCACAACTAAGGCGGATGGTTCGCTTCGCTTATTTGTAGATTATAGTGAGTTGAATAAACTCACCAAGAAGAACATGCACCCTCTCCCGAGGATAGATGATTTGTTTGACCAGCTTGGTTGTGCATCAGTGTTCTCTCAGTTAGACTTGGCCATGGGGTTTCATCAGTTAAGGGTGGCTGAGGACAGTATAGACAAAACCGCTTTTAGGACTCCAGATGGTTTCTTTGAATGGCTCGTTATGCCTTTTGTGTTGACAAATGCACCCACCTATTTTGTTGATCTGATGAGTAGGGTGTTTCGGGAGTTTCTAAATAAATTTGTCGTGGTCTTTGTTGATGATATCTTAATCTTCTCAAAGAGCAAGGAATAGCATGCCTTACATTTTAGGGAGGTTTTGAAAACTCTCTGTGCACACTAGCTTAAGGCAAAGTTCTCCAAATGCCATTTTTGGAGAAAAGATGTGAGATTTCTAGGGCATGTGGTCTCTAAAGAAGGGATAGCAGTAGATCCCACAAAGGTAGTTGCAGTTCAAGATTGGAAAATCCCAAAGAATGCAACGGAGGTGAGAAGCTTTCTTGGATTAGCAGGCAATTAAAGGAAGTTCATTAAGGACTTCGCAAAAATATCAGCCCCACTCACCAGGCCGACAAAGAAGAATTTGATGTTTTCATGGGATAAAGATTGTGATGTTGCTTTCCAACGATTGAAGAGGGCTCTGACAACGGTCCTAGTCCTGACCTTGTCCGATGGAAGCAAAGTGTTTACAGTATACACTGATGCATGTGGTACAGGGCTTGGAGCAATTCTGATGCAAGAGGGAAAGGTAGTATGGTATGGGGGTAGACAGCTAAGAGTTCATGATAAGAACTACCCTATCCATGACTTAGAGCTAGCTGTCATAGTATTTTAGCTTAAGACGTGGCGTCATTATTTGCTTGGAGAGAAGTTCGAGTTGTACACCGATCATAAATCTCTTAAGTACTTATTCTCACAAAAGGATCTTTATTTGAGGCAGCAAAGGTGGATGGAGTTCCTAGCATCCTATGACTTCGAGATTGCTTATACTGCTGGCAAGGGTAATGTGGTGGCAAACACACTAAATATGCAGAGGATAGCCTTAAGTTCTCTGTTTGTGGAGAGGAAAAGCTTTGAATTTATATCGACTTTTGACTTTACACCCACCACCGAGTTTTTGCCTGACTTATTTGCAACACTAGAGGTGCGACCTACTCTTATGGATTAGATAGGAGCTTCGCAGCGAGAGTATCCACATATTTCAGGCATCTTGGATAAGCTCGGTAGATGGAAGACTTCTAGTCACCTCAGTAGATATTCCATAGACGATAAAGGGTGGTTGTGACAAGATGGGAGGCTTTGTGTTCCCTAGACAAGGAGTTTGTTGAAGACAGTCCTAGAGGAAGCCCATCATTCTAAGTTGACTATTCATCCAGGCAGTGATAAGATGTATAGAGATATGAAGAGGGTTTTCTTTTGGGCTGGGATGAAGAAAGATGTGGCGGACTTTGTTTCTCAATGTTTGATTTGCCAGCAAGTCAAAGCTGAGCAAAAGAAGCCTGGTGGTTTACTTCATCCTTTGGAGGTTCCACGGTGGAAGTGGGAGAGCGTCTCTATGGATTTCATAGATAGTTTGCCTAGATCAAAGAAAGGCAACACTAGTATTTGTGTTGTAGTAGACAGACTTACTAAGAGCGCTCATTTCATTCCAGTTAAGAGTAAGAGGACGACAACATGGTTGGCCATAGTTTACATTCGTGAGATAGTACGTCTTCATGGAATACCTTCTAGTATCGCAAGTGATCGTGACCCCATTTTCACCAGTGAATTTTGGAGGACCTTGCAAGAAGCATTAGGTACACAGTTCTGTTTAAGCACCGCTTATCACCCTCATACCGATGGACAGACAGAAAGGGTAAACAGAGTTCTTGAGGATCTTTTAAAATTGTGTATCCTAGACTTCGGAGGGACTTGGGAAGAGCATCTTCCTTTAGTAGAGTTTGCCTACAACAATAGTTACCAAGCAATCATTGGCACGACACCCTTCGAAGCATTGTACAGACGACCCTGTTGGTCACCAACTTGTTGGTGGGAATCTACAGAAATACTTCTACTTGGACCAAATATGGTTAGAGAAACATCCGAGAAAACTGATCTTATTAGATGGCGAATGAAGACTGCTCAGGATAGGCAAAATTCCTATGCAGATAGGAGGACTGACATTGAATTTGAAGTAGGAGACATGGTTTTCATTAAGGTGTCACCATTAAGAAATGTGCTTCGCTTCGGATCTGTAGGGAAATTAGAACCAAGATTTATAGGGTCGTTTCCAATAACAGAAAGGATTGGCCAAATTGCCTATAGAGTAAAGCTACCAGAGAGATTATCCGGTGATCAAGATGTTTTCCACGTTTCTCATTTGCGGAATTGTTTGCATGATACCGCAGAAGTAGTTGAGCCGAGTATATTGGAGGAAGCAGAGGTGGAACGAGAGGCGACAGTTAGACGAGTTCCTACCCGTATTCTTGGATCAGAAGTTAAGAAGCTGCGCAATAGAGAAGTCAAGTTGATGAAGGTTCAGTGGGGAGATAACCCAGAGGATGCAGCTTGGGAAACCGAAGACAAGATTTGTGCTTCGTACACTTTTATTTTTGAGGGTATGTTCTTAACTTCCTTTCCAAAGCTTTTATTCATGCTTGTTTCTATCATTTAAATTTATCCTATCGATCGAATCTTCGACCCTTAAGTAGAAATCTCATGGATGCAAACATGTGTTTGAGACATGTTATGTTTGATGGATGCAAGTGGATGCAAGTGTTTGCTAGTGGTTGCTCGTGGATGCAAATACACACACATTAGGCACAAGATCAGCTCAATCACTCTCATACTGCGTATGGATGTATGTGCATTTTTCTTCTTTTAATGGATGAAAGTGAGTGTATCGTCATATGGATGTTGCTTTTGGATGGATGATTGTGCCCACGTATAGAACTTACTATAATAGGATTATTTGCATACATATTGGATTCATGGCACTAACATACATTGCATTAAGGAGGTCGACTGAATCAGTATACCGCTTGATCTCCCGCATTAGTATTGGGACATATACACACACCTTTGCATATGTTCATATAAGAATTAGATACTTTTAAGGACAATGGATGCCTATGATTTGTGGATGAGTAGATGGATGTGGATGGTAGGATATACATTCTTCTTAACTTAGAGATTTTGGGGACGAAATCCTTTGAGTAGGGGAGAATGTAACACCTCGTATTTTAACAACACTAAAGATGATAAATTAATGAATAATTAATTAAATATTAAAAATTAATTGAAACGGGCTGCGCCATTGCGTTTATCTCAGAATTCTGGTCAAAATAGACACTTGGTTTGTGTAAAACGGACACCGTATGAAGAAGTTATTAAGGTTTGAAGTTTGTATACGCACAAGAAGAATATATATAAATAAATCTGGAAATTCAAAAATCAGTTCAAAATTGAAAATTGGGGAGGCGGTAATTTTCCCGCTCAGGGGTGTCGACCCCTCAAGGGGGTGTCGACCCCTGGGTTGACCCTTCAAGGGGGTGTCGACCCATGGGTTGACCCCCCTACGGTAGATCTGGGCAGATTAAGGTTTTGTCTCAGCTATATACATGGCCTGATTTTCCGGTTTCTCCACACCAAAAATAATGGAGAACTAGATGCTACCTCTGCCCAGATTAAACCAAGACTTTTCTTCTTCTGCAATCAAGTCAGTCAACTAGAGTTATTCAAGATAGAGACATATGATTCAACATCAGCAATTCCTTCTCTATTTTTCTATATCCAAAATCACTGTGAGTCTATGTTAATTTTAGATTTAAATCATTAATAGTAAATCTTGACATGACTATAACTTGGATTTACGCCTATGATTATTTGAATCATATCAGATCTGCTATAACCTGTTTATCTAAGTTATTCTGACATGACTATGAACTAGATCTGAACCTATACCTATTTATCATGTCAGATCCGCTATTGTTTATAGATCTAATTCACTGTTTAGATCACCTCATGCCTGTTCCTATTAAGTTTGTGGCTAAATCAAATCTGTTATTAGTTGGATATCTAATTCCTTGTTTAGATCTCATCATGCCTGTTTATGACGTTCATATTATGTTAGAATCAGTTCTATTGTCACATGTTCATCAGATCTGTTCCTATACGCCTATCTTGTCATTATGCCACTATATGTTTATTTCTACCATTATATGTCGATCTTGTTAGTATGACCATTTATGTCCTCTTCCCTTCATCTTTTCCCTTTTATTTTTATAGCCAGGCTACTTTCGAGCCTAGGCATGTCGTTGAAATATGCGAACGCGTTAAATTAGGAACGAGGGGAAAATGGTAAAATTTGGGTCATAACTTGTAATTGGAAATTTGGGCATAACTTGAATGAAATATATGAACATGAATTTGGGGTATAAATCAACTTGTGATTAAAGACCTTAATTTGGTGTATATGGTTCATTATGAACATGACTTGGGAAAGGGGCATGAAAATTTATAATGACATAGGAATAATTGGTTAATAATTGGAATGCCTAGGATTACAGTAATTAGAAACTATAACCGCACTTAGACACGAGGTTAGATTACACTTGTGGTGGAAGTCTGCCCGGAACCACTCGGCATATCCAGTGATCGCAAGTGGTGAATCTAATGTGAGGGGTCCAAGTGCATAAACACGAGACGTGCTAAAACACGAGGTTAAGTCCGACTTGTGGAAGAAGTCTGCCCGGAATTGACCGGCATATCCAGCATCCACAAGTGGTTGGCTTAATGTGGGAGGTCTAGCCCATTATAACCATAAAGGAATATGGTAATGAATTGGAATAATTAACCTATTTGAATCCATAGGGATTGTATGAACATATAACTTGAGTAGGGGTTAAGTAAACGTGTTTGAAACTATGGGTGGGTTAAGTAAATCTTGGGTGGGCGGGTAATCTTTATATATATAGGCCCACAAAACATAACCTGTGGGGTTATGCAATCTTTTACTCTAGTATGCCATAACCTGTGGAAAACCTAGTGGGGTTGCAAGCGAAGGGGGAAGATTGTATCATCTTGTGTGTGGGACCCATTTTAGTCAGTAACCCATATATAGGTATCAAACGAGTACTCCGAACTAGGTCGGAGTCCGGGCATACTTACTGAGCTGATTGTAAGAGATCCAAAAGTGGGGGACGATGTGGGCGACGCGTACCGACCGGGTCATGTGTGTGCGTGGTCTGGATAGAGGAAGATAAGACATCGTGACACTAGTAGTATGGTTGTGTACATCCTAAAAACGAAGGGTTGCCACTTTAGGGAGTGTTACACCCTACTGTGGGCCAGCACAGGGTATCCACGGAATATGGAGTCGATCGATTAGGGTAGTAATTAGGGTACATCTAGACTCCGGTATGTTGGGGAGCCCGTTAATACCCTCAGGGGTAACTCCGGTATATTGGGCTGCTTGTTGATTGTATGGGGTGAAAACCTCTCACTGGAAGTACACCTAAGTCTACCATCTTATGCTTGTTGGGGATCATATTATTAATAAGAGACTAGTATTGGTGTAGAGAAATAGAGAAATCATTAGAGAAACGCAATATACTCTATCATGTTTATCAAGTTTACCTTGTCATACCTGCCTTTTATGATGTTATATCTCTTATCCACTTTATATGAATATCATGATACTTTTACTTATTTATATGCTACAAGTAACTGGACCCGCCAGAGTTTATGTCTAACCCATTTTGTTTCCTCTTCTTTCTCTTTCGTTCCCGCCACCCCCAGGTTCTCAGGGTAGGAATACTCAAGCTTGATCAGGATTCAGCTTTCATTATACTTGGAACTGCTTAGATGTATTGCTCGAGTTCTTATCTTTTCTACTATGGATATGTTTTTAGGGAATTATGCTTCTTTATTATTATACTCTGACATTTGAAGTACAAGACAGAAATTTTAATTATGTACTAGGTTTTATGTTTCAGACATATGATGTAACCATGTTTTGAACTACGATGCTTTATGATTAATAAAAGTTTCAATTCCGCTGCTATTTTATATCTGTCTTGTAATGTTTCTGTTTCTGTTTACCTATAACACTTCACGAAACTTAATGCATTCTCTTAATGAGTGACATTAACAGATGTGGGGTGTCACAGTGGCCCCATTTTCACCAACGAATTTTGGAGGAGCTTGCAAGAAGCATTAGGTACACATTTGTGTTTGAGCACCGCTTATCACCCCCAAACCGATGGACATACGGAAAGGGTGAATAGAGTCCTTGAGGATCTTTAAAGGCTGTGTATCCTGGACTTTGGAAGTACTTGGGAGGAGAAACTTCCTCTAGTAGAGTTCGCCTGCAATAACAGTTATCAAGCTAGTATTGGGCACCCTTCGAAGCATTGTACGGACGACCCTGTCGATCACTGACATGTTGGTGGGAATCTATAGAAAGACTTCTACTTGGATCGGATATGGCAAGAGAAACTTCCAAAAAGATTGATATTATTAGACGACGAATGAAGACATCTCAAGATAGGCAAAAATCCTACGTAAATAGAAGAAGGACTTACATTGAGTTTGAGGTGGGAGACACGATTTTCATAAAGGTGTCGCCTTTAAGGAATGTGGTTCACTTTGGATCTGTATGGAAGTTAGCACCAAGATTTGTAGGACCATTTCCCATAACAGAAAGGATTGGCCAAATGGTCAATAGAGTAAAGCTACCAGAGAGATATCCGGCGTTCATGATGTTTTCCACGTTTCTCATTTACGGAAGTGCTTGCTTGGTACTGCAGAAGTTGTTGAGCTGAGTATGCTTGAGGAAGTAGAGATGGAACGGGAGGCGACAGTTAGGCGATTTCCTACTCGTATTCTTGGATCAGAAATTAAGAAGCTACGCAATCGAGAGATCAAGTTGATGAAAGTTCAGTGGGGAGATAACCAAGAGGATGCAACTTGGGAGACCGAAGACAAGATTCACGCTTCGTACCCTTTTCTTTTCAAGGGTATGTTCTTAACTTCCTTTCCAAAGATTTTATTCATGCTTGTTTCTATCATTTAAGTATATCCTATCGATCAAATCTTCAACCTTTAGGTAGGAATCCCATGGATGTAAACATGTGTTTGAGACATGTTATGTTTGATGGATGAAAGTGGATGCAAGTGTTTGCTAGTGGTTGCTCGTGGATGCAGATACACACACATTAGGCACTAGATCGGCTCAATCACTCTCATACTGCATATGGATGTGTGTGCATTTTTCTTATTTTAATGGACGAAAGTGGGTGTATCATCATATGGATGTTGCGTTTGGACGAATGATTGTGCATACATATAGAATTTACATGTTATAATAAGATTATTTACATACATGTTGGATTCATGGCATTAACATACATTGCATTAAGGAGGTCGACTGAATCAGTAGACCGTTTGATCTTTCGCATTAGTATAGGGACATATACACACACCTTTGCATATTTTCATATAAGCATTAGAAGTCCTTAAGGACAATTGATGCATGTGATTGGTGGATGTGTAGTGGATGATGGATGTTAGGATATACATTCTTCTTAACTTAGAGATTTCGGGGACGAAATCCTTCAAGTAGGGGAGAACGTAACACCCCATAATTTTAACAACACTAAAAATGATAAATTAAAGAATACTTAATTTAATTTTCAGAATTAAGTGAAACAGGTTGCGTCGTTGTGTTTATCTCAAAATTCTGGTCAAAATAGACACCTGGTTTGCGTAAAACGGACACCATATGAAGAATAAATTAAGGTTTGAAGTTTATATATGCATAAGAAGAATATATATGAATAAAATAAGTCCATAAATTCAAAACAGTTCAAAATCGAGCGGCAGAAGGGAGCAGGAAAAATCCCGCCCATGGGTGTCGACCCCATCAAGTGGGTGTTGACCCATGGGTCGACCCCGTCAAAGGGGTGTCGACCACTGGGTCGACATACCAAGGGGGTCGACCCCCACGCAGATCTGACCAGATTTCTGGTTTCGTACGTAAACTGATTTCTGTGCAAGATTCATGGGCTGATGGCTATAAATAAGACCCTATTTCTCTTGTTTTTACACACCAAAAACAATGGAGAACTAGATGCTGCATCTGCCCGGATTAAATTTGCCTTTTTCTTCTTCAACAAACAAGTCATTCAAGTTTAGAGATCTGTGATTCAACATCTGCAATTACTCTTCTATTTCTTAGATCCAATCACAGTGAGTCTATGTTATTTTTAGATCTAAATATTTAAAAGTTATTTTGACATAACTATGAACTGGATCGAAGCCTATGACTATTTGAATCATATCAGATCTGCCATAACCTGTGTACCTAAGTTATTTTGACATAACTATGAATTGGATCTAAGCCTGTGACTATTGAATCATGTCAGATCTGCCATTATTTGTATATCTAATTCAATGATTTGATCTCATCATGCCTGTTTATGATCATGACACTATGCCTAATCAGTTCTATTATCACATGTTCATCAAATTTGTTCCTATATGCATATCTTGTCACTATTCCCAATGTTGTCACTATATGCTTATTAGTTGCTATGCCTATTTTTGCCATCATATGTCAATCTTGTTATTATGATTATTTCTGTTCTCTTCCCTTCTTCTTTTCCCTTTTTATTTTATAGCCAGGCTACCTTCGAGCCTAGGCATACCGCTGAAATATGCGAACACGTGATATTGGGAACGAGGGGAAAACGTTAAAATGGGGCATAATCTGTTTTGGGAAATTTAGGCATAAATTGAATGAAATACATGAATATGGGGTTGGGGCATAAATCAAATTGTGATTTAGTTCTTAAATTTGGGGCATATGGTACATGACTTGGAAAAGGGGCATGAAAACCTATAATGAAATAGGAATAATTGTTAAAGAAGGAAAATGCCTAGAATTACAGTAATTAGAAACTGTAACCGCGCTTAGACACGAGGTTAGATTACACTTGTGGTAGAAGTCTGCTCGGACCCGCCTGGCATATCTAGCGACCACAAGTGGTGAATCTAATGTGAGGATCTAAGTGCATAAACATGTAATGTGCTAAGACATGAGGTTAAGTCCGACTTATGGAAGAAGTCTGCTAGGACCAGCCCAACATATCTAGCATCCACAAGTTGTAGGCTTAATGTGGGAGGTCTAGCATATTATAACCATAAATGAATATGGTGACGAACTTGAATACTTAACCTAGTTGAACCCATAGAGGTTACATTAACATGTTAACTTTAGTGGGGGTCAAGTAAACTTGCTTGAAATAGTGGGAGGGTTAAGTATATCTTGGGGTGGTGGGTAATATTTATATATAGGCCCATAAACTTAACCTGTGGGGTTATGCAATCGTTTTACTCTGGTATGGCATGCAATCTTGTACTCTGGTTTGACATGCAATCTGTATAACGACCCGCATTCTACACATCGGAGGATCGTAGAATGTTTATTTTATTTACATATGAAGTCGTATAGTCGTGTAACTTTGGGAGACGACTATTGGGGTCATTTCCCATGTTCATGATTTTTACCGATTTTTAAATGACCGTTTTGCCCCTGGCGAATCTTGTTTTTCCAATAATTTTTGATTGGTAAGGAGTTTTGACCTGAAACCACTTCCATTGGCTTCGGATGACGGTTTCTCTTTCCGTAGAGTGGTCACATTAATCAAACGGACTTACCGTTTGGGAGACATGGCTGAAATAAGGTTTGAAGATGGAAAAACTGCTTAAACGGGCTTAATTGGGTAATTAGCAGTTAGGCCCATTAGTGATTTCGGGATTAGGGTTATATAAAGCCTGAAAGGGGTTAGAAAAACCCTTCTTTTGTCATTTTTCAGCCGCCACTTACCTCTCTTCAACACTAGCAATGGCCTCCACCTTCTAAATTCATCCTTAATCACCCTTTTATCATATATTAGCCTAATCTACATCAAATCAAGTCAAAATAGCATCAAATCAGGGTTGGTGCCGCTGTGTTGCATAGGAATTCGACCCAAATCAGAGGAGACTTCAGATCTATAAATTATTTGTGGCTAAGGTGAGTGGTTTGCATTGTTTTTCACTAATTATGGCTAATTAGGGATGATTAGTGTTAATTAGCGAACATGATTAAATTCTGGAAAAATGTTTAGAAATTCTTAAATATTATTTTAGACCTCTGTTAGAAATTTCGGTTAATTTGGATATGTTTTACCAATCTTATCATCGGTTATGCTTAAACTTGATTAAAGGAAAAACATGGGTTTTGGGTATGTTTGATCCATATTTACGTGATTGTTCATTGTTTTAGTGTTTGTGGTTGATTATACATGTTGGTATTACTGTTTGGAATTCTTTGTGATTGTATAGTTAAGTTAGAATGGTCGAAAACGCCATCGTATGGTGTAAATAGCTCGCTGGAAATAGTTGCAGGAAATTGGTCAGACCCGTTCGTGACCATGGTACCACGACCCACTCGTGGTATGGACACCACGACCCGTCCCCACCCGTGAAGATCGATCACGACCCGATCGTGCAGGTCACCACGAGACGCCATAGCAAGACACGAACCGCTCCAACATATGATACCACGAACCGGTTGCTTCATCACGACCCGAACCGCTCGTACCCTATGATCACGAACGGCGAGTGTGCAAAGAGGCGAGAGCCATGGACCACGGTGCCATGAACCGATGCCACTAGCGAACCATGGACTGTCGCCATCATCAGGAGATCACAAACTGGAGCATTTTTGAGCTGGAGTTGGGGGCGAACCGCGAACTGGACTAGAGCACCACTCACGAGCCGTGGAAGGAGCCACAACCGGGAACCCAGAAGCACCACGAACCGGTGAAGGACCCACGAACCGATCTGGATGGAGGAAGAGCATGAACCGAGACTTGGCAAAGTTGAATTCGAACAAAACGGGGATGATGACCAAAACCTGAGATGCAAAGGTAGCCCAAACAGGAAGTTATTACTTAGGATCCAATTGGGAACCAGCGAGTTAACTTCATGCTTGGACTTTGCTGCGGGACGTGTGTGTAATGACCCGAATCCTTATGGGTTAATTTTAAATATTTAATACGGATTTAAAATATTGGGTGGATAATATAAATGGAATTTTATATTTGAGTTATCGATTTAATAATCAATTTCGATTTAATATCGAATATATTAAATTATCGTAATACAAAGTTAATTCAATTCGAAGTGAAAACTGAGTTAAAAACCGTTCAGAATGATCAATAGAAAATTCTATTTGAATTTGAGAACTAATATTTATTTATTATCGCAGAAATTAAATTGTTTGAAACTAATTTATATAGGGTTAAATTAATATCTTATTCAGATGATCGAATTGGACCTCGTGACCTATCACAGTGTGTCCGAAACAGGGGTATTACCCTAGAATTGACAGTTGTTGGGTTTAGAAAGGAGTTCGGAATAAACGTGATGATTTAAATTTGATGCCTGTTTAAAAAAATCAAATTAAAATTTAATAAATGAATATACTTGTTGGTCCTTTCATCACCACATGTCAAAAGAGCCCGTGCCTCCTTTCATCACCACAATTCAAAACATGTCGTGCCTTGATCCATCTCAACAAAACAAAAACAATCCGTGCCCTCTTTTCTTCCACCCCTCTTCCTTATAAAATAGCGATTTACCTTTCCTTTATTTCATTTCAACGTTTAAATAGAAAGCTTCAAACAGAAAAGTGGCGGAAATCAAAATCGAACGGAAGCTCGATTCAACGTTGGTGAGGCTTGCGTTTGCAAAGGGTTGGGCTGTCGAGGCTGTCGTGAGTTTGTCGCGGGTACTATGGTGGTGTGCGAGTGGAGAAGGAGAGGCCGATGTTGTTCGGTGTGAGGTTGCGATGCCTTGAAGTGCGATTTGGTACTGACGTTCGAATTTGATGGCTCGAGGTTGCGATGGGTATTATCTGATTCGATTTAGGGTCCGCGAGTTTGGATGAAGCTGTGGGGCTTGTCAGTGAAGGCGTGAGGTCACGGTAGTTTCAGGTGAAGATGCGGTGTAGTTTGTGGAAGGGGATAAGATGCTGTAGCTTTCGGTTTTGGGTTTCACAAGGCAATGGCGATAACGACAGTAGCAGGTCACGACAAATTTGAGAGGTGGTTTTGGATTTCATTTGAAAGTTGAGATCTGGTTCTTTCCGTTTCTTGAACCTGGTTTCAGAACAAACAAGAAGGAGAAGAGGTTTAGGAAGGATTGGTAAGCCAATTTAATTTAGTTAATTAAGTTTTAATTTATTTATTTTATTCTATGAATTTTAGGCTTAGTAAAGTAAAAGTTATTTACTTAATTCAAGTGATTTGGGAAGATTTAAAATATATACACACACACAAGAGTTATAACGCTTATATTTGCTGCATTCAAAATCAGAATTTAACTAAATTAGTATGCTACTAAGAGGGAAGAAAATGGTGTTAACTATTTTTTAGAAATGGATTAGAATTTAATTAGTATATGGATTAGAATTTAATTATATATGGATTAGAATTAAATCAGCATGCTAGTTAGAATTTAATTAGTAGGTCAGTTAGGATTAAATTAGTTTAATCCAAATGGGGGAAATTTACTAACTAAGGAATATTTCATTAGATATATACAAGATATTATCGAGTGGAATCAGTCGAGAAAGGCGTAGCTCTGAGATTCATAACTCAACATTTAAGAATTTGAAATCAGAATGGATCGCAAATAAAAGCCCTGGTGAGTAAATCTCACTCACCTGTTAAAATAGAATTATTTTTATATCTTTAAAAATAATTGTTTATTGCTTGTTTGAATGCTTTCTGATTGTTTAAAAATGTATTAGTTATTTAGGGCTATTATATATATATTGGGTGATTGATTTGGATTGATTCCCGCAGTCTCATTTGCGGATGCCCGTAGTTTCATAGCGGATGATTACCCTATACGGCCCACGCTATGATAGTGGATGACCTTCATACCGCGATATCCTGCCTCAAAGCAGGATGGGTATTATTATGTTGACTAACGTCTGTGGATGCAGGAAAACAGGTTGGAGGAATCCAACTGGATTCCTCAAAAATATATTATCTGTTTGGTTATTTATTTATTTGCATATATACTGTCATATATGATGTATTAGAAATATAAATAATTGGTTGCTTTGTGTGTTTAAATATCACTGGGGCTTGAATATTGATTTATAAAAATATCGAAAAGGGTATTTAAGATTTAAAAAGGGAATTCTATTTTTATAAATAGAATTTGAATTTTTAAATGAACTATAGGAAATATTAATTTGAATTGAAATTTATAAACTTTGTTTATAAATCAAAATGTGGGATTTGAGTAGAATTTATAAACTTTGTTTATAAATTTATAATGTTGGATTCGAATTGAATTTATAAACTTTGTTTATAAATCAAAATGTGTGATTTGAATTGAATTTATAAACTTTGTTTATAAATATATAGTTTGGGATTTTAAGTGAAGTTATAAACATTGTTTATAAATAATGAATAGAATTTGAATACAGGAATGTAAATTGAATTTAAATATAGGAGTCAAATAGAGTTAAAATTGAATTTGAATATGGAATTTAAATATAAGTAAAATAGACTAAAGAGTTAAATAATCAATTTAGTTAAAACGATTGGTATAGTTGGGCAGGTATAGATATACAGGAGACAGGTTTGGAATAAAGTATAGAAGTGATATAAATAGAATGCTCGAGAAAAAGGTACATATTTAATTCATATATGAGATTTTATGCGTCGTATCGGCTAGCCGCTTGGCTTTTCTTTTTCTTTTTGGATTGGTAAGGGCCATGGGAGGCTATTAGAAATATCCCGAAGCTCCCGGTACAAAGGAGGTTATGGCGAATTTTCCGGGAATTTAAGGAGTTAGAATATTTTTAAGATAATTTGATAGTTAGAAATCAGCGTATCAATATATATAGAAGTTGATAAGGAAACAAACATTAGAAATATAATAGTATAATCAAAAAGGAAGACTAGGAATAAAATCTAGTATGAATAGAAAGAGAAAGTGTATATGTGTTTAAAGGTGAAGAAGTAGTTGTATGTTATTGATTATTCGAGTAAGTAGTCTTATCTGTTTTGACGTTATAAATGTTATTCAGTCAAGGTCTGAGAGGTAGTTATACCCCAAATTGATTTATTTCATTATTAACAAATAAATAGTAAGATTCCAGGCTCGAAGTTCAATGTTGAATAAGAGTTAGTTGAATATAGTATTTGGGTTGTCGTAACGATGTTTTACACAACATCCATTTTAACCCAAATAAATATAAGCTTGGAAATAGAATAATAAATATTTCCTAGGTATAGAAAATAAATAAAGGTCAATATGGTTATTGAAAATATTTGGTTAACAAATATTGATATGGAAATAGAGAAGTGATTTAATTAATGGAATATTAATTCAGGGCTCAGTGATTGTTTGATAATTGGATGAACACTTGTTTCCTTCGATAGTTAAATCATCGACTATCGAAACACTTGTTTTTATTCGATAGTTAAATCACAGACTATCGAAGTTTTTGACCATCGTTGTCAATATGGAGAGACCGGTTGGATTATTATCCGAAGAACCACTCCGTATTGGCAGTAGCGTTGCGAATCAGATTATATAAAGATAATCGAAGACGGAGTAAAGTGCAAGGACTTTTCTAGTAATAGAAATTGTACCTTCAGTTCATCTTGTTCCTGGGTGACTTGTATGGATGGATGTCTGACAGAGTATTTCCAGAAAGGTCACGTACATTGATTTCTTCAACCGTACCAAGAGTGGAAGCGGAGAAGGAGACTTCTTTTAGCTGACACGTAATGTACTGTTGTGGACTTCAATTAGTGATTTTCGATGGATCTGACAATGTGGCATTCGAAGTGAATCTGATGTGATGATAAATCGTAGCCTCTGGCCTCACCAACCGGTAAATAACAGAAATCGGGCAGGCAGCATGGATATGTAGGTCGCACCTATTAGGGGGTATAATCACCTGATCTAGAGTTTCATTTACTTCTAAAAATCTACTGTTGATGCTGTCCCGTTCGGGAAACGGTTGCTGATCCCAACCGTTGGTGATATACATTAGATACACTCAAGCCAAATGAGTGCTCGGTCGTGTGTGGCTGAGTTGCAAGATGTTCTTGTTGAACTCGGTGCATTCTCCTCTAGAGATATACCAGCGGAAGGTGGTTCCATACCTTGTCATAATTGGAAATCCATTACCCAATACGTGCTCGTGGTTTGATTGTATATTGTATATGTGGAACATGAGATGCAAACGTTCCACTAGGTTGTATTTACTTGATTTAGACACTATTATAATATCAAAGGAGTTTTGATATAAGGCTATCGTTCCTTTCAAAAGGATTTTGAAAGTTAAATCAAGTGTTTGGATTCTCATAAGGGAAAAACCCGTTCCGTGTTATACGGCGTGGTCGTATGAGATATCATTTAGTTTCTGAAACTGTTCTAAACTGTTTACTCATACCAGTCCCATGACTGACCCGGAGTTTATTTTGTTTTGTTCTACCTAAACTCTTGGGTGCCTAAATTTGTATGGGCAGTCAAGTAGTTCACGATTTTACAGATCTATCTAAAGGAGCTTGGAGCAGGAGGCTTCAGCGTTAGTTATATAGAGTTTTGTTCCGCTGTGTTGTAAGCGTTGTACTCTGATAAGTGTATGTTATACAGTTAAGATTTTATATTTCAAAGATATGATATATTATATTTTGTTCCGCTGCGATGTGAGATTCTGTTTTGTTGTTTCTGTTCTTCTTCTATCTTCTTCTTCTAAAAAAAAATGTTTCGTATTTTCGTGATATTTGGGTTGGACGTATGATGTATATAGTCAACTCTGATATTATGGATTTGCGGGTCATTACAGTTGGTATCAGAGCTTAGGTTGAGCGAATACCTAGGCTTGTTGGTATGTGCTCATTAGAGATAGGATCAGTAGTATCCTAGAATGAGTTGAGTGTATATATATATACGAGAGAGTGTATTTGTTATTTGATATAAAACTGTTTTATATTGTGTTGATTAGTCTGTTGAGTGAATTATGCATTCTGATCGAATCGTGGGACGCCACGATGTCGATAGGAGTTTATAAACACCTGAACAGAAGATTGGACACGATATTGTTTTAAATAGTTGGGTTGATTGTTAGGATTATAATCAAATTAGATTATAAAACAGAAATAGTTATATATAACCAATAGAATTTGTATATGAAATCAAATATATACAAATGTGATAAATTGAAATTGAATTCCAAGCAAAATTTAGAATTTAAAATTCTGGGAAGTTGGAAAATATTTTCCGAATTTTATTAAAATAATATAGCTTTATTTTGGAAGGATTTTTGAATAAAAAATCATTTGAATGGATTTTGAATATGATAAAGCACTGAACTCACTTCAGTGGCTGGGAAATAATTCTGATGATGGTCCTAACATCATCAATGTTCGTTTTCGAGTTTCTAAGTGATGAATTGCTGTCTTAGAAAAGTTTTTGATGGAATTTTGTTTGAAAAGAAAACAAGTTGTTTGAAAATTCAAATGTTTTGAATTTGAGATAGATATAAATATATGTATATATTTATATTACTTCAAAGGAGTTTTGAAATAAAACCCTGGGAATTTGAATGATTGAAATTAAATTTAACTTAAGTAAGTTAAATGGATCAAAATGAATAAAGTAAGTAAAATCAATGTGAATGAAAGATGAATTGGGTGTGAATAAAGGAAAAACCAAAAGAGTTAAAAAGGAAATATTTGTAAAACATTTACAAATAGATTAAATGGAAATATTTATTTATAGAAAATAAATAGAATGTTATAAATGAGATATTTATTTGTTAAATAAATAGAATTTAATCAAAGGAATATTTAGAAGATGAATAGAAAATGGAAATATGTTTTTAACAGATAAATAGAAAAGATTAATTTATAAATATCAGTTTATAAATTAAATTAAATATTTATCATTCGATAAATGGAATATATAAGTCTGAACTTATATAGAGAAGAGATATTGGTTTTTAACACCGATAGTTTTAAATAGAAGGGGTACACAACACTTGTATAAGTGAAGTAACGTTATTAAAGAGAACATTTATAAAGTGAAGAACTGTTACTAAAAGTAAATCTTTATAAATGAATAAACGTTATCCAATAGAAGTTATTCGAATAGGAGAAGTCGATTAGAGTTAAAATAATCAATTAGATTTAGAATAAATCGATTAGAGTAAGAATAAACCAGTTAGAGTTAATCAGTTAGGGTTAATCTGTAGAGTTAATTGAATATTAGTTATTCAATTAGAATTTATTGAATATTTGTTATTCAAATTAAGAGAAAACCAGATAGAGTTAATTGATAAGAGTAAATTGAATAGAGTAAATCGAATATAGTTTATTCGAAGAAAGGTTTTCGAATCTAGTTATTCGAAAGAGAGATTATCGAATATAGTTATTCGAAGAGAGGAGTTATCGAATAGGGATTTATTCGAAAGAGAGTTACACAAGGAAGTTTGAAATGTTGAGTATCAACATAAATAAGTTTTGAAAAGTTAATGGGTTTGTAGCACTTTTTCTACCTTAGCAATTTCGAGGACGAAATTATTTTAAGTGGGGAAGATTGTTATGACCCAGATCCTTATGGATTAATTTTAAATATTTAACACGGATTTAAAATATTGGGTGGATAATATAAATGGAATTTTATATTTGAGTTATCGATTTAATAATCAATTTCGATTTAATATCGAATATATTAAGTTATCGTAATACAAAGTTAATTCAATTTGAAGTAAAAACTGAGTTAAAAACCGTTCAGAATGATCAATAGAAAATTCTGTTCGAATTGAAGAACTAATATTTATTTATTATCGCAGAAATTAAATTGTTTGAAATTAATTTATATAGGGTTAAATTAATATCTTATTCAGATGATCGAATTGGACCTCGTGACCTATCCCAGTGTGTTCGGAACAAGGGTATTATCCTAGAATTGACAGTTGTTGGGTTTAGAAAGGAGTTCGGAATAAACGTGATGATTTAAATTTGATACCCGTTTAAAAATTCAAATTAAAATTTAATAAATGAATATACTTGTTGGCCCTTTCATCACCACATGTCAAACGAGCCCGTGCCTCCTTTCATCACCACAATTCAAAACATGCCGTGCCTTGATCCATCTCCACAAAACAAAAACAATCCGTGCCCTCTTTTCTTCCACCCCTCTTCCTTATAAAACAGCGATTTACCTTTCCTTTATTTCATTTCAACGTTTAAATAAAAAGCTTCAAACAGAAAGAGGCGGAAATCAAAATCGAACGGAAGCTCGATTCAACGTTGGTGAGGCTTGCGATTGCAAGGGGTTGGGCTGTCGAGGCTGTCATGAGTTTGTCGCGGGTACTGTGGTGGTGTGCGAGTGGAGAAGGAGAGGCCGATGTTGTTCGATGTGAGGTCGCGATGCCTGGAAGTGCGATTTGGTACTGACGTTCGAATTTGGTGGGTCGAGGTTGCGATGGGTATTATCTGATTCGATTAGGGTCCGCGAGTTTGGATGAAGCTGTGGGGCTTGTTAGTGAAGGCGTGAGGTCACGGTAGTTTCAGGTGAAGATGCGGTGTAGTTTGTGGAAGGGGATAAGATGTTGTAGCTTTCGGTTTTGGGTTTCACAAGGCAATGGCGATAACGACAGTAGCAGGTCACGACAAATTTGAGAGGTGGTTTTGGATTTCGTTTGAAAGTTGAGATCTGGTTCTTTCCGTTTCTTGAACCTGGTTTCTGAACAAACAAGAAGGAGAAGAGGTTTAGGAAGGATTGGTAAGCCAATTTAATTTAGTTAATTAAGTTTTAATTTATTTATTTTAGTCTATGAATTTTAGGCTTAGTAAAGTAAAAGTTATTTACTTAATTCAAGTGATTTGGGAAGATTTAAAATATATACACACACACAAGAGTTATAACGCTTATATTTGCTGCATTCGAAATCAGAATTTAACTAAATTAGTATGCTTCTAAGAGGGAAGAAAATTGTGTTAACTATTTTTTAGAAATGGATTAGAATTTAATTAGTATATGGATTAGAATTTAATTATATATGGATTAGAATTAAATCAGCATGCTAGTTAGAATTTAATTAGCAGGTCAGTTAGGATTAAATTAGTTTAATCCAAATGGGGAAAATTTACTAACTAAGGAATATTTCATTAGATATATACAAGATATTATCGAGTGGAATCAGTCGAGAAAGGCGTAGCTCTGAGATTCATAACTCAACATTTAAGAATTTGAAATCAGAATGGATCGCAAATAAAAGCCTTGGTGAGTAAATCTCACTCACCTGTTAAAATAGAATTATTTTTATATTTTTAAAAATAATTATTTATTGCTTGTCTGAATGCTTTCTGATTGTTTAAAAATATATTAGTTATTTAGGGCTATTATATATATATATTGGGTGATTGATTTGGATTGATTCCCGCAGTCTCATTAGCGGATGCCCGCTGTTTCATAGCGGATGATTACCTAATACGCCCCATGCTATGATAGTGGATGACCCTCATATCGCGATATCCTGCCTCGAAGCAGGATGGGTATTATTATGTTGACTAACGTCTGTGGATTCAGGAAAACAGGTTGGAGGAATCCAACTGGATTCCTCAAAAATATATTATCTGTTTGTTTATTTATTTGCATATATACTGTCATATATGATGTGTTAGAAAAATAAATAATTGGTTGCTTTGTGTGTTTAAATATCACTGGGCTTGAATATTGATTTATAAAAATATCGAAAAGGGTATTTAAGATTTAAAAAGGGAATTCTATTTTTATAAATAGAATTTGAATTTTTAAATGAACTATAGGAAATATTAATTTGAATTGAAATTTATAAACTTTGTTTATAAATCAAAATGTGGGATTTGAGTAGAATTTATAAACTTTGTTTATAAATTTATAATGTTGGATTCGAATTGAATTAATAAACTTTGTTTATAAATCAAAATGTGGGATTTGAATTGAATTTATAAACTTTGTTTATAAATATATAGTGTGCGATTTTAAGTGAAGTTATAAACGTTGTTTATAAATAATGAATAAAATTTGAATATAGGAATGTAAATTGAATTTAAATATAGGATTCAAATAGAGTTAAAATTGAATTTGAATATGGAATTCAAATAGAAGTAAAATGGACTAAAGAGTTAAATAACAAATTTAGTTAAAACGATTGGTATAGTTGGGCAGGTATAGATATACAGGAGACAGGTTTGGAATAAAGTATAGAAGTGATATAAATAGAATGCTCGACAAAAAGGTACGTATTTAATTCATATATGAGATTTTATGCGCCGTATCGGCTAGCCGCTTGGCTTTTCTTTTTCTTTTTGGATTGGCAAGGGCCATGGAGGCTATTAGAAATATCCCGAAGCTCCCGGTACAAAGGAGGTTATGGCGAATTTTTCCGGGAATTTAAGGAGTTAGAGTATTTTTAAGATAATTTGATAGTTATAAATCAACGTATCAATATATAAAGAAGTCGATAAGGAAACGAACATTAGAAATAGAATAGTATAATCAAAAAGGAAGACTAGGAATAAAATCTAGTAAGAATAGAAAGAGAAAGTGTATACGTGTTTAAAGGTGAAGAAGTAGTTGTATGTTATTGATTATTCGAATAAGTAGTCTTATCTGTTTTGAAGTTATAAATGTTACTCAGTCAAGGTCTGAGAGGTAGTTATACACCAACTTGATTGATTTCATTATTAACAAATAAATAGTAAGACTCCAGGCTCGAAGATCAATGTTGAATAAGAGTTAGTTGAATATAGTATTTGGGTTGTCTTAACGATGTTTTACACAACATCCGTTTTAACTCAAATAAATGTAAGCTTGGAAATAGAATAATAAATATTTCCTAAGTATAGAAAATAAAGAAAGGTCGATATAGGTATTGAAAATATTTGGTTAACTAATATTGGTAAGGAAATAGAGAAGTGATTTAATTAATGGAATATTAATTAAGGGCTCAGTGATTGTTTGATAATTGGATGAACACTTATTTCCTTCGGTAGTTAAATCATCGACTATCGAAACACTTGTTTTTATTCGATAGTTAAATCACAGACTATCGAAGTTTTTGACCATCGTTGTCAATATGGAGAGACCGGTTGGATTATTATCCGAAGAACCACTCCGTATTGGCAGTAGCTTTGCGAATCATATTATATAAAGATAATCGAAGACGGAGTGAAGTGCAAGGACTTTTTCTATTAATAGAAATTGTACCTTCAGTTCATCCAGTTCCTGGGTGACTTGTATGGATGGATGTCTGACAGAGTATTTCCAGAAAGTTCACGTACATTGACATCTTCAACCGTACCAAGAGTGGAAGCGGAGAAGGAGACTTCTTTTAGATGACACGTAATGTACTGTTGTAGACGTCAATTAGTGATTTTCGATAGATCTGACAATGTGGCATTCGAAGTGAATCTGATGTGATGATAAATCGTAGCCTCTGGCCTCAACAACCGGTAAATGACAGAAATCGGGCAGGCAGCATGGCTATGTAGGTCGCACCTATTAGGGGGTATAATCACCTGATCTAGAGTTTCATTTACTTCTAAAAATCTATTGTTGATGCTGTCCCATTCGGGAAAACGGTTGCTGATCCCAACCGTTGGTGATATACATTCGATACACTCAAGCCAAATGAGTGGTCGGTCGTGTGTGGCTGAGTTGCAGGATGTTCTTGTTGAACTCAGTGTATTCTCCTCTAGAGATATACCAGCGGTAGGTGGTTCCATACCTTGTCATAGTCGGAAATCCATTACCCAATACGTGCTTGCGGTTTGATTGTATATTGTATATGTGGAACGTGAGATGCAAACGTTACACTAGATTGTATTTACTTGATTTAGACACTATTATAATATCAAAGGAGTTTTGATATAAAGCTATCGTTCCTTTCAAAAGGATTTTGAAAGTTAAATCAAGTGTTTGGATTCTCATAAGGGAAAAACCCGTTCCGTGTTATACGGCGTGGTCTTATGAGATATCATTTAGTTTCTGAAACTGTTCTAAACTGTTTACTCATACCGGTCCCATGAGTGACCCGAAGTTTATTTTGTTTTGTTCTACCTAAACTCTTGAGTACCTAAATTTGTACGGGCAGTCAAGTAGTTCAGGATTTTACAGATCTATCTAAAGGAGCTTGGAGTAGGAGGCTTCAGCGTTAGTTATATAGATTTTTTTTCTGTTGTGTTGTAAGTGTTGTACTCTGATAAGTGTATGTTATACAGTTAAGATTTTGTATTTCAAAGATATGATGTATTATATTTTGTTCCGCTGCGATGTGAGATTCTGTGTTGTTGTTTTTGTTCTTCTTCTAAAAAAAAATGTTTCGTATTTTCGTGATATTTGGGTTGGATGTATGTTGTATATAGTCAACTCTGATATTACGGATTTGCGGGTCATTACAGTGTGCAAAGGAGTTATCTGTGTCCGTAACTTTGGTTCACCACTGAGAGACGGATTAGGGGCTCGTAGTTATAGTTGTACGGGGTTGGACTCCGTCATGGCCCAAAGGATTAGGTGACCAAAGTAGTGGATATCGTATGCTTTACGCATTGAGTGAGAGATGTGAGGATGATTGTTATGTTTGATGTTTGCTATCACCATGACCCCCACCCCCATTTACACTTTATGTTAGTGTTACCTTAGAGTATTGTACATCTTGTTGTGCTAAATCTTTGGTTGCAGGTTCAGGTTCAGGTTCAGGTTCAGGTATGATTATATTATACCTGTTATTGTTCTGTTTTGTTGCTTATCGCTCATACCAGACTTTTGTCTGACCCAGAGTTTTATGTCTCTTCTTATTACTCTGGGTGCTCCTAAATGAGCAGAAGAGAGACAGGTTAGCTGGTTATGCATGCTTAGCTGTCCAGAGACGAGCATGAGGCTTCCACGTATGATATACGTATATACTCCATGTGTTGTAGTTGGTCACTGCTTGGGCATTATTAGTGTACCTTTTCTTTCTTTTGCTTTAGAGACATTATTTTGAAGTTGTAATAATGATGTTGGATCATAAGCTGTATTTTGGATTCCGCTGCTATGATGGTTTAGTTTTCAGCTTATGCACTGTCTCGCCTGTTTTATGTCAAAGTTATGTTATTTTTATAATTTATTCCATGCGCTATGAGATATACTACCGGTTCTTTGGTGATATATGTTTCAAAACCCTTTTCCTTTGACGACCATCTCGCGCTAGTTGGACATCGGTACAACGCATTTCGGGGAAATGTCGGCTGGTGCGGGGCGGGCCGTCACACTTGGTATCAGAGCTCTAGGCTGCGTAGTTAACCTAGGGGAAGACATCAGGGAGAGATAGTATACATGTATGAGAGCGCGTATTTGTAATATTTTGGTTTTCAAAAACTATATATATACTATTAGTATACAAGGAAGAAGTCGTATTGCACGGGCACCACATTGAGATGGTTAATCGTTTTCTCTTTACAGATTGAACGATGAGTGGATATACGAGGAGTACGGGTTCAGGTGCTAACAATAGGAATATCCCTGATATAAGGACGATGTTTACTACCTTCATGCGAGAGATGCTTAGGGATGCTCGGGGAGCAGTTCCCAATGCTGCTAACGGTGGTGGTGCATTAGTGCAGGCGCCTAGGGCCGATTTTGCCAAGCTTAACAAGGATTATACTAGTCTTTGTAGGAAGCCGTTCCATGGAACGGAGTCGGCTATAGAAGTTCGAGATTGGCTAGATAGTTGTGAGCGCATCGTCGAAGATTTAGGAATCCAAGATGCAATGAAGAGAAAACTAGCATCGCGTCAACTGCAAGGACGGGCTATGAATTGGTGGAATGCTATTAAGGCATCTACTCCTGAGGATCAAGTTACTTGGAATCAGTTTAAGACTCGCTTTTGTGATAAGTTTATTCCAACTGCTCAGAGATCAGTACTGTTCAAGAGATTTTTGGAACTTAAGCAGAATGGTAGGGCACTCTCGGAGTATATTGCTGAGTTCGATACCTTGTCGAAATATGGATTATCCCTTGTTGATACTGCCGAGAAGAAGAACGAGAGGTTCATAACTGGCTTAGATGGGTACTAGGGGGAAAACTTATAAACCATATCGATGAGACGTTCGAGTCTATTGTAGAAAAGGCATTAAGTTCAGAGAGCCTTTTCCCTAAATTAAAGGCCGAAGTTGCTATTACATTCGCAGGGGAGCCACAATCGCAAGCAGGCGGTGAAGGCAAGAAGAATTCTCAGAACAGGAGGAAGCAGAATCAAACCAAGAATGGTCAGAGTAAGAAGAATAAGAAAGATGGCGAGTGCTTTAGTTGTGGCAAGAAGGGCCACTATGCCAGAGATTGTCGAGAAAATCCTGGGGAAAGGAAGTGCTTCAATTGCGGCCAAACGGGACATCATAAGAATGAATGTCCACAACCCCCTAAGGAGAAGCAGATTGTGAAAGCATATGCTATCAACGCTGTTCCTTCTTCGTCGAATGCTCCAACGATGGCGCAGAAGGGAAAGGGTGTCGTTATTAAAGGTATGCTTTCTATTTAAGATGTTTCTGTTCGATTTTTGTTTGATAAACCTGAGTTAGCCGATAGACCTTTAGTTGTGATGAACCTGATAGGTGGTTCGACTAGTCTCAGTGTGATTTGCCGTGATTTGGTCTTATTGAGTTATGGATGTATGTTTGCTTGTGATCACTTAGTTTTGGGCTTTACTGGGTTTGGCATTATTTATGGAGTAATTGGACGTACAGTAGTTTGGTTAGGACTGGGATTGCCATTTACCCCTGATATGTAGTATGAGTCGTTATGCTATCAACGATAGTTTTGAAGCAAGATTGGCAAGAATAGCCAGAGTTAGTTATGAGTGCTCGAGTGATTGGTTGTTTGGTTTATACCATCTCACGTAGATTGTCCGAATTCGGAGGAGATGTTCCTTGGGTGCTTATCTGATATTGGTTTAGGCCTTTGGGGCTTGTGCTTGGGGAATGTCGAGTTCGATTAGGGTGGTTTGCGTGAGAGATAAATAGTTGTTGCGATTTTTCATTGGATGATATCTTGGTTTACTCGAGGAGTGATGGGCAGCCGTGACATGATAAGACTATTCGGTGGTCTGGACTGCCCCAAGTTAGACTCAATAGGGTTATGAGATGACTCGAGTGGGACTCGAGAAAGATGCAAAGTAATGGATTGTTTAGGACCCTATGTTGATGTTCTTTTTAAAGGATAGGATGTGTTCGTTTATCATGGAAGATGCAACGAAGGTTAGGACGATTCAAGTTGGACTTGGACTCGTAAAAGAAAATAGGTGTTCATTGATCTTGGATATGCAACGAATAGAGAGACGACTCACGCTGGATTAGAGTTTTTCGGTAATGGATACTCAAGACTGGGTCTGAGTTTATGGGTAATAGATTGACTCGAGTTGGACTCGAGAAAGCTGCACGGAAATGGATTGGCTCGAGTTGGACTCGAGAGGGCAGCAAGATAATGGATAGATTTGGATGGAACTCGAGTGTTTTAGGCAGACTAGAAGAAGGGGTATCTGGGGACACCCGTTACCTTGGATCCGTTGGTCGTGATCTAGTTATCCTTGGAGGATAAACGTACGTTGGACGTGCGGTAGTCCGTTTGGAGGCGGGGCTTCCATTAGTCACGGATGTTGGTTGGACCAAACATACCAGTATCGACGTATTCACAGCATAAGCAGGTGTTAGATAGGACTTGTTTGATGGATGCTATGGTTGCTATGTTTGTTCCTATTTTCCTTCTCTTGAGTAGACTATCACCTGTAGGGTTCTAGCGATGGAGAACAAAGAGATGGTGGTATATACGAATGCCTATAGTACCGAAATAGGTATGGTAAAAGGTGCATTGAGTAGGAGACATGCCAGTTTAGAGGTTATGTTTCTGGAATGGAAGTAACTAGAGTATATTGTGGGATATGATTTCAGAACTATGTATGAATTAAATTCAGAAATGTTAGCAAGCTTGACGATTAGATCGATTTTGATTGAGTGGATCGGTTCCAGTTAGAGGGACAATCCTAACCTATTGGAAATCATCTCAAAAGTAGAGACGGATACCGATGGTGAGGAGATGAACGAGTATGGACTTGATCGAGAAGGATGGCTTCAAAAGAATGAAAGGTTGGTTTTACCCAATGTAAAAGGATTGATTGATGAAGAGAGACATTGAGAAGTTTATATCCAAGTGCATGAATTGTCAGTTAGTTAGAGCCGAGCAAAAGAAGCCAAGTGTTTTGTTACAACAGTTGGAGATTCCCTAATGAAAATGGAAACAAATCTCAATGGATTTCATTGATGGTTTACCAAGGATTGGATCAGGTTGTGATGGTATTTGGGTGAATCGTGTGTTAGAGGATCTTTTGAGAGCTTGTATATTGGATTTTGGAGGGTCATGGGATGACCATTTACATCTGGTTGAGTTTGTTTATAATAATAGTTATTAGTCCAGTATTGGTACTGTTCCATTTGAAGCTTTGTACGGAAGACCGTGCAATTCACTATCATGTTGGTTGGAAACCAATGAGAACTTTGTTCTTGGACCAGATATATTAAGAAAAACGTCAGATAAGATCAAAGTTAATCAACAGCGAATGAAGGCTGCCAAGATAGGCAGAAGAGTTATGCTGATGAGAGACGAAGAGATTTGGAACTACCTTCTTAGTAAACTGCATGCTAGGATAGGCTTGTTGTGCTATTATGTATGTTTGATTGTTCGTAATTGGCTGATAGGCATGCGGAGCACCATTGTATGTTTGGGTTAAGGAATTTCGGGGGCAAAATTTCTTGGAGGGGGGGGGGGGGGGGAGAATATAACGACCCGCATTCTACACATCGGAGGATCGTAGAATATTTATTTTATTTACATATGAAGTCGTATAGTTGTGTAACTTTGGGAGACGAATATTGGGGTCATTTCCCATGTTCATGATTTTTGCCGATTTTTAAATAACGGTTTTGCCCCTGCCGAATGTTATTTCGCCTATAACTTTTTATTGGAAAGGAGTTTTGACCTAAAACCACTTCCACTGGCTTCGGATGATGGTTTCTCTTTCCGTAGAGTGGTCACATTAATCAAACGGACTTACCGTTTGGGAGACATGGCTGAAATAAGGTTTGAAGATGGAAAAACTGCTTAAACGGGCTTAATTGGGTAATTAGCAGCTAGGCCCATTAGGGATTTCGGGATAAGGGTTATATAAAGCCTGAAAGGGGTTAGAGAAACCCTTATTTTGTCATTTTTCAGCCGTCACTTACCTCTCTTCAACACTAGCAATGGCCTCGACCTTCTAAATTCATCATTAATCACCTTTTTATCATATATTAGCCTAATATACGTCAAATCAAGTCAAAATAGCATCAAATCAAAGTTGGAGCTGCTGTGTTGCATAGGAATTTGACCCAAATCAGAGGAGACTTCAGATCTATAAATTATTTGTGGCTAAGGTGGGTGATTTGCATTGTTTTTCACTAATTACGGCTAATTAGTGATGATTAGTGTTAATTAGCGAAATTGTGCATGATTAAATTCTGGAAAAATGTTTAGAATTTCTTAAATATAATTTAGACCTCTGTTAGAAATTTCAGTTAATTTGGATATGTTTTGCTAGTCCTATCATCAGTTATGCTTAAACTTGATTAAGGGGAAAACATAGGTTTTGGGTATGTTTGATCCATATTTACATGATTGTTCATTGTTTTGGTGTTTGTGGTTGATTATACATGTTGCTATTACTGTTTGGAATGCTTTGTGATTATATAGTTAAGTTAGAATGGTCGAAAACGCCGTCGTATGGCGTAAATAGCTCGTTGGAAATAGTTGCAGGAAATTGGTCAGACCCGTTCGTGACCATGGTACCACGACCCACTCGTGGTATGGACACCACGACCCATCTCCACCCGTGAAGATCGATCACGACCCGATCGTGTAGCTCACCATGAGATGCCACAGCAAGACACGAACCGCTCCAACATATGATACCACAAACTGGTTGCTTCATCACGATCCGAACCGCTCGTACCCTATGATCACGAACCGCGAGTGTGCAAAGAGGCGAGAGCCATGGACCACGGTGCCATGAACCGATGCCACTAGCGAACCATAGACTGACGCCATCATCAGGAGATCACGAACCGTAGCATTGTTAAGCTGGAGTTGGGGGCGAACTGCAAACTGGACTATAGCACCACTCACGATCTGAGGAAGGAGCCACGACCGGGAACCCAGAAGCACCACGAACCGGTGAAGGACCCACGAACCGATCTGGATGGAGGAAGAGCACGAACCGAGACTTGGCAAAGTTGAATTCGAAACAAACGGGGATGATGACCAAAACCTGAGATGCAAAGGAAGTCCAAATAGGAAGTTATTACTTAGGATTCAATTGGGAACCAGCTAGTTAACTTCATGATTGGACTTTGCTGCGGGACATGTGCAAAGGAGTTATCGGTGTCCGTAACTTTGGTTCACCACTGAGAGACGGATTAGGGGCTCGTAGTGATAGTTGTACGGGGTTGGACTCCGTCATGGCCCAAAGGATTAGGTGACCAAAGTAGTGGATATCGTATGCTTTACGCACTGAGTGAGAGATATGAGGATGATTGCTATGTTTGATGTTTGTTATCACCATGAACCCCACCCCCATTTACACTTTATGTTAGTGTTACCTTAGAGTACTGTACATCTTGTTGTGCTAACTCTTTGGTTGCAAGTCCAGGTTCAGGTATGATTAGATTATACCTGTTATTGTTATGTTTTGTTGCTTATCTCTCATACCAGACTTTTGTCTGACCCAGAGTTTTATGTCTCTTCTTATTACTCTGGGTGCTACTAAACAAGCAGACAAAAGACAGGTTAGCTGGTTATGCATGCGTAGATATCCGGAGACGAGCAGGAGGCTTCCACGTATGATATACTTATATACTCCTTGTGTTGTTGCTGGTCACTGCTTGGGCATTAGTAGTGTACCTTTTCTTTCTTTTGCTTTAGAGACAGTATTTTGAAGTTGTAATAATGATGTTAGATCATAAGTTGTATTTTGGATTCCGCTGCTATGATGGTTTAGTTTTCAGCTTATGCACTGTCTCGCTTGTTTTATGTCAAAGTTATGTTATTATTATATTTTATTCCATGTGCTATGAGATATACTACAGGTTCTTTGGTGATATATGTTTCAAAACCCTTTTCCTTTGACGACCGTCTCGCGCTAGTTGGACATCGGTACAACGTATTTTGGGGAAATGTCGGCTGGTGTAGGGCGGGCCGTCACACTATCTTTTTACTCTGGTATGGCGTAAACTATGGAAAACCTAGTAGTGGGGATGCAAGCGTAGGGGGAAGCTTGTATCATCTTGTGTGTAGGACCCGTTTCAGTCAGTAACCCACATATATGTATCAAACGAGTACTCCGAACTAGGTCGGAGTCGGGGCACGCTTACTGGGCTGATTGTAAGAGATCCAAATGAAGGGGCGGTGTGGGAGGCTCATTCCGACGGGGTCATGTGCATGCATGGTTCCGGCATAGGAGGCTAAGACGTCGTGACATCAGTAGATATGATTGTGCACATCCTGAAAATAAAGGGTTGCCACTTTAGTAAGTGATACATCCTACTGTGGGCCAGCACAGGGTATCTACGGAGTAGGGAGCCGATCGATTGGGGTAGTAATTATGGTACATCTAGACTCCGGTATGTTTAGGAGCCCGTTATTATCCTTAGGGGTAACTCCAGTATGTTTGGTTGGGTTTCCTGTTATTGTATGGGGTAAAACCTCTCACTAGAAGTATGCCTAAGTCTACCATCTTATACTTGTTGGGGATCAACTTGTTCATACGACACTAGTATCGGTGCAGAGAAAGTATTAGAGAAGTGAAATATATTCTATCATGTTTATCCATTTTACCATGTCATACCTGTCATATTGTGTTGTTATCTATCTCTCTAGTTTATATGCCTGTCATGATACTTTTACTTATTTATATGCTAAAAGTAACTGGACTCGCCAGACTTTATGTCTGGCCTATTTTGTTTCCTCTTCTTTCTCTTCTGTCCCCCCCTTAGGTTCTTAGGGTGGTAATACTCAAGCTTGATCAGGATTCTGCTTTTATCTTGCTTGGAGCTTCTTAGATGTACTGCTTGATTTCATATCTCTCTATTATGGCTATGTTTTAGGGATTATGCTTCTTTTATTATTGTACTCTGATGATTTAAGTACAAGACTGAAGTTTTAAATTGATGTACTGGTTTTTTCCATTTCAAACATATGATGTAACCATGTTTTGAACTACGATGTTTTCTTCTTAATAAAAATTTAAATTTCGCTGCTATTTATTATCTGTCTTATATTGTTTTTGTTTACCTATAACACTTCACAAAACTAAATGCATTCTCTTAATGAGTGACACTAACGGACGTGGGGTGTCATATGTCGTTAGTTTATGACTTCGCAAGTTGGATTTCGAGAAACGACATCAAATCATGGATTCGATTGCTTGACGTACATTCTCGAGTCATTTGGACTTACGAGAGTACTAGTAGTTAGTGAATTAGATCAGTGTTGATTGTTGTAACGTCGAAAAACACGCGCGCATGATTGTAGTTGGAATTATGAGTCGGAAATTTCTCGAACCTTGGGAATTTTGTTCTCGTTTGTCCGATAATTTCATGAACGTGTATACATATATGTAATATGCAAATATATGTATATTGTTGCTCGAGATATGGAAATACGTGCATGAGATATACATATGCATGTATGTATAACATACGTATATGCATATCGGTATATATATATATATATTTATATATATAGGGCATATCCCGAAGGGATGCAAAATTCGGCACCCCAACGGGATTAAAAAAATTTGTACCCTGATGGTTGCGTGGGCCTCGTCCCACTGTCCCTCTCCTTCCTCTCCCATATAGGCAGATGTCACCCCCCTTCGCTCACATATACGATCTCTTGTTTTAGAAGAAAAAAACCCTCTTCGAAGCTCATCCATTTCTGGAGGTAGCTCAAAAAACAAGGTGGGTCCTAAACCTCTGGTATCGCCCTCTTTGGACGACGGCTCTGTGGCTTAAGACGCCGGGTCTAATCTTAGGCGCTAGAGTCTCGAGCGTTCAGGTGTTTCGAAGGGGGAGATGGAGGAGAGGTGGCGTGGAGACGAGATGGAGAGGAGAGGAGGAGACGAAAAGGAGAAAAAGGATGGACATGGAAAGAAAAAAAGGGGAAAGGAGAAAGAAGAGAGAAGTGGGAGAGAGGGAGCCTTTGTATCCCATATGTTTTGTGGGACACGAAAAACTTCATATCCCGGAGGGATACGATTTTCATATCCTGATGGCACACGATTTTCGTATCCCGAACGGGGTACGAGAATTTTTGTATCCCTCCTTAACAGCATGGGATGCAAAAATTTCCAAAGATGAGGGACGCGAGATTTTTTTCGCGAAGCCCGGGAGGCGAACTTTCTGAAGGATAGGGGACATGATGTTGCGTTGGTGCGGGATACGGGTTCTCTAGTCTTGAGGATGTTGAGGTGCATCTCTAAGGCTATGTGAATTTTGAATCTCCATGGTAACACTGCATACCACCATTCCTAGTGAAAGTTCGTGTTGTGGGCGACTCATCGATGGACTGGCATTGTTATTGTTGTGATATATGGTCGGACCGCGCTTGCGATTGAGCGCTTTGGCTATTGATGCCGTGATGCCCAAATCGTGAACCGATAATCCTAGATTGCACATAAGGTTAGAGCATAAAATCAAACTATGGACATATTACTGTATTATTGACAGCTACGGCAATGACAAAACGATAAGTGTACGCAAGCCTATTGAAGTCGATCGATGACAAAATTGTAGTTCTAGAATCAATGATCGATGTCACGTTCCGTGTCATTTTAACATAATCGCATCAGCACTGCACGCTTCACAATAGTTTACACTAGTGTCAGGAGAATAGGTTTCTGTGTGGTTCTAATGCGACTACGTTGTGAGTATAGTTCGATGATAAGGAGAAGCTCCGGACGGCTTCAGGGCTTGGAAGCCAAGTTCGTAGCAATGCCTTCGAGCTCTAATGAACCTTATAACTATTCTAGCTCGTAAACGAGCGATAATGGGAGATCCAGATCCTTCACTTTGTCTCAACAAGTGGGCCCATCTAATACTTATGAACAATCGATACAACCCGGAGAGTCTCGGCGTTCAAGTATAGGCATAGATGAGCCAGTGGTCAAAGGTGAAGCTAGGATCGCTGCAGAGGGCCTGGTTGGAGGAGCGGAAGGTTGTGGCCAACAAGATCATGTTTTATTAGCTCCGAATATGGTTAGAGATACGACAATCCTAGAGAGCCACCCAGATTCAGTTGCTTCACGGATAGATGAAGCTGCATTGCGGCGAATCTGTACGAAGTACGGGATATCCTGGAACGATGTTAGATTTCCCAAAAAGGCTGATAGGTCGCACGCTCCTCCATAGGGGTACACTTCCTGGAACATGCATATGTGCGCCATTGGATGCGTGCCCCTATCGTGCGTGTATATCTATCGTATCCAGTACTTCTTTCGATTGGCATCAACGCAGCACTAACCAAATGCGCTTGCTTCCGTGCTGGGTACCTATATCATGTATATTGAGTGGCTGCAGATCAAGTCATTGGGGGATGACATCAGATACCTCTATTCATTGAAAAAGAGAAGCACCTTGTCTCCCTCCCTAGTTTATATGAAAGAACAACTTAACAGTCGCTTGATCCTGGGGACGTGGAGCAGACTCAACTATTTTAAGAGTGATTGGTTTTTCGTTCGCTGCCCACCAGGATTTGTGAGGAGGTGGCTTGCTGGCAGTAATTATTTGTGGGTTTACCTTGTTACCGAGGTTAATTGAGTCATAAGCTCACAATTAACATGGGTTTTATGTGGCAAGGATCCCGCTGATCTCGAAAAGTGGAGAGTACTTGCAGCGTGCATTAACTTTGAGGAGTGTTCCCAATGAGTATCGTCTCTTCCCGACCCTCATGTCATTCTGTCTCTTACATATGATGGATTTGCTTCTAGAAGGTCGTTCAATTGGTCTCCCTGGTTATGATGGGGGAGCAGTAGTGGCGGAAGCTGAGGGAGAGGTCGCACTTCTAGGTCCGCAAGAGGGGGTGGCCCCTGTTGTGCCATCTCATGTTCCCTCGGTCAAAAAGGAAGTTACAGAGGCCCAAGAGGATGCATCCGACTATGATGGAAGCGGATATGAGCGCACTGGAGGGAATGATCCGCAACCCACTCATATTCCCTCCATGTCTAGGGGACAAGACCGGAAGGAGCCATTGAACCAAATTCTCTGGTTACAACATTGGCGACCGTCACGTCGTTGGAAGCTGCGGACCAATTCAAGGGTCTGGATAACGTTCCCATAGAGACTTCATCCTTTGGGTTGAGCGAAGCGGATGTAGAGAGTTTGTTGCCAAGTGCCTAGTAGATTGCCCACGTGAGCAAGGAAAAAATGGGTCTGTGGCGGGAACACATAGGACGCACACACTTACAAGCATCACATATCATAGCATTAATTCGTGTGCACTGAATGTTTCAATATGATATGAAGTTGGTTCCTTGTAGGTACCATGGTCCGCGAGAGTGACAAAGATCGCTGTCGGGGAGATTCGCGACGACAACATAAAAGTGCTATGACGGACTTCTATGCGAGCACTGGGCCACGCAAGAAAAACGACATCACGATTTAGAAAGCAGTAGGCATCACCGAGGACCATTTCCGGGCACAGATCCATTGTCAATGGGTGCAAATCCATCGGATGCAAGGAAGGGGAAGGGTGGTAGACAATGAGGCAACAGACTGCAATTACCCCAGCTTACGTTCCAAGCACCATGCCGATGACAACGACCGTTAGCAGGATAGGAGCCGGTGGTGAGGGGTAAGGAAGCGACATGAGGGATGTGAGGGGTCGTGGCCTGACACTTACCAATATGTCAAAGACCCCTCAGCTAGATCCCGAGGAAAGAAAGACGATACTGAGACAGTCGTTTCCACATTTCTACTTCAACGAGTTGGTTTGGTTACCAGACCTTAGCCCGATACCTCGTCAGGATGATAAAGATGTGTGGAACCGAGTGTACACTACTTACTATTAATACAGTGAAATGCACATATATATGAGACATATGTCAGAGCTGATAGTAAAGAAAAATATCGAGAACTTGATCTTTAAAGGTGATATCAGAATAAAGCAGAACAGTCTTGCTAATAGGGAAAAGGAGATTAGTAAGACTTTATTTTGAGTTGCACTTGCTTCTGCATACTCGAGTAGCGCTTTTATGTGCTAACCCCATGTTGCTGTAACATGTGTGATGCAACTCGAGTTGGATTAGACGAATGTGGCGATGGATGCGGCTAGCAAACAATATAAAGATGTGCTAGACTCTTCTTCGACTAGGTTCACGAACCTACAAAAGGAAAAGAAGGCCATGGAGGAGGAGATAAGCAAGTTGCACGAAGAGAACTCGGCGATGCAACAACTATGGGTGGAGAACAAAAGATTTTGAAATGAACGAAGAAGCCCAGTGTAAGATGAAGGAGAACGAAGAGCTCAGAAGGATGCTCAACAAGAGGAATGCCGAGTATGGGCTGGCCTCGAAGGACAAAGGATCGGCAGAAGCTACCTGCAAAGAAGTGCTCGGCCAAGTAGAAAACATTAGAGCTGAGCATCAGTTTGAAGTGGAAGCGCTAAAGCGGCAAGTCAGAGATGCTCGAGCGGAAGTGGAGAAGGATATGGAGGAGGCGATCTGGGGATTCTATGTCAAGAGTCTTAAGCACTGCGGGATCTCATGGATCAACAATTACCCTCGGAACCTAACTATAAATTGGGAGAAATTCATTGAGGATGAGGCTGCCGCCTCGGACGTTGAGAGTGTGGATGAGGCCAAGCTGATGGACCTGTACCTGACTGAGGATGAACACCGGGTGTTAGTGGACGGAAATAAACTTCTGAAGGAAGAATTCACGGCTGAGGAAGCGAAAAGGCATGTGGATGAGAAAAGGAAGACCCTCGTAACTGTGAGCATCGTTGTAGCCCAAAAGGCTCTTCTCGAACAGCAAAAAACCGTTTTGTCTTCCTCCACTGGTTTCTCTTCCTCAGTTGCTCCAAGTGAGCTTCCGTCAACTATTGAGGGATCGACATCAAGCAGTGCCTTGCAGCAGGCGGTTGAAGGTAAGTTTGTTAAGTGAAAATTTAAAGATAAAGCCACGGAAGGTGAATGACTGATTTTTAATTCCATGTGCATGTATAACGGGAGGCGGGGTGATGGTCGGGATAGAGGCAACGACGACGACCGTGGCTGAGACAGAAGAGGATGCCTATAAGAGGCAGATGGAGGAGAAGCATAGGTTCCTCACAGGCTTTGATATAGAGACTGGAGGATTTAGGATGGCTGATGTGGATAAAGTGCTCTCAAAAGGGAAAGATCCTGTAGGTGGAGATATCCAAGTCACCAGGGAGACGGAGGCAGTTGACAAATCAATGCATGACATGGTTGAGGAACAGAAAGCCTAATTGCATATGAAGTCGGAGGAAATTGAGGCGATGAAGAAAGAGGATGATGAGGCCAGGTCCAAGGCCCTAGATGAGGCGAGGACAAAGGACGAGATGGAGGATGGTGACAAGGTATAGGATGATGTCTGAAAGAAGCGGAGCTTGAGCTTCACAGAGGTGGGTCGAGGCCGAGTTAAAGAAAATAAAGGTTTTGGATGCCACTAAGCTGAAGGTGGGGAATACAGCGACTAGGAGAGACGAGAAATCAGCCAGGAAGGCTAGAAAAGAGACAATGCAGCCTATAGACACAGGTGCCCTTGTTGAGGCTTTCCCGACTCCACTGAAGGTGGTCCTTCCTAAGGTGGATATCATAGACCTTACTGAAATGCCGAGCGAAGAGGAAGGAGAGGTTGAGGGAGAAGGGAGGACCCTTCCATTGACTTTGGGAGGACGGTGCGAGATCAGCCTCATTCCTCAACGACTCCAACTAAGGAGTGGAAGTTCGGAAGCGGAGAGTCAAAGAGGAAGAATAGGACGAAGGATGATAAGAAAGATGAGCCATCTGAGGCTAATCTATAGTGAGAGAAGGGTAAGACAGGAGTTTCTTCCGAACAGCTATGTAGGTGCATTTCTTTCGGGATAGGCCCATGATATGTACGAGTACGGCCCTTGAGATTTTGGAGGCATAATGTGGTTGTGACGTACATCATGTTGCTTACGAAAACTTGTATACTTTTGGCGTATGAATAAACGTTTAGCTTCTTTTACTACGAACTGTTATAAATGCTTAAGTATTCTTTACATTTTCCGACATTACTTATGCAAATTATCTTGGTGTCGCATTTAGACTTGGGTTTGTTGGAGGAGCGTTGAGACTTTGGGAACTCAAGGAATTGTTTTGATGAGCATGAGAACTTAAGTACGCACACGGGGATGCGAATTTGGTATTTTGCATCCCAATCCTTGAGTTCGGGACTCTATGCTCAGTCTGCCTAGACACTTGTGAAAGTTAAAAGCTTCCAAGACCTAAGCTACTTGAAATTGGGCCACTGTCACCATGAGGTGGACATGCTTTTGAAATGACTGCCCCACTGGTTGTGGTGAGGATGATGCCTATGCGGGAGATGGTGGGGATCTGTCTCGGGTCCTACAAAGGCTATGGCGATGCAGGAGTCGGTAGAGGGCTGCCCCTGGGCCTGTGTACTTGCCAAGTTTTTCTCGATACTGAGTTTGGTTTCGTTAGTTTGGCTCGTCATGCGGCATCGCATTATTGGGTTGGATTTGAGGCTGAATGCAACGCAGCTGAATGGCGTAACATCCGAGAAGTAGAAACACTTGGGTTGATCACTCGCACATGCACACAAAATATGGATATGCGGGTTAGTTGCCAGTTCCGGGGGTTTAGTTCTTAACCCAGTCATGTCGTAATCGCAATTCGATATAGGCATCGCCATGGTGGTCAGCGATGGCCATGGTTTAAGTTGTTAAAACTAAAGGCCATCACCGTGTTCCGGTACGCTTGTATGTAGGAAGCTTAACATCAAGACAAGTCGTCGATGACTTCAATGGCACTAAGACTTCGGTTCCATACCATATTTTATGCATCGTAGGTTTTCTCCAAAAAAGTCGCTCTACGGTGGCGGAGAAGATGGTAGTGGTGAGAAAGCGGGATCTAGTGAAGGGTTGGTGCCCCCGGACCTTCCTTCAGTGATAGTGCCTCCGGCAGTGCTTCCCGAGGTGCCCCAAGCTAACTGGAGGGTGGCCGGATCATCGGGTGGAGAAAAAATGGCTACAGCATAGCAAAGAGGTGGTGTCTTTTGAAGAAGAGGGTTTGCTTTTCTTTCTCGTTTTGCCTCCATTAAGGGAGGCAAAGGTGGGAACGATTCATGTGCCAGTATCTCTGATGATGGCCTTAGATACCACTGCATCGCAGAGAGCGGTTGCAGGACTGGTGGAGCAATGGTTCCCCCGGGCCTGCTTCCGAACATGCCTTTGGTAGTACTTCCCAGTGTGCCCCCATCTAACTGGAGGGTGGCCGGAGCATGATACGGAAGAGAAGGGTCATGGCGCGGCGAAGAGGAGGCGTTCTTTGGAGAAGTGGGCTTGCTATCCATTCCCATTCCGCCTTCGACGAGGGAGGCAAAGAAGAGAAGGAGTTGCAAACTGGTATCTATGATGACGACCTCAGAGTGTACTACGCCATGGAAGTAGTGGTCCCAAGCGCTCGAGTATCATGACTCAGCATTTCACTCGGGGTTGAGTTGATTGAACTCCATTCTCCAAAGACTCGAATCGGGTGGAGTTCAAGTGGGTGTGCTCTCGATTAGCTCAAGGCATGCAAATTTCGGGTAAAAAGATGACAAAAGACCGACTCTAGAGTACGCATGAGCGTAGGTTAGTCTTCTAGGTCTATTAGTCTTGGATTGGTGGTGCCAACAGACCGCGGCTAGAGTACGCCTGAGCGTAGGTAGGTCCGGCTAAATCTATTGAACTTGGTGAATTCACTGTAACGATGCTTCATCGATCCGTGTGAGAATCTTGGAGATTGAGGCCCGTGTTTGTAAACTTCATAAGAGTTGCAGCTGGATTGATTACAAGTCGATTATAACCCATTTGGCAGAGTTACAACACTTAGGATTATATAACACCAAATTGATACAAAAGGCGACCCAAAAAATGAATTGTGAGGCATGGCTGCTCATTTTTGTTGCAGTCTTGAGAGTCAAGGAGACGACCTTGAGGGATTTAGTTGTCGGTCGAGATCCTGGTTAGCTGGAATCTTTGATGAGTGTTGAGTGGTTCAGAGATCCCAGGTGGTGGACCCTATCGTTATTGCTCGAGGTGGCCCTTGCGGATGAGCTTCTCAATGCTGTCCGATAAGTGGCGACAGCTGTTTGTGTCGTGTCCATGAACGTTGTAGAACCGAAAGTATTCCATGGAGTCCCTTGGAGCGCTCGCCGGACCATTAATCCTTGGCCTTTTATAGGGCAGGACATTGCAGGTTGCATGGTGGATTTTCTTAGGGGTGTCATTAAGAGGAGCGTAGTTGCGAAAATATGGATGTCAGAGACGCTATCTCTTATTGTTGTGACAACTTCCGATGTTGTCAGTGTCGGGAAGATTGAGCGGAGCGATGAGGCTAGAGTCGTCGCAGATTTGGGCTTCGTCTTGAGGTAAGCTGTTGAGGCTAGTAGCTCGATTTCTTTGTGCTAGCGTTTGGCATAGGAAGTAGTTTGCTTTCTCGCAGAAGATCTCTAGAGCCTTTGGTTGTGCATGGTCGACCCATTCTCCGAATTCAGAATTGGGGAATATGCCCTCGATGAGTGATCCACGAGAGCTTGAGAGCTTAAGTCTTAGAGTTTCGTCGGGGCCTTGATGGATGTGTATGCCGAACTGATTGGTCAAACCTTTGGCAAGTTGGAATAAGGTTGATATGGTTCGTGGCAGAAGTCCAGTGAATCACAGGAGGGTACACCCTCAAGAAAGATAAGGAAACACTTCCGCTTCACGGTGTTAGTGGCGTGAGCGGAATTCATACGGGACTTGTAGCAGTGTATGAATTCTCGAGGGCCTAAATCCCCTGAATAAGGTTTTATTTGAGGCATATTGAAATGTTAGGGCCATTCGGCATTGAGCATATCTTTAGTGAACATGTTACATATCTCATTGGTTTCCTAATCGTCGGTAACGTGACCGTAAGATTCTTTCAGGATGTTGTGAGGTAGTCTAGCAAGAACGGGAGTTCGAATCTCCTTCAAGATGCGGCAGTCGTGATTCGACCCGGAAGTGGGCAGCCTTGGATGTCTCCTAGGATGAATGTTGTCTTGGTCAAAAGAATCTTTGGACCTGGTTGTCTGACTCTCCTATGGATGGCGATATGGAGCTTGGGCCTAGTTTGTAATGCATAGCATAGGCGGCAAGTCCTGAGCTGAAGAAGGTCGGCCTTGCACGACAATGGGTTGAGCATTGACCTACCGACCAGAGTTAGGCCCAAGTCGGAAGCGATTGCGAGGGGTATCCTGAACAGAGACAGGGATGAAGCTCGATGAGAGGTCATTTGCCGGAGGCTGAATGCCCAAGTCCGCTTGAAGGCTGAGAATGTCTCATTGAGCATATTGTTGAAGCCGTTATATTAATCTGATGTTCTGGTCGATTTTTTCGATAAGGCATTGTTGAGTCTCTCCCAACTTTCTTGATGTTTAATTGAATTGGGCTCAATCGACGATTGCGTCGAGGTTGAAGCACTGAGGTTGATCGGAGCTTCAGTGAGTCGGGGTTGAGGAGGAAATTCCGAATCAGGATCGATAGTGGAAGATCCAGCCATGGAGTTCTTTCCTTTGTCCACCATTTTCAATAGGCATGGTCGGTAATTATGATAAAACTTAAGTAGCGTCCCAAGTATCAATGATTAGGTAGAAGGAAAGGCAAGGTTTTTACTCCTCGAAGGAAGTGACAGAAAGTCAACCATAGATGCATGATTTACTCTTCCCTTTCATGATGCGCCAAAATGTTGATGCCAAAAATGGTCGTCAACGCCCGTGATTCCCACGTGATTAAAAATAAATGTCCATCAATGGAAAATGAGTAAGTAGCATTGTAGCATGTAGGGGAAAAGCACAAATAAATGATCACATAGAGTTTATAGTGGTTCGGCTCGTCCGGGCCTACGTACACTTTGAATGGTTTTGCTCTTTTATTATATCTTTGGTACAAGTTACAACATTTGGTTGGAACGACTTCGAGTATACATGAGTCTCAATTCCTTTTGCGACATAATGGAGATGTTGAGGTTTTCATGTGGCAAGCATGGTCATCATGGCATGTAGATCAGGAACAGTTTTTTTTAATCTTCTTCCCGGATGTCAAGATGACCAAAAGGTGGTTCGATTTCCAAGAACATGGTTAAATGTTCAAGAGTTTGCTCATGTGTCAAAAAACATGATTCTTCTTCTTCCTTAGATGAAGGAAGATGTTTGGGAGGCTTTGGGAAGATTATCTTCTTCTTAGACAACCATTAGTGCTTGGAGGAGAGCTTGAACAATCCCTTTTCACGTTGGAAGTGAGGGGGTATTTATAGGAGTGGGTTGGTAATATAGAAGGTGAAAAGTAGGTGAGAAGGGAAGAATCGTGTGTCTCGCGTCCCCCTTTTCCAGCATAGTTCGTTTCCCAGAGGGATGCGAAATTCAAATTCGAAGGGATGTGAAATTCGCATCCCAAAGGGATGCAAAGGAAGGTTGACTATCATCCTTCAAAGGGATGCGAATTTGTATCCCTTGAGTGATACGAATTTGGTATCCGTAATTGGATGCGAGGTTCGTGTGTTTTCTGAATTTTGAGGAGTTGAGTGTGTAGGAACGAGGGATAGAGAGATTTAAGGGATACGAGATATGAGGGATGCGAGATTTGAGGGAGTTGAAGCATTCCGGGATCCGAATTGTTCAGTGTTGAAGGACACGAAATTGGCTGAATGGACTGTTTTGAGGAGTTGTGAGGCCTATGCTCGCACGACTTCTCTTGGGCTTGAATCCTTAGCATTTTGGCGTCACTTTGGGCTTTGGTGTTGTTAACGCTAAATTATGGCGACAACACCCAAGTTTCTTAATTACTTAAGAAATGCAGTTTTGCATTTGGAAAATAAGTGTGGAAAAGCAGTAATTGACATGGGAGATTTATAGTGGTTCGGTCCCGTGAGGGGCCTACGTCCACTTTGGAGTAGTTGCTTGATTTTATTCACAACAATGAGTTATAAGCTACAACCCTCTTCTAGGCATTTTATTACAAACATTTCCATGTAATTTGGAGTCATAGTCATAATATATGTGTTGGAAAAAGTCACTTTTTCCCTTCTTCTTCCTCAAAGTAAGGATGTCATTAAAGAGGCCACTTGGAGCTCTCAATAGGTGTCAAATCCCCTTTGGAAGTGTGGACTAGGGGGTATTTATAGTGGAGTGGTTAGATGGGAGTAGGTAGGAATAGGGGACCACATACCACATTTTCGTACCCCTTAGAGGTGCACATCAGAAGCTCGGACTCCCTTTGTAGTATTTTGGAAAGAAAAATCGTACCCCCATTGTGGGGTACGAATTTCGTATCCCTTAAGGTACGAAATCTATACCCCAATGGGGTATGAAGAACTCATACCCCCCATCGTGGGGTACGAATCTCGTACCCCCTAAGGTACGAAATTCATACCCTAATGGGGTACTAGTAACTCGTACCCAAGAGAAGATGGTACGAATGGCTCGTATTCCCCTAGGGGATACGAACTATTCGTATCCCTTTGAGGGATACAAGCAGATTGTAACCCTAGGGGGATACGGGTAGGTCGTGCCCCATAAAGGGACACAAGTTCTTGGCTCGTGGGGTACGAGCTTTGCATGCTATGAGGGGGTCGAAGTATATGTTTTGAGGGACTCGAAATACTCAGGTTGAGGGGTACAAAATTGAGGCTAGGTTATGGTTTCGAGGAGTTGTGAAGCTCTCACTTGCGCAGCCTTTTCCGACCCTGTTTCCTTGTCTATTTTGTGACACTTCGGACTTAACGTCATGAGATGCGTTAAGTCGAGCGTGGCTTGTGTACTTTTGAGAACCGGACCAAAAGGTTGATTAACATTTCCCCCTAAAGCATGTCTTGTTTTGACGTGACGTGCTTTGAGTTGGTAGAAATATTTTGTTGAATCGCTAGGTCCCTGTGAACTCATGAATGTAAACATTAGTTGTCGACTACGAGTTGTGGTCGACGTGACATCGCACATGCTTGCACATTTCTTACGTGAGTGCGCGCAACGCCATGAGGAGTAAAAAGTAAAAACAGATGCAGGAGTGAATGAGAACGCATGCAAATTTGTGAGTATATGTCCATATGCATGCTTGTGTACACGCATATATGTGTATACTTATACATGTATGTATATAACTGTAGGCGTATATGTATATGTATATACCTATATGTATATTCATATATATGTATATATTATGTACACATTATACTATTATGACTATTTGTTTTGGGGCTTATACCCTGTGACTGGGAGTGAGATCGTCGTATCCCTCGTGGGGACATGGGGATTTCGTGCCCCACGTGGGATACAAAATTTTTGAACCCGATGTGGGATACGAGAAACCGTATCCCTATGTCGGATATGACATATATGTTGGGCTAAAGCCCAACTCCCACCTTCTTCTTTAAATTTACATCGCATCCCCTCCTTCTTCTTCTCGCATTTTACCAGCATCCTAAAACCCAGGCCTTCGAATCCAAAAAAATTCGAACGCTACGAACATTGAGAACAGGTGGGATTTAAACCCGATCCTTGATTTGGGTTTCTCGAGGGACGGCGATGACTGTAGAGGCAGACCCGGCATCGATGGTGGTTCTCAAGGCAATTTTGAAGTTGATTGGGCGTCTAAACTCGAGCATGAGTTTCGACACGCTTGGGATCAGGCTTCGGATCGGACTGTACCCCACTTCCCGATGTGTTGGTTCGTGGTTGATGTGTGAATCTGGAGGAGATAGGATGAAGAAGGGAGGTTTGGAGGAGAAAAGGATGGGGAGTCGAAACGTTAGTGAGGGAAGAGGAAGAAAGAGGAGGCCCGATGATAGAAACGGGGCTGATGCCTTGCGCTGTGAAATTCGTAGATTGCAAAATTGGAAATGAAACAGTGGAACCTGACAAAGGTAAAGAAATGATGGAAATGGAGAACAGTAGAAAGAATGTGCATCCAGCAAGAAGCCAAAAAGAATATGTAAAGAAAAATGAAATGGCGAAAATGCCACTGCAAAAACAAATGATGATACATGCCAACAAGAACAGAAGCAAGCACTGAAGTGTTTAACATATTTTCAACACTTAATATACCTGAGGATGATGTCATAACAGTTGAGGAGGAACAAGATGTGATCTGGACACAAATGTAGGTGAAGAAAGTGAAGAAAATGAATGCAATATGGAAAACAATAATGTAAACAGAGCGCAACAAAAAGGAGGAAAGGCATGCAAAATGGCAAGCATAGAACAATTAAGACAAGAAAAATAAAAATACAAAGTTGACGGTAAAGGAAGTTGCACCAATCAAAAAAGCAAAAACAATCTTGGAAACAAAGCACATGATGCACGTGAAGGAAATCTTGTGCATGGTAACATAAATGAACATGCATGCAATAATGTTACACAAGCAAAACTGGAAACAACTAAAGAAAGAAGCATTAATGTGTCACAACCAAACAACTATGAAACCCAAACCACTTCATCCACACCAGTTATCATCCCTCCCATGAATGTTAATCCTCCACCCATCCCACATCCACATCAGACCCTTCTCATGACCCTTTCTCCCCTCCATTATGCTCTTTTCTCAAAAATAAAATCAAAATTCTTAAAGATCCAGAAAGAGGCAGAGCCTACAACTAGACCTACAAAGAAGAAGAAAAAAGAAAAAAGAAATAGAAAGGAATCAATACGTAAAGATATGTATTTATCACCAACTGGTTCATAATACCACACTGATGATTCAGCTCATACCTTTCCTTGCAAAACCCCTACATCTTCTCCAAAAAGAACAAGAAGTACAAGTAAAAAAAACCATAGTATAATATTGCTGTGCAACACTACAGCATGAAATGTTAGGGGAGCACATAAATCATCAAAACTGGATCAAATAATAAACCTCGTCTATGAACACCACCTTTCTCTCATCTCCTTATCTGAAACAAAGCTCAACTCTACCCTCTCATTTATGGCTTCTGCATATATAAACCCTTCATGGTCCTCAATAACCAATCATGATCAAGCTTCATATGGTAAACTGTTGATACTATATGACCTAAATACCTTCCTTCTAACTCCTATTCATCTAGTCTATCAGTTTATCCGCACCAAAGCTGTACATATCCTTACTTCTACAACTCTATTTCTCACCTTCATTTATGCAAGCAATACCCATATGTGAGAAGGCAAATGCTGGAATATCTACCCAACTTCAGTCAGACCGCTCACCCTTGGATTGTGATAGGAGATTTCAATTGCTCCTTTTTATCCTCCCACAAGCATGGAGGCATACCCTTGAGAATTTTTGAAGTTGTGCCGCTAAATACTGCCATGCATTTATCATCACTAATTGATATACCATCCTTAGGCTCGCATTACACATGGTCAAATAAAAGCGTTACTGGTCCTAGGACATTGACTAAAACTAACCAAGGTTTCATGAACTATAACACCCTATCTACCTGGCCATCCATAAACATATCTATCACCATGCCACTATTGACCACTGCCCTCTCATCCTCACATTTAGCTCAGCACCTCCTTTAAAACAGGTAAACTTCAAATTTTTTGATGTTTGGACAACGAATGTATCTATGATGCAGGTTATGGAAGTAGCAAGGAACAAACACACCTATGGAAACCCAATGTTGATCTTGCAGAAGAAGTCAAAGAATACAAAAGAGGCATTAAAGATATGGTCAAAACAAATATATAGGAAAGGCAACAAAAGATCAACAACAATCTCTAAAAGACTTTAGCAGATACAACAACATACACTACAACCAGATGTTGATGTGTCATATTTCCAAAGAGAGAAAGACTTGATAAAACAACTAGAAGAACCTCTTGAGTCTAAAGCATAGATGATAAGGCATAAAAATAAGCAGCAGTGGTCAGTGCAAGGAGACAGAAATACAAAACTATACCATGTGTCTTTGAAAATAAAGCAGGCAAAAGAATATATACATCAAATAGTAGATAAACAAGAAAACTTCCATACAACCCCATCTACTATGGATCAAGCATTCCTAACTTACTACACTGAATTGATTGGAGGAATTCTTGTTGAACCTGATCACACTTTCTTAGAAAATCTTCAGTTAGATTAAATTCCTTATGACAAACAAGAATATTTGACAAGTCTAGTGTCTGATAATGATATTAAAGAAGTTATCTTCACTATGAGAAAAGCAGCTGCACCAAGTCCTGATGGGTTTACAGTCTCATTTTATATACAATGCTAGCAAATAGTCTCTCCTGATGTTTTAAAAGCAGTGCATAGTTTCTTTCAACAGAGAAGGGGAAGGCCTAGGTCAAGGCGGGAGTCCAAAGACTCAACCAACGAAATATGGAAGTCTGAGGACTCAACTAACGAAATATGGGAGTCTGAGGACTCAACCAAAGTGAGCCAAAGCTCCCCAAGATGATCCGAAGGCCATCGATGTGACCCGAAGGTCGGATTGATCAGAATTGACCCAGTTTAGTGTAAACTACACTAAGCTAGTAAATATAAGAGTCGAGCTACATGTCCCATAACCACTTGCTCTATTCGAATATTTACGAACAAGGTGTATTTCCACTAAAAATACGAAACGATCATTGCCACGGCGTTCAATCGAACGAGTCCAAGAATTAACCGCCGAAGCAAACATAAGGGGTCATAGTCGTTGTTTTTACTAAGGCGTTTAATTAGATTTCTCATACGAACGAGAAAAAGGTTTATGAAATCATATACTAGTGATAGTAAAACAATTTAGAAAATAACTTCATATAATGAAGCAGAATTAAAAACCATTTAGTAAAAGATTTGGTATCTACTAATAATTTAGAAACCCTTTTAGATAATTTCGAAAGTGGCAAATCAAGTATAATAGTGATCGAAATAACGATTGAACGAAGAATTCATGTTTTGAATAACGTGAATTAAATTTCACGACTATCAATTATAAATTCGTTCACCACGAATCAACCGAAAGTCCATCAAATCAAAATGCAGAAATCTATGAATTAGGGAAAATGAAAAGTCACAGAACAAGGCGAAATGGGCCGAAACTCGATCGGGAAAGAGCCTGAAACAACCCAAACTGTTGACTATGGTTTCCACTGGTCAACAGCAGAAATACATGCATCAGACATCTAAGCTCCCTGGACAGACGTCTGAGCTATTTGGTTAGACGTCGGAGCTGTAGCAATTAAATATTTTGCTTGCTAGTGAATGTGCAATCAGCCTCGGATGAGCCCGAATCAATGGTGATGGCTTATAGTATTTTCTATGTGAAAATGAAGCCTATATAACTCGCTGAAGCACTCAAAAACATGAACACCCATACACAAACATATATTCACGAGATTGCTGATTGTAATTATAAGCTCAAAATCTAACTAAGTTCCAAATCAGAGCATACAAGAGACATTCGAGCGACTTGTGAAGACTTAGGACTTTGCCGAGGTGACAACGGAGCTTCACAAGATCAACAAATCAACTCGTAGCATATGAATTGGTTCATATGAACAATCATCATTTTAATTTTCAAATCAATGAAACACAATCACATGAAATCGGCTAAGTTACACTAACCTACTCAATTAACTAGCACATGCAAACTCAAATGAACACTAAGTTACACTTTTACAAGCTAATGGCTTGTGGCATAGATGTGAGTTCATGAAGAAATCACCTTTACTTGCTAGAAGCAAGAAATCAATCCAAAGCTAAGTAAAATCAACCTCTCCTCCACTATAGCTTTCTAATCTCCAACCTAAACTCATATAAATGGACTTCCTAGGATTAGGTTCAAGAAATTTTAGAAATTAAAGAGGAATTGAGTTGGAGAATATGAAGATAAGGCTTACCTAAGCTTCTCTTTGGATTTGCACTTGATTTCCTCTTGATATGAATTCCTAATAACAAAACCTAGCTTAGGAATTTCTATTTTCCATTCCTTTCCCCATTTCCATTTTCTTTTAAGAGTTTGGAATGAATGAGAGGAAAAGGGGCTGAGTTGGTTATAAGGATGTGGGCTAGTTTGGCTAACCCAAACCCCAATCAAAGTGCCAAATTTTTGAATCTCGGAATATATTGATGCTTACACTTTTTATTGTCGTAAACGATGTTTTGAACTCAATGGAAATGGTTTCGAGCCCAAATTCACCCATATGCAAAAAGTGATATTTTGGTCATACGCCCAAGGAAAAAGACCAAATTTCTCCAACTCTAAAGGTATCGATATTTATAGTTTTAAAAGTCACAAACGGCATTTTTAACTCAATGGAAGTGGTTTGGGCTCCAAATTCATCTGTATGCAAAATGTGACTCTTTGGACTTATACTTGATTAACGACTAACGACGTTATATTTAAATATATTATCGTTAAATATGCGGGTTGTTACATCAGCTCTCATTAGTATTATGATAAAATGAAATTCCTAGTCAAATATATCTATTGGATATATTTATGTATCTCGACGATAAGATACACTCTTGTATACAATGCACATACGGTTGGATATTTCAAAGGCAAGCATGGCTTACGGCAAGGCGATCCGATATCAGCGTACCTATTTATCATGTTAATGGAAACATTAACAAAAGAATTTGAGACGTTGGTACACTTAAAGAACTTTATACTTTATCCCAAATGCAAGTCTCCTATGATAACCTCCTTAGCCTTCGCTGATGATGTTCTTACATTCACAAAACCAACCTCTTTCTCACTGCATAGTATAATGTTACCCCTATCATCTTTCTACTCATGCTCTAATTTACATATAAACTATAACAAATCCCATATACTCCATGTTGGCCTCTTTCCACTTCAAGCTCAATCAATTTTATCCATAATTGGTATGTCTATTATGGCCACGAGCATGTCTTATTTGGGTATCCCACTGGCAACAAAGCGAATAACAATGACGCAGTGTCCTCCATTATATGAGAAAATCATTTTTGTTTTTTTACGATGGGAAAATAGGTTTATTTCACAAACTGGAAGACTGGTTATCTTGAATGCAATAATTTTTTCGATGAAAGTTTACTAGTGTAGAACCTTCTTGCTACCTACCAAATTGTTAAATATGCTAAAGACAACAATGAGAAATTATCCATGGTCTGGCTCTATATGCACAATCAAACTAGCTCTTATTGCATACTACAAACTTGAGAAGCCGAAGAAAAAAAGGGCACTGGGAATAAAAAAATACCAAACAGTGGAATATTGTTGCATTGCCTAAGAATTTTGAGGCCTTGGTCATGAAGCGTGACACGTTATGGGTGAAATGGAGCCTTAGTCATAACCTGAAACATGAAGAAATATGGACTGCAACTACAAAACCCTCGCACAACTGGTATGGAAAACAATGCTCAAAATAAGGGACAAAGTGCTACCACACTCAATGATATCTTTATTGATTAACAACAAAGCAACGTTCTGATTAACTCATCGGCTGGAAACTGGGTTGCTTCTCTATTTGAAAATTGATTATAGTGACATTATGAATTGCGACATACTGATGAATGCTAAAGCTACCTCTTATGTACAAAACGAGAAAATATGTTTACCATGAACAGGTAGCAGTGCACTAAATATGATATGGCAGCAAACTGATGGAGCTTCCTACGCACGAGCTATTACCCATGGTTTAGAATAATATGGATTGTAAAATCAAATGTAAAGCTAAATTTCATGCTTTGGAAAGTATATGCAAATGGAATTCAGACTCTATTTAATTTACTGCGCAAAGGCATGAATGTATCGAAGACATGTATATACTGCAGATCGGGAGAAGAAGACACACATCATCTCTTCTTTAAATGCTCTCACACTCACTTCCTATGGAGGAAGATCAAAGAAAGAGGTGGATACACCGCACCGCTGAGTGACAACAAAAAAGAATGGATGATCATATACAAAGCCACCAGATGGGTAAAAACTACTACATACGAGTTGTTAATTATGCTCAAGGTAATAATCAACGAAGTATGGAAAGAAAGGAATCAAAGAGTCTTCAATGGAAAGAAGAACAATAGGCTGTATATATATCATGCGATATGCAGTGGCATACGTAGGGATGGCAATGAGGCGGGTCTAGGGTCCAAACCCGCCTGACCCGCCCCTGTTTTGACCCATTTAGACCCGCCCCATAGGGTCTTCGGGACGGGTAGACCCGCGACCCGCATTGGAAGGTCCGGGTCTCGGGTCGGGTCTGGGGCATGGCTAACCCGACCCGCATGATTTAAACATCATTAAAACACTTTATAACTATAATGATTACATGTTAATCTTCTTAGGTATACATGGTTATAACTTGAATATTATATTTTTTCAATCAACAAACTATAAATTTTTCATATTATTAAGTTGCATCAATGATAATCATAAAATAACGGACGCATACATTTTGAACTATTATCTTACAACTCATTTTATTAAATTCTCTTATCATTGTGAACACATTATAATATGGATTTAATTTATCATTTAGCGATAAAAAAACATAAGTATATAAATTTGTGTACATTAGAACACAACATCATCGGATCGTGAGGTGGGTCGGGTCTACCCTGACCCGTACGGGTTTCGAGTACGGGGAGAAATTCCAGACCCGCACCGGGTCCATGGGGCGGGTCTGGGGCAGGGTTTAAAAAGTCCGGGTCGGGTCTGGGGCACGAGAAACCCGCCCCATTGCCATTCCTAGGCATACGCAATGAAATCACGATGTCTCCATTTGGTTTGGTTTTTCTTGTCGAAAACAAATGGGTTTGAACACCTCCCTTTATTTTCTCATACTAGTTTTACTTGTGTACTGTACTATTGCACATGTTTATGTTGTAAGGATTATCTTATAATATAAATAAAATGGTAGGGGCATTCAACCCCGCAGGCTTTGCCAAAACAAATCACTTGGAAGAATCTCATTTCTTCCTTCTGCCTTTCTTTAGAGGAATTTTTCTTTTGCCTTCCTTATCATGCGTCCATTCCTTTCTCATCCTCTTAGACACGCTCCAGCTCCCACTGGATCCTTTTTTCCCTTTAGCTTGCGTAAGATATGAGCGGTGTAATGTCCTAGATTTTCCTACCATTTAAATTGGAATATTTAAATTTGTTTTATATATTATATTGGAAATATAATGGATTTTATATCGAATTTATTTTATAAAATGGAGTTCGAATATATATATTTTATAATATAATTAAAACGAGCTCGAAACAACGCTATAGTTCGTAATATTTAGTTTCGAACTTTAATTGAATATATAGGATCCGATATAAGTCGTAATTCTGTGAAACAAGAATCGTCCGGATCGATTTGATTATATTTTTCTAATAGAAGAGAAAATTGGTGATTTCATATTATAGATTGTTATTTATGTCTAATTCAGATTTTCAAATAGTCGCTATGGAATTCGTTAATAAACGATAACATTTATTTAATAAATATAAGGTATTTTATATACTTGGATACCGTTTTAACCCGAATTTTTGAATACCGAGTTTTAAAATATATATTGGTCTATTTTGAAGTTAGATAAGATTTTGTTGGAGATATATGGTAATAATAATTTATTGTTTTTAAATTGAATTGTTTTGGAATTTTAAATATATTTTATCGATAATATATAGACCTTAGAAATAGTTTTCTTTTCAAACGACCACCGTTTTCGACGAAACAAGTTTTATTGGAATGCGTGAAATTATTTATTGTTAGATTTCCAGTTTGGAGCCAATTGGAGTTGGTTTATTAGTGGGCGATATTTGGAGGTGAACCGATAAACTAAAATATAGTCATTGTGCAATTGGAGTCCGTTTTCGACAAAATTAATATCGTTAGGACCAGAACATTGAGATATAGCGGTGTATTTATTTTCATTATATTTGGAATTCGTATATGGAAATGCAAATTTAAGAACGTTAAATGACCGTTAACGGTCAAATTGACTAACCGCGTATGAATAAACCACATCAACACAAAGATATATAATAATATTTTAAGTCTATATTTTAGATGCAAAACTAGTGCAAACAGTAAACATTTAGACAGAGACCGACTATAGTTCCAATTTGTGGCCTAAAAAGCTAAATCTTCCATCCTTTGAAACAGAAGCCTACCTGTTTAAATATATATAGCCTACCCTATATTTCATGCTAGGTCCTTATCAAATTTAACACAGCATGCGCCTGCATTAACTTGTAGTGAAATATACATAGCCAACCATACCCAATACGAAATGAAGTGATGTCATTCCTATCTCTATTTCCTTTATGTATAAATATGTGCTGCTTCCAATGATATTTCACTTTGTTTATTCCCAGCTTAATAAACCCGACTCCGCCATTTCAGTGCAAAGCTAAACCAATCTTCCATCGACCATGAAAACAAAAACGCAAGATTTATGTTTATTTATTTTCTCCTCACCAAACAAAAACGTAAAATCAGTGGCAAGGAGATGGAGGTCGAGACAATGGTTGTCTGATGAATAAAAGCCAGGCATGGAGAAGGGATTTAAATAGGCTGTTTTCGAGAATGCTGGTGGTAGCTGGAGAGTTCTCTGGCAATGTTGTGGCAGTCTTGGGTAATCTGGAAGCGGAGCAGTGGGAGAAACAGTGGGTTTGGCAAGAAATGATGTGTGTGGCCGAGGTGTGTATGCGTACACGTGGAAGAACAGAAAAAACCAAAACCACGTATGGGGGAGGTGAGGCTCACGTGAACGAGCATTTACATGGGGAAGAACTTACGTAGCTGAGTTGAGTTAAAACGAGGCTAGGAAGGTTAAAACAGTGTTATGCATGGGAGGATTTCTTTTTGAGCGGTGAAATAGCAAGGAAGTTGGGGAATAATAATAAAGAGGCAATAAAGGATTTGAAATAGTGATGCTTGAAGTACAGTGTTTTCATTTCAAGCTAGAATACTGGTGCAGGTTTGATAACGTGGTGCAGGGTTTCGTGAATATGGAAAGAAACGGCAAGAAGAAACAAAAAGAAATGTTTGGTTGGGAAGGAAAATTACTAGGAACGATGGAAAACAGACATCGCGTGAAGGAGAGATTAACTAGGCTGTCGGTTCACATAATCCAAGTAATTAGTGAAATTTCAACTTAATAAATTAGTTTATATAATTCGTATATTTTTAACAATATTAAATGGTGCGTTGCACAATTTTCGAACGGAAGTAGTAACGAGAACAAAGAAGACGAAGAGGAGTCGGCGAATGAACGAGAACAACATGGACAAATGAAGCAATTCGAACAGTAGAGGAAAAGATCGGCCTGAATTCGTATTTTAGAAGAAATTAGTAACGTAATGTTTAATCAAGAAAATTATAATTTAATTAGGAAACCAATTATTTAATTTAATTGTGAATGCTTACAATTATGTATCTCGCGCAAATATTAACAGAATTAGATGGAACGAGCTATGCTGGAACTGGAATTGGTTTGGACAGAATAGAAGCAGTTGGAGATTTTTAATTAAATTAAACACATGTTTAATTTAATTAAAACTAACCAATTAAACGATGGACAGTAACCAAGGTGAGTTTAACCCACTTAGTTTATCCTGCTTATATTTCTTATAAGCCGGGTTCTTTATTTTGTGTCAATGTTTGCTAATGATTGATGGTTTGATAACTGTTTGAATGGATGCTGAATATATTTAAATATTCAAGGATTAAATTAAACGTCTATTTAATTTAATCAAATTAAATCGTTATTTTAACGATTAGAATCCAAACGAGGTAACTTACCTTGTTGGTTACATTTATAATAATTCAAACGTGCCTAGTGTATTTTTGAGGGCGTCAAATAGTGATTTGACGGGTCTGACAATGTGACATTCAAAGTGAATGGTGGCCAGATGTTCTAAAAGATAAACGTAGCCTCAAGCCTCATCAACTGGGAAACGACAGAAATCGAGCAGGCAGCATGGCTAGGTAGGTCATTCCCAAGCAGGGTATATTGTCACCAATCTAGAGAAAATTCTTATTTGTTCTTCTTTCACTTATGTATCTCCCGGGAATGGTTATGTTGGTACCAACTGTAAGAGTGACCATATATTCGATACACTCAAGTTAAATGAGTGGTCGGTCATGTGTGGGCGGGTTGCAAGACGGTCTTGTTGAACCCCAGTGTGTACCCTCTAGAGTACACTGATCGGAAAGTGGTCCCATACCTTGTCATAGTTGGAATCCAATCTCCAATAAGCGCCCTGCAGTTTCTGATTAGATACTATGTATGTAGAGCGTGAGATGCAAGCGTTCTGCTATTTGGTTATTTATTTGATAGACATTATTATAATATCACTGGATTTGATATCAAAACTATTTTGGGTTATAGTAAGCTAAAAACCGTACGTGTTTATGTGTGGACTGGTCTTACTATTATCCTTTTCTTTCAAAAGGATTTTGGACCTTAAGTCAATATGGATGTTATTTAAACTTAGTGGGTTTACTCACGCTAGTTCACCAGACTGGTCCGTGGCGTTTGTAATGTCTCGGGTCAGCCCGAGTTACAGGTTCAGGTTATCGGATGTTGTAAAGTCAGAAATAAGCTGGAGCAGTCCAGGTGTATGATATTATTTAGTCTTACGCCGCTGTGTGTTGTATTGAGGACAGTTCAGTGTAAACGTCCAGATTGATTGACTGACGTACTCTAATAATTGCAAGTATATTTTTAGACTCTCAATAAAGTTTTATTTCTATATTCTATTTTGTTCCGCTGCAATGTGAGACTCTTTGTGTTGGTTCTTCTTCATATTCTTCTATTGTAATATTTCTTTCTTTCTTATCTCATCCTCTAACTTCTTTCTTTTAGCTTTCTGGATGTTCGGTACTTGAGTTTGGACACAGGATGTATATGTGTCGAAAATTCGAGCATCGAATTTTTCTTGTCCGCTACAAGCGGGGACTAATTTCAAAGCCCTTTGCTACGTCATCCTCATATGATTTTTCACCATTTTCTGGGGCCTCCGTGACATCAGTCATGGAGCATAAATAAGGAATCATACTCAAAGGCATAGGAATGGCCTCAACTATTATAGCCGAAATCTGTGATTTCTCGGCCTCCTCCTTCTCCCTTTACTCTGCCTCGTCGTTGCCCCATTTTTCTTTTTTACCTCTTCTCATTTAACAGTAAGTTGGATCTCCTTTTGTTCAACTAACTCTGGCATGGTTGACCCGAATGTTTCACCATTGGCTTTGGTAATCATCACTTGCTCTTTTCTCTTTTGCTCCCTGATAGCTACCATTTCATCTATTTTGGCAAACATTTACTCTAAGCTACCTCTTCCACCAGGATCCATCTTCCTTTGCCTTAGAGTTTTGAATGACTCAATATCATTAAAATTTAGCCTGATGGGATCCTTGTATTCATCTTCGTTAAATGCTCCTTCCAGAAGTGTGAGGGCCTCGAGGATGACACTTGAGGAAAAGAAGCAGGGATTTGTATTCCAAGTGAACCTATAGCATGAAAATGGAGCAAAGTTAGTCATCGTTTATTCTCCGGAAACTTCTCAGGAAATCGAATGGCTTCCTCAGAAGATTTAATCATTTTCTCAAACATTGGAGAGAAAGTGAAAATACCTACGGGTTCGTGTTGCGCTCCTTCCATCAAGGATGTTCCTTACATAATAGGTGATAAAAACATTCCAACGCTTAGCCTGGGGTGCCTGGGATCATTACTCGGGTCAGTAACAATTGAGAGAGAAGGATAGCTCATGGTTATAAGCGAAACGATAGAGGATTGGAGCGCGCTAGCATGACTAGACAATTGGTCCACCGAGCCAACAATATGAGCGAACCAACACTCTCAATTATGAGAGCATCCCCTTCTCTGAGTCGCCTCCACTGCTGCTTCAGCTTCGACCTCTTCCCCCAACCAATGACATCCCTCTTCTAAAATATGAGGTTCGTCTCCCTTAAATACTGAGAAGCTTGGGCCACTTCATCAGCCTCATCAACATCCAAGGCAACAACCTTAACATTCAGGAATCATTCCTAAGTCAGGACAAAGATTCTTCCATATTTTTCGATCCAATAAAGATCGTGATGATGGATGACCATTTCATAGAATCCTAGGATCGTGGAGTCAAGTTTGTCCTTAGTTTCGAGCTCATTCTTTCCAGCTTTCTTTCTAAGACCCTTAAGTTGGACCTCAAAATCTTTTCGCATGTCCTCTGCATGCTCGATAACCTCTCTGCTCGACAACTCTGCTTCCTTGAAGGGCTTTAATAATTAATCTATCTCCTTTTTATTGGCGTCTAGTTGCTTTCGCAATTCTTCATTTTCTTTCTTCAATCGCTCGGTTTTTTCCATTTTCTTTTTTAACTTGATGTTCTCCAAAGTAAGAGCTTTATTGTCTTTTTCGATGGACATGAACCGAGCTGATTGAAAGGCCAGTGCACCCTTATATTCTTGTCAAGCTTGAAAAGATTCCTGAGATACTTCTTCGATTTTCTTATTAGCAAATTGTAGCTGATGCTTCAATTCTTCAGTTTCAAACTCCCTTGTCTTGATTCTTTCTTGATTCGAGCAGGCCTCAAGCTTTAGACCAATTATTTCAACTTTATTCCTCTCAAAAAAGCTGGTGTGTCCATACTCTAAGATGATCCTATACTGGTTGTGTACATCAAATATCCTTTCAAAAGTCTATTTTTATAGTCCACGGGATAAGATGCATCTTCGGTAGCCAGACGAGCCCATCAAAGTAAAGTTCTGGGAAACTCTTTTTCAAGAACTCCTTCCTCTCCTAAGGAGTCATTTCAGCCTCTTTCTCTGGCTCTCTTTCAATTTATTTCCCTCTCTTCTTCTTGCCCCAAATAGTCTTCCTCATTATCGAAGTCCCCTTGAAGGGCTCATTCATATTAGATCCTCAAGTGGAGACGGTGAGGGAAAAGTTTGGGGAGAGAAGGAGGAGTCGTAGGTGTTATCGGTTGCTTAGTTCTTTTGGACTCAGATCATTTATTATGCTCAAGTGACCTCGATCCCTAGGGTGGATAGCACTGTCTTGAGGGATAATCTTTTTGGTAATAGAGGTCATAATAGTCATATGAGCTTATTCAGTGCGAGTGGCCTCCTTGTATGTCTCCAATAAATATCTCCCCGATTTCATAGCAATATCAAGCGTTTTCAAAACTCTTGTCTCTATCTTTGCTTTTTTCCTTTGTCCTTGTCCTTGTCATGATTGCTTTCGTGAACTATTGTGCCTGCACAAGCTAAAGAAAAAGTTAGAAACCTTTGATTAACACATGAGTGAGCATAATAATGTGCAACGCTTTTGAGAATGTGTCCTAGGGTTCCCCCTCCCCGGTTGACCAGCTTTCAGTCTACTTGAGGGAGTTATCTCCCTAACGCAATGTGGTGCCAATGTCATCTTAAAACTTGGCAATAGAGTTTCGAAATTTACGTCATTTAACACAAAGAGCAATCTCTAAAGGGATCTTATCCAGACTTTGGAATTTCCCTTCTACCTCCATAGACATGCTGGTACCAGTAGCAATTAAAGGATATATCAATGTGATAACTTCTCCCACACTTGTCCCCGTGACAAAGAAGGAATAAGAGTGGGTGGTAGGTCCTCATCATCTCTGATCGGCTCCTCATCGCTGCCTATGTTATCATTTCCCTTTTCTTTATGGATTTCGGATACCCCTTCGTCGGCACAAGGCAAGTTGAGATGCTCAACATTGGGCACGTCTGTTTCACTGGCCTTAGTAACATTTAAATCTCCAAAGACGATAGTTCGACCCTTGGCACTAGCTCAAGGTTATGGAGAAGAAATCAAAAATTAAAGTCTGAGCATCGCGAAAATCTTATCCAACGTCTCTCCGGGTTAACACTCTATCCAAATATATTTGACCCTTGTCCTTGGGGAACACCTGTTCATATCAGATTTCAATATATTCTTTTATGACTTAAATAACTTGGAATCAAAATATTAAAGTGTTAACACACTTACATCCTTCTGGCCACCTTCTTGGGAAACCTGGCGGGCACTACACGTAGAACCAATCGTGCTTAAAATAAATAAAGTTATTCCAAGGCCCTAGGATGATCATGGCATTTGGTTGGGCCTTAAGATAGATGAGTGAGGGGTAGATGCTATGATTCTTGAAATGACAAAGATACCTATTGTCTTCCCCTATTGGCTCTATATATATATATATATTTTCTACATACTAAAGGTAGGTGCCGAGCAGAAATGCGTATTCATTCGGATGAAGCTGTGTTGGTGCCAAATGCAAATACATAGCATGTCTCCAATGAACGGGCACAAAGAAGTTATGCATCTAATGGAATGCATGTACCTGTTCCAAGCAGTGAATCCTTTAGGGTGTTTTTGTGCTCTATCATCTCCATCGAGAGCTCTGACACCGATCAGAGGTAGGCCATATTTAGTGCAGATTCTCGTTAACATAACTAGACCGATCCAAGAGGCGATCAAATTGGGAGTTCTCAAAAATAATTTCATGCTACAGCATGTCTAACGCAAAAGGAATGCCTTTTTGATCTCCGTCTACATTTTTAGCCTCTTACAGGCCTCTCCCACCTCTTCATGTTTTCCTTCAAAAACTGGCCCATCCTCATGTTGATTCACCAGTTGCAATTCTTCGAATTGATCCCCTTTATTTTGGTTGCCCGACAAGATTTCTTGTTGAGAAGGACTGGATTTTTCAAAAGTTGAATGATTGCTTATTAATGGGCTCAAACTGTGTGCAGAATGGCTCGAGCTTGTGTTCGATTTTTAGCTTTCAGCTATTAAGCCCTGAAGTCGTGTAACACCCCGTATTTTTAAATTAAATAATAAAATAAAACTCATGAAATTTTATGAATTCAGCCACGGAACTATGGCTTACAGAAAACATACCTAAGACAAAGAAGATATTATCAAATGTAGTTTTAGAACAAACATGAAAAAGAAGGAATAAAAAGGAACACACCTAAAACTAAAACTTCCCAACGTTTTAATCTTGTGAACAAAAGCTAAGATAGGTAAGGTGGTAAGACATGCACCACTTAGGTTAGAGATTAGGAGTTCGAAACTCGCCAATGACATGTTTTAAAATTTTAGAGGGACTACTAAAGAGTGGCATGTTTTAAGAAAAAAAATATGTCTATGTAACAAACCCTAATTTTCAGAACCAATTTAAAAAAATTATTTTAGCTATTTTAATGAATTTTGAATATTTAAAATGATTTATTTTAAATAATAACGACTAAAAATTTATTTAAAACGAAGTTAGAATGTATAAATTTATTTTAATTACAAAACGAGCCTGAAATGACATGGTGGTTTGAAAATTCGATTTCTAATTTCAAATGAATATATACATAATTCAATATAAGTTAGAATTAGACGAAACAAGAAATATTTGATTCTGTTTAACTATATCTTTCTAACGAATGTAAGAAACTAAGATTTCACTTTATAAATTGAAAGTTATGCTCAGTTAAAAATTTAAAATAGTCGCTGTGGAATTTATATATATTTTTAAATATAATATATAACCCTTAAAAATAGCCTTTTTGCAAACAACCTCCGTTTTTGATGAAACCACTTTTGTTGGATCTGAAATGTCAAATTATTGCTAGATTCCAAATTTCATAATTTTTAGAATTAATATTGGAGCGTGGTGAATTTAAACGTGTTTGGTAATTTCAGTTGAAATTAATCGACTGGAAAATGACCATTTTTCAAACGGTCTCCAACTCAACAAAATTAGTTTTGTTAGCACCGTATCGTCAAAGCATAGCTAAATTTATTTTTCTGGAATTTTTGGAGTCAGTATGTGGCCTCGGTAAATGAAAATGTACGTTGAATTCAATTTGGAATGTTATATTAATTTATATTTTAATTTTAACAAAAATTGATCGTAACAGTCGAATTGGCGTACCGGACATATCCCATTGAGTTTGAAATGGTGGTATTTAGCTAGGGGCGACAGTCGTTGGGTTCGATTCGGAGTTTGAATGAAAAACTAACTTTTTGGATAATAAAATAATTATATATACCCCCCCTTTTCTCTCTCCCCGTCGTCTGAAAGAAAAAGAAAAAACCTAGAAACTCTGTCGCCCCCTCTTCAGCCCGCACCGCCCGCCTTCCCTGAGGTCGCCCCCTCCCTTTCTTTGATCCTCCTCCTCCGCCTTCCCTTCTCTCCCCTCTCTCCACCGTGAACCCCAAAACCCCCAAACCCGATGGAAACCACCGACAGCACCCCCCTGGCCCAGCACCCCCTAGCCACCGCGGCTAGCCACCGCCTCCCCCTGACCTGCAGACGCCTGCGCCGCCTTCCCCCACCCCCACCTCCGACGTGGGTCCCCCTCTGACCAAAAATCCAAATTTTATAAATTCCAGTGTGTGCAAATAAGACCCTGTCATTCTTTAGCCAATAACTCCTAAATCGAGCACCTCTGACCAAAACTCCACATTTTCAAAATCAAAGAGCACAATTTTCTCTTTGATTTGACTATATGGATGTCATATTTTGGGTTGCGGAGTTGTTCAGAAAACGCGTCCAAAGTTTACTGTCCAAATACTGTCTTTTCGCAAATTCTGGTGAAATGAAGCATTTTCGGAAGAAAGGCCACTAGGCGGAAGTTGTTCAAAATGGCGCGTTTAAGCTAAAAAAAAGACCGTGTGAAGATTGGAGCTTGTTTGCAAATTCTGGAACCAGAACAGCGAATCAGAGCGTTAGAAAACAACGGCGGAGTGGATCCCAATGTGAAAACTCTTTCTCACTCAAATTATTTTATAGTTAAATATATTCTAGGTTGCAGACGGGGCTTAGTAGCCCCGGACACTATTTATTGTACAAATCATAGTTGTTTGTTTGAATTGCATTGTGGAAATTTTGGATTGTACCTGTAAAATTGATTGTGAATGGATTGTGGAATTATTTGAATTAATTGTGATTCATGTGTATGGCGTGAGCCAGTATCAAGAGAGGGGTAATGCCAGACATTACTTCGGTTCTAATATCGCGCCGTTATAATGCCGAAATTTTCTTAAATAAATATTTATTCATTAAAAATATCATTTTTAATGTGTATATGAACCATATAAAATATTCATTTGTTGAATAAAATGTTTGAACAATAAAAATATCGTTTGTATTGAATGTATGAACTATATAAAATAGTCAAGGGTTGAAATAAATATTTTATCGTTAAAAATATAATTTTTAATGTATATGTGAACGGAATAAAATTCTCCATAAATGAAAATAAATATTCATTTACAAATCGGACGATTTGTTTATGTACACCCATTTAACTGATACTGATTGGGACGATAAATTTTACACATCGCCCAACTGCACAAACAATATTCAGTATTTGTTGGTTGAAACCCCACACATGTATTAGGATGATAATTGACATACACTAATCCCAATTGTTTAGTAGTATGTCAATCGATTGGTTGACAGACTGTTGTAAGCATTAATTATTTATATTTAATGCTTATGCAGCTGTGTAATGCACTCTGGATGATGGATGATTGGTTATCATTGTTGTTGAGTACATGTGTTGTATGAAATCCATATAAATAACATTATATGGTAATTGATTGCGTCTGATTCCAATTCAGGAGTAATGAATATTTTAAAATAACAAATATTTTAAAAATATATTCAGTAAAGGATTTAAATGTGAATTTGATGTCTGATTTTGGATGGACACGAAAATATTGAAATGTGTGAAGCCGTGTTGATTAGTTATACGCCATTTTAATGCAAACGATTTTTATATCGATTTTATTCATTTTTATAATGAATATCGAGAAAAAAGATTTCAAATTTTGATATTTTGAAAATATTATCATTTAAATATTGTAATGATAAGGAGTATTCAATTTTGATTTAAAACTGAATTGAAAGTGGGAATCGTTTTCAAAACGAATTCATAAAATACGTTTGAACGAAATATGTATTATATATATATTATATATATACATATTATATACATATATATATATATATATATTAATGGCTGGAATAGAACGCGCCGCGCTGCGACCATTCACGAATTTCGACCATTGACTTCGAATTTACATTACGGGAGATCCGACTGTCGGATTCTCCTAAAACCAGAACCATTGGGTTTGTATCGGAAAGAGATTTCCAATGAATATAAGTGATTTGAAATATAACGGTTGGATTTGGAATTATGTCTAAATCAAATTTGGAAAAGGTCGCTATGGATGCAATTCGGTGGCCATTATTGGAAACCAACTGTACGGGCCTTGATAAAATTATTAAAAATATTAATAATTTGTGTAAAATCATAATAAATGATTTGGAAAGAATTTGGATGAAAAATTCCAATTTTGTAAAGGTAAAAATATATTTTTATCAAAATGAACTAGTTATTAACTAGAAAGATAATCCAACGTTTTTAAATAAATAATTTGGATTTGTGAATTGTTTTAATTTAATCATAATTTCCAATGTATGAATTGGAATGCATTTGAATAGAAATCATCTTTGGGATATTTCGATATTGGATTCCGTGACTATACGGATATTGTGGAGGAATTTGGAAGATAGATATATATCGTTATTCCCCGTACGATATGTGTTGGTTTCAGAATTTGATATTGAATATAAGCCGATATAATTTCTATTTAGAGCCTTATATTTAATATCAAAGTGGATTTTGGGTTTTTCGTGAACGGTGTCTTCAATAACACTGTTCTTAAACCCCGTGTGAAAAGAATAAATCTTTTAATTTAGATTATTAGAGTTTCCAATTATATTTAGTAATTGGAATAAAATGGAATGTGAATTGGGTTTATTGTGCACTATGTTTTTTTTAACGACATTCGTTCTTTAACTCGATTTACAGTGAAATGTGATTTGGAATATATAAATCTTTTATTTAGATTTAATGGAAATTTTCCAAAATAAAGTTTTCCATTTTAATATATTAACTTGGAATTGAATGGAATTTGATTTGGTAATAATCGAGATGAGCTTCTATGGAGGAAGACCGTTACCGTATATGGAATTTAAAAGGCTTTGCCGTTATTCCATTTATAATATTGGTTGGATACGGAAATTGATATCGATTATATATTGATCTGTTTTCCGTGACGATTCCATAGTTAGTGGAATATGATTTTGGGTTTATCGTGAACTGTGTTTTAAATGACATTAGTTCTTTAACCCCGTTAAAGAGAGGATTACATGTCTAACATTGTATTTCGAATTGTACCATTGATCTGTGCTAAATATATATATGTTTGGTGGCAGAGAATTTATTCTCTTGCTTAACACCCTTCTCTGAGACATATGAGCTTAGAAGTTACATATTGGCAGAAATCAATGGTACGGTGTAGATTGTCGATGCGAATGTTTGATTTTCCAAGTTAAATAATCATTAAATGATGATTATTGGAAGATTAAAACTAAGTAAAGTTTTAATGAATCTTTAATTAGATTGAAATGTGAATGTGATAATTTAAATTATCAAATTTGGGAAATGATCGAGAATGGAGTACCACTAGTTTTACTCCAGGCGATAATTAACTCTTTAATTAAATTTGAACGTGAAATGGTAATTAATTTTACTGATAACACCGTGGTGTTAGATATGGAGTATTACCAGTTTTGCTCCATGGGATGAATAGGTTGGGATTGGGAAATAAAATAAATGATTACTTCGGTAAGGTTCGCTAATCCCGACTAGTTGGGAAAACCTTAATTTGGTTTAAATTGTGAAAAGAATATTTGAATAAAAGATTATTCTGGATTGGAATGAGGCATATGTTGTGTTTTTATAGCACTTTATTATAAGATACGTGAATTATTCGGAAAGGCCGGGTTTATACCCATTCTAAATAATTGATTCGACGATGAAGACAGTGGTTGAAGACCGGAGATCTTCACATCGTTTGGATGATTACTGATGTCTTGATTGGGCTGTACACCCAAGACAAGGTAATAAGTGGTGATCGTCGAGACGTACTTGGAGATCGACCGGACATGCGAGGACCTCTCTCCTGTATTGGATATATGGGACGAGGAATAAGGTGCCTCCGGTTTCGTTCAGACCCAGAATGAACTAGTAAATGGATGTGTGTCTGACATTGGATTTTATTCTATGTTGATTGATTTCTATTAAATATATATCTGTTTGGTGGCGGAGAATTTATTCTCTTGCTTAACACCCTTCGTTGAGATGTATGAGCTTAGAGGTTATATATTGATGGATATCAGTCGCATGGCATGAATTGTCAGTGTGGCATGCTAAGATGCAAATGATCAAGGCTTTTGTTGAAAAGCAGAGTCTTATGGTTGATGATCAAAGCATGACTTTAAATAGCATAGCTTTTTGTATAGCATTAATTCACGAGCCTCACACCTCGGTATGAGTCAAAAACGGGATCGGACTGCAGGGAGTGCACGACGTTTCTTTCTATCTATGGGTCGTGTCATGGTATGGAGCCTAGACATTTATATTTTTACCTATGTGGATGATGGATAGTGAGGCGCCTCAGATATATTGGTCACTACAAGGCCGTTGGATAGGTCCGATAGGACCAGGAAACGTGTGTTCAGGAATAACCAATCCACTAACGTACATGTGGACCGGCCCTGAAGCATCCAAGGGTTGCATGTAGGTGTGATCCTGAGGCATTTGCTAGAGTATCTCGAATCGGTGAAGAGCCATCCCTGGCCTCGACTCATAGATGGAATCCAATTTCAAATACGTGACTTTTCGGTTTTAGTTGTAGAACTAGTATGGCGACATGATATATGGTACCCATGCCGTCTATGATTGATACATTTATATTTGAAGTGATTTTGACACTATATACTTATAGCAATATCAAAATGATTTGTTTTAAACGTACCAAGCATGTTTGGCTATTATAAGGGAAAACTTTATCCTCCGGCTTGCGTTGCATTATGTGATGGGACCCGAGTCTTATAAACTGTTTTATGCATAGGCATTCTTGGGAGAAAACCCATTCCGTGTTATACGGCGTGGTCCCTTGATTTACTCTATTTTAAAGTCAAGTTTTAATAACTGTTTTAGTTCTCACACCAGTCACATTACTGATCTGGAGTTTATTGTTTTAACCTAAACTCTGGGTGCCCCTATTTTCCACATGGGCAGCTAGTAGTTTTGGTTTTTCATATATTATTTTCATAGGATCCTGGATTTATAGCTGGATCTATATTCGGAAAGCTTTGTATCCACATATTTCTTTTGGTTGTGTTATGTATTATTTTTCCGTTGCTATGTAAATTATTTTAATCCCTGATATTTTTCTGATGTATATTATTTATTCATACTATGTTGTATTCTTGTACTCTGATGTAATTGTTCTAATAGCAATACAATGTTCTATTTTTTTGTGTTATGATTTGTCGTGTTCTCAACTCAATCCAGGCTTTCCCTTACGGGCAAGTTTGGGTCGTTTCAGTGTATGTACATATAAGGAAAAAATAAATATTGATGGGTGTGTGTATATATATATATATATGTGTGTGTGTGTGTGTGTGTATAAGTGAAATTGAAAAAGTAACTAGCAATTAATCAAAACAAGTAAGAAATAAATGTCCGAAAAGCACTATTTGAATTTTGAAAATAAATGGAGTTGTGCATAAATATATACGTGCAAGAATTTCAAGAATAAATGCTTTTGAAATTTGAAAGTATATTAAAAACGAAAAGAATTAATGAATTGATAACTCAGCTACTAATAGTTGAAATTTTATGGAGTTGTACGTAAATATATACGCACAGGATTGAAATTGAAATTTAATGTGCAAAATAGAAACAAAAAATAATAAATAGATTAGAGAGAAATTAGGCGAGAAAATGAACATTAGGTAACGTTTTAAATCAGAGAAAAAATCACGCTATAAGACCCAATATACGATTGAATTAATCCTATATAGGTCGACCCATATTTCATGTGGGTCGACCTATTTCAAGTAGGTCGACCCACGGGTCGATCCATATGGGAGTTGGGTCGACCCAGGGATTGACCCAGGAGATAACCCACCTAGAGCATAGGTCGACCCACTTTGCGTTGGTACATCATGCTATATTCATTTTGGACGACTCCAATTTTATCTGTTTCGATCATGTGGACTTCGTTCTTTTGGGAAACTATAAATAAACCAATAGGGCCAAGCCTCCAAATCATATTTTCTGGGAGGGCGCTAGAGCTCTGCCATTTCCTCTCTCCTCCAATTTCTTCAGAAATAAAAATATATTAGTTTTAGGGTTCTGATTGAAGATTTGGAGATAAATGTTATATATCTTGGTTATAGGTGCCCAGATTTCTCGTCTACGTGAGGTAAAATTATGTGAATCCGAACATTGTGATCCCTTTTCATTTTTTTAGCATCAGATTTGTAAATCCGTGGTTATTTCAATAATAGATTCAATTAGGATACCACAGGTGACAGATCTGAATTGGATTCAAGAACTGGAAAGTAGATAGGTGAGTGGATTTTAATTATATTTTCCGATAATTATATCTTGTATCGTTTGATTTATGTTGGAATTTACAATATGTTCTTATTATTTTCTCCTCTTCTATGTCAAAAAATATAGTGTATGTTAAATTCTAGTTATGCACAAATTTGAATGAAAATGTGTTTATGCACAAAATTGAATAAAATTGTGGTTATGCGAAAAAATGAACAAAATTATGGTTAGCCGCAGAATAATTGAATTGCGGTTAGGCGTAAATTTATTATATTATGGTTATGCACAAATTATTCGATATTATGAACAAAAAAGGGAAATTTGATGATTTGCGGCTAAAATAATATATTGTGGCAATTTTGTAATAAAAGGGAAATTTGAGAAATTACATACTAATTTTAAGGAATTACGTTTCAGATTTAAAATGAAATAATTACAGAGATAGGGAAGTGGTATAGGTCTAAATCTTACTTAAGTACAGAAAATATGTTAGATTTGGGAATGATAAAAAGAAGAAGATAGAAATCCATATATAACTATAAATCTAAAAGGTTGGGAATAACCTAGATTAATTGGTTAGGAAAAAAGCAAATGTATTTGCATAGTTTGGTAAATAAAGAAAGGTAAAATATATGAAACATGATTGCAAAATGAAATTATGAATAAATGGAGATTAGTGTGAAATCGAGAGTTAATTGTATTGTACACTAATTTTATGACCTCAAAAATAAGAAAAGTAATGTTTTGCAATCATGAGTTATTATTATGGTAATTACCTAAAACTATGAAAATGGATTTTATTACAGTTTATGTAACCAATCAATTTGGAATAGGCCTAACTACCTGAAATAAATAAATTGTAAAGATGAGGAAGAAGGGTAATATAACTGAAAGAGCTTATGAAAATAAAAAGAGATATAAAGAGTTTATTGTGTAGACTTACAAAGATGGTAAGTAGATTAATTTCATAACAATAAGGGTTATGTTAATTATAGAAACCTGTGAATTATATAATGAATATGGAATGTAACCTATTATAATAAATTGTATAGATAGGAATATAATATAATAGGTAGACTTGTCATAAGGACAAGTAGGATAATGACACAAAGGTTATAATTAAAAAATGAAATGGGAAGTAAGAGGCTTATTATAAATAAACTTAGACAAACAGGGAATGAGTTTAATAAGAAAACAATAATTATCGTGGGACCAGTTAGACAAACAGGATCTGATGGCGTAATAATGAGAAGTGCTTGGACCAGTTCATAAGTACATGGAAGAAGAGCCAAGCGAGGCAGATCATCGTGGGTGTCTGAAGACATGAGGGAGGCATGTCCAGATAACTATTCGACGAGACTAGAGGGAAGCACGAGGCTTCTATGGGATGTGGTATGGTACTCCGAGATGACCCTTCGAGGCACAACCAGACGAAGGCGTTGCTCGGAGGCAGATCTGTTGCACCATCTAAATTATACCTTGACTGCAACTGTGGTGTGATAATCAGAAGGTTGTGGCAGATGGCATTGGGTGATTCGGCAGTTCTCCTTGCTCTAAGACGAGGTAGGCCGGGACCAAATTAAGGATAGTAATCGTCGGATACTTATCATCGGCAGTTAGTGGGATGCAGAAAGACTAGAGCTAAACCAAGAGGCCAACGATCCTTCACTATCAAGACATTGGATAAGGGACATGCCAACTAGTTGCTTAGATTGTTTGTTAGGGGCACGCCACTTATCTCTTGAAGTAGTATTTCATTAGTTGAGACATAGGCCAGGGTAGGGCCATAGCCACCATGAAAAGAGATTAACCTATATGTGAGTATTTGTATTGTAGGCCTAATGAAGCTGTCCATTACAGATATCGAAAGCTCCCGCCCGAGTTACGTGCATTTAATGTACCCCTATTACGAAACTCGAGTTATCGTAGGCAGTATGTTTGTGTGAGGGTCTAGATACATGCATTGGGTTATATATTATAGATCTTAGGGCATTACTCTATGTCGAGACGTGGTTCGATCAAGGAATTCAGATACGAGGATCTATACGCTTATGTGGCATAGCGATGATGGTTTTGTGCGCATAAGTGGCATAAGATGTTGTTTTGCATGCTTTTGTGGCGTGATAGTGGAGATCACGAGAGGAGGCTGCTATGGGAAGTATCTTGAGATATGGGGGATAAGTACATATATGATTTATTAGGTAAATCTAATGGGAAGTAGATGGGTATGATTTACGTGGAAAATTCAGAAGTGTATGGTAATATAAACCCGAATAACCTAATAAATATGAACCAGTGATAAGATGGTATATGTAGTGTTATTTGTAGAAAGTATAATATATCCATTCACCTGAACATTTTTCCCGACCCCATCCTCGTTACAAACTCGTAGGATAGACAGGTGGTTGATATTTTGTAGCTTAGAGACACTTGTTAGGTAGTATCATTATATTGGTAAGTATTTACCTATTATTATATTTTAACCCCTTCAACTGTGAGATTTCTATTATGAGCTCTGATGTATTTATCTTTGATTTTCTACAGGATACTAGACAAACCAACTCAAGCTTCGATAAAATTGGATTTTAAAAAATAAATCGGGTCTGTTGAAATCTGGCTTATTACATCTGGTATCAGAGCTCAGATTTAGGATTCCTCATAGATAGTGAGTGAGTGTATCTGTATTTTTGAAATATAAATAATATATATGCCTAGATCATAGAGGAACCCATTAAATTGGAAGATTGGCATATAGAAAGAGTTGAGATACCAGCTATGTACACTAAAGAAATGGTTATGGAAATTTAAGGATGGAAGACTCTTGAGTGGTTAGAATAAAAAGTGCATAATGTGATTTGAAATAAAAGAAGGATTCCATATGTTAATATTCGAAATTTTAGTGTTTCAAATTTGTGGGTTTGGCAATGGAGCCTTATATATGGGTAAGTAGGAAAAATGGATTAGGAATATATATATATAAGAGAAATGACTTTGCGGAAATATTTAGAAAAGTCTAAGTAAGTTAGAAACTCACTTTGAAGTCTAGTCCCATTGTTAAACTTTTAAGAACTTGAAATTTTTAAAAGCTTTTGGGTGATACTTTATCATGTTTTTCAAGTTTTAACCTTAAGAGTTTACAATTATAAAATATGTACTAGCTAAACTTTATGGAAACAAATTTTTGGTACAAAACGAGGTATTTTTGTCATTTGAAAAATAAAATATGTAAGTAACATATTTGAAAAGTACATATTGAGTTTTTGGGAATGTGGGGTATATTTTGGAAAGGTGTTTTCTTATAAAGTTTTTATTTAAAATGGATTTTTTTTGAAAAAAACGCGTACGCTATAGAGCATGTATAGCTCGCTGGTTTTTAAGTTATATAGTATGAAAAAAATTAAATAAGAAAACATAGATAAGATTGCACTTTGTAAAAAAATAAAAAATAAAAATATTAAGGAAAATTTTGAAAATTTCTATTCTTTTGACACAATTTTTGACAATCATTTTTGACATAAACTTTGGTAGGTGGACAAAATGAGTTATTAGGAATTTAGAATAGAATAGATATTTGGGTAAGTTTAGAAATTTGCACCAAGTGTAAGTAATTGCACTAGCATAGTAAATAAGAGTTGTTGTGAAATTAATTGATGAAAAGTTTCCCATGTCTACTCCAGTTTTTATGATTTGAAGAAAAAAAAATTAGAAAATGAGGTGTCATTTTAATGGTTTGGCAAAAAAATAAGTTTTAATCAGGAAAACTCAAGCTTGAAAATTTCAAGTAGTAAAGTTTTGAAGCTTTTAATTTTTTTTAAAAGAAATATATATATATATATATAAAGAGAGAGAGAGAAAGAGAGAGAGCCAAACCATGTTTTCAAATCATGGAGTAGATAAGGATCAGTACCTAGGAAAGACGAGAAATGTTTTTGAGGCTATGAAGTAGATAGCAAGAATTATTTTGGAATAAGGGAAAATTCCCGCAGAGTGCGTAAGCACTATAGAGTCTAGGTTGTTGCTTGGATAAGACTGTTAGTATACAGTAAGGACTAGTGGTGACCACTAGATGGTAGAGGGCAAGCGAGTTCTTTAGATCATGTGGTTAAGTCTTTTCTTTGTCAGTGAAGACATGGTTCTAGGATTCTTAGCCCTTGTTAGCAGTTGTGTAGTATGCTTGTTTCCCTATTTTAGTTACCGAAAATTGGAAGGCTTATTAAAAATTAAGCTTAGATCGGTTGATTAAGTTAAATAAGCTAAGGAAAAGGTGATGATATAACTAAAAGAAAAACAATAAATCTAAATGAAAGCAACAAATAGGAAAACTGAAATAAATGGGGAATTGCGAGAAATAAAAAAAATGGATTTTTCCAAACTAAGTCAAAAAAAATTATAATAAAGAAAATTTTCTTATGCAAACTATGTTTGGTTAGAAATATAGGAAATTTTATATAATAGTTGCATAAAATCCAAGTACAGATAGAAAGGTACATAAAAGAAAAATGGAAAATGTGAAGTATTCCATTTTCCACCATTTTGTAGCATAAGAATTCAAATATAGAAAATTGGAATTTTCTACAAATACAAAATTTTAAAGTCAATTGGTAGGGTTTCGATGCAAAAATTGGATGAACTGCACTCTTACTTTGTAAGAGTGTGGGAAAAATTAGATGAAAAAATATTTTTGATTTTCAAAGTATTGCATTCATATATAAATTTCCAGTATATTTAGGATGTATGCATCATGTTTTAAAAAGGTTTTCAAGAAAATTTGCATTTCATATAGGAGTTACTACTTAGTCATTCATTGCATTCGTGTATTTTTATGTTGTGTTACACTTTGCACGAGTGCACAAATGGTTGCAAAATTGGATGTACACATGATGGTTGTAAACTATACGAGATATTACTTAATTTTACCCTTACCAAATTTCGAGGATGAAATTTCTTAAGGGTGGGAGAATGTAACACCCTATATTTTTAAATTAAATAATAAAATAAAACTTGTAAAATTTTCTGAATTTGGTCATAGAACTAGTGTCATTGCATCCATGGTGATTTTATGACCAATTTAGATCCATGGTTTGCAAAAAACGGACCTAAGACGAAGAAGATATTATTAAATGAAGTTTTAGAATAAACATGAAAAAGAAGGAATAAAAAGGAACACACCTAAAACTAAGACTTCCCAACATTTTAATCTCTTGAACAAAAGCTAAGATAGGTAAGGTGGTAAGACATGCACCTCTTAGGTTAGAGATTAGGAGTTTGAAACCCGCCAACGACATGTTTTAAAATTTTAGAGGGGCTACTAAAAGAGGTATGTTCTAAGAAAAAATATATATGTATGTACGTATAAGGAAAAATTATATATAGATGTGTGTGTGTATATATATGTATGTATGTATATATGTGAGTATATATATATATGAATGAAATTCAAAAAGTAACATGCAATTAATCAAAACAAGTAAGAAATAAATCTCGGAAAGCTCTGTTTGAAATTTGAAAATAAATGGAGCTATACGTAGATATATATATATATATGCGCAAGAATTTGAAGAATAAATGCGTTTGAAATTTGAACGTATATTAAAAACTGAAAAAATTAATGAATTGACAACGCAACTATTAATAATTTAAATTTTATGGAGCTGTGTGTAAATATATACGCACAGAATTGAAATCGAAATTTAAAGCACAAAATAGAAATGAAAAATAATAAATAGATTGGAGAGAAATTAAGCATGAAAATAAACGTTAGGTAACGTTTTAAATCAGAGCAAAAGTCACGTTGTAGAACCCAATATACGATTGAATTAACCGTATATTGGTTAACCCATATTTCAAGTGGGTCGACCCAGGGGTCGACCCACCTGGAGCATAGGTCGACCCACTTTGGTTGAAACACGTGGTTTATTCGTTTTAAACGGCTCCGATTTTATTTGTTTCGATCGTAAGGACGTGGTTCTTCTAGGCAACTATAAATAAACAAGCAGGGTCTAGCCTCCAACTCATATTTTCTGAGAAGGCGCCAGAGCTCCGCCATTTCCTTTCTCCTCCAAATTCTTCAGAATAATAATATATTAGTTTTTAGGTTATGATTCAAGATTTGGAGATAAAGGCTATAGATCTAGGCTATAGGTAACCAGATTTCTCATCTACATAAGGTAAAATTCTGTAAATCTAAATATTGTAATCCCATTTCATTCTTTTAGCATCATATTTGTAAATCCGTGATTATTTCAATAATAGTTTCAATTAGGAAGACCATTGGTTACAGATCTGAATCAGATTCAAGAATTAGAAAGCAATCAGGTGAGTGGATCTAAATTGTATTTTTTGATAATAGTATTTTGTGTCATTTGATTCCTGTTGGAATTTACAATATTTTCTTCTTCTTTTCCCCTCTTTTGCATTAAAAATTACAGTTTATGTTAAATTCTAGTTATGCAAAAAATTGAATAAAATTGTGTTTATGCACAAAAATGAATAAAATTGTGGTTAGGCGTAGAATAATTGAATTGTGATTAAACGCAAATTTATTGAATTATGGTTATGCACAAATTAATCAAAATTATGAACGAAAAAGGGGAATTTGATGATTTTGAGCTAAAAGAAAATATTGTGTCAATGTTGTAATAAAAGGGAAATTTTGAGAAATCACATGTTAATTGTAGGGAATTACCTTTCAGATTTTAAATGAAATAATTACAGAGATGGGAAGTGGTATAGGTCTAAATCTAACTTAAGTACAGAAAATATGTTAGATTTAGGAGTAATAAAAAGAAGAAGGCAGGAATCTGTATATAACTATAAATCTGAAAGGTTGGGAATAGCCAAAATTGATTGGTTAGGAAAAAAGGAATGTATTTGCATAGTATGGTAAATAAAAAAATAAAAAAATAGGAAACATGATTGTAAACTGAAATTATGAATAAATGGAGACTAGTGTGAAATAGAGAGTTAACCGTATTGTACACTAATTTGATGACCTCAAAAATAAGAAAAGTAAAGTTTTGCAATCATGAGTTCCTATTATGGGAATTACCTAAAACTATGGAAATGGATTTTATTACAGTTTTGGTAACCAATCAATTTGGAGTAGGCCTAACTTCCTAAAAATAATAAATTGTAAAGATGAGAAAGAGGGTAACATAACTGAATGAGGTTATGGAAAGAAAAATAGATATAAAGGGTTTATCGTGTAAACTTACAAAGACGGTAAGTAGACTAATGTCATAACTATAAGGATTATGTTAATTAATAAGAAACCTGTGAAGTATGTAATGAATGAGGAGTGTAACCTATTATAATAAATTATATTAAATGGGAATATAATATAATAGGTAGATTTTTCATAGGTACAAGTAGGATAATGACACACATGTTATAATTAAACGATGAAACGGGAAATAAGTTCAATAAGAAAACTCATAATTATAGTGTGGCAATATTATAACAAGAGGTTATAACTAAATGGAAAAGAGTAAAGTAGGCATATTGTTAGTAAACTTACAATTGAGGAATTAAGTTTAACAAATATAATAATAAGCGGTGGTCTATTCCAGCAGTGAGAGATGATTAAGGAAAATAAGAGGCCAACGTAAGCCAATAAATAAATGGCTTGAATGCAAAATAAACAAGTAAATGCTTGCGTTAATTAGCAGTGAGGAGAGCAAAACAAGCGCGTAATTAAGATTGGACATGGGATCTAATGGCGTAATAATGAGATGTGCTTGGACCAGTCCGTATATACGTGGATGAAGAGCCTATCGGGGTAGATCATCGTAGGTGTCTGGAGACACGAGGGAGGCAAGTCCAACTAATTATTTGACAGGACTGGAGGGAAGCATTAAGCTTCTCCGGGACGTGGTAGGGTACTCTGAGATGGCCCACCGAGGAACAACCGGAGGAAGCCATCTCTCGGAGGTAGGTTTGTTGCATCATCTATAGCATACCTTGACTGGAACTACGGTGTGGCAGTTAGAAGGCTGTGGCGGATGGCGTTGGGTGATTCGGCGGTTTGCCTCACTCTGGGAGGAGGTAGGTCAGGACCAAATTAAGGATAGTAATCCTCGGATATCTGTCATCACCAGTCAGTAGGATGCGAAAAGGCTAGAGCTAAACCAAGAAGCTAATGATCTTTCACTATTGAGACATTGGATGAGGGACATGCCAATTGGATGCTTAGATTTATTTTAGGGGGACGTTATTTAGCTCTTGAAGTAGTCTTCCATTAGTTGAGGGAAGGGATGGGGTGGGGCCATAACCACCGTGAAAAGAGACAAACCAATATGTGGGTATTTGTATTGTAGGCCTAACGAAGCTATGCTTTACAAATATCGAAAGCTCCCAACCCAGTTCCGTGCATTGGATGCAACCCTTTTACGAAATTCGGGTTACAGTAGGAAGTACGTTCGTGCGAGGGTCTAGATACACGCACTGGGTGGTGTATTGTAAACGTTAGGGCATTATTCTGTGTGGAGACATGGTTCGACCGAGGGGTTCGGATACGAGGATCTGTACGCTTATGTGGCATAGCAATGTTGGTTTTGTGCGCATACATGGCATAAGATGGAGATGTAATGTCCCAGATTTTTGAACGTTAATTACGAATATTAAAATCCGTTTTAAATAACGATTCGGTGATATAAATGGATTTTATATTGATTTATTTATTTAAAATGGAGTTCGAATTTATATATATTATAAATTAATTAAAACGAGCTCGAAATGGCGCGGTAGTTCGTAATTTACGATTTAGACTTCAATTGGTTATACATGATCCAAATTAAATCGGATTTCTGTGAAACAAGAAACTACTGAATCAATTAGTCGATAATTTTCTAATGTAAAAGACAAATCGAGATTTCATCGGAGAGATTACAAGTTATCGCCAATTCAAATTTTCAAAAAATCGCTACGGAATCTGTTATAAACCAAAACGATAATTTAATATAATTAAATATCGATTTCGAATTTGGACAAAACCTTAGAGGCGTAATTATAATTCAATTTTTAGAATTTTACTGTAATTTTTATTTTGGAAAATACGCAATTTTTTATTTGGAGTATTTTACACACTGTACCAGCATTTTGGGGTTTCACAATATAAGTAAACCGGTCTATATTATTATATTTTTGGGATCGTGGGACGTTGTTCGATATAGCGGTATTGTTATTGATAACGATCCGTGGATGATAAAAAAATTATATACCGTGATACCCTAGAAATCTACCACTATAAAACAAAATTCATTAAAATGGTTGCATGCGTTCTCCATTCAGCTAATTAAAAATCTAACCCTATGAGATGACTTCTCCATCACCTACAGTTAAATTAACCCACACATTAACCCTATCCTATCTTCTTTCACTTCGCAAGAATGGTATGCACGCCCTAGTTTGAAAACACAATACTCTACACTGTACTACCCACCGACAAACTGGCGTCCATACAAGGAACCAAACAAAACGTCTCCCATCTCACGTGAAACACCCCACGTCCGTTAATGTCACTCACTAAGCGAATGCATTAAGTTTCGTGTAGCTCTATTGGTAAACAGATACAGAATAATTACAAGACAGAGATAAATAAGGCAGTAGTGGAAAATTTAAACTTTTATTTCAAACATAAGTCATAAAACCGTGGTCCACAATTTCATAAGTCACAAAAACCCTTACAATAAAAATACTTCTGTCTTGCTCCATCAGAGTACATAAGTAAATAAAAAGAATACTTTCCCCAATAAAAAGAGTTAAGCCATAGTAGAGTCAAGAACTTGAGTCATACTTCAGAAGTATCTCCTAGCAAAATGATATCTGGTTCCCGATTAAGTCTGATTATTTCCTCCTTGAGAACCTGGGGGGAAACGGAAGAAAGAAGGAGAAACAACAGGGTCAGACATAAAGTCTGGCGAGTCTAGTTACTTTTAGCCAATAGATAATTAAAAGCAACATGATAGGCATGCAAAATGGATAAGAGAGAAATCACAACATAAATGGCAGTGTGACAAGGTAAGCAAGTTAAGGTATATGTGCTTTACTAATGATAACTCTGCATTATTACTAGTATAACTGAAATGAATTGATTCCTTCCACTATAAACTGGTAGGCTTAGGTCATACGTCCAAGTATACACTAACCACTACCCTAATCGATCGGCTCCCTATCTTGTAGATATCCTACGCTGGTTCCACAGTAGGCGGTGTCACTTCCTAAAGTGGCAACCCATGGTGTGCAGAATCACTTCTACTGGTGTCACGGTCGTCTTAGCCCCCTCTGCCCGGCCCATGCACGCACAGTCCCCGGTCGGTTTGCGCCGTCCACACCATCCGCCTCGTTTGGATCTCTTACAATCAGTCAGTAAGCGTGCCCCTCCTCCGCCTAGTACGGATGTCTTTACTTGATACCACTTCGGGTTACTGACTGAAATGGGTCCCTATCAATATGATACAAGCTCTCCCCCTTGTCTTGTATCCCCACTAGGTTTTTCTGCTGACTATGTATACCCTTAGGTGTCTTTAATTACATAGCCCTATACTAGTTATGCTTACCCTACAGGGTGTCTATAATTACATAACTTTATTACATCATTTACCGGTTATGTATACCAGTTAGGTGTCTTTAATTACATAACCCTGTTACACTATCTACTGGTTATGTATACCACTAGGTGTCTTTAATTACATAACCTTACTGAGTTAAGTATGTGGGCCTATATATATATATATATATATATATATATATATATATTACCCATCCCCTCTAATTTACTTAACCCTAACTTAAGTCCATGGTCATATAAAATTAGGTTAACTAGTCCATTTCTTTACTATGTCCAATTATGGTTATAATGGGCTAGACCTCCCACATTAGGCCTACAACGTGTGAATGCTGGATTTGTCAGTCGGGTCCAAGCAGTCTTATTCCACAGTTGGGCCTAACCTCGTGTCTTAGCCCGATTCTTATTTGCGTACTTAGACCTCCCACATTAGGTTCAACATTAGTGGCTGCTGGATATGCTGGTCGGGTCCGGGCAGACTTCCGCCACTAATGTAACTTAACCTCGTGTCATAAGTACAATTCATAATTCCTAATTATAAATTACTAACATTCCAAATTAGTCCAAATCTACCTATGTCATTATAGGTAACTATTTCTATGTTTTCCCCATTTGATTTACATGTCCCATTTCCTTTTAAACACTACATAAATCATGTCAAATATAATCCCTTTTTCCCCGTTTTCTCTCTAACGTATTCGTACGTATTTTGGTGGAATCTAGGCTATAAAGTATCCTAGCTATCATAATAAAAAGGGAATATGACAAGGGTGATAGTTTCAACATGTCGTGGCATAAACATGAACATAAACTGGCATAGTAACAAAGTGAATGGACATGTGATTCACATCATAATAAAGTGAACATAACTTAATAAGTTATGGCAATCACTATGATGTTTAAGCAAGCAAAATGAGATCTAGATTTAACATTAGGTGTCCAATTACCTAGATCTAGCATAGTAAGGATGGCATAGCAACATGTTTAGATCAAAAGGTAGATTCACGTGTCAAGTTTACAACATATATCAATGTATCACAATATGACAGGGTGATTAACATGAAGGTCTAAATCCAAGTAACGTCACAATTATCCAAATTAATAGATGTATTTCCATCATAACATGGTTACAAGTCAAGATCCATATAAACATCATAATCGAATCACCACAATTATATTAGATCTAAGAAATTATATCTATCATGACATAAGATAGAATTTCATATTAATGCAAAATCATACTTTACAACATATCCAATTCATTGTCTGTCAAACCATACTTTTATTTATCTAAATCTAAAAGTAATCTAGAAACTCACAGCGTTAAGTTTAGAGATTTGAGAAAGAACGGATCTAGAATTCTGAATCTAATTTGCAAAGTATGTTGTTGTAGCAATTCTGATCTTCTAATTGGACTTGATGGAGAAGAAAGGCTTGTTTTAATTTAGTTTAAAGCAACATGGAGGCGCCATGGATGAAAAAAAATGAGATTAGGGTTAGGTTTAGGTGTTTATTTAAAGGTGTATTAAGTGTATAAGGGCCTTTAGATCTATCCAGGAACCATCCGAACCATCCAGACCAGAAAAACACATCATCAGCCAATTCCAGGCCACAAAACACGTCATCGGCTAGATCTGGGCCGATGGGGGTCGACACCCTATAGGGGGGTCGACTCCCTAGTCGACACCCCTATAGGGGTCGACTCCCCCCGGTGGGGGTCGACACCTTTGAGCGAGAACCCGTTCAGCCAATTTCGGTCGGATTTTGATTTTTGAAATGCTCTTGTTATTTAATTATTATTTAATTAAATTCCGCTTTAAACTGAAATCTTCTAAGCTTCATAACTTCTTCATACTGTATCCGTTTTACGCAAACTCGGACTCTGTGCCAAGCAGAATTCCGAGACGAACGCAATGGCGCAACTCGTTTCCCTTAATTTTTCTTCTAAAAATTAAGTAGTCTTTAATTTGACATTTTAATAATTTAAAATTACGGGGTGTTACATTCTCCCCTCATTAAAGGATTTCGTCCCCGAAATCTTTAAGTTAAGAAGAATGTATCCTACCATCCATCATCCATCTACTCATCCATCATCTACAAGCACCCGTTATTCTTAATGTTTTCTAATACTTATATGAATGTATGAAACCGTGTGTGTATATGTCCCAACGCTAACACAAAAGATCAGGCGGTCTACTGATTCAGTTGACCTCCTTAATGTGATGTATGTTAGTGTCATGAATCCAATATGTATGCAAATAAACATACTGTATCATATAAGTTCTATATGTGTGCGCACCCATTCGTCCAAATGCGACATCCATATGCCAGTTCATCCATTTTTATTCATAAAAGAAAAGAAAATGCACACATATTTATATGCAGTATGAACGTGATTGAGCCAATCTTAGTGCCTATTGTGTGTGTATATGCTTCCATAGGAAACCACTAGCAAACACTTGCATCCATCAAACATAACATGTTTCAAACACATGTTTACATCCATAGGATTCCTATCTAAAGGTCGAAAATGCCATGGATAAGATATACTCTATTGACGGAAATAATTACTGATAAGATTTAGGGAGAAGAAGTTAAGAACATGCCCTCGAAAAGAAAAGGGTACGAAGCATGAATCTTATCTTCGGTTTCCAAAGTCGCATCTTCTGGGTTATCTCCCCATTAAACCTTTAGCAACTTGATTTCCTTATTGCGCAGCTTCTTAATCTCTTACCCAAGAATACGGGTGGGGACTCGTCTGACTGTCTCCTCCCGTTCAACTTCGACTTCTTCCAACATGCTCGGCTCAACAACCTCCGAGGTGTCATGTAGGCACTTCCATAGACGAGAGACATGGAAAACGTCATGAACACCGGATAAATTTTCTGGGAGCTTTACTCTGTAGGCCATTTGGCCAATCCTCTCGGTTATGGGAAATGGTCCTACAAATCTAGGTGCCAACTTCCCTACTGATCCGAAGCGAACTACATTCCTTAAAGGTGACACTTTAATAAAAACTAAGTCTCCCACTACAAATTCGATGTCAGTCCTCCTCTTGTCTGCATAGGATTTCTGTCTATCTTGTTTTGTCTTCATCCGTCGTCGTATAAGGTCAATCTTTTCGGATGTTTCTCTAACCATATCAGGCCCAAGTAACAATCTTTCTGTAGATTCCCACAACCAAGTTGGTGATCTACAGGGTCATCCATACAATGCTTCAAAGGGCACCATGCCGATGCTGGATTGATAGCTGTTGTTATAGGCGAATTCCACTAAGGGAAGATGCTCTTCCCAAGTACCTCTGAAGTCTGGAATACACAGCCTCAAAAGATCTTCTAGAATTTTGTTCACCCTCTCCGTCTGTCCATCGGTCTGAGGATGATAAGCGGTGCTCAAACATAATTGTGTTCCTAAGGCTTCCTGCAAGCTCCTCCAAAATTCGCTGGTAAAGATGGGGTCGCGGTCGCTTACAATGCTGGATGGTACTCCATGAAGACGAACTATCTCAGGACAAAAATTGCTGCCAACCGTGGTGCCTTCCTTTCACTTTTAACTGGAATAAAGTTAACGCTCTTAGTGAGTCTATATACTACTACCCAAATACTAGTGTTGCCTTTCTTTGATCTAGGCAACCCATCTATGAAATCCATAGAGACGCTCTCCCATTTCCACTGCGGAACCTCCAACGGATGAAGTAATCCACCGGGCTTCTTTTGCTCAGCTTTGACTTGCTGGCAAACTAAACATTGAGAAACAAATTCGGCCACGTCCTTCTTCTTCTCATCCCAAAAGAAAACCCTCTTCATGTCTCTGTACATCTTGTCACCGCCTGGATGAATGGTCATCTTAGAATGATGGGCTTCTTCTAGCACTGCCTTTATCAAGCTTCCAGTTTGAGGAACACAAAGCCTTCCATCTCGTCGCAACCACCCCTTTTCATCTATGGCATACCTACTGAGGTGACTAGAAGTCTCCCCTCTTCTGAGCTTATCCATGATGTCTAGAATCTGTGGGTCACCTTGTTGCGAAACTCCTATCTGCTCCACAAGAGTCGGTCGTATCTCCAAGGATGCAAATAAATCAGGCAAAACTTCGATGGAGGGTCTAAAATCAAAAGCTGATATGAACTCCAAGTTCCTTCTTTCCACAAACAGAGGACTCAGGACTACCCTCTGCCTACTTAGTGCGTCTGCCACCACATTACCCTTGCCGGGGGTATAAGAAATCTCAAAATCCTAAGAAGCTAAGAACTCCAACCACCGTTGTTACCTTAAATTGAGATCCTTCTGTGAGAATAGATACTTGAGAGATTTATGATCGATGTATAACTCGAACTTTTCTCCAAGTAAATAATGATGCCACATCTTTAATGTGAATACTATGGCAGCTAGCTCTAGATCATGCGTGGGGTAGTTCTTCTCATGAACTCTCAACTGTCTACCCCCATAACATATCACTTTCTCTTCTTGCATCAAAACCGTACCAAGCCCTATGCCGCACGCATCAGTGTAAACAGTAAACACTTTACTCCCATCGGGCAAGGTCAAGACCGGGGCTGTTGCCAGAGCCCTTTTTAGTCGTTGGAAAGCAACGTCATAGTCTATGTCCCATGAAAAAGTCAAATTCTTCTTCGTCAGCCTGGTGAGAGGGGCTGATATCTTCGCGAAGTCCTTAATGAACTTTCTATAATAACCTGCCAATCCAAGAAAGCTTCTCACCTCAGTTGCATTTTTGGTAATCTGCCAATCTTGCACTACAACCACCTTTACGGGATCCACCGCTATCCCTTCTTTAGAGACTACATGCCCTAAGAATCTCACCTCTTTTCTCCAAAAATGGCATTTTTAGAACTTTGCCTTAAGCTGATGCACACGGAGAGTTTCCAAAACTACTCTCAAGTGTTGGGCAAGCTCTTCTTCACTCTTTGAGAAGATCAAAATATCATCAACAAAGACCACGACGAATTTGTTTAGGAACTACCTCAACACCCTACTCATCAAATCAACAAAATAGGCGGGTGCATTTGTCAACCCAAAAGGCATAACTAACCATTCAAAGAAACCGTCTGGAGTTCTGAAAGCTGTCTTATCTATGTTGTCCTCAGCCACCCTCAGATGATGGAACCCCGTAGCCAAGTCCAACTGAGAGAATACCGAGGAACCAACAAGCTGATCAAATAAATCATCAATCCTGGGAAGTTGGTCCCTATTCTTCTTGGTGATCTTATTTAACTCTATATAATCAACACACAAATGAAGCGAACCATCCTCTTTAGTTGCGAATACTACTGGAGCATCCCACTCAGATATGCTTCGTCTGATAAACCCTTTTTCATGTAGCTCTCATACTTGCTTACTCAGCTCCCTCCTTTCTCTTAGAGCCATGTGGCGCACTGGTAATGCAACTGGCTTTGCATTGTCCACCAGATATATGTGGAAGTCGATCTCACGTCTTGGAGGTAAACCCCGTACCTCATCAAAAACATCGGGATAATCTCGAACTACTGGAACATATTGCAAATCATCTATGGAAGCATCTAGAGATTCTAGGAAGCTAAGCATAACAGACCCTTGAGGGTTGCAAGAAACTTCGAGGGTCTTTCCATAACGAGTCAGGAGTCTAACAGCCCTCTTCTCACAATTCAGAATGGCCCCACACGTGGTAAGCCAATCCATTTCAAGTATCAACCCATAGCCCATAAACCCGAGCACATACGCGTCGCATTCAAATTTGACGTCCAACACAGATATTTACAAACCCGACAAATCATCGATAAATGAGCTGAACCACCGATGGGGTTTGAAACAACTATGGGATCTACTACCATACTAGTAATTAAATGCAGAGATTCAACCACAGAACTAGATATAAACGAGTGTGAAGCACCAGAATCAAAAAGTGTTCTAACTGGAAAGTTTGAAAGAGAAACTAAACTTTCTACGGAAATTTTTCTACCTCTTTCAGGAGCGCTGGTCGCGAGAGCATGCACCTGCCCTCTAGAAGTCCGTGCTCTTTGCCCTTGTCCCTGCGATCCATGTTTCTTCGTGCACTCCTTTGAGAAGTATCTGACCTCTCCGCAATTAAAGCAACTGGCCTTCCTTCTCTTGTAATGTTTGATCAGGTGGCCCTCCTTTCCACAATTGTGATATTTTCTCTTATCCTTGCCTTTAACATCTTTTCCCCCTTTCTTTTGTTGTTACTGTTGTTGCTGTTGCTGCCGTTGATGCTGTTGTTGCCCCTTCTTGGGCCACACCTTCTTATTCTGCGATGACTCCTCAGCTTTCACTTCCTTCTTTTCTCCCTTGCCCTCCTCATGCACTAGGCCCATATCAACAAGCTTTTCAAACGTGGCCCCCATTGGAATATGGGACATTGCTAGCCCATGCAGAGGCTCGTTCAGCCCTTTAGCAAACCGCAAAGCCCTTTTGTCCGGCGTATCCACCAACTCTAAACCGAACCTTGCCAGTTGGTTGAACTTTTTCACATAGTCCTTCACTATCAAATTTCCTTGTTTGAGATTTAAGAACCTCTCCATCTGTATGATTTGCTCCGCTTGGGAAAGAAATTTCATTTCGAACCTTTGTCTAAAGTCTTCCCAAGTTTCTATCGGACGTCCCGCTTGGGTGACTTCCCACCAAAATGAGGCTTCGTCCTTTAACAGCCAAGCAGCTAATTGAATTTTTCTTCGGTCCTCCACTTCAAAAATTTCGAATAAGTCTTCAGTTTCCTTGAGCCAGTTTCTCGCTTCTACGAATGTCTCGTTCCCATGGAATGGCTTCCCGCCCATAGCACGGAAATCTTTGCAGATCTTGGCGAAGTTGTCTACTCTTGGAGGAGGAGGGGGAGGAGGAACGATGGGTGCGGCTGGAGGAACGTTTCCTTGGCCTTCGGTGGGTGCCGTGGCCTCTAAATACCTTTGGAACCATCCGGGTATTGTCACGCCCTCTGGGAGATTAGTGGTGTTTTGTTCCCTATACATGCTGAAAAGAAAAAGGAAGAGATTTAGATAAAGGACCGAAGGATACTACATATGGCTTTTTGGGGAATGTTTTTCAAAATAGAATTTCCTTTTTGAAAAATGATTTTCTTTAAAACCTTTTTGATAATTATTTCCAAATTTTTTTATCTAATCTGGTAACCGTCAGCTCTGATACCAAGTGAAACACCCCACATCCGTTAATGTCACTCACTAAGGGAATGCATTAAGTTTTGTGAAGCGCTATTGGTAAACAGACATAGAATAATTACAAGACAGAGATAAATAAAGCAGCAACGGAAAATTTAAACTTTTATTTCAAACATAAGTCATAAAACCATGGTCCACAATTTCATAAGTCACAAAAACCATTACAATAAAAATACTTCTGTCTGGCTCCATCAGAGTACATAAGTAAATAAAAAGCATCATTTCCCCAATAAGAAGAGTTAGGCCATAGTAGAGTCAAGAACTTGAGCCATACTTCATAAGTAGCTCCTAGCAAGATGACATCTGGTTCCCGATTAAGTCTGATTATTTCCTCCCTGAGAACCTGGGGGAAACGGAAGAAAGAAGTAGAAACAACAGGGTCAGACATAAAGTCTGGCGATTCTAGTTACTTTTAACCAGTAGATAAATAAAAGCAACATGATAGGCATGTAAAATGGATAAGAAAGAAATCACTACATAAATGGTAGGTGTGACAAGGTAAGCAAGTTAAGGTATATGTGCCTTACTAATGATAACTTTGCATTATTACTAGTATAACTGAAATGAAATGATCTCTTCCATTTTAAACTGGTAGGCTTAGGTCATACGTCCAAGTATACCCTAACCACTACCCTAATCGATTGGCTCCCTATCTTGTAGATATCCTGCGTTGGTTCCACGGTAGGAGGTATAACTTCCTAAAGTGGCAACCCATTGTGTGCACAATCACATCTACTGGTGTCATGTTCGTCTTAGCCCCCTCTGCCCGGCCCATGCACGCACATGTCCCCGGTCGGTTTGCACCATCCGCCTTTGGATCTCTTACAATCAGTCAGTAAGTGTGCCCCTCCTCCGCCTAATACGGAAGTCTTTACTTGATACCACTTCGGGTTACTAACTGAAATGGGTCCCTCTCAATATGATACAAGCTCTCCACCTTGTCTTGTATCCCCACTAGGTTTTTCTACTAACTATGTATACCCTTAGGTGTCTTTGATTACATAGCCCTATACTAGTTATGCTTACCCTACAGGGTGTCTTTAATTACATAACTTTATTACATCATTTACCGGTTATGTATACAACTTAGGCATCTTTAATTACATAACCCTGTTACACTATCTACTGGTTATGTATACCACTAGGTGTCTTTAATTACATAACCTTATTGAGTTAAGTATGTGGGCCTATATATATATATATATATATATATATATATATATATATTACCCATCCCCTTTAATTTACTTGACCCTAATTTAAGTCCATAGTCATATAAAATTAGGTTAAGTAGTCCATTTCATTACCATATCCAATTATGGTTATAATGGGCTAGACCTCCCACATTAGGCCTACAATGTGTGGATGCCGGATTTGCCGGTCGGGTCCGGGCAGTCTTATTCCACAGTTGGGCCTCAACTCGTGTCTTAGCCCGATTCTTATTTGCGTACTTAGACCACCCACATTAGGTTCAACATTAGTGGCTGCTGGATATGCCGGTCGGGTCCGGGCAGACTTCCGCCACTAATGTTACTTAACCTCGTGTCATAAGTACAATTTATAATTCCTAGTTATAAATTACTAACATTCCAAATTAGTCCAAATCTACCTATGTCATTATAGGTAACTATTTCTATGTTTTCCCCATTTGATTTACATGTCCCATTTCCTTTTAAACATTACATAAATCATATCAAATATAATCCTTTTTTCCTCGTTTTCTCTCTAACGTATTCGTACGTATTTTGGCGGCAACTAGGCAATAAAGTAGCCTAGCTATCATAATAAAAAGGGAATATGACAAGGGTGATAGTTTCAACATGTCGTGGCATAATCATGAACATAAACTGGCATAACAAAGTGAATGGACATGTGATTCACATCATAATAAAGTGAACATAACTTAATAACTTGTGGAAATCACTATGATGTTTAACCAAGCAAAATGAGATCTAGATTTAACATTAGGTGTCCAATTACCTAGATCTAGCATAGTATGGGTGGCATAGCAACATGTTTAGATCAAAAGGTAGATTCACATGTTAAGTTTACAACATATATTAATGTATCACAATATGACAGGGTGATTAACATGAAGGTCTAGATCCAAGTAACGTCACAATTATCCAAATTAATAGATGTACTTCCATCATAACATGGTTACAAGTCAAGATCCATATAAACATCATAATCGAATCACCACAATTATATTAGATCTAAGAAATTAGATCTGTCATGACATAAGATGGAATTTCATATTAACGCAAAACCATACTTTACAATATATCCAATTCATTGTTTGTCAAAGCATACTTTTATTTATCTAAACCAAAAGGTAATCTAGAAACTCACAGCGTTAGGTTTAGAGATTTGAGAAAGAACGGATCTAGAATTTTGAATCTGATTTGCAAAGTATGTTGTTGTAGCAATTCTGATCTTCTAATTTGACTTGATGGAGAAGAAAGGCTTGTTTTAATTTAGTTTAGAGCAGCATGGAGGTGCCATGGATGAAAACAATGAGATTAGGATTAGGTTTAGGTGTTTATTTATAGGTGTATTAGGGCCTTTAGATTTGACCAGGAACCATCCGAACCATCCAGACCACAAAAACATGTCATCAGCCAATTCCAGGTCACAAAACACGTCATCGGCCAGATCTGGGCCAATGGGGGTCGACTCCCCAGTCGACTCCCCCCGGGGGGTCGACACCTTTGAGTGGGAAATTTCCCGCTCAACCAATTTCGGTTGGATTTTGGTTTTTGAACTGCTCTTGTTATTTAATTATTATTTAATTAAATTCTACTTTAAACTGAAATCTTCTAAGCTTCATAACTTCTTCATACTGTATCCGTTTTTCGCAAACTCGGACTCTATCCCAAGCAGAATTTCGAGATGAACGCAATGGCGTAGCCCGTTTCCCTTAATTCTTCTTCTAAAAATTAAGTATTCTTTAATTTGTCATTTTAATATTTTAAAATTACGGGGTGTAACATTACGAAAATAATAAATATGTAAAATTATTTTTGTTCTTATCTTATTCACTGTTAAGGAGACAATTTTTATAAATCAATAGTTGTTTCTTCTATTCGAAGACTCGGCTTATATATATAACTGTATAAATAAAAAAAATCTAAAAACAACCCATTCCTCACAGTAAAATCACGTATGGAAGAGTGTGCGTTCATTACCCTATCTACACGCACCTACGTTGAAAAAAATCCTATTGTGTACTCGTTGATAGCTGATTTTCCTCTCATCCTCAATCCTTTTCTCCTTATAAATACTTGTTCCTTCGCAAAACCCATCAGCTCGTTTTGTTTCCTCCTCACAACATCAATTGAAAACAGCTTTGCTCCCTCTTTCTTTTTAAATACGAGCAGAATATATGTATCAATTTCGGAAAAAGGAAAATATACTCATTTAAAATATAATGCAGTGAAACTGGGAGTGATACAGTAGGGAAAAAGGGAATGCGTGTGATGATTTCGTCTGTACATGGAGCTGAAGCATTTCGTTAGGAGAGATAGCTAGCTTAACGTGAGTAGACGTCGGGAAGCTGTTTAAAGCGAGACCGGGTTCACATTTCTGGGTCACAGATGAACAACAGGGTGTTGCTGCGAGGAAGATGCAGACTTCATTGAAACGAAAGGGTGTTTGTGGTCTAGTTGCGTAGCGTAAAATTATGAGGAGCGGAGAGATTAGTTTGCGCCATGTTCTGTCGGGATATGAAGTTTATATCGACTGAGGGTGGTGATATGGAAAATAAAGGCGAGGTATAAAAATGAAGTGGAAGTTTGTTTTCATGAGGAGGGCGGAGAGCCACGTCAGGTAGGCGGATTCATTTTGTGTAGAGAAGGGAAAACGTGGGATGTGCCAGATGTGATGTTTTGTGTTTATGAGCTTCAGTATGGTTAGGTTTTTGCTTTAAAGAAGATCAAGGAAGAGGAGTTGGAAGATGGGCTGACGTCGGAACGGTGTGATTGCGTGGGTGGTCTCGTTTTACATGGGGCAGTTGTGGGTGCGCAGGTGAAGAACACGGTGATGGGAAGAATGCACCTGAGTGCATGGCAACAGGAAATTTGAGGAGTGAAGACACGAAATGGGAAGTTGGTGGGGTCAAATGGTGTGTGGCCTCTCTTTTCTGATCTGAAGAGGTTAGGTGGTAGTTGAAATTTCGGTGAGAAGGAGCAGCTTTTTAAATGCAGGGAGGTAATAATGTTAACGGAAAAGAAGCAAATAAGAGACAGGTTGAAATTTACATCATGGGTTGGGCCCTCACGTTCAAAGAAAAAGAAAAAAAGAATGAAAGGAAATGGGCTTTAGGCCCAACGCGAGACAAAAAAAGAAAAGGCAGGTTGTAAACTAGGAAGAGGAAAATGTGTTATGAGGGGAGCTGGTATACAGCGATGGAGTTGGACCGCAAACAGTAGACACGTGAAGCAGGGAGGACACGTGCTGCGTACACGGTTGAATGAAGACACAATGGTCTGTTTTAAACGGTAATAAATTATTAGCTGATAATTTAAAGATTTAATTATGGTTTATAATGATTTAAATTTATAAATTATACATATAACGTGAGACTGGAAGCGAAAGAATCGCAGGGACGAGTATTATGCTGCTGTGCTGATTCTAAAGGGATCGGAGACAATTGGATTTTCAGCGTCAGTTAAAAATCAAACAGAATAACGCGACGACCGTCGAATTAAAATGAAATATGAGTTAATTCTCAAACTTTTCTGGGTTGCTATGATGTGCTAAATTCATATATATAATTATAATTCACCCTTAATAATATAATCTGGGTGTTTGGATGCCATGCTTGCTTAATGATTACCGACATTAGATTTATGTTGTACTTAATGTTGTAGTTTAAATTATTATTCATTGTTATAAATTATATTATGATCTGATATGCAGGGAAGAACAGGTTGGAGGGATCCAACCGGATTCCTCAAATAAATTGGATATTATTTATTGTTCATGTTTACCCCAAATAATATTATAACCTGTTCAGATATTAATGGTTGAATGGATGTTAATCATTGAACTTATCATCAACGATTGTTATGTTTTAATCAATAAACAATATTGATTAAATATTGACAGCAGATGACCTAATATCCATCGTTTTTGAAAAATGTCATTTTACCATTAGGCGAAGGGGTGGAATTTTAAGTTATAAAATATAGTTTTATAAATGAATCGAAGTTTTGAATTTAGTTTATAAAAGTGATTTGAAATAAATGGTTTATAAATATATCATTATTTATAATAATGTTTTACAAAGAAAGTATTAACAATATATATATAACGCATTCTTATGTCGTTAATAAGATTTCATGAACAGGGAAGTATAAATTAACCTACGGGTTGAGAAATTAGAATAATGGTTTATTTAAACAATATAATTAAGTTATTTAAGTTGATAATTAACTTAATAAGGTTACTAATATTTATGAGTTGATGAAATCAACTAGTTAATGAATATTGGATATTAAATTAATTTAATCTAATAGCCTTACGAACAGTCATTAACATTTGACGATTGTTCTAAATAGTTAATTCGTCTTTAATTAACTACGTTTAAAGTTGTTGATTTAATTATCTATTTTAATATAGTATTATTATTTAATAACCTTTCTAAAAATGAATTATTATTCTATGTTTAGTTAATCGTGAAGTAAACTACATTTACTTCAAATGGGATGATAAAGTTATTAATTTAAGTGATGAACTGGTTAAGTGAATTCATTTCAGGAAACAAGCAAAAGTAATGAGATTCGAGATTTGATCAAGTAAAGAGAATTATAATAATCCCAAGTTTTGTAACTATGTCGATATAAAGGGTTGGAGTCAAATGGAATGCTTTTCAAATGAAAGATACTTAATAATTAGATTAAGTATGACAATTACAAACAAGGGAAGATAGTAAATGGCTTTTGGGATTTAAGACAAGTTAAGTTAAAATAAGTTACTAGATATGGATTTGCGTAATAATTCGGTAAATGAATTGTATAACAAATCCAAGTTGATAAACGAAAATTTATAAGAAGGCTTGTAAGCTAATATGAAGATTTCAATAAGATTTTTCCTAGTTAATAAGGATGAATTTCAAAGAGATTGATTAATGGATTTGATTTAGTTATGGAAACAAGTTAAATAAGTTATAAACTTTGAAATGATTTATTAAATAAATAAATATTAGAAGTATAGAATATGAATTGGAAATAGAACCAAAGTGAACTGAAATTGGTTGGACGGATTAAGATAAGAAGTCAATCTAAAAATCGCGTATTTTAAAAACAAGAAACGGAGTTGGATTAAGATATAATCATAAAAGGTTTGAAATAAGTTTTAATAAAGTTTTTATATTGTATTTGATTCATATTTGAATCAAGGCTTATTTATAATGGTTTAAAAGATATATGAAATACGAGGAGGAATTAGATATGGTTTTAAAGAAATTAGAACCCGTTGTACATTGGTTGAGTTGAGTAAATTTCGAGGTGTCAATTTGATGTTGGTTTCGGCCTTCGGGGTTGGTGCTTAGATATTTATTCACTTTCCAGTTTACAACGAGGAGCTAATGAAGTAGAAGTGTGACGATAACTAAATATTCTTATACTAGATAAGAAGGGGAAATGTTTTCCAAGTAATTGAGGATATAGAGTTTTAAATTAACCATGCGTTAATTATTAAAGACGCCAAGTGATACTGGATACTGAACCCATAAATATATTTTATTTTTATGGATGAATGGATGTTTATTTGATAGTTAAATAACCGACTATCAAATATGACTAATTATCGATTGTTGGTACGAAAAGATCGGGATCGAATTTATGTTCGAAAACCATTCCGACCAACAAATACGTAATCATGGAAGAGATCAGGCGATGATCGAGATGGAGCATTTGAAGACTGTAGATCTTCATAAACGGAAGTACTACTTATAATCTCTAGGGTCGCTCCCCGAGATAAACTGTGATTCTATCGTGGTTGGAGTCTATGGATTGCAAGGACTACTCGCTACTAATCTTTAGGGTGATTCCTAGGATGTGGTAAGAGAGTGCCTTCGGTTGTCTAGTCCCGGGACAATGTGTATGGACGATGTGGCATTCAAAGAGGACGGTGACCGGATGTTCTGGAAGATACTATAACCTCAAGCCTCACAACCGGAAAATGACAAAAATCGGGCAGGCAGCATGGCTATGTGGGTCATTCCCATTAGGGTGTATTGTCACCATCTAGAGAATATTCATATTTGTTCTTCTTTCGTTTCTGTATCTTCGAATAACGGTGATGTGGGCCCAACCGTAGGTGGCAATATATTCGGTACACTCAAGAGAAATGAGTGGTCGGTCATGTATGGGCTGGGTTGCAAGACGTTCTTATTGAACCCAGTGTATTTCTCTCTAGAGATACACTATCTACAGGTGGTTCCATACCTTGTCATAGTCAGAATCCAATCTCCAATAAGCTTCTACGGTTTTGATTATATACTATATATGTGGAGCGTGAGATGCAAGCGTTCCGCTAGATTCTATTTACTTGTATTTAGACACTATCATAATATCAAATAATATATGATTTCAAAAATGCTTTGGGTTATAGTAAGGTAAAAAACGTTCGTATTTATGCGGGGGTTGGTGTTACTATTATCCTTCCTTTCGAAAAGTAATTCTAAAGTTAAGCAAGTTGTCTGTTGTGAATTTACCACTGAAAATATTTCAGACTGATCCGGATTAATTTTGTTTTAAATCAAATGTGCTCGGGTCAGACTGGGTGTATTTACAGGTTAGGTTCCGCTTGTAGTTCAGGAGCTGGAAGCGAGGGCTTCACGATTAGATATTTAGAGTTTATTTCCCCAGTCTCTGATATATGATGTACTCTGATGATTGGTATGTATATATACAGTTCTTTTGTATAAAGAGTATTGATCTATTATATTTTATTCGTTCCGCTGCGAGATTCTGAAGTGTTCTTCTTATTCTTCTATTCTAATATTTCTTTCTTTCTTTTCTCACCCTCGAATTTCTTTCTCATAACATTCCGGTGTTTTTGAAGCTTGAATGTTCGACATGGTGTTTTTGTGTCGATTTTTGGGGTCGAAAATCCCAGTTCGTTACAGTGGTATCAGAGCTATTGGTTTAGGAATAGCCTTGGCTCTGTGGCGTAACCCAATTGAGATGGGATTAGTAATACCCTAGATTGAGTTCAGAGTGTATATATGAGAGCACGTATTTGTAATTTTATATAAAATTATTTTTCAACTGGTTTGACCAGTGTATTTGTAAAAGTAATTATTTCTTCAAATTATTATAATATTAATCAACTAATGTTGAGTTGAATTAGAATTCAGAGTGGATTATAAGATTTTAAATGATTTAACCAAATGGGAATTTCAAATATGAAATTCAAAAATAAAAACTTCAATGTAATGTTAGTTTGGAATCAAAGTGAATATTAAAGTAAATATGAATCAGAATGATTTGGTTATGTTGATTGTGCCTTGTTTGATTGAATGATTGATTGCATGGTTAAAGAATAAATCTTGATATCTTGAATGAATGAATTAAACTTATAATAAATCCAAATGGATTGCTAAGAATCGATTAAAAACAGAATTCGTGTTAATCGAATGGTATGTAAATGTTCAGAATATATGACTTGAATGTCTGAATTTAACTGACATGGTTAGAGCAGATACTGAATTTGGCAATGAAATTGAACCAATTAGTTAATTGGGTCTTAAAATTAATTAAAACCGATTAAATGGGGTTAAAAAATTGAATTTAACCAGACAAATTTAATTAAATTTGAATAATTAAGTTACCTGAGTATTGTGATTATTTGGACGTTAACTTGGTTGAATAGGATTTATTAGAAGTTAATAAAGAATTTGATGTAATGGAAAGCGTGGAAATAAATTCCAGTATAGTGAATCTGAAGTAAAATCAGTTATGAGATGAAGTTCATACCTGTGTTTGTTATTTGCGGGGTAAATTGAGATAAGTGCGGATTCCGAAAGGCTATGTAATTGATTTGGATACAGAGATTGAAGTGCAGATTGGATAACGAAGAGAAGTTAGTTGATTTGCGTCGAAATTGGAATTGAGTTGCCCGACAAAAAGGTAAACCTTAATATATTATTGGTTAGTGATTGAGTTTATACCCCCAGAGTAGGGTAGCCATTTGGTTTTGGTTTTCTTTTGGAGAAGTAGGGATCCAGAGTGGTAGTTCTAGTTGTACCGATCGAACCATGCAGAGGAGGTACTGGAAAAATTTTCGAAAAAATTTAAGAGTCTGAATATATTTTGATGATAATTCAAAATAATTATTTTAAATTAACTAGTTTCAGAGCATTCTTCTTACCTTGTAATTTCGGGGACGAAATTCTTTTAAGGGGGAAGGAATGTAACGTCCCAGATTTTCGAACGTTAATTATGAATATTAAAATCCATTTTAAATAACGATTCAGTGATATAAATGGATTTATATTGATTTATTTATTTAAAATGGAGTTCGAATTTATATATATTATAAATTAATTAAAACAAGCTCGAAATGGCGCGGTAGTTCGTTATTTACGATTTAGACTTCAATTGGTTATACATAATCCAAATTAAATTGGATTTCTGTAAAACAAGAAACTGTTGAATCAATTAGTCGATAATTTTCTAATGTAAAAGACAAATCAAGATTTCATCGCAGAGATTACAAGTTATGGCCAATTCAAATTTTTAGAAAATCGCTATGGAATTAGTTATAAACCATAACGATAATTTAATATAATTAAATATCGGTTTCGAATTTGGACAAAACCTTAGAGGCGTAATTATAATTCATTTTTTAGAATTTTACTGTAATTTTTATTTTGGAAAATACACAACTTTTTATTTGGAGTATTTTACACCATGTACCAGCATTTTGGGCTTTCACAATATAAGCAAACCGATCTATATTATTATATTTTTGGGATTGTGGGACGTTGTTCGATACAGCGGTATTTTTATTGATAACGGTCCATGAATGATAAAAAAATTATATAGCGCGATACCCTATAAATCTACCACTATAAAACAAATTTCATTAAAATGGTTGTGTGCGTTCTCCATTCAGCTAATTAAAAATCTAACCCTTGAGATGACTTCTCCATCACCTACGTTTAAATTAACCCACACATTAACCCTATCCTATCTTCTTTCATTTCGCAAGAATAGTATGCACGCCCTTGTTTGAAAACACAATACTCTACACTGTACTACCCACTGACAAACTGGTGTCCATACAAGGAACCAAACAAAACGTCTCCCTCTCACGAAAAGAATAAATATGTAAAATTATTTTTGTTCTTATCCTATTCACTGTTAAGGAGACAACTTGTATAAATCAATAGCTGTTTCTTCTATTCAAAGACTCAACTTATATATATAATAGTATAAAAAAAATTGAAAACAACCCTTTCCTTGCAGTAAAATCACGTATGGCAGAGCGTGCGTTCATTATCCTATCTACACGCACCTACGTTGAAAAATAATCCTATTGTGTACTCATTGAGAGTTGATTTTCTTCTCATCCTCAATCCCTTTCTTCTTATAAATACCTGTTCCTTCGCAAAACCCATCAGCTCGTTTTGTTTCCTCCTCACAGCATCAATTGAAAACAACTTTACTCCCTCTTTCTTTTTAAATACGAGCAGAATATATGTATAAATTTCGGAAAAAGAAACATATATTCATTTAAAATATAAACGCAGTGAAACTGGGAGTGAGGCGGTAGGGAAAAAGGGAATGTGTGTGATGATTTCGTGTACTGTACATAGAGCTGAAGCATTTCGTAGGAGAGATAGCCAGCTTAACGTGAGTAAACATCGGGAAGTTGTTCAAAGCGAGACCGGGTTCACATTTCTGGGTCACAGATGAACAACAGGGTGTTGATGCGAGGAAGATGCAGACTTCATTGAAACGAAAGGTTGTTTGTGGTCAAGTTGCGTAGCATACATAGGGAAATCTACTGTTTTAAAAACGTGAGGAGCGGAGAGATTAGTTTGCGCCATGTTCTTTCGGGGTATGAAGTTAATATCAGCCAAGGGCTGTTATAGGGAAAATAAACGTGAGGTATAAAAAGGAAGTGGTGGTTCGTTTTCATGAGGAGGGCGGAGAGCCACATCAGGCAAGCGGATTCATTTTGTGGTAGAGAAGGGAAAACGTTGGATGTGCCAGACGTGATGTTTTGTGTTTATGAGCTTCAGTATGGTTTGGTTTTTTCTTTACAGATGATCAAGAAAGAGGAGTTGGCAGATGGGCTAACGTTGAAACGGTGTGATTGCGTGGATGGTCTCGTTTTACATGGGGCAGTTGTGGGTGCGCAGGTGAAGAACACGGTGATAGGAAGAATGCACCTGAGTGCATGGAAATAGGAAATTTGAGGAGTGAAGACACGAAATGGGAAGTTGGTGGGGTCAGATGGTGTATGGCCTCTCTTTTCTGATCTGAAGAGGTTAGGCGGTAGTTGAAATTTCGGTGAGAAGGAGCAGCTTTTTAAATGCAGGGAGGAAATAATGTTAACGGAAAAGAAGCAAAGAAGAGACGGTTTGAAATTTACATCATGGGTTGGGCCCTCACGTTCAAAGAAAAAGAAAAAAAGAATGAAGGGAAATGGGCTTTAGGCCCAATGCGAGACAAAAAGGAAAAGTCAGGTTCTAAACTAGGAAGAGGAAAATGTGTGATGGGGGAAGCTGGTATACAGCGATGGAGTTGGACCGCAAACAGTAGACACGTGAAGTAGGGAGGACACGTGTTGCGTACATGGTTGAATGAAGACACAATGGTCTGTTTTAAAGGGTAATAAATTATTAGCTGATAATTTAAAGATTTAATTACGGTTTATAATGATTTAAATTTATAAATTATACGTATAACTTAAAATCGCGACAACCTACTCGTCTGTAATCAGAATCACGCGAGACCGGAAGCGATAGAATCGCACGGACGAGTAATACGCTGCTGTGCTGATTCAAAAGGGATCGGAAACAACTGGATTTTCAACATCAGTTAAAAATCAAATGGAATAACGCGACGACCGTCAAATCAAAATAAAATGTGAGTTAATTCTTGCACTTTTCTAAACCTTTCTAAAAATGAATTATTATTCTATGTTTAGTGGATCGTGAAGTAAACTACATTTACTTCAAATTGGATGATAAAGTTATTAATTTAAGTGATGAACTGGTTAAGTGAATTCATTTCAGGAAACAAGCAAGAGTAACGAGATTCGAGATTTGATCAAGTAAAGAGAATTATAACAATCTCAAGTTTTGTAACTATGTCGATATAAAGGGTTGGAGTCAAATAGAATGCTTTTCAAATGAACAATACTTAATAATTAGATTAAGTATGACAATTACAAACAAGGGAAGATAGTAAATGGCTTTTGTGATTGAAAACAAGTTAAGTTAAAATAAGTTACTAGATATGGATTTGCGTAATAATTTGGTAAATGAATTGTATAACAAATCCAAGTTGATAAACAAATGTTTATAAGAAGGCATGTAAGCTAATATGAAGATTTTAATAAGATTTTTCCTAGTTACGAAGGATGAATTTCAAAGAGATTGATTAATGGATTTGATTTAGTTATGGAAACAAGTTAAATAAGTTATAAACTTTGAAATGATTTATTAAATAAATAAATATTAGAAGTATAGAATATGAATTGGAAATAGAACCAAAGTGAACTGAAATTGGTTGGACGGATTAAGATAAGAAGTCAATCTAAAAATCGCGTATTTTAAAAACAAGAATTGGAGTTGGATTAAGATATAATCATAAAAGGTTTGAAATAAGTTTTAATAAAGTTTTTATATTGTATTTGATTCATATTTGAATCAAGGCTTATTTATAATGGTTTAAAAGATATATAAAATACGAGGAGGAATTAGATATGGTTTTAAAGAAATTAGAACCCGTTGTACATTGGTTGAGTTGAGTAAATTTCGAGGTGTCAATTTGATGTTGGTTACGGCCTTCGGGGTTGGTGCTTAGATATTTATTCACTTTCCAGTTTACAACGAGGAGCTAATGAAGTAGAAGTGTGACGATAACTAAATATTCTTATACTAGATAAGAAAGGGAAATGTTTTCCAAGTAATTGAAGATATAGAGTTTTAAATTAACCATGCGTTAATTACTAAAGACGCCAAGTGATACTGGATACTGAACCCATAAATATATTTTATTTTTATGGATGAATGGATGTTTATTTGATAGTTAAATAACCAACTATCAAATCTGACTAATTATCGATTGTTGGTACGGAAAGACCGGGATCGAATTTATGTTCGAAAACCATTCCGACCAACAAATACGTAATCATTGAAGAGATTAGACGATGATCGAGATGGAGCATTTGAAGATCGTAGATCTTCATAAACGGAAATATTACTTATAATCTCTAGGGCCGCTCCCTGAGATAAACTGTGATTCTGTCATGGTAGGAGTCTATGGATTGCAAGGACTACTCACTACTAATCTTTAGGGTGATTCCCAGGATGTGGTAGGAGGGTGCCTTCGGTTGTCCAGTCCCAAGACAACGTGTATGGACGATGTGGCATGCAAAAAGGATGGTGACCAGATGTTCTGGAAGAGATTACAACCTCAAGCCTCACAACCGGAAAATGACAAAAATCGGGTAGGCAGCATAGCTATGTGGGTCATTTCCATTAGGGTGTATTGTCACCATCTAGAGAATATTCGTACTTGTTCTTCTTTCATTTTTGTATCTTTGGATAACGGTTATGTGGGCCCAACCGTAGGTGACAATATATTCGATGCACTCAAGAGAAATGAGTGGTCAGTCATGTGAGTGCCGGGTTGCAAGACGTTCTTGTTGAACCCAATGTATTCCTCTCTAGAGATACACTATCAGCAGGTGGTTCCATACCTTGTCATAGTCGGAATCCAATCTCCAATAAGCGTCTGCGGTTTTGATTATATACTATATATGTGGAACGTGAGATGCAAGCGTTCCGCTAGATTCTATTTACTTGTATTTAGACACTATCATAATATCAAATAATATATGACTTCAAAAATGCTTTGGGTTATAGTAAGGTAAAAACCGTCCGTATTTATGTGTGGGTTGGTGTTACTATTATCCTTTCTTTCGAAAAGGAATTCTAAAGTTAAGCAAGTTGTTTGTTGTGAATTTACCACTGAAAGTATTTCATACTAATCTGGGTCAATTTTGTTTTAAATCAAATGTGCTCGGGTCAGACCGAGTGTATTTACAGGTTAGGTTCCTCTTGGATTTCAGGAGCTGGAAGCAGGAGGCTTCACGATTAGATATTTAGAGTTTATTTCCACAGTGTCTGATATATGATGTACTCTGATGATTGGTATGTATATATATACAGTTCTTTTGTATAAAGAGATTTGATCTATTATATTTTATTCGTTCCGCTGTGAGATTCTGATGTGTTCTTCTTATTCTTCTATTCTAATATTTCTTTCTTTTCTCACCCTCGAATTTCTTTCTTATAACGTTTTGGTGTTTTCGATGCTTGAATGTTCGACATGGTGTTTTTGTGTCGATTTTCGGGGTCGAAAGTCCCAGTTCATTACAGTTTTGCATGCTTCCATGGCGTGACAGTGGAGATCGCAACAGGAGGGTACTATGGAGAGTACCTTGAGATATGGGACTTAGTTACATATATGATTTATTAGCTAAATCTATTGGGGAGTAAATAGGTACGATTTATGCGGAAAAATCCAAAATGTATTGTGAGATAAAGCCGAATAACCTAATAAATATGAATCATTTATAAAAACAGTATATTCAGTGTTATTTGTAGAAAGTATAATTTATCCATTCACCATAACTTTTGTTCTAACATCCTCCTCATTACAAACCCGAAAGTTAGACAGGTGGTTGAGATTCTGCAGCTTAGAGACACTTGTTAGATAATGGCATTATATTGGTAAGTATTTACCAATTATTATATTTTAATCCATTCCGCTATGAGATTTCCATTATGAGCTCTGATATACGTATCTTCGATTTTCTACAGGATGCCATACAAATGAACTTGAGCTTCGATAGATTTGGATTTTTTGAGAAAAATTGGGTCTATTGAAATTTGGGTTAATGCAAGTCGTCTAGAGCTTTTGGTTGCCATAATTTGCTACAGTAATAAATAATCATATTTAGCACGATAAAATCTGTGCCTCCCGTGTTAGCGCTGACTAATGTGGAACATGGAGTGTCATGCATGTTCATGCGATTAAAATATACACTTTGGAACGTGGTGTTGATATTCAATTGTATAGAAGAAATGAACACCATTGCTGACCATATTCCCAGCACTTGGATCGAGCTGTGAAATTTCATCAGAATCCGATCGGGAATCGCAGTTTGATTGGCATTTCAGTCATATATCCACCATCCAGTTTGGTGCTTTATCCTATGTGTATGTCTAAATTGTCGATTAGGTACGATGTTTGATCTGTTTGGATATGTAGCTAGTTGGAATGATAATTTAACAACAGCGACAAAGTTCTGAAATTACGCATGAGACTACAAAACTTTGCCAAATCGATCGTTAAATAATAGAAATTGACCATGTTCAATGCCATGATTCGGTCGCCTACACCAAAAATTGATCCAAGTTGCTTTATCCTTCCAATTCAACCTTGAAAAAAATCTAAGTCCTTGGATCTGAAGTAAACTTTTGGATCCTTGTACTTAATTTTTTTCGCCCCTCTCCTCTTAAATCATGCTTCCCACTTCTCTCGAAAATTTCGAATCCTCAAAATTCTAACTTACCTATTTTTGTATCCCTCTTTACCTTTCTTTTCGGATCCCAGAAACATCAAATTCGAGCTCTATCACTCCCTTCTCCCATGTCTTCTTCAAATTCGTCTACCACTTTCTGCTCCAAGCCCCCGCCACTTCGTGCCATGGTACTCTAAGCTACAGCCAACTATAGCGATTCCATCTCCAACCACATTCGCCCATCACCACCACACAACGCCATGAATTTTGGCTATCTCCACATCATCCATATCATTAAAAACACAATACTCGGACACAATCATTGCTTAAACAATCGAAACCCACCTCAGGTTGATGGAAATGTTGATGAAGGTTGATAGCTGACGACAGACCAACGCTTGGAGATGATGGATGTTGGAGTATGATGAACGACAACGAAGTAGGGGGTTCTCTCTGGCTTTTGGTCTTTTCAAGTATGAATATAAGAAGGCGGAAAAGGAAATAAATGGGGAGTAGGTATTTAATTATATCAAGATGGAGTGGGGGGGACACGGGTTTAACTTGCAAAAAAACTCCAAGTATAGGAATAGCGTACCAACCCCAAGCCATCCTTATTTTGAAAAAAGAAAGGAATCAATGGGGCCAGCATTCTCAAACTCACTCATGTATGTACATTCCTGATCCAGTTGACTTTCAAAACTCTAATCATTAACGCGTTCCTAAGTCAAACATCAAACGCGCAATTTGGCAACATAAAACCAAACAGAATAGTTCGAGTCCAAGTAAACATTAGAAGTTGACATACATAATCATATGCTTATGAATAAATTACTATGTTTTTATTACAAATTCGAAGTGTGGCGCATAAAATCACATATGAGTGTGTGGGTGTGTGCACGCCACATAACTAGCGAAGACTTGCTTACACTTTGTTATGAGATAGAGCCTGGGACTAACGGTTAATTTCTTGATAGAAATCGGATGATCGCCCGACAGGTTCATACAAATTCTAGTTTGGATGGTCATTTGCAATCAGATTGAATTCATCAAACAATACCAAGACCACACAGTTATACCTCTGGAACTCAACAGAATGTTGCAACCACCCATTGAACGGAACATGAAGATCATTTCAGACTCTAAGACTTGTCTCAATTCAATGCACGTCATTGTAACGACCTAGAAAATCTGAACCAATTTAAAATTTTTAAATTGGCTAAAATAATGGATTTTAAATATTTAAAATAAATATTTTAAATAATAGCAATGAAAACTGAGTTTGAATCGACAATTGAAAACGAATATAATTAATTCTAATTATAAACAAGGCCTGAAAGGGCGCTGCAGTTTCAAAAATTGAATTCAAAATTTGTCGGACTGTACCGGGTGCAAAACAAAATGGATTTGAGTGAAACCAAAAATATTTAAATCTTTTAGTGAATACCTTTCTAACAAATCTGAAAAATTGATTTTTCATAGCGGAAAGCAAAAGTTATGGCCAAATGAATTTTCAGAAAGGCCGCTATGGAATTTATATAGCCCGTGAAATTAGCCATTTTGCATACGACCTCGGAATTCGACGAAACCACTTTTGTTGGATCCGGGATGTGAAGTTATTGCTAGGTTTCAAATTTCATAATTTTTGAAGCTAGTATGTGAGCGTGGCAAAGGAAAACGTGTTTTGGTCAATTACAGTTAAATTAGATCGACCAGAAATGGGCCTTTTTGCAAACAGTCTCGGAATTCGACAAAACTAGTTTTGTTGGGACCGTATCGTCAAAACATAGCCAGATTTATTTTTCTGGAATTTTTCGAATCAGTTTGTGGCCCTGGCAAATTGAAATGTACGTTCAAATCGAATATTGAATGTTTTATATTTTAATTTGAAGGAAAACTGACTGAAACAGTCGAATGGGCCTACGAAACATATCCCATTGTGTTCGGAATGGGGGTAAAACGCTAGGGTTGACAGTCGTTGGGTTTAGATTGGTGGTCGTGTCAGAAAACCCCTTTAAAACCCATCGGCCAATCATAATTTTTATAAAAAAAATAAAATTCTTTTCTCTCTCCCCGACGAACGACAGAAACCCTTTGAAATCTTCCCCCTCATTTTCCGATCAATCCACGCCGAATTAGCTCGTGCCATAGTTGAACTTTTTGAAGATCTTCTCGAGATCTTCAAATCCATATAAAGTTTGGAATTTTTCGTGGCTTGTGGAGGGAGAATCGACGTCCTGAAGTCGGCGACTTCAATTCGCCTCCGCCACCGCCTGGCACCACCGAGTGGGCCCCCACCACCACGCGCAGGCGCGCGTCTCCCCCCTCTTCGTCGCTGCACCGGCCGATCCTCCTATCGATTCACGGTTTGGTCGAAAATTGCAAACCTAGTTTTGAACCTTTCAGCTGAGGTACGGCTTGTTTTATTTTCAACTGTTTTAACACCTTTAAACCGTTGCAAACTTTGAAAAATCATATCTTTTTGCTGTATTGACGAAATTCAGTGAAACAAGAGACAGTGGACTCGTGTGGACGTCTTCTACCTTCTAGAAGAGACCGCATATTTTTCTGAGCCTTCTGCTATTTTTGGTGGAGTGGAACCCAATGTGAGATTTCTAATTTATAAAGGATATGGAAAACGACGATGTATAAATTATATAGTCGATGTATGAGTTATATAAGCGTTGTACACCTCATGTATAAGCGTTGTATAAGTTGTACGTTCGATGTATAAGTTATATATGCATTGTAAAAATTATATATGTGTTGAAATAGAAGTGAATTGCTATATATATATATATATATATATATATATATATATATATATACGCCCCTCGTCCACAAACCATGGACGATATTTATTGGTTGTGATTGGTGTGAAAATTGATTGATAGCGAATGGTCGATTGGGATTGTTTGCGGTTGATATTGATTGATTGTGGTTGAAAAATACCCATTTGTGGTTGAGAAATATTTGGTTGAAACCACATAGGATTAGTTTGTGGAAATGAAATAAATATATACATGCCGCCTGCGTGCGAACTAGATGCATGATCCCCATTGTCAAAAACCACGAGGTTTTAAGGTAGAGCGAGGAGCCGTACTAGGGACGGTCCCGGTTTTAACTACCCTGCCGTTATGCTGCTGAAATTTTGAATAATATTCATGTGTTTGAATTATTTTCATTTGTTGAAACTATATTTATTCGTTGAATAGAATACCTTCATGTGTTGAGTCGATATTCATTCGTTGGATAGAAATTCATGTGTTGAATGGTATTCGTGTTTTAAATATAAAAATCACATTTTTATCTATATATATAAACTATAGAAAACCTTCATGTGTTGAATCGATATTCATTCGTTGAATTGAAATTCATGTGTTGAATGGTATTCGTGTTTTAAATATAAAAATCACATTTTTATCTATATATAGAAACTATAGAAAACCTTCATGTGTTGAATCGATATTCATTCGTTGAATTGAAATTCATGTGTTGAATGGTATTCATATTTTGAAATAAATTGTTTTGTAATAAAAATCACATTTTTATCATCTATATGAACTATATAAAATAATCTCCTTTTGAAATAAATTGTTTTATAATAAAAATCCTATTTTTATCACCTATATGAACTATATAAAATAATAGTGTTTTGAAATGAATTTTTTTACAATAAAAATCACATTTTTATTATATACATGAATTGTTAAATATAGTGAAGTGTTGAAATAGAAGATAGTTAGATAAAAATATCATTTTTATCAAATGTATGAAAAGAATATAGCTTTGAAATCGAAGAATCGATATATATATATATATAGAAATATATATATATATAAGAAATAGAGTTAAAATATATCGAATAACGACGCTGCACTTCGTATTTTGAAACCGTGATTTCAAACGATTATACCGGGAGATCCGACAATCGGATTTTCCTGAAATCGCTACCGTTGGATTCGCTTTGGAAATATCTTTCCAAAGGCACCAACTTTGTAAAAATCCAACGGTTGGATTGTCTGGAATGTTTAATTCAAATTTGAAGAAAAACAGCGCTAGAAACGATTATATTTATATATATATATATAATTATATTTAATTGAATAACGACGCGGCAGTTCGTATTTTGAAATCGAAACTTCAAACGATTGTACCGGGAGATCCGACCGTCGGATTTTTCTGAAACTGGAACCGTTGGATTCGTTTGAAAAGATCTTTCTAGTGATGTAAATTTTGTGAAGATCCAACGGCTAGATTTTCAGGAATGTGTAAATCAAATCTGAAGAAAAACAGCGCCACGGTCGCGTTATGGCCCGAAGCGTCGTTTTGAATAAATTGGCTATTTTAAAATAAATAAAAATAGCGATAAATCGTTATAAAATATTATAAACAATATGGATGTGATTTAGAAATTAACTGAAGGTTGGCTAAGTCGAATGGTTTCCTGGGTGTTGATCTGATGTTGGTTTCGGCCTTCGGGGTTAATATTTGGGAAATCATTCTCTTACTGATTGACGGTTAGTGACTAATGAATTAAAATGATGCATGTATATGTTAGTGTTGCACTTGTTTATTATATACGCGAGTTGCTCAGAAAGACCGGGTTTATCCCATTTTGAATAACTGAATCGACGATAAGAAATCGAAGATGAAGACTGTGGTCGAAGACCGGAGATCTTCACCTCGTTTGGATGGTAACCGAGGTCCTGATTGGGAGGCATCCCGAAATATGGATACTGAGTGGTGATCGTCTAGATGTACGTGGTGATCGATGGGTTTGCGAGGTATATAGTGCCTCCGGTTTCGTTCAGACCCAGAACGGACTTGTAAATGGACTGTGTGTCTGACATTGGATTTTATTCTATGTTGATTGATCTCTGTTAAATATACATCTGTTTGGTGGCGGAGAATTTATTCTTTTGCTTAACGCCCTTCTCTGAAACGCACGAGCTCAGAGGTTGTATATCGATGGACATCAGTCGCATGGCATGAATTGCTAGTGTGGCATGCCTAAGTGGCAAATGAACAGGGCTTCTATTGAAAAGCAAGGTCTTGTGGAGATGATCAAAGCACCGCCCGTGTGGCGTAGCTTTTTGTATAACGTGAAATCGCGAGCCTCACACCCCGGTATGAACCAGAAACGGGAGAAGGACCTCAAGGGGGACGTGCGTTTTCTTTCTAGCTAGAAGTGGCGTCAGTGGTTTTACACGCCCTGATGAGTTTGACTTATGTGGTTGTTGCTGTTGCGAGGCGCCTCGGTTAGATCGGACGATCCGGGTCCGATGGAGTCATTAGTTGGCTCAATTACGCCCCAAAGGGCGGAGGGACGCATTGTTCAGGCATTATAATCCACTTCATGTGGACCGGCCCTGACGATCCAAGGTACGGTTGCGGCTGTGCCTGAGACATGGGCTAGATTGTCTCGAATTCGGTAAGGACTATCTTTTGCCTTGGTTCATGACGGAAATCCAATTTCCAAATACGTGACTGTGCGGTTTTGATTGTATACCTATATATGGCAACATAGTGGTATGGGGCATTAATGCCGTCTATGATTGATAGTTATGATTTTGAAATTGTTTTCAAAACATACAAACACTAGCAATAATATCAAATGCCTTTGTTTTATTCGTATCAAGCATATTTTGGCCGTTATAAGGTAAAAACTCTATCCTCCGGTTTGCGTTGCATTGTGTGATGGGAACTGAGTCTTATAATGGCTTCATTTTTATAAAAAGCATTGCGTTGTTTAAAAGAAAGATTTGTTTTAAAGCACTGGCAATCCAATGGAGTAAACCCGTTCCACGAAAGTGGCGTGGTCCTGTGATTATCCATATTTTGAATGTGTTGAGTATATTTCTCATACCAGTCTCATGACTGACTCATAGTTTGTTTCACTTTCAAACTCGGGTGCACCTCTTTCTACACGAGCAGCCTTGTATTCAGGTTTAGCTGGTTCTTTCGGGATAGCTGGAGCTGAAGATGGATTATATCATTTATCTCTTTTTATGCTGTTCAGCTCCTATTGTACATTATGCTTGTTTTCCGCTGTAGACATATATGTATAGTTGAACTGTATTTGTACTAAGTATGATCCTGAATACTGTGTAACTCTAATGATTACTCTTATCCAGTATATTCTATTGTTCATTATCTGGTGTATTTATTTATTTCTGTTCTGTTATTATCTGTTTATGTGTTATATTCCACGGATTACCCTTGCCGCCGTCAGTACGGGGTTTGGGGTCGTCTCATTTGGTATCAGAGCTTTGGTTAAGCTTAGTTCTGGAATATAACATATGAACAAACTCGTCATAAATAGAACCAGTAGTGTTCTAGGATGGGTAACTCTATACAGATAGGATCAGTAATATCCTAGTATAAGTAAAGCAGAATGGAATACACCCCAGTAGACACATTTACATTGAAGTATTTGTCTCTATATTTTGAAATATCTTTTCTGTTGACATGACACTTTGTCTTCTAATTGCTGACGCACTAGAAAATGAGTGACAGGAACAGAAGAAATAATCGCATGGCTCGACCAGCTAATGAGCCAGTTGTGCTCCCACAGCCAGAATCAGATATAGAAGTTCTATTCAAGAGATTTCGAAATCTGGGTGGATCGCCATTCTTAGGCAAAGAGTCCATTATGGAAACACAAGCTTGGATTCGTTCTGCAGAGAAAATCTTTGAGGGTTTAAAGCTGAGAGATGATCAGAAAAGATTACTGGCGTCTTGGACACTCAAAGAAGAAGCTTTGTTTTGGTGGGATTCAGTTGTTAAAGATAATCCAGAAGGTGATATCACCTGGGATAAATTCAAAGTGATTTTCTTTACTCCTCCCAAAGCAACCGAGCGTTTATGTGATGAATTTTCTTATTTGATACAAGGTGATATGACCATCCCAGAATATCATAAGAAATTCAACGAACTTTCTCACTTTGCTCCTCATCTGATTCAAGATCCAAAGAGGAAGAATCTGAGATTTATTTATGGCCTGCAAAGAAAATATCAGAACAGTGTAATGAGGAATGTGAAGCTCCCCTTTTCTGAATTGATATACATGGCTTACCAGTATGAAGATCTCGACAAGAAAGGTATGTTGCCTTACGAAGAAGAGGTCAGCTCTAGTAAGAAAGTTGAGTTTGAAACTGGTCGTCCGGAGGCCAGTACGATGTCTGAGGTCAGTAACAAGCCCAAAGTCAATCGGAAAAGGGCCAGATCTGGAAAAGAACCAGCAACGACTGCCATATGCAATAACTGCCATAAGCAAGGACATTTGCAAGGAAAATGCAAATCTCTGAAGAAACAAAAGAATGATGGGTTTAAATCCGGCAAGAAGCTCCAGGAAAGTAAAAGATGCAATCAATGCCATCGGTTTGGTCATGTAAAACAAGAGTGCCGGCTGTTATAGACAACCAAAGAAGCTCAGGTAAATGAAATAGCCGAAGAGCCTACATCTTCGTCTGCTCAAGAAAGGCCAGATGTTTTAGAAGGCACGCTAACTGTCAAAGACATTCCTGTTAAAGTACTGTTTGACACTGGCGCGTCACGAAGCTTCATTTCCAAGAGTGCAGCTAAGAAGCTGGATTTGAATTTGAAGAAGCTCAAGGAACCAATGACTGTCCAGAATCCTGTTGGGGGTTCCATTGATCTCAGTTGGGTTTGTGGAGTGCCGGTTTCCTTCTCTCGTTATCGGTTTCCTACCATCGCAGTCGTCATGAATTTTAAAGAGTTTGATCTTATCCTAGGGTTAGATTGGTTGACCAAATATGAAGCTGAAGTAAAATGCGCCGATAGAGTCGTAAAGGCGAAGATTAAATCAGGTGATTATATAACCATTCCCTGTGAAGGTCAGAATGCTAATAGAAAAGACTTCTGGGCAGCTCTCAATGTTTCTCCAACCCAAATAGAAAATGTCCCTGAAGTCACAGAGAATATTCCCGACCTAGTGAAAGATATTCCTGTCGTCAAAAACTATGCGGATGTGTTCGAAGAAGTGGTTCGCTTACCTCCGCAGAGGGAAATTGATTTCAAGATTGCTTTGATTCCGAATGCAAAGCCGGTAGTTCACGCTATTCGAAGAATGTCCTTGAAAGAGAAAGAGGAATTAGACAATCAAACACGACAGCTAGTACGGAAGGGTCTGATCAGTCCCAGTTTCTCTGATTGGGGAGCAGCAGTGGAATTTGTCCCAAAATCTGACGGTACTCTACGTCTATGTGTGGATTATCGTGATTTGAACAAGCAGACCATAAAGAACAAATATCCATTGCCGCAGATTGATGATTTGTTGGATCGATTAAATGGCGCACAAGTATTTTCACGAATGGACCTAGCTACCGACTTCCATCAACTTCGAATTGCCGAAGAGTGTGTTCCAATGACAGCATTCAGAGGTCCCGACTTATTCTACGAGTGGTTAGTAATGTCGTTCGGCTTATGTAATGCTCCTGCTTACTTCGTCGATCTGATGAATAGAGTGTTCAGAGGGGTTTTGAATAAATTTGTTCTGGTTTTTATTACGATATTCTAATCTTCTCTAAATCAAAGGCCGAACATGAAAAGCATCTGGAACAGGTTCTGGAAATCCTCAGAAGGAATGTATCGAAAGCCAAACTGTCCAAATGTATATTCTAGCAAGAAGAAGTAAAATTTCTGGGCCATGTCGTATCTAAAGAAGGAATTGCTATAGATCCAAGTAAAATCACAGCTATTCAGAATTGGAAACAGCCCAGTACCCCTACAGAAGTCCGCAGTTTTCTCGGATTGGCTAGTTATTACCAGAAGTTCGTCAAAAACTTTTCAAAGATATCTGGCCACTTAACGAAGCTTACAAAGAAGCACTCTAAATTCAAATGGACTCCAGAGAGTGAAGAGGCTTTTGAAGAGCTAAAGTTGAGATTAACAACTGCTCCAGTGTTAACCATCATCGATGGCAAGCAGGATTTAAAAGTCTGGACTGACGCTTCTAGAGAAGGCCTTGGAGCAGTGTTAATGCAAAGAGGTCAGTGATTGCGTATGCTAGCCGTCAGTTAAAACCGCATGAAAAGAATTACGTAACTCATGATCTTGAGTTATTGGCTATAGTATTCTCTTTGAAAATCTGGAGACACTACCTTTTGGGTGAGAAATTCGAGCTGTATACAGACCATCAGTCGTTAAAGTATCTGTTCACCCAGAAAGACCTGAATCTGAGGCAGCAACGTTGGCTGGAGTTTCTTGCAGCATATGACTTTGAAATTATATACACTCTAGGGAAAGCCAATGTCGTGGCCGATGCGCTGAGCCGAAAGAATGTAATGATCGCCAGCTTTATTATTACGACTTCCTTGATTGACAAAATATCTATTCTTCAGAAGGAGGATAACTTCATTAAGGATATGATCAAAAGGATTCAGAAAGGCGAACCCTCGTGTTTTCAAATAGATGACGACGGGATCCTGAGATTGAAAGGAAGGATTTGTGTTCCTGGCATCCCCGAGCTCAAAAGGGAAGTGTTAGACGAGTGTCACAAGTCCAAGCTGAGTATCCATCCTGGTGTGGCCAAAATGTACAACGATCTCAAGCGAACATTCTGGTGGAAGGCTATGAAAAGAGACGTTTCAATATATGTTAGTCGATGCCCAACTTGCCAGCTAGTCAAAAGCGACCAACAGAAACTGGCTGGATTGTTACAACCGCTAGACGTTCCTGTTTGGAAGTGGGAACATATTTCCATGGACTTCATTGATGGTCTGCCCAGAACCAGAAAAGGAAATGACAGTATTTGGGTGATCGTAGATCGCTTCACGAAGACCGCCCACTTCATACCTGTCAAATCATACAGAACTGCTCAGAGTCTGGCGCAAATATATTTCAAGAAAATAGTTAGACTACATGGAGTGCCGCTCGGTATAGTCCGTGATAGAGATACAATATTTACTAGTAAATTCTGGGAGGCATTTCAAGTAGAGCTAGGAACGAAACTGAACTTGAGCACCACTTATCATCCTCAGACAGACGGTCAGACTGAGAGGGTGAATCATATTTTAGAAGATCTATTGCGGGCTTGTGTTCTAGATTTCGGCGGATCATGGGAAGACCATCTACATTTGGCTAAATTATCAAATAACAACAGCTACTAGGCGAGCCTGACAATGTCTCCATTCGAAGCATTGTATGGTAGACCGTGCCGATCTCCTGCTTGTTGGGTCGAACCTGGAAATAGACTTGTGTTAGGACCTGATATGATCCGAGAAGCTGCCGATAAAGTCGACTTTATTAAGAAGCGATTAATCGCCGCTCAAAGCTGACAAAAGAGCTATGCTGATAGGAGAAGAAGAGATATATCCTTTGCTGTTGGCGACTATGTATATTTGAAAGTATCGCCGATGAGAGGAGTTATCCGGTTCGGTAAAACTGGGAAGTTGGCGCCCAAATTCATTGGTCTGTTTCCTATTCTGGAACGCATCGGAAATCTCGCTTATAGGCTTAAATTGCCTGACTGGTTTCCTGGAGTTCATGATGTATTTCATATATCTCAACTTCGAAAGCACGTTCATGATCCAGACTTGATCGTGGAAGAAGCAGCTCAACAGGATATTGAAATTACTCCAGAATTAGCTATGAGACGAGAGCCGCTAAAGATCATCGGCAAAGAAACCAAAGAACTGAGGAACAAGAAGGTTCACTTAGTCAAAGTGCAATGGAGTGGAGATCCACGAGATTGTACTTGGGAAACTGAGGAGAGCATTCAGAAAGCCTATCCCAGATGCCGAGTAGATATCTCTGATTGACTCCGGTGCAAGGTACATTTACCATACTTTGCATTACCAATTAGTTCTCTACTCAGTTGTTATTTTCTTTCTATGGATGTGCACTTTTAATTCTATAGTCTGAATGATTTTAAAAGAATATAGAAATTGATCTGTATGATTTTGAAAATTTAAAAACAATTTGATTGCTATTTGTGTTGTGTGATAGTAAGTTAGATTAATTAAATTATTGAAAAGATAGTTAATTTAATCAATAATAGGATAAGGGTAGAATTTATTCATTTAAATCACACATTGAACTGATTTAAAAATAGATAGAAATATATATACATGTGTATTATATATGTTTGAACAGGTAAATGGATTAGCTGTTGAGTAAAGATTTTATTTGCGTGCCCGACAAATAGGTAAACCTTAATGAGTTGGATGCGAAATATTATTATATCAACTCCTGTGAATGCCATTGGATGCGGAGTGCTGGTTATTCTGTGTGTAAAAATAAACGTCGCCATAGGATAGTAACAATTAATTTTGAACTACAATACATGGCATACTTCAGAAGATAGGCATACTTCATCATATACCACATAAGCATTTGGAGCTTGTGTGACGAGGTGGAAGATTTACCATACGAGCGAGAGGCTTGTATGGCGATGATTATATTTTACAGGTTGAACTGATGACTGATATGGACTATTTAAATTGTAACGATAAAATTGCCAGATTAATAGAAACCCCACACGGGTCTGGAGTTGACAATAATCACGTCTCTCTAGTTAGTAGATACGGCACATGGACTATTTATTTCCCACACGGGACGAGGTAACGAGGATTTATCCTCTGGAGCATTCAAAATACACACTCCCTCAGGCTTTGACAGTGTGACGAGAATTTGTTCTCTGGAGTTATTATCAATAAACGCTCCCATGTAAACACCAGAATATATCACTATAAATATGTGTATGCTTATTAGGATTTATTGGGTACCTAATACGGCCCAATAAATTTCCAAACCCATCCCCGTATAAAGGAGGTTATGGCGAAATTTTTCGAAAATTCCGGGTGTTAGCCAAATTTTTGAAGAATTAGAAAATTCTCAGAAACTGAGAAGTTGGAGAATTGAAGCCAGATTCGACGTAGAGTTGATTAATCAAACCACTTTCGACTTTGTTCCTTTTCGAGGACGAAAAGTTTTAAGTGGGGGAGATTGTAACGACCCAGAAAATCTGAACCAATTTAAAATTTTTAAATTGGCTAAAATAATGGATTTTAAATATTTAAAATAAATATTTTAAATAATAGCAATGAAAAATGAGTTTGAATCGACAATTAAAAACGAATATAATTAATTCTAATTATAAACAAGGCCTGAAAGGGCGCTGTAGTTTCAAAATTTGAATTCAAACTTTGTCGGACTGTACCGGGTGCAAAAAAAATGGATTTGAGTGAAACCAAAAATATTTAAATCTATTAGCGAATACCTTTATAACGAATCTGAAAAATCGAATTTTCATAGCGGAAAGCAAAAGTTATGGCCAAATGAATTTTCAGAAAGGTCGCAATGGAATTTATATAGCCCGTGAAATTAGGCATTTTGCATACGACCTCGGAATTCGACGAAACCACTTTTGTTGGATCCGGGATGTGAAGTTATTGCTAGGTTTCAAATTTCATAATTTTTGAAGCTAGTATGTGAGCGTGGCAAAGGAAAACGTGTTTTGGTCAATTACAATTAAATTGGATCGACCAGAAATGGGCCTTTTTGCAAACGGTCTCAGAATACGACGAAACTAGTTTTGTTGGGACCGTATCGTCAAAACATAGCCAGATTTATTTTTCTGGAATTTTTCGAATCAGTTTGTGGCCCTGGCAAATTGAAATGTACGTTCAAATCGAATATTGAATGTTTTATATTTTAATTTGAAGGAAAACTGACTGAAACAGTCGAATGGGCCTACGAAACATATCCCATTGTGTTCGGAATGGGGGTAAAATGCTAGGGACGATAGTCGTTGGGTTTAGATTGGTGGTCGTGTCAGAAAACCCCTTTAAAACCCATCGGCCAATCATAATTTTTATAAAAAAAAGAAAATTCCTTTTCTCTCTCCCCAACGAACGACGGAAACCCTTTGAAATCTTCCCCCTCATTTTCCGATCAATCCACGCCAAATTAGCTCGTGCCACAATTGAACTTTTTGAAGATCTTCTCGAGATCTTCAAATCCATATAAAGTTTGGAATTTTTCGTGGCCTGTGGAGGGAGAATCGACGTCCTGAAGTCGGCGACTTCAATTCTCCGCCGCCACCGCCTGGCACCACCGAGTGGGCCCCCTCTACCATGCGCAGGCGCGCGTCTCCCCTTCTTCGTCGCTGCACCGGCCGATCCTCCTATCGATTCACGGTTTGGTCGAAAATTGCAAACCTAGTTTTGAACCTTTCAGCTGAGGTACAGCTTGTTTTATTTTCAACTGTTTTAACACCTTTAAACCATTGCAAACTTTGAAAAATCATATCTTTTTGCTGTATTGATGAAATTCAGTGAAACAAGAGACAGTGGACTCGTGTGGACGTCTTCTACCTTCTAGAAGAGACCGCATATTTTTCTGAGCCTTCTGCTATTTTTGGTGGAGTGGAACCCAATGTGAGATTTCTAATTTATAAACGATATGGAAAACGACGATGTATAAATTATATAGTCGATGTATGAGTTATATAAGCGTTGTGCACCTCATGTATAAGCGTTGTATAAGTTGTACATTCGATGTATAAGTTATATATGCGTTGTAAAAATTATATATGTGTTGAAATAGAAGTGAATTTCTATATATAAATATATATATATGCCCCTCGTCCACAAACCATGGACGATATTTATTGGTTGTGATTGGTGTGAAAATTGATTGATAGCGAATGGTTGATTGGGATTGTTTGTGGTTGATATTGATTGATTGTGGTTGAAAAATACCCATTTGTGGTTGAGAAATATTTGGTTGAAACCACATAGGATTAGTTTGTGGAAATGAAATAAATATATACATGCCGCCTGCGTGCGAACTAGATGCATGATCCCCATTGTCAAAAACCGCGAGGTTTTAAGGTAGAGCGAGGAGCCGTACTAGGGACGGTCTCGGTTTTAACTACCCTGTCATTAAGCTGCCGAAATTTTGAATAATATTCATGTGTTTGAATTATTTTCATTTGTTGAAACTATATTTATTCGTTGAATAAAAAACCTTCATGTGTTGAGTCGATATTCATTCGTTGGATAGAAATTCATGTGTTGAATGGTATTCGTGTTTTAAATATAAAAATCACATTTTTATCTATATATATAAACTATAGAAAACCTTCATGTGTTGAATCGATATTCATTCGTTGAATTGAAATTCATGTGTTGAATGGTATTCGTGTTTTAAATATAAAAATCACATTTTTACCTATATATAGAAACTATAGAAAACCTTCATGTGTTGAATCGATATTCATTCGTTGAATTGAAATTCATGTGTTGAATGGTATTCATATTTTGAAATAAATTGTTTTATAATAAAAATCACATTTTTATCATCTATATGAACTATATAAAATAATCTCCTTTTGAAATAAATTGTTTTATAATAAAAATCCTATTTTTATCACCTATATGAACTATATAAAATAATAGTGTTTTGAAATGAATTGTTTTACAATAAAACTCACATTTTTATTATATACATGAATTGTTAAATATAGTGAAGTGTTGAAATAGAAGACAGTTAGATAAAAATATCATTTTTATCAAATGTATGAAAAGAATATAGCTTTGAAATCGAAGAATCGATATATATATATAGAAATAGAGCTAAAATATATCGAATAACGACGCTGCAGTTCGTATTTTGAAACCGTGATTTCAAACGATTATACCGGGAGATCCGACCATCGGATTTTCCTGAAATCGCAATATTTGGGTTCGCTTTGGAAATATCTTTCCAACGGCACCAACTTTGTAAAAATCCAACGGTTGGATTGTCTGGAATGTTCAATTCAAATTTGAAGAAAAACAGCGCCAGAAACGAATATATTTATATATATATATATATAATTATATTTAATTGAATAACGACGCTGCAGTTCGTATTTTGAAATCGAAACTTCAAACGATTGTACCGGGAGATCCGACCGTCGGATTTTCTCGAAACAGGAACCGTTGGATTCGTTTTGAAAAGATCTTTCTAATGATGTAAATTTTGTGAAGATCCAACGGCTAGATTTTCAGGAATGTGTAAATCAAATCTGAAGAAAAACAGCGCCACGGTCGCGTTATGGCCCGAAGCGTCGTTTTGAATAAATTGGCTATTTTAAAATAAATAAAAATAGCGATAAATCGTTATAAAATATTATAAATGATATGGATGTGATTTAGAAATTAACTGAAGGTTGGCTAAGTCGAATGGTTTCCTGGGTGTTGATCTGATGTTGGTTTCGGCCTTCGGGGTTAATATTTGGGAAATCGTTCTCTTACTGATTGACGGTTAGTGACTAATGAATTGAAATGATGCGTGTATATGTTAGTGTTGCACTTGTTTATTATATATGCGAGTTGCTCAGAAAGACCGGGTTTATCCCATTCTGAATAACTGAATCGACGATAAGAAATCGAAGATGAAGACGGTGGTCGAAGACCGGAGATCTTCACCTCGTTTGGATGGTAACCGAGGCCCTGATTGGGAGGCATCCGGAAATATGGATAATAAGTGGTGCTCTTCCAGACGTACGTGGTGGCCGATGGGTTTGCGAGGTATATAGTGCCTCCGGTTTCGTTCAGACCCAGAACGGACTTGTAAATGGACTGTGTGTCTGACATTGGATTTTATTCTGTGTTGACTGATCTCTGTTAAATATACATATGTTTGGCGGTGGATAATTTATTCTTTTGCTTAACGCCCTTCTCTGAAACGCACGAGCTCAGAGGTTGTATATCGATGGACATCAGTCGCATGACATGAATTGCTAGTGTGGCATGCCTAAGTGGCAAATGAACAGGGCTTCTGTTGAAAAGCAAGGTTTTGTGGAGATGATCAAAGCACCGCCCGTGTGGCATAGCTTTGTGTATAACGTGAAATCGCGAGCCTCACACACCGGTATGAACCAGAAACGGGAGCAGGACCTCAGGGGGGACGTGCGTTTTCTTTCTAGATAGAAGTGGCGTAAGTGGTTTTACATGCCCTGACGAGTTTGACTTATGTGGTTGTTGCTGTTGCGAGGCGCCTCGGTTAGATCGGACGATCCGGGTCCGATGGAGTCATTAGTTGGCTCATTTACGCCCCAAAGGGCAGAGGGACGCATTGTCCAGGCATTATAATCCACTTCGTGTGGACCGGCCCTGACGATCAAAGGTACGGTTGCGGCTGTGCCTGAGACATGGGCTAGATTGTCTCGAATTCGGTAAGGACTATCTTTTGCCTTGGTTCATGACGGAAATCCAATTTCCTAATACGTGACTGTGCGGTTTTGATTGTATACCTATATATGGCGACATAGTGGTATGGGGCATTAATGCCGTCTATGATTGATAGTTATGATTTTGAAATTGTTTTCAAAACATATAAACACTAGCAATAATATCAAATGCCTTTGTTTTATTCGTATCAAGTATATTTTGGCCGTTATAAGGTAAAAACTCTATCCTCCGGTTTGCGTTGCATTGTGTGATGGGAACTGAGTCTTATAATGGCTTCAATTTTATAAAAAGCATTGCGTTGTTTAAAAGAAAGACTTGTTTTAAAGCACTGGCAATCCAATGGAGTAAACCCGTTCCACGAAAGTGGCGTGGTCCTGTGATTAGCCATATTTTGAACGTGTTGAGTAGATTTCTCATACCAGTCCCATGACTGACTCGTAGTTTGTTTCACTTTCAAACTCGGGTGCCCCTTTTTCTACACGGGCAGCCTTGTATTCAGGTTTAGCTGGTTCTTTTGGGATAGCTGGAGCTGAAGATGAATTCTATCATTTATCTCTTTTTATGCTGTTCAGCTCCTATTGTACATTATGTTTGTTTTCCGCTGTAGACATATATGTATAGTTGAACTGTATTTGTACCAAGTATGATCCTGAATACTATGTAACTCTGATGATTACTCTTATCCAGTATATTCTATTGTTCATCATCTGGTGTATTTATTTATTTTTGTTCTGCTATTATCTATTTATGTGTTATATTCCACGGATTACCCTTGCCGCCGTCAGTACGGGGTTTGGGGTCGTCTCAGTCATGTTCACATAAAAGGTGATTTAGTGGGCAAGTATTACATAGCCTTTTGGCCCGATTATGAAAACAATCCAGGTTGACATGACTTGACGACCGTAAGGATGAACGACTCGGAAGTGCTATTCGAGGGCCCAAAACTAAATCCAAATAGCGTCATGAAACTACAATCATCGTAGCTCGTTAATGGTTGCTCGCAAATTTAGTGATCGACAAGAATCCCTAGTAAGGATTAGTAGGAATCCTTCAGAGTCACTACATCTCGAAGTTCAACAATTTATCGTAACAATCACTTCGAGATCAGTTTGAATTTCCAAGTGAGATCGGTAGGTATCCCAAAACACCCAAGCACCCACTCTCGAAGCATTAACACATGGACTGGTATGGATCCTCTAAGTGGGAAAAGTATGAATCCCGCATCACTCGAGCAAAGAAAATCCTGAAGCGCTTATACACGAATCAGTACAACTCCCTGCATCCAAGCAACTTTACCAACTTTAACACTTTATACTCCCAATTTCTCAAGATCAGCGAAGGCCGGATTTCATACAAAAGCAACATAGAATGAGGGTGCTTGTGGACCTAATCCCTCCAAAATAATAAGGTGGGGAAAGGTGTGGATCCTGGGATCGATACGGATCCTGGGATTGGTACGGATCCCGGGATCAGTATCGGATCAGTACCGATCCCGAGGTCGCTACCGATCCCTACATTATTTTTTTTAGGTCATGGGCCATGCATAAACCCTATATCTTCAAACTCCAAATTTCAAGCATGGACCTCGACTATAAATATCCATGTTTCAGACGGATTATGGATCCTTTGGCATTTTAATTACTTTGTACTAGCTTACCAGGAGTCTTACCAATCTGAGCCTTGTACTAAATATATTTCAGTAATAAAGTGATAAAAAAATCCAAAATGGACGTAGGCCAACTTACGCCAAACCACTATAATCGTTGTGTCGTATTTCTACTACATTTCTATTATTCTTAACCTTATTTTTCATTTATTAAATTTAATTTTTTATTGAACTCTGTGGATGTTGTGCCATTTTATGGTATCAACAATATGTAAATAATACACCAATTACCATTCATTTGAATCCACCTTTTGAATGTCATACATTTTCAAAATTTCGAAAGAGGAAGAAAATGAATTTCAAAGGTTTTGGGACACTCAGTGACCTTTAACATTAATTAGGGTAAAAAATATAAGAAATTTTAAATATATTTTTGCATACTTGGCCTTGTGTAGGCTTGTAACTATCCCAGAACACATTAGGACACATATAAAAATAATAATGAAGATTTATAGATTCAAGAAAATTATTGTCCAGTACGATGTTAAGAAATCACACAATAAATATATAAGTTTGACTTAGCAGTCATAAGTACTTAAAACAAATAAATATTCATTGATTGGCTTTCTGAGCAGAACAAATGTAATAAAAATTTAAACTACTGACGTAGATCATAAACAACTTAATAATGTATTAACCTAAAGCCAATAATTATTGAAAATATTAAAATCTGAAACACATCAATAGTTGAAAACATAAAATGATAATGAAATATCTTCATTCCATTATTACTTTTAAAATCATAAAAATATCAAAGCGTAAAAAGACGAGTAGAGCTACTTTAAAAAAATTCTACCATAGGAAATTTTAAGTTTTTAAAATATGAAATATATATATATATATATATATGTTAATTTAATTAATAAATATCAAATATAGGATAATAAATATTGCTCATTAATTATTAATATTAATTATTAATTATTTGTTGAAAATAATTTAATAGTAATTGTTAGTTAGCTAATATTGCTTCTTATTTATGAATTGTTTGTTATCAATCATTATTTTTTAATTTTTTGGCAGAGCCAACCGGTTTTTATAGTAGCCTCAACCACTTTTCACTACAACAAATAATGAATACATGAAGTACATGAATTAGACAGAAAGTCTAACTACTAGAGCTAGTTGAAGTGCCAGCACATTGAAAACAAAGACTAGGAGTGAGAAGAGAAGCTACAATACTACTACCCTACTACTTCTCGGAGGATGGTGAACATCCCATGTCCTCATCAGGACAAAATACCTGACTGTAGTCCTTAAAAATATAAACTAAGTCAGGGGTATAACCAGGGTGGTCTGTGTCGTAGATGAACTTCCTATCCCACGTAGTATCAGAGAAATGTTTAATGTTTGCGGTACCCTCAGTTCCTTTAGTGTCCAAGACAAGCCTATCTCCATCTATATGGTAAAATAAACACCTATCCTAATAAGCCACATCCTCTTCAGACACATACGCAAAAAAATTCTTCTCCTCTGGAGAGTAACGCATACCAAAGGGTAAATGATGCCATGCACGCTTAGATACAAACTAAGTAACAGTAGGATTTGTAGGAATTACTGTTGCAAAAGCTAGATCAACAAGGGGTTCCACAGGAAATTCAACAAGAGGGGAGACTACCGAGGGAGGAATAACAACTACAGCCGAGGAAGTGGCGAAGGGATCTACCAAAGGAGCGCTAGGGCCATAGTTGGCCTTAGGAATCCACATCCTGGGAGGTGGCTGAGCAAAGGGCAGTTTCACGAGAATTGGATCTCCTTTTGCTATCGTGCATGCCTCAAGAGAGTGCCCAAAGGAGTGGCAAGTAAAACAAATTTCTGGCACCCAACCATATGATACATTAACAAAACTTTCATGCCCTTCAATGGAAACACTGATTTGATGAGGCAATGGTTTGTCAGGGGTAATCTCAATAAGTGCTCTCGCAAAACCATAACATTCTTCATCCACCATATTAGCGTTAAAGCACCTAAGTTTACCAATATGGCTTGCTACCAGCTAAGGCCAGTCATAGTCTGAAGAACTGCAAGTACATGAGTAATATGAGCCCAAATCGGAATCGAGAGAATTTGCTCTGTAGCATGTCCAACCGAAGGGCTCCAAGTGGTGATAATAAATGGCTTTCTTTCGATGATAGAAGGATCTAACTCAAGAGCACGTCTCCTATCTTCTGCCAAACAAAATTTAAAGTAGTACATTTCATCAATTAATAGAATACACAGGCCACCTCTGAGTTTCCATATTGCGACAGTGTTCACAGATTTTTTTGTATGGAGCCAACGAATCAAGAAAGAAACTGACTATAAAGTCTTTCCATCTTGATACACCTTCATAATAAAATTATCCGGTGTAACATTGCTACAATTTGTCTCGAATTCACAGGGGATATAGTCCCCAACTGTGTGTGGTAAAGCAGTGAACACTGATTTCCAGGATCTACAAGGTAGGTTGGATTAGGCATTCTCATAAACACTTGTAGTGCACTCACTAAAAAGAGCCTGGGGAGCAAAATTTCTGTCCATGGATGGACCAACTATATCAACACCATTCACTGCATTCAAATCAGCACCCAGAACATCGTTCGCAACTTCAATATCAACACCATTACCCAATTTTTCATACACAGTTTAACCACCCTTATAAACAGGCCTAGATTTCATTTTCAACGCGTTGTTAACATTGTCATTAACCACATCCGTAGCCCATCCTTTTGGTGTAGTGGCGAGAAGGGGAGTTAAAGGAGATTTATCAGGACTTTTAATTAGAGAAATCGGTCCAGAAATTGATGTCGATGTGATGGAAGTAAGGCTAGAAAATTCAAATCTGGAGGGCGTAACTCGATTGACAACTACAGCAAAAGCCAATGAACTCGTGAAAAGGCTACCATATCGCATAGCAGAAGCACCAACAGCTTTGCTAGCAGATTCGGGTTTGTCTCTCTTGCTCCTCTCCATGGACGAAAGAGGGAGGGTAGAGAGCGATGACGAGCAAAGGAGAGAAAAACAAGGATGGGAGGCAGGCAAGGATGCAAATGAAAGCAAGGCAGCAGTGAGCAGGATAAACGGAACAGCCTCACTAGTATACTAATTACAAACTACCATTTATTTATTTAAGTAAGTTTAAATATTTGTTGTTAATTATTACAACTTTTAAGCAATACTAAATAAATTCAGAAAATTTAACATAAATACTCGAATAAAACTAGATTTTAAAAATGTTTGTAATTAACTAATACATAGTCGTAAAGAACGTTTCTAGAACCTTCTAGGACTGTTGTGAAGGTAGTAGTTTTACAAACTTTTCCAAAAGCATTGTAAAATAATTTTTTACCATAATGCTTTCTAAAAAACGGTTGTAAAAAAATATCTATTGTACAACGTTTTTGCAACTAAGGTTGTATGATGTCATTTTTTATAATGTTTTCTACAAAAATTGTTTCATTATTTTCTCAGGACATTGTAAAATGTGTTTTTTACAAAGATTTATATAAAAACATTGTAAAATAAACATTCTGAAAAGGTGCATTTATTGCAGTGATGGCATCCTGTATCAGTTAGTTGTAGCTAACTGGTTTAGTATTGCAAATCAAACGGAAGGATGATGTCATCCAGATCTATATTATTAGTTTTGTTGTATAATTCTAATAACAATTGATGTTCAACTCATATCCTTTTGTTTGATTTGAAGTTTACATTCGTTGCTTGTATTTCAATGCTTTAATCCATGCATTAGAGTCCAAGAATATAAGTTGGCAACAAGTGCACACTTTTAAGTCTTCGGCCTTATTCTTTAATGTGATTGAGGAATAGTATAGTTCACAGTCCTTTTTGCTAGTCAAATTTCCATTTATCATATATGGTTTATTATTTTGTCTGGCCAGTTAATTTAAGCTCTATGAATGTTATTTTGTGATATGAATATTGTTGACGTGGGGAATTGTCGCTATTCGCGCATGTCAATGCCCGAGTATATGTTTTGCAGGAAAACAATAATCCAAATCCAAAGTGATGAAATGTGCAGGAAGAACACAACTTTTTATAATTGTTTGGTACTAACACCTACGCCCACTGTATAGTAATCATTCATCATATAATAGCTGATTATAAAAGTTGTACAAGTTGGACAATATTTGCGTACAAAGTTTTGTAATAGAACAACAAAATGTTTGTTAATTCTAAATTTTGACCAAAAATGCCCTTCTTCTTCTTTGTTGAGCCAAAGTATGGGGAATGTCCAATAAGTAGCTTCAATGTCCAAGAAATTCCAAGGATATCCAAAAATATCCAAAACCAGTGTAAATGTCTAAGAAATATCCAAATGTTGTAGGCAAACGTTTGTGCAACGTTTAGAATTCCAAAAGAAGTCCAAAATCCATGAAGATGATGAAGGCAGCCATTAATGTTGCTTGAGCTTCAATCCCGTATGCCAAAGTGTGGGAAGTGTGTGAATGAGCCAACCCCTTTGAATGCCAAGCTAGGGGGCATTTATAGGTGAGTTTTGGGAGTGTCCGAGAGAATTTCATATCTCTGGGGGATACGAAATTTGCATCCTAAAAATGGAGTTGGAAAACTCAAAACTACGTTGAATAATCGCATCTCGATGTTGAAAAATCTCGAATCCCTGAAAATTAGGTGAAAATATGTGTTAAGCAGCCAAAAACCACGGATCGACACGGTGAAATGGAATGCCAAAAAGATCTATCACTGTGGCACTTTAAATATTTCGTATCCCAGAAATTGGTGGAAAAGGCATGTTGATCAGGTGAAAATCGATGATCCACTCGTGCCAAATTGATTTTCCAAAACCACTTGAAAACAGCCAATTTTCAATCCCCTTGCCATATCAACAATTCAAATCCCTACTGCGCGAATCCTTCTCGTGTTGATCAGCCGCTTTTTGAATGCCAGATCTTCGAGTCCTTTGCCTTGCCACGATTTCGATCTCCTGAAACCATGTGCCGGAATCAAAGAAATTTGTGTCGAGACAGGGGTGGGCACATGAATTTCGTATCCTTCCTTGGATACGAAATATAGGTATTCGAAATCCCTAATTGTCAAGCCAATTGTCCACTCCTGATTGGTTCGAGTAGGATATGTGGTTTTTGTCCATTTTCCTGTCCGATCACTATATTTTTTCGTGTCAAATTAGATGATCAACCACTTTACCAAATGTGATCAACCAAGCACAAGCATGTGGAAAATGGTGATTTTCACGTGTCGATCACCTGGTTTTGAATGTACAAAACCAGAATTTTTTCAAGTGCTATATTTTGATGCATGATTCACGCAAGCCTTTTTTTCGTGATCGTGTCAAGCCAATCAGCTATTTTTGAGTGCGCGAAACATGATTTTGCCGAAATCCATTGTAATGTCCCGGATTTTTAGCGATTAAATAATTAATTTATTAAATTATTTGAATATTGATTTGGGAGTTTAAATGACCTGAATTAAAATATTTTGAATATTTAATTAATATACTTACTTGGATAATATATATTTTATTCTCGAAATAGATAGAAATAGTTGAATTGGCTATATTGTGTAAATTGGATAATATATGATATTTAATTGAGTTTATATTCGAGTTAGAATAACGAATTTATAGAATAAACAACGTTTGAACGTATTAATTATAATGTTATTATAATCGAGCTCAAAACACCGTGGTAGTTCGTAATTTGGCGTTTGAAACTTCAATCGAGTATACAGGATTCGTTATAAGTCAAAATTTGTTGAAACAAGAAATGTTGGAATATATTTAACTATATTTTCTAATAGAAGTGAAAAAACGAGATTTCGTTTTCTAGCTTGTGTGTTATGTCCGAATCAAATTTTCAGAAAGTCGTTATGGAATCGTTTATTAATTATAACGATTTACTTAATAAATAAAAGTGATTTTAATACAAAATGAACGTCGTTTTAACTTTAAATTTGAATATCAAGTATAAATCCATATTCTGTTTATTTTTGAAGCTATATATATTCCGTTGAGATAAGTATAAGATAATAATAATTTATTATTATTAGTTTGAATTATTTGGGAATTTAATTTATTATTTTAATTGGTTAACATTATATCAACTAAATGTGGAATTCAAAGATAACGAATTTTCAAACAACCTCCGTTTTCGACAAAACTAATTTTATCAAATCCATAGTGATTGGTTATTGTAAGATTTCCTGTTTAAGGTCAATTGGATTTATTTGGTAAGCATGCGCGGTTAAAACCACATATTATTGAACTGTTTGCTATTGAAAAGGAGTTTTTACAAACGGACTTGGAATTCGGTGAAACCAGTTCCATCGTGTCCGAAATATTTAATTATTGTGAGATTACAAGTTTCACCCCGAACGGAGCTCGTATGTGATTGTTTTTGCATGATACTTCATGTGTAAGTTTCACAACAATTTAATAATAATATATACCCTAACATCTAAATTTAACCCTCCTCCCTAAATAACCGTACTCATGAAAACCCATCTATCATAGCCTATAATTTGATGCCTAAAACTGTAAACCCATCCTATACTACACTGTACCTACGCAGGCTCTGTGTTTTCTTTTCCTACCCTAATTTATTAGCTGGCCTATGTTATATCCCACCTCCTCTTATTCCTTAAGCGCCAAGTTTATACTTCCATAAATATAGACAGCAACCACTTCGTTTTCTTCTTCACGAAATCAAGCATTCGAAGCTTTTTATAATCGCTTCACAAAGTTAAAAAAATCATATACTCAGTGAAACTTATACTCTTTTGATTCATTCGACCCCTTCATTCGAGAACTTCACATTGGTAGGATTTTCATGGAACTCGATAGTCATTACAGGGGGTTGTTTCATACAATCGGACTACGGTTCGAGGTACTCTGAGCTGGAGGAGGCAGGAGAATTTACTGGTTGAGGCGACGCACTCAGGGTGGCCAGGCGCAGCATTTAAAGGAGTTTGACGGAGTTTACCACCAAATGGGATCGCACGTTACTGTGCAGTGGTGGTGAATCACGGCTTCGGTAGTAGGGCATCGAGTACTGTATGGTGATGAAGAGGTTGAGACGAGAAGAAGAATGGACTGGCTCGTTGGTGAAATCGTGAAGTGATGAAGGAGGACTGGATTGAAGAAAGCACGGAAATGGCTTGTATACAGGAGTGGCATTTTTTTATGTTTGGGAAGAAGAAGTTTTATCAGGGAACGGATCGGGTATGTGGGGTTTGGTTCGTGAAGGAGTTGGGTCTATTTAAGTGGGTATGGGCCGAGAAAAATAAATAAGGCCCAGATATTATAAAAAAGGAGAAAAGTCCAAAAAGGGGGAGACGTGAGCCAGCAATAAAGAGGGGTTGGTGCGGACCAATTCGGAAATGGGTAGGTTAAATTTATTTATATATATAGTCTAAGTTAATTAGATAACATATACACTTGTAAATATTATATGTTGCTCATACGGTATCGAAATTCAATAAAACAGGATTCGATAGAATCATACAAATGCAGGCTACGCTATGAAGTAGGTTCGGAACCATTTGGAGGTCGTTTAAATTTTAGACAAAATAACCTGACCAGATCTACCGATGTTAATCGTTCTTTATCGATTAACGACCAACGTGAGTAAACTCTCTGTCCAGTATTATAATTTTATAAGTGTTAATTAATATTTATAAATAATGATTTAATATCGTGTGATGGTTGTTTGGATGAATTGCATATTAATTAGTTGAAATGATATATATAGTCATATATATAAACAGTTGATTTAATATAGATTCTATTTATTTATAATATCTCATATTGATATGAAATTAGTGTAATTTATGTTGATTAACATATGTGGATGCAGGGAAACATGTTGGAGGGATCCAACTGGATTCCTCAACAATTATATGGTTGTTTTCCATATATTGGATTATATGATGTGACAAATAATCTGGTGTTGATTATTGCGTGTTTTGGGATGTTTGAATAACATTGACCTTGAAATAACTACTATTTAAATATCGTAAAGATATATTCGAGTATATTGGAAAAGAATTCGAGTTTTAAAAAGGAAAATCTATTTTTAAATAGAAATTGAATTTAGAATCGACTAGAATAAAATAACTTGTTTTAATTTTTTTAAAACAAGGAGTTTGGTTTATAAACAATATTTAGAAATGGGATGAAATAATTATAATTTAATAATTTGGGAATGTAAATTCAAGAATGAATATGAGAAAGGAAAATGGAAATCGTTTTCAAAAGATAACGATGAAATTTATTTCGATGTTCGAGATGTGAATATAATTAAATGAAAACTACAAGGATTTGTAATTATAATTCGACAATGTCAAATATTACTAAAATAATTTTTTTTATAAACTATATATTATATAAATTTGGAATTTGACAAGATAGTTAATATTTGGTTTAAGACCAATAATTTGTAATCAATTATGTGCTCGAGATTTAGTTATAAACTTAATATATAATTAACCAGAAGTTGACTTAAATTGTGTTTATTAAATGAAATATGAGTATAAATTTATAAAATCACTCGATAGATGAAATTTTAAACTGTAATAGTATTTACTAATTAAATCAAGATTTGATTTAATAGAATGAGTCCAGATTCCTATAAAGGAATAAAATTCACGTTTAAAGTGAATAATGGTTTGAAAGTAAACATTTTGCAAACTTAAAAGGGAACGAAAGGAAATTGGTAAATATTGGAAGTGATAAATTCAAATATGAATTTAGAGATTGAGTTGACCTAAAACGTAAATTATTCTGATGTTTGGAACGTTAATCAAATAGGAATTATTCGAATGAGATTCGGACATTGAATTTAGGAAAGTATTATTTACTTTCCATTTTTAAATAAAGATTAATTAATTAATTATTAGAAATAATGAATCCAAGTTATATTTTAAAGTTAAATATTTTGGAAATAGAGATTATAATGCTATCGTCATGATCAATATTTTCCGTAAAAAGTGGATTTGTAAACTGAATCTGAGAGTTACATAAGCAATGATTTGATAAGAAATTAAGAAATGGGATTAAGGAAATTAGAAACTGACTGGAGATTATTTAAGTCGAATGGTTTTCTAAGTGTCGATCTGATGTTAGTTTCGGCCTTCGGGGTTGATATTTGGGAAATTGTTCTCTTACTAGTTTATAGTTAGGGACTGATGAATGGGAAAGAATAATGATGCGTGAATAAGTAATGGAAATGTTTTCCGATGTTAATAACATATATTTTCTAATTATAGAAAATAAAGAGTTATAGATATATGGAATTAATTTCCGATGTTAAAAAGAGATATTTTATAAATAAAGGAAATAAAGAATTTAAAATAGATGGAAACGTTTTCCAAGAATCGTGAGAGGCTAAACGAGTGGAGAAATATTTGGGTAAAGATACTGGAGGGAATTGGTGATTGAATAAATTATTGATAAATTAATTTAAAGAGTTAAATGTTGATTGATGATTGATCGATATAATTCTCCATTTGGAAATTAGATCGCTGTTTGTATGGATGTTTTCCTTTGATAGTTAGATAATCGACATCAAAGTTTTTGATCATTTTTCCTCTATCAATATTGAGAGATCGGGATCAGATTTATTATCTGAAAACACTCTATATGGGCATTAGCATTGCGAAACATATATATTAAAGAAAATTAAAGACGGAGTTTATGCAACGGGTGTTCTGGCGATCCTAGGTAGAAATTGCCTAATATGGATTTACATAATAGTGCCTTCGGTTTGTCAAGACCCAGGACAACTTGAATGGACGAAATGTCTAACATAGGTTATCTAATAGATCGATTTAGTTGATCTCTTCAAACGTATTTATGTTTGGTGGTAGAGGAATTCATTTCTCTTAGCTTTATACCCATGGTATTTTTAGAGAAATCAATTTGTGATTTTAGCAGGTATGTCGATGTGGCATTCAAAGTAAATGAAGGTGTGATCTGTAAAAAAATACGTTACGACCTCAAACCCCATCAACTGGGAAATGACAAAAATCGGGCAGGCAACATGGCTAAGTGGGCGCTCCTAATTAGGGTATATTGTCACCATCTAGATAATATTCATTTTTGTTCTTCTTTTGCTTTTGTATCTCCTGGGAAGGTTATGTTGGTATACCAACCATCAGATGACAATATATTCTGAACATTCAAGCAAAATGAATGGCTGGTTATGTGTGGCTGAGTTGTAAGATGTTCTTGTTAAACTCCAGTGTATCCCCCTCTAGAATACACTGATCAGAAGGTGGTTCCATACCTTGTTATAGTTGGAAATCCATTCTCTATTAAGAAACTGTGGTTTTGATTGTATAATATATATGTAGAGCATGAGATGCAAGCGTTCTGCCAGATTGTTATTTACTTGATTTAGACATTATTATAATATTAGAAAAGTATTGGTTTTAAGAATGTTTTGGGTTATCGTAAGGTAAAAACCATCCGTGTTTATGTGTGGACCGATTTTACGATTATCATTTTTTTAATGGATTTTTAAAAGTTAAATCAAGTGTTTGGAGTTTACTCACCCCAGTCTCATAACTGACCCTGAGTTTATTTTGTTTTGTTTTACCCTAAACTCTTGGGCACACAAATTTGTACGGGTAGTTAAGTTGTCAGGATTTTACAGGTACTTGGAAGATCTTGGAGCATGAGGCTTCAACATTAGTTATATATAGAGTTTATTTCCGCTGTGATGTTATGAGTTGTACTCTGAAATGGTATGTATATACAGTTATAAGTTTGTATTTCAAAAGTTATGTTATATAATATATTTTATTTGTTCTGTTGTGAAATTTGTGTTTACTCTGATTCTGTTTTGTTGTGGTCTTCTTCTACTTCTATTCTAATTTTCTTTCTTTCTATTTCTCACCCTATAACTTCTTTCTATTAATGATCCTGTGTTTTTGATACTTGAATAGTGACATGGTGTTTTTATGTCGATTTTCAGGGTCGAAAACCCTCAACTCAGGAAACATGGAAAGGTGTTTGAAAATGAATTTTGATATATGGAAATTTTAAAATCCTGGGTGAATTTAGAAATGTTTCCAAACATTATGAAGAATAATTTGAAGTAATTTCAAAATGAAAGTGTTTCAAAACAAGTTTGAAAGTGATATTGTATTGAGCTCACTTTGGTGGCCGGAAAATAATTTTATTGATGACGGTCGCATCGTCAGTGTTCATTTTCGAGTTTCTAAGTGACAGATTACTACCAAAGATTTTGTTTTTGAATTGTTTTGGGGAAATAAGTTGTTCAGAAATTCAAATGTTTTGAATTGTTATGTTCTGTATAAATATATATATAGGATTTCAAACTAATTTGAAATAAAACCCAGGAACTTGAATTCTGAAGTTTAAATTTAGCTTATGAAGTTAAATAGACTGAACTGGAAAAAAGTGAATAAATAAATTAGAAATTAACTTAAATTAAATTAAATGAAATTTGGTTGGATTAGAGATAATCTGGAATGCAATTGGATTATTGAGTAAGAATTTGGAATTGAGATTGGAACTGGAGTTTGAAATGAATTTTGGCTTGGAATGATTGGATTTGGGGATAAGTTGATTGGAGATTAACTGGGAATACATTTGTATATGCTGAAGTTAAAGCAAATGGCAGAGATAGAGTTGGATGCCCAACAAAAAGGTACAAGTTTATATTTTAGATGAGTATGAGATTTATGAGCTATTTTGGGCAAGCCACTTGACTGTTTGATTTTTATTTGGATTGGAAAAGGCCTAGAGGGGCAAGTGGTAGTTGTACCGATTGAGTCGTGTAAAGGAGACGCTAGCGAAATTTTTCGAAAATGTAATATGTTAGAAAATTTTCAGAATTTTTGAAATTTTTCGTTAGTAAAAATAAATTAATATTTTAATTGAAATTAAATTGGTTCAGTTGGAACTGATAATAAGAAATAAAACAAAAGATTTTTAACCTAGTTAATAGGGATTGTAGCTTTTTTCCAATCTTAGTAATTTTGGGGACGAAATTATTTTAAGGGGGAATAAATGTAATTTCTCAGATTTTAGCAATCGAATAATTAGTTTATTTAATTATTTGAATATTGATTTGGAAATTTAAATGACTTGAATTAAAATATTTTGAATATTTAATTAATATATATACTCGGATAACAGATAATTTATTCCCGAAATAGTTAGAAATAGTTGAATTGGCAATATTGTGTAAATTGGATAATACATGATATTTAATTGAGTTTATATTCGAGTTAGAATAACGAATTTATAGAATAAGCAACGTTTGAACGTATTAATTATAATATAACTATAATCGAGCTCATAACGTCGCGATAGTTCATAATTCGGCGTTTTTCACTTCAACTGAGTATAGAGGATTCATTAGAAGTCAAAATTCGTTGAAACAAGAAACGTTGGAATATATTTAACTATATTTTTCTAATAGAAGTGAAAAAACGAGATTTCGTCTTATAGATTGTGAGTTATGTCCAAATCAAATTTTTAGAAAGTCACCACAGAATCATTTATTAATTATAACGATCTATTTAATAAATAAAAGGGATTTTAATATAAAATGAACGTCATTTTAACTTGAAATTTGAATATCAAGTATAAATTCATATTCTATTATTTTTGAAGCTGTATATATTCCGTTGAGATATATATAAGATAATAAGAATTTATTATTATTAGTTTGAATTGTTTGGGAATTTAATTTATTATTTTAATCAGTTTATGTTATATCGATTAAATATGGAATTCAAAGATAATGAATTTTCAAACGACCTCCGTTTTCGACAAAACTAATTTTATTAAATCCGCAATGATTAGTTATTGTAAGATTTTCAGTTTCGGATCAATTGGATTTATTTGGTAACCGTGCGCGGTTTAAACCTCGTATTATTGAACTGTTTGCTATTAAAAAGGAGTTTTTACAAATGGTTTCGGAATTCGACGAAACTAGTTCCATCGTGTCTGAAATATTTAATTATTGTGAGATTACAAGTTTCCCGAATGGAGCTCGTTTGTGATTGTTTTTGCATGATACTTCACGGGTAAGTTTCACAAAAATTTAATAATAATAATATATACCCTAACATCTAAATTTAACCTTCCTCCCTAAATAACCGTACTCATTAAAACCCATCTACCACAGCTTGTATCTTTATGCCTAAAACTATAAACCCATCCTATACTACACTGTACCCACGCAGGTTATTTGTTTTCTTTTCCTACCCTAATTCATTAGCTGACCTATGTTATATCCTACCTCATTCTATTCCTTAAGCATGAAATTTATACTTTTATAAATATACACATCAACCACTTAGTTTTCTTTTCAAGAAATCAAGCATTCGAAGCTTTATACGATGGCTTCAAAAAATTAAAACAAATCATATAATCAGTAAAACTTATTCTCGTTTGATTCATTCGACTCCTTCATTCGAGAACTTCACATTGGTGGGATTTTCATGCAACTCGATAGTCATTACAGGGGGTTGTTTTTCATACAAGCGGACTAGGTGTAACAACCCGGATTTTCAGAACCATTTTAAAATTTTTATTTTAGCTATTTTAATGGATTTTGAATATTTAAAATAATTTATTTTAAATAATAACAACTAAAACTTTATTTAAAATGAATTTAGAACGTATAAATTTATTTTAATTATAAAACGAGCCTGAAATGGCGCGGTAGTTTGAGAATTCGATTTTAAATTTCAAATGAATGTACAAGATTCAAAATAAATTGGATTTCAGTACAATCAGAAATATTTGAATCTGTTTAATTTTATCTTTCTAACGAATGTGGAAAATCTAGATTTCACTTTATAAATTGAAAGTTATGTCCAGTTTAAAATTCAAAATAGTCGCTATGGAATTTAATTATATTTTAAATAATATATAGCCCTTAAAAATAGCCATTTTGCAAACGACCTCCATTTTCGACGAAAACACTTTTATTATATCTGAAATGTCAAATTATTGCTAGATTCCAATTTTCATAATTTTTGGAATTAATATGTGAGTGTGGCAAAAGAAGATGTGTTTGTCTATTTCAATTGAATTAGATCAACCAGAAAATGACCATTATTCAAACGGTCTTCAAATTAAACTAAATTAGTTTTGTTAGGACCGTATCGTCAAAACATAAGTAGATTTATTTTTCAGGAATTTTTGGAGTCAGTGTGTGGCCCCGGTAAATTAAAATGTACGATTGAATTCAATATATATTGATTTATATTTTAATTTTTATAAAAACTAATCGAAACAGTCAAATTGGCTTACGAAACATATCCCATTGTGTCCGGAATGGGGGTAATAAGTTGGGGGCGACATTCATTGGATTTCATTTGGAGTTTGTACGCGAAAACTAATGCTAAGCCATTTTAAGATTAATATTATAAAAAAATGTAGGGTATAAATACTTATTTTCTTTCTAAACCTAATTCCCCAACGTTTTCAGCCGCCTGTAAGATTTTAATGGCCATGAACCTCCTTGCTTCAATCGTTAATCGCACTCAATCCCTTGCTAATTAAATTGGGACTCCAACGTAAAAATTATTGAGATTGGAGAGCTCTACCAATCTATATGGGTATGGTCACCATTGGTGGTGCAAAGGAGGAGAATCGGGCGCTCAAAGCCGCCATGTTCATGCCCAAATCTCGATGCAAGGTGGAGCTCGAGTCTGGAGGCTTCGCCGTCGTAGGGAGAGCAGGCCGAGGTGGTCAATGTGGCACTGTTTGATTTAGCTCCGGTGCTTTGATTTCTGTGCGATTTTGGAAACCCTAAGGCTGAAGAAACAGTCGACGACGAGATTTTGCTCCAGGAATTCAAAAATAGGAAGAAGAAGAAGAAGAAGAAGAAGGGGTGGCCCTTAGATCATAATATTAACGGCCAAACGGAAATTAGTTAAGTTAAGTAAAGTTAGTTATTTAATTTCAAGTTTAAATGGTTCAATCTTTAAAATACTGTATCTTTTCCATACAAGGTCCAAATCGTGAGAAACTGGATCCGTTGCGATCGTGGGGACGAGAGCTTCACAACAAGACTAACCGGATCCATTTTGGAGCAATTTAGAATTTCGGGCAAATCCAAACTGTTAAGAAATTCAGAAATAAAACTGGCGGAGTGGAAACCGACTGTGAGAAATCCTTCTCACTCTAATTATTACAGTTCAATATATACTAGGATGCAGACAGTGCTTAGTGGCACCCGACGCCATTTATTGTACAAACCATGATTGTTTGTTTGGACTGTATTGTGTTGTGATGTGAAATGAAAATTAAAATAGTCATGTGATGAATAAATTGTTTGAACAATAAAAATATCATTTTTTTAATTGAATGAATGAATTATATAAAATATTCATGTGTTGAATAAAATATTTTATCGTTAAAAATATAATTTTTAACGTATATATGAACGGCACAGAATTCTCCTGAAATGAAAATGAATATTCATTTACAAATCAGACGATTTGTTAATGTACACCCATTTGACTGACATTGATTGGGACGATAAATTTTGCATATTGCCCAACCGCACAAATTATATTCAGTATTTGTTGGTTCAGACCCCATATGGGTATTGGAATGATATTTAACGTACACTAATCCCAATTGTCTAGTGGTATGTCAATCGATTGGTTGACAGACTGTTGTAACCGTTAATTATTTATATTTAATGCTTATACAGTGTAGAATGAACTCTGGATGATGGATTATTGTTTATTGTGGTTGTTGTATGCATGTATTGTATGAAATCCATATGAATAACATTATATGGTAATTGACTGTGTCTGATTCCAATTCAAGAATAAAGAATATTTTAAGATAACGAATATTTTAAAACAATATTCACTAAAGGATTAAAATGTGAAATTGATGTCCGATTTTGGATGGACACGATAATATTGAAATATGTGAAGCTGTGTTGATTAGATTTGTGTCATTTTAACGCAAACGATATTTATATCGATTTTATTCATTTTTATATTGAATATCGAAAAGAAATAATTTCAAAATCTGATAATTTGAAAATATTATCATTTATATATTATTATGATATGAAATATTCAATTTTGATTTAAAATTGAAATGAAGTTAGAATCGTTTTAAAACGCATTTATAAACGATTTATAAAATACATTTTGAATTGAAATCAATTAAATATATATAATATATATTATATATATTTAATGGCTTGAATATAACGAGCCGCGCAGCGACCATTCGCGAATTTCGACCATTGACTTCGAATTAATGTTATCGGAGATCCGACCATCGGATTCTCCTAAAACCGGAACCATTGGGTTCGTATCGAAAAGAGATTTCCAATGAATATAAGAGATTTGAAATCTAACGGTTAGATTTGGAGATATGTTCAAATCAAATTTGGAATAGGTCGCTATGGATGCAGTTCGGTGGCCGTTATTGGAAACCGACTGTACGGGCCTTGATAAAATTATTAAAAATATTAATAATTTGTGTAAAATCATAATAAATGATTTGGAAAGAATTTGGATGAAAAATTCCATGTTTGTAAAGATAAAAATATATTTTTATCAAAATGAACAAGTTATTAACTAGTAGATAATCCAACGTTTTTAAATAAACAAATTGGATTAATGAATGGTTTTAATATAACCAGAATTTTTTAATGTATGAATTGGAATGGATTTGAATAGAAATCATCTTCGGTATATTTTGATATTGGATTCCATGACTATACGGATATTGTTGAAGAATTTGGAAGATAGATATATATCGTTATTCCCCATACGATATGTATTGGTTTCAGAATTTGATATTGAATATAAGCCGATATAATTTCTATTTAGAGCCTTGTATTTAATACCAAATTGGATTTTGGGTTTGTTGTGAACGGTGTCTTAAATAACCCTGTTCTTAGACCCCGTGTGAAAAGAATAAATCTTTTAATTAAGATTTAGAAAAGAATTACGAATTAATTAACATTTAATTGGAATTGAAATGGAATGTGAATTGGGTTTATTATGAACTGTGTTTTTAACGACATTCGTTCTTTAACCCAATTAACAGTAAAATGTGATTTGGAATTTATAAATCTTTTATTAAGATTTAATGGAAATTTCCAAAGTAAAGTTCTCCAATTTAATAAATTGGAACGGAATGGAATTCGATTTGGTAATAATCGAAGTGAGCTTCTGCGGAGGTAGACTGTTAATATATATGGAATTTAAAAGGCTATGTCGTTATTCCATTTATATTATTAGTCAGAAACGGAAATTGATATCGATTATATATTGAGTTGTTTTCTGTAAAGATTCCATATTTAATGGAATGTGATTTTGGGTTTATCGTGAACTGTGTTTTAAATGACGTTGGTTCTTTGACCCAGTTAAAGACAGGATTACATGTCTACCATTGTTTTTCGAACTGTATTGTTGATCTCTGCTAAATATATATCTTTTTGGTGGCGGAGGATTTATTCTCTTACTTAACACCCTTCTCTAAGACGTATGAGCTTAGAGGTTATATATTGGCAGAAATTAGTGGTACAGTGTAGATTGTCAATACGGCATGTTTGATTTCCCAAAGTAAAATAATCATTAATATTGATTTTTGGGAAGATTAAAACTAAGTGGAGTTTTAATGAATCTTTAATTAGATTGAAATGTGAATCAAATAATTTAAATTATCAAATTTGAGAAATGATCGAGAATGGAGTACCACCAGTTTTACTCCAGGCGATAGTTAAATCTTTAATTAGATTTGAACGGGAAATGGTAATTAATTTTACCAATAACACTGTCATGTTAGATATGGAGTATTACCAGTTTTGCTCCATGGGATGAATAGGTTGGGACTGGGAAATAAAAGAAATGATTACTTCGGTATGGCTCGTTAATCCCGACTCGTTGGATAAACCTTAATTTGGTTTAGAATTGAAAAGTTAATGAAATCTTTTGAAATGATATCCAAAGGAAGATTAAAGAATAAATTTAAAAGAATTTATCTTTGATAAAATTGATGGGAACCTTTCCCTAAAGATATGAATATTTGAATAAAAGAATATTCTGGATTGGAATGAGGTGTACGTTGTATTTTTATAGCACTTGATTATAAGATATGTGAGTTATTCAGAAAGACCGGGATTATGCCCATTCTGGATAACTGATTCAACGATATGTCAACGATGAAGATGGTGGTTGAAGACCGGAGATCTTCACATCAGTTGGATGATTACTAATGTCTTGATTGGGCTATACACCCAAGACGAGGTAATAAGTGGTGATCGTCCAGACGTACTTGGAAATCGACCGGATATGCGCGGACCTCTCTCATGTATTGGACATATGGGACGAGGAATAAGGTGCCTCCGGTTTCGTTCAGACCCAGAACGGACTTGTAAAAGGATGTGTGTCTGACATTCGATTTTATTTTGTGATGATTGATCTCTATTAAATATATATCTGTTTGGTAGCGGAGAATTTATTCTCTTGCTTAACACCCTTCTCTGAAACGTACGATCTTAGAAGTTATATATCGATAGACATCAGTCGCATGGCATGAATTGCCTATGTGGCATGCTAAGATGCAAATGATCAAGGCTTCTTTTGAAAAGCAGAGTCTTCTGGTTGATAATCAAAGCACGACTTTAAATTACATAGCTTTGTGTATAGCGTTAATTAGCGAGCCTCACACCCCGGTATGAACCAGAAACGGGAGGGGCCTGCATGGAGAACATACGTTTCTTTCTAGCTAGGAGTGGTGTCATGGTATGGAGCCCAGACATTTTTACTTATGTGGATGATGAAAAGCGAGGTACCTCGGATATATCGGTCACTATAGGGCCGATGGGATATGGTCGATATTCTGACCAGACTTACGCCTCATAGGGCGGGGAAACGTATTGTTCAGGAATTACTAATCCTCAAACATAAGAGAGGACCGGCCCTGAAGATTCAAGGGACGATGCGTTCTGTTCCTGAGACATGGTAGGCTAGATTGTCTATAATTCGGTAAGGACGATCCCTTGCCTTGGTTCATAGATGGAATCCAATTTCCAATACCTGACATTTCGGTTTTAATTGTAGAGCCTAGTATGGCGACATGATATATGGTACCCATGCCGTCTATGATTGATACATTTATATTTGAAGTTGTTCTATACACTATGCACTTATAACAGTATCAAATGATTTGTTTTAAATGTACCAAGCATGTTTGGCTATTATAACGAAAAACCCTATCCTCTGTCTTGCGTTGCATTGTGTGATGGGACCTGGGTCTTATAATAGCTTCATTTTTCGAAAAGCATTGCGCTGTTTATAAACTCTTTTACTTTATTTCTAAAGTAAAGTAAAGTTTTAAATAACTGTTTTAGTTCTCACACTAGTCCCATGACTGACCTGGAGTTTATTGTTTTAACCTAAACTCTGGGTGCCCATATTTTCCACACGGGCAGCTAGTAGTTTCGGTTTATTGTACTCTAATGTAAATTGTTGTAATAACAATGAAATGTTCTGTCGTTTGCGTTCTGATGAGTGTTGTTCTCAACTCAATCCGGGCTTTCCTTTACGGGGAAGTTCGGGTCGTGTCACTAGGGCTCGAGGTCCTCTGAGATGGAGGAGGCCGGAGAATTTACTGGTCGTGGCGACGCACTCAGGGTGGCCAGGCGCTGCTTTTAAAGGAGTTTGACGGAGTTTACAGCCAAATAGGATCGCACATTACTGTGTAGTGGTGGTGAATCACAGCTTTGGTTGCAGGGCATCAAGTATTGTATGGTGATGAAGAGGTTGAGATGAGAAGAAGAATGGAATGGCTCATTGGTGAAATCTTGAAGTGATGAAGGGGGACTGGATGGAAGAAAGCACGGAAATGGCTTGTAAACATGAGCAGCGTTTTTTTTATGTTTGGGAAGAAGAAGTTTAATCAGGGAACGGATCGGGTATGTGGTGTTTGGTTCGTGAAGTAGTTGGGTCTATTTTAAATGGGTATGGGCCGAGAAAAATAAACAAGTCCCAGATATTATAAAAAAAGAGAAAAGCCCAAAAAGGGGGAGACGTGAGCCAGCAATAAAAAGGGGTGGGTGCGGACCAATTCTGAAATGGGTAGGTCAAATTTATTTAAATATAAATAGTCTGAGTTAATTAGATAATGCATACACTTGTAAATATTATATGTTGCTCATACGGTATCGAAATTCAATAAAACAGGAGTCGATAGAATCATACGAACGCAGGCTACGCTATGAAGCTGGTTCGGAACCATTTGGAGGTCGTTTAAATTTCAGAAAAAATAGCCTGACCAGATCTACCGACGTTAATCGTTTTTAACAATTAATGACCAATGTGAGTAAACTCACTAACTATGTCTAATTTTATAAACATTAATTAATATTTATAAATAATGATTGAATGTCGTGTGATGGTTGTTTAGATGAATTGCTTATTAATTAGTTGAAATGATATATAGTCATATATATAAACAGTTGATTTAATACTAATTCTATTTATTTATAATTTCTCATATTGATATGAAATTGGTGTTATTTATGTTCATTAACATCTGTGGATGCAGGGAAACAGGTTGGAGGGATCCAACTGGATTCCTCAACAATAATATGGTTGTTTTCCATATATTGCATTATATGATGTGACAAATAATCTGGTGTTGATCGTTGTATGTTTAGGGATGTTCGAATAACATTAACCCTGAAACAACTACTATTTAAATATTGTAAAAATATATTCGAATATATTGGAAAAGAATTCGAGTTTTAAAAAGGAAAATATATTTTTAATTAGAAACTGAATTTAGAATGGACTTGAATAAAATAACTTGTTTTAATTTTATTAAAACAAGGAGTTTGGTTTATAAACAATATTTAGAAACGGGATGAAATAATTATTATAAAATAATTTGGGGATGTAAATTCAAGAATGAATATGAGAAAGAAAAATGGAAATCAATTTCAAAAGAAAAGGATGTAATTATTTCGATGTTCGAGATGTGAATATAACTAAATGAAAACTATAAGGATTTGTAATTATAATTCGACGATGTCGAATATTATTAAAATAATTTATTTTTTAGAAATTATATATTATGTAAATTTGGAATTTGACAAGATAGTTAATATTTGGTTTAAGACCAATAATTTATAATCAATTATGTGCTCGAGATTTAGTTATAAATTTAATATATAATTAACCAAAAGTTAACTTAAATGGAGTTTACAAAATGGAATATGAGTATGAACTTATAAAAGTTCTCGATATATGAAATTTTAAACTGTAATATTTACTAATTAAATCAAGATTTGATTTAATAGAATGAGTCCAGATTCCTATAGAGGAATAATATTCACGTTTAAAGTGAATAATGGTTTAAAAGCAAATGTTTTGCAAATTGAAAAGGGTACGAAAGGAAGTTGGTAAATATTGGAAGTGATAAATTCAAAAATAAATTTAGAGATTGAGTTGACCTGAAACGGTAAATTATTCTGAAGTTCAGAACGTTAATCGAATAGGAATTATTCGAAGGAGAGTTAGACGTTGAATTTAGGAAAGTATTATTTACTTTCCATTTTAAATAAAGATTAATTAATTAATTATTTTTTATTTATTCAAAGTAATGTATCAAAGTTATATTTTAAAGTTAAATATTTTGGAAATAGAGATTATAATGTTATTGTTATAATCAATTTTATTTGTAAAAGAAATGGATTCATAAACCGAATCCGAGAGTTACATAAGATATGACTTGATAAGAAATTAAGAAATGGGATTAAGGAAATTATAAACTAACTGGAGATTATTTAAGTTGAATGGCTTTCTAAGTGTCGATCTGATGTTGGTTTCGACCTTCGGGGTTGATTCTTGGGAAATTGTTCTCTTACTAGTTTACAACGAGGGACTGATGAATGGGGAAGAATAGTGATGCGTGAATAAGTAATGGAAATGTTTCTGATGTTAATAACATATATTTTCTAAATATAGAAAATAAAGAGTGGTAGATATATGGAATTAATTTCCGATGTTAAAAAGAGATATTTTCTAAATAGCGAAAATAAATAGTTTAAAATAGGTGGAAACGTTTTCCAAGAATCGTGAGAGGCTAAACGAGTGGAGAAATATTTGGGTAAAGATATTAGAGGGAATTGGGGAGTGAATAAATTATTGATAAATTAATCTAAAGAGTTGAATGTTGATTGATAATTGATCGATATAAATTTCCATTTGGAAATGAGACCGTTGTTTGTATGGATGTTTTCCTTTGATAGTTAAATAACCGACTATCAAAGTTTTTTACCATTTTTCCGTTGTCAATATGGAGAGACCGGGATTAGATTTATTATATGAAAACCAATCTGTATGGGCATTTGCGTTGCGAATCATTTATATTGAAGATAATTGAAGACGGAGTCTATACAAGAGCTGTTCTAGCGATCCTAGGTAGAAATTGTCTAAGATGGATTTACAGAATAGTGCCTTCGGTTTGTCCAGAACCAGGACAACTTAAGTGGACGAAATGTCTGACAGAGCATATATAATAGATCGCGTAAGTTGATCTCTTCAAACGTATTTACGTTTGAATCCATAGGAATTCGTTTCTCTTAGCTTTATACCCATGGTTATTTTGGAGAAACCAATTTGTGATTTTAGCGGGTATGACGATGTGGCATTCAAAGTAAATGAAGGTGTGATCTGTAAAAAATACGTTATGACCTCAAGTCTCATCAACCAGAAAATGACAAAGATCGGGCAGACAACATGGCTAAGTGGGTCGCTCCCAATTAGATTATATTGTCACCATCTAGAGAATATTCATTTTTGTTCTTCTTTCGCTACTGTATCTCCCGGGAACGGTTATGTTGGTATACCAGCCGTAAGTTGACAATATATTCTGAACATTCAAGCGAAATGAATGGTCGGTCATGTGTGGCTGCGTTGCAAGATGTTCTTGTTGAACTCCAGTGTATCCCTTCTAGAGTACATTGATCGGAAGGTGGTTCCATACCTTGTCATAGTTGGAAATCCATTCTCCAATAAGAACCTGCGGTTTTGATTGTATACTATATATGTAGAGCGTGATATGCAAGCGTTCTGCTAGATTGTTATTTACTTGATTTTGACTTTATTATAATATCAGAATTTTTTTGGTTTTTAGAATGTTTTGGGTTATCGTAAGTTAAAAACCATCCTTGTTTATGTGCGGATCAGTCTTACGATTATCATTTTTTTAAAGGATTTTTAAAAGATATACCAAGTGTTTGGAGTTTACTCGCACCAGTCCCATGACTAACCCAAAGTTTGTTTTGTTTCATTTTACCCTAAACTCTTGGGTGCCCAAATTTGTATGGGCAGTCAAGTAGTCGGAATTTTACAGATACTTGGAAGAGCTTGGAGCAGGAGGCTTCAACATTAGTTATATATAGAGTTTATTTCTGCTGTGATGTTATGAGTTGTACTCTGAAATGGTATGTATATACAGTTATAAGTTTGTATTTCAAAAGTTATGTTATATAATATATTTTATTTGTTCCACTGTGAGATTCGTGTTAACTCTGATTCTGTTCTGTTGTGGTCTTCTTCTTCTATTCTAATTTTATTTCTTTCTATTTCTCACCCTCTAACTTCCTTCTATTAATGATCCGGTGTTTTTAATACTTGAATAATCGACATGGTGTTTTATGTCGATTTTCGAGGTCGAAAACCCTCCGATCGTTACATCCATATATTTTTCCATAATGAGTTTTTCCACATGATCGGACCGACATGATGAAGCGTTCAGAGCATATCGGACCGAGTCGATCACGTATTTTTACCATGTCAGTTTTTCTAAGTCTATGGACAACAATTTAACGAATCAACGCTATTTCCAACCTTTTTCGAACATGTTGGGACTTCGACCAAATCGCTTTGTGTTTTCTGACAATGTTCTCGAAACTTGAGTGCTTTGCTAATCAAAAATAGACGGTGACGGTCTTGACCAAAAAGTGTGTCAAAACTTTACCCCACAAAGCATGTCTTGCTTGATCGAAGGAAGATGTGTTTTGCAAGAAAGCCAAAAACCCAAAAATCCAGAAATCCAAAAACCAAAGTCGAGAGAAGTCTGAAGCGAACTTCTATAACTAGAAAACCAAAGAGCCATGATCATGCTGGATCTTATTAGCCAGAAAACCAAAAAAAATACTGAAAGCCGACAATCTCTTCGGATTGTTTTGTGAACAACTAGAATAGCCGAACAACCCGAATAACCAGAGTAGCTAGAATAACTGAAGGACTGGAGAAGTCCCAGAACCAGAATAGCCAAAGCATCCATAACCAGGAGATTGGGAAAACCCGAAATCCTTAGGTTTTGAGTATACAATAAATAGATGAGTTTGAGGCAGTTTTTCCAAGGTGAGACGACCAAGAATAGCCAGAATGGTCCAATGACCACCGAGGTTGTGTTTGAGCAAAAGATAGACGACCACTGAGATTGTAATAAAATAGAATTTCAATGATTACTGAGATCGTATTAGAATGGAGTACTGAGTCCGGGATGCGTGAGATCCAGAAAATAAGAAGTCTTGGGCTTGCTGAGGCCTGCCGGAGCGTGTATGTACCTAACTGGTCAAGGAAGGGGAAGACTTGAGTCTTATATTTATATTGGACGGATTCAGTGTGGAGTTGAAGCCCGAATTTTATACTCGACTGGTCGAGTGTGGAGCCGGAGCCTGGATTTTATACTTGACTGGTCGAGTGTGGAGCAGGAGCCCGAATATTATCCTTGACTGATCCAGTGAGGAGCAGAAGCCCGAATATTATACTGGACTGATCCAGTGTGGAGCCAGAGCCATATGTTTACAAGAAGGAGCCGATGCTCGAATATTATACTGGACCGATCCACTGTGGAGCCGGAGCCTTATGTTTATCCTAGACGGATCCAATGAGGATCCGATGCTCGAATATTATAGTAGACTAATCCGGTGTGGATCAGGAGCCCTATGTTTATCCTGGACGGACCCAGCGGGGGGCCAAAGCCCGAATATTATACTGGACTGATCCGGTGTGGAGCCAGAGTCCTGTATTTATCCTGGATGGATCCAACGTGGAGCCGAAGCCCGAATATTATACTGGAATGATCCATTGTGGATCTATGTTTATCCTGAATGGATCCAGCGGGGGACAGAGCCCTATGATTGTCTTTATTGATACCAAGGTATTACAACGGTCGATAGTCCAACCCAGAGCACTACTAGAGACACAATCCAGTTTCGTGCGTGTGTGGGTCGACGTTGCTGCTTCGATTGAGTACAAAAAAGTTAAAAGATGAGAAGTTGCCAACAACAGGAACAAACACAAGTGTCGGACTGAGGTCCGGAAAAGCCAAAATGGATCTGCAAAGCCGGGTCAGTTGATGGCAATGCCCTAGGGGAAACGGGTGCTTCTCCTATCCTGATATGTGGTTTGAGGTCGAGCGGGAGGCGCTGCTGCTATAGGATTTCTGACATAATGCGGTAGTTTGTCGTGCCTAACACCAGCTTCGATAAGATCACGGAACTACCTGCAATGGTCGGTGTCATGACCAAACAGCTCATGGAATAGGCAGTACTTGTCAGAGCTTTCTTATTTCGGAGTTGGGTCCCTCTTGGGAGGCTTCTGGAAAGGTACATTTTTATGGATGTCAAGATAAGTCCTTAGCAGGACATGAGTGAGTTCGGTGTAAGCTGAGAACTTTGGCACAAAGCGAGACCATGAGTTTCGGTTGTCCCAAGATTTGCCCTTTCCTTTGTCGAGCGTAGATGATCCTGAACCAACTGTAGAGTTGGTCTGGTGTGCAGGTTTTTTTTGCAAGATTCCTTTTCCCTTAGAAATATTTCAGCCTCGAAGTAGAATTCAGCGAGATCCCTTGGCAGGTTTCTTCGCAATGGGACTTTGAAGTCTGTCTTGTCAAGAATGCCGGAGATAGCGGCCATTAGGACCATGGACTGATCTGGCCGATTGACAGAGGACACCGCCGCGTTGAATCGTTCAAGAAATTTACGCAGAGTCTTTCCTGATTGATGTCAAAGTCATAACATTTCTTGATTGGGCAATGTAAACTCTGAATTGCTCGACAAATTTTCTAACCAAGACATTCCAGCTATTAATAGATTCTAGTTCGATCCGTTTGAACTATAAAGAAGCAGCAATGTTTGTAAGATAAAGAGGGAAGCATTTCGCCATAACTTTGTCTGAAGCAGAATGTACTTCCATATGGTGCATGTAGCGCATAAGATGAACCGTGGGATCCTTCCTACCATCGAAAGCTTCTCACACAAGTGATTTGATGTCCGGTGGTTTTGAGAGTTCTTGATATCTTGAGTGAAGGGGTTGTGAGTAACAAGTCCAAACTGGCATGGGGTTCCCCGCCACGGACGTAGCATCGAATGACATCGGCGACTTGACTTTAACTGCCCATGACGAGAAACTGATTCAGATTATGGAGACTGACGTCGGTGCCCCAGGGTCAAGTCCAATGTTAGCAAAAGGTCGAGCGCCAAGCAAAGTATCTGGCCCGATCCTGATCTGAGGTGCCTCGACGGGAACACATCCAACATTTGGATCTACGGGAGTTATAATGTCTAAAGAGCACTGGCGCTTGAGCGATATTTCCAATACATGATCCTGAGATCTGATTGACGACAGCCTGAGCTGAACCTTGAATGGGATTGGGCGTGTTTCCCCCGAGCCTAAACGGTCATGCAGCTGCCTGGGGATTGGCGTCGACACGGTGTTGTTCTTCGGGAACTGCCCCCAAGTCCTGAACTAATCATTCTGGAATACTAGCATTTGTTCCGACCATGTTGCCTTGGCCAGACTACCTCATAAATCCTTTGAGTCGGGCGAAAAGAGTGTGCATGATGGCTTCTTGTCGACGGAAATGTTCTTCCTGTTGTTCTAAACGAGAAATGAGATCCTTTGTTAAGTATTTGACGACTCTATCTATGTTGTCTCGAGTGACAAAGTTCGATATGTGTCTGATCGAGGAAAGTTATTGCTCTTCCTCCATGCCTGCTTCTTTCGAGCGAGCTAACTGTTTTCTTTAACCATTGCGAAAAGCAAGTGAGATTCATTTCTGAAACAAAGTTGAAGTTGAATTCCAAAATTCGAAGACCAAACTCGAGAACTAAAGTTGAAAACTGAAGTCGGGAACTGAGACTGAAGTCGAAGCAATGCGCCCCCTTCCCGGCGGGCCAAAGTGTTGACATATGGAATTGTCTCTATTTGCGCACACCAACGCCCATCTGCATGTTTTGCAGAAAAACATAATCCAAATCCACAATAATGAAATGTGCAGGGGGAACACCGCTTTTTATAGTGGTTTGGCACTAACGCCTACGTCCACTATATAGTAAGCTGTTTAGCTAACTAACCTTAATTAGCTCTCATCTTGTCATGGAAGCAAAAAAATGAAGGGGAGGGTGCCAAGTGGAGGTAAGAGGGAATGATTTTTCTAATTTAATTGGTTATGCACTATTCATGAATTTACACATTTTGACAATATATAAATTCCAACGTGCAAACTTCGTTCTAGTCTCACGGCCACACGTTAAGTCCAAAAATTACTAAATTTGGAATCTTGCTACATTATCAAATTACGGTTCCAACGAACCAAGCAACGTCGAATTTGGAGACCGTTTAAAAAACCGCCTTATTTCTAGCTAAAACCGAAAACTGACTGAATTTTCAGCTTACGTTTATATACCGTTCTCCACGTACTAACTCCATTGGACTTGAAATTTTGGATTCTACCATATGCCGACAATCTGGATCCAATAAAAGTGGTTTAGTTGGATTCCGAGGCTGTCTTTAAAATGGTTCATTTTCAAATGATCGATATAGCTTTTTAAAATATCGATTTTTAAATTCATACTAATAAATCAAATTAGTAATTTTACTGACCTTGTTTTAAGTCAAATAAAATATAAAAACAAATTTTAAAATTATCCTCAAATTTTATTTAGCAAAAATAACCAATTTATATTCAAAATTCAATAAAATAATTAAATTTAAATTTAAATTGGTTCTGAAATTCCGGGTTGTTACACAAAACATCGTTCACAACTTCAATATCAACACCATTACCCAATTTTTCATACAAAGTTTCACTGCCCTTTTGAACTGGCCCAGACATGTTTTTTCAACGCGTAGTTAACGTTGTCATTAACCACATCCGTAGCCCATCGTTTTGGTGTAGTGGCAAGAAGGAGAATTAAAGTCGATTTACCAGGACTATTGATTAAAGAAATCAGACCAAGAATTGATGTCGACGCAATGGAGTTAAGGCTAGAAAATTCAGACCTGGAGGGCGTAACTCTATCGACAACTACAACAGAAGCAAACAAACTTGTGAAAAAAGCAACCAGATCGCGTAGCAGAAGTACCAGCAGCCATGCTAGTGGATTCAGGTTTGTCTCTCTTGCTCCTCGCCATGGACGAAAGAGGGAAAGGTAGAGAGCGATGATGAGCACGAGAGCAAAGAGAGGAGGTGAGGGAGGCAAGGATGAAAATGAAAACAAGGCAGCAACGAGCAGGATAAACGGAATCGCCTAACCGGTCCCCATTTGAAGAACTTATTTTTACTACGATTTTTTTGAATTAATGCCAAAATTTTGGGCTATTACTCAATTATTTTTTATAACTAGTTGATTATAACTAAATATTAATTATTAAGTACTAATTATTATGTGTATATTTTTAGTTATTACTTCTTAATTACAAATAAACATTAACTATAATTAACTAATTATTAATAATTAACCATTATAAATTATTAAATACTAAAAGTAACCATTGATTATAGATAATATTTAGTAATCATAAATTATTTATCAATAATCATTGGTTATAAATTATGAATAGTTACATGTTAATATTTTGATTTATAAATTATTAAATATAAATAACCATTTATTTATTTAAGTAAGTATTAAATACTTGTTATTAATTATTACAAAATTTAAGCAATACTAATAAAATTTAGAAAATTTAACGTAAATACTTGATTAAAACTAGCTTTTAAAAATGTTTGTAATTAACTAATACAGTTGTAAAGAACATTTCTAGATCCTTTTAGGACATTGTAAAAGTGGTATTTTTACAAACTTTTCCAAAAGCGTTGTAAAATAATTTTTTACTACAATGTTTTCTAGAAAAAAAAAGTTGTAAATAATATCTATTTTACAACGTTTTTGCAACTAACATCGTAAAATGTCATTTTTTTATAATGTTTTCTATAAAAATTATTTTTATTTATTTTCTTTAAACATTGTAAAATGTGTTTTTTACAAAGTTCTATATAAAAACGTTGTGAAAAGGTGCATTTATTGCAGTGATGGCATCCATTATCGGTTAGTTAGTTGTAGCTAGCTAACTGGTTTAGTATTGCAAATTAAACGGAAGGATGATGTGTAACATCCAACTACAAATCTATATAATTAGTTTTGTAATATAATTCTAATAATAAGTGATATTTAACTCGTATCCTTTTGTTTGATTTGAAGTTTGCATTCGCTGCTGGTTTATTGTTATGTACATGGTTAACTGAACAATTCCACATTTTATCCTAATAAATGTAACACTTTTTAACTTTCGAATATATTCTTTTACATGCATATAGCAGTTTACTGTTATGTACATGGTCATGCATATTTAACGAACAGAAGTTCTACACGGTGGTGCTTATTATACAATAAGGGTGTGTATGGCGCAAGCGGAACCGGAGAATTTGAGCGGAGAGTTTAAGCGGAGAATCTTAGCCGAGAATTGTAGTTAGCGAAGAATGCGTTTGGCGCGATAAGCGGACTATTTGAGCGGAGCATTTAAGCGGACCGTTTTATTTTTAAGTTGTAATTTAATTAATTTATGGTTAATTAGTTTATTATTTGTTTATAATAAATAATATGTATCAATAATTCACACAAATAAACACGTAAATAAATAAATTGAAAAATTATAAGTTACTCCAATTCAGCTCAAACCAACTCCATTACGTAGAGCATTTTGATACGATCGCAACGTAAATAAATAAAGATGATTTGTTCTGCTATTTGCTGGAAAGCCTGGAAATCAAAGGTACATATTCTTCTAAATCATGCAATAAATATGAAGTGCCTCCCCTATTCACTTAGAATATATATTTGACAGTATGTCTATTATATTTATTTTAAATACAAGATCTGAATATCAAGTGTTTATATAGTAAGTAGCATTGACCGCAATGTGTTGCCCAAACTGATGGTCATATGTACTGGTAAAAGGTACATATTTCTTGATATCGTTTTGGTAAATGGCGCATATAGTCATTCTGCCTCAAGTGTGCATTGTCTTAAGATTTTCTATCAATAACAATACACACTACCCAACCAACATGGCTCTATAACCATGTAAAGCGGACACCTTAAGTCCTGTCCACTTAAATACGGTTACATACAAGTTCTTTTAAACCGTCTGTCTCATCTTAATTAAACCTACAGCAGGTCCTACCTGAACTTTATGTGATTAATAGATACAACATGATCACAATATACAAAGCATTGAGGTGTGATGCATTATGGTTAGGCAAGTGTCAAACGTTGCGCAATAGGCTTGGTCAGGACATCTAACCAACATCACCTATCTTCCATCCAGTACGATGTTCAGGTTTTTTTTTAACCAGCAGTTTATATAACATGATTTTCCGAGATATTTTACTATTTTTTTTTTTGGACAGTTATCACACTGCGTACTATTTGCTTAAGTTGTACGAAACCATGTAGGAAGACCTCTAATGAGTTAGTTGTAACTGACTGAATGTGGAATTAATTCAAAATTTAAATTTATGTTGGACAATATATAGTTACATATGAACATGCTAATTTTTAATCATCACCAACTAATACCTAAGCAAGCAAACTTGTAATTTGAAGTAACGATCAACTGACAAATACAAGCAACATAACAACTACTTAAATAAAATAGTGCACTACAAGGAGTGCTTCAAATAGCAACGGGGGTGGGCGACGGTTAGCGACGGCCAAAAAAGCGGTCGTCGTTAGCCGTCGCTAACCGTCGCACGGTCCTGAAGCAATAAACAGCCGAGCTTCCTTCCCCAATTCATTTTACCCACGAAAATAAAAAAAATAACCCCCCTTTGCAGCGTCGTCGCCCTCCATTGCAGCGATTTCAACCATTCAAACTCCATTCCATCACCTTAATTTGCGAAGGTATGTCTTCTAAACCCTATTCCATCTTTATTTAGGGTTAATTTGTGTATATTTATATGGAGTTGTAAATTCATTGTTTATGGATATGAAATTGGTTGTCTTGTGAGATGCATATGATGTTGATTTTGTTATACATTGATTTGGGAATAAGTGGAATTGATTAGGAGGTTGAAATCGTTGATTATCACATATGTACTTGATTTGGGAATAAGTGGAATTGATTAGGAGGTTGAAATCGTTGATTATCACATATGTACTTGATTTAGGAGCATGAAAACGACGACTATCATGTATGTAATTGGGTTTACGTTGATTGTGTTGTAGGTTGAGTGTGTTGTAGGATTATTTGAGATCATTGGAGAAAAAATGAACTAAACGTGATTGTTTAGCGCTAGTAATTAACTTGATTATGACTATTGAAATGGTGTAATGATGTCCTCGCATGCACAGTTAATTACGTCACCATTGGATGCAAGAATAGTCAGTCCAAACAAATTTGAAGAATACATTTGCAATATAAAAAAAAATTGTTGCTATAATATTTAATATAAAAATGTTATTTTACAAATTTATACTTTAAACTAAAATTAACTAAAAGTAACTAAAACTAATTTATACTTCATAATTTTCATTGTCATGTTATTTTACAATTGAAAGTACTGAAAAATATTATATTGACGCTATGTAGTTAATGCGCGAGCGTGGACGGAAAAAGGCGCAAGGCGCAACTAAGGGTTTTTTTTGAAGTTTAAGGGCGCACCTATTTGTGAAGCGCATAAAAGCCCAAAGCACAAAAAGCGCGCTTTTTTCATTTGTATTGTTTTTTAGTTTAAACTTAGGTTGAATGTTTTTTTGACTACTTATGTGAACCCCTTAGATAAATTGGGCCCCATCCGACAAGTGTTGTATATGATCGTTATATGAGTTTTCGTTTTTACACAAAACGGAAATCTATATTCATCTGATACAATATTCGTTAGATTTGTCCTAGTATTGGAAAAGTTACAAATATAATAATGTAAGCATATTTTATAAATCATTTCAGTTTAAACGGTTAATAAAGTTTCGATGGCACTTCCTTTTTTTTTCCTGTGTACACTCATTTGTGTACGATACAGGGACCAAAGGGAAGTGCTGCCGAAATTTTATTGAACCGTTTAACCTGAAATGATTTATAAAATATGCTTACGTTATTATATTTGTAATGGGAAGTAGGTAGACCGGCCGTCAAAGTAAAAAAGAGATAAACAAAAAAACCGAAAACATGCAATAGTTATAAATGAAATTTTACAAGATTTAAAATAGTATAATGTGTTACGCTCGATCGAACTTTCTAACATATTTGTTGCAAATCAGGAAAATGTTCGATTATTTTCGTGTTCGCAGTTGGATGTATCAACCCCGAACCGGTAAAAAAGGGTCGATAAAGGAACATTTTTGTAATGGAGTCCAAGAATTTATTAGATTCGCTAAATCCAATAATCGAATTAACGTAGACATTCGTTGTCCGTGCAGTAAGTGCAGACATCTAAAGCATTGGAAACCGGATGTAGTAGAAGTACATCTGTATAAATATGGTTTTGTGTCGAATTATCACTTATGGGATCGTCACGGAGAACTTGTTCAACCTATGTCTAACCCTGTAGTGGTAAAGGACGATAGTACAATGATGAACGATATTACATTGACAAATCCGATAGAAAATATGGTGCAAGATGCAGCACGATCAATGTTTCCTAACATTGAGCAAAGCGATGATGAGACTGGAAATGTCGAAGAACCAACGGCGGAAGCAAAAAAAATTTATGAGTTATTGAATTCTGCAAAGAGGCCATTATGGGAAGGGTGTACAAGCGGAACCGAGTTGTCTGTAACCACCGAATTCATCACTATGAAATCAAAATTCAATCTTACAGAAGCTGCATTTACAGCAGTTGTACAAACTGCAAAATGGCATATGCCACCCAATAATTTGATGTGCGATAGTCATTATAAAGTAAAAAAACTTATATCCTCTTTTGGCTTACCATATCATAAGATAGATACATGTGTTAAAGGTTGCATGTTGTATTGGAAAGAAGACGCTCAGCGTAGAAAATTTTGCAACGAAGATAGATATAAACCAAGGAAAAAGAAAGGAAAAGAAGTTTCATATAAAAGAATGCACTATCTACTCATAACTCCCAGACTTCAACGGTTATATGCATCTTCTGCTACAGCGTGTCATATGCGATGGCATAGCGTGAGAACACCATAAGAAGGAACTATGATACATCCGTCTGATGGTGAAGCATGGAAACACTTTGATAGGACTTATCCTGAATTTGCTGCAGAGAGCCGTAATGTTAGGCTCGGTTTATGCATGGATGGATTTTCGCCATTTTCTCAGTTTGGTAGTAAATACTCATCATGGCCTATCATTGTTACTCCATATAACTTACCTCCATGAATGTGTATGAAAAATCCATATATGTTTTAACGGTTGTTGTCCCCGGTCCTGATGATCCGACTCAAGGAATTGATGTTTATCTACAACCGTTGATTGAAGAGTTGAAAACACTATGGCATGAAGGAGTCGAAACATACGACATTTCGAGAAAAAGAAATTTTCGTATGTTTGCTTCCATATTATAGACTATTAGTGATTTTCCCGCGTATGGCATGCTTTCAGGTTAGAGCACAGCTGGACGTCTAGCTGTCCTCATTGTATGGAGGAGACACGAGCATTTTCATTAAAGTATGGGAAAAAAATTTCATGGTTTGACAATCATCGTTGCTTTCTTCATATTAATCATAAATTTAGAACGGATAAAAAGAACTTTAAAGCTAACAGAGTAGAAACTATGCTACCGCCTAAAGTTTGTACAAGTGAAGAGATATATGAAGTTGTAAGTGAGTACCCAAAAATACATGAAACTGGCAAGCAGGTTGAAATTTCAGGTAAATCGGACATTCATAATTGGTGCAAACAAAGTATATTTTGGGAGTTACCTTACTGGAAAAATCTCAAACTTCGGCATAATATTGACGTGATGCATAATGAAAAAAACATGTTTGATAACATTTTTAATACAGTTTTGAATGTAAAGGGTAAAACCAAGGACGATGCGAATTCGAGACGCGATATATTACACTTTTGTAAACGACCGGAACTGCACTTGTATGACGTAAATAAAAAACCTAAAGCATGCTACGAGCTAGGCAACAAGTAAGTAAAACTTTTGCTAAAGTGAGTGGAAGGATTACGATGTCCTGATGGGATTTCTTCAAACCTCTGTAGATGTGTGGACTTTAAAAACAGTAAATTGAGGGGAATGAAAAGTCATGATTGTCATATCATGATGGAATACTTTTTACCTGCGGTTTTCAAGGAACTGTTGCCTACAAAAATCTGGAGTGTTATAACAGAATTAAGTTTGTTTTATAAACAACTTTGTCCAACAACATTAAAGGTAGATCGTCTACGTAAGCTTGAACCAAAAATCCCTGTACTGATCTGCAAACTCGAGAAAATATTGCCACCTGGTTTTTTTAATGTAATTGAGCATTTACCTATTCGTCTTCCGTCCGAAGCACATCTTCGAGGTTCAGTGCAATATGGATGGATGTATCCATTTGAGAGGTAATTTTGTATATAATTTCAATAACCAATCTAGATTACAACTTAGATTATTGTACCAACATATAAATTAAATTAATCTTATTATAGGTACTTGAATCATTTAAAGAAAAAAATTAGGCAAAAAGCTCAAGTAGAAGGTTCGATTTGCAAATTGTACCTTGAAGAAGAAGCTTCATTTTTTTCTCTCATTACTTTAGTGAAGATGTGAACTTGTCTTTTGTAACTGTTCCCCGTAATGAACAAGTTGTTGAGCAGGAGTCTTCTCAAACAATGTTATCTATGTAACGACCCGGAAAAATGCGATCTTGGTTATCCGATATACAACACATATCGAACATCCAAGGATCGAAAAAAACTGAATAGTTAGTGAAAGAAATTAGTGGGTGAGGAAAGATAAGATAGAAACTTAGAATAGAAGAAGAAGAAGAAGAAGAACACAACATCAGAGTAACAAGAGCCTCACAGCGGAACGAATAACATATAATAGATAACATAACTTGAAATAAAAGATTTACTTGCATATACAAATCATTTTTCAAGTACAGCACTTACAACACAGCGAAATAATAATAGCTATATAATCCTGAAGCCTCCTGCTCCAGTTCTTCAAGTATCTGTAAATCCCGACTACTTGACTGCCCGTACAAAATTGGGCACCCAAGAGTTTAGGGAGAACAAAACAAAATAAACTTCGGGTTAGTCATGGGACTGGTATGAGTAAAACAATTTAAAACGGTTTGAACAAGTAAACGATATCTCATAAGACCAGGCTGTATAACGGAACGGGTTTTTCCCTTATGAGAATCCAAAATATCTTTATATCAAAAACCCTTTTGATATTATAATAATGTCTATCAACCACAATATAATAATCATCTAGCAGAAACGCTTTCATCTCACGTTCTGCATATATAGTATACAATCAAAACTGCAAGCACGTATTGGGTAATGGATTTCCAACTATGACAAGGTATGGAACCACCTTTCGCTAGTGTACCTCTAGAGAGGAATACACTGGGTTCAACAAGAACATCTTGCAACCCGGCCACACATGACCGACCACTCATTTCGCTTGAGTGTATCGAATGTATATCACCAACGGTAGGGATCAGCAACCGTTTCCCGAATGGGACAGCATCAACAATATATTTTTAGAAGTAAATGGAACTCTAGATCCGGTGATTATACACCCTAATAGGTGCGACCTACATAGCCATGTTGCCTGCCCAATTTTTGTCATTTCCCGGTTGTGAGGCTAGAAGCTACGCTTTATCATCACATCAGATTCACTTCGAATGCCACATTGTCAGATCCATCGAAAATCACTAATTGACGTCTACAACAGTACATTACGTGTTAGCTAAAGAAGTTTCCTTCTCTGCTTCCACTCATGGTACGGTTGAAGAAATCAATGTACGTGACCTTTCTGGAAATACTCTGTCAGACATTCATCCATACAAGTCATCCAGGTTTACATGCCACATCTTCATTCACTTAGAATGTCACATCGTCATACCCGCCAAATCACAAATTGATTTCCTCAAAAATACAACGGGTATACAGCTAAGAGAAACGAATTCCTCCGCCACCAACGTATATACGTTTGAAGAGATCAACTTACGCGATCCATTGGATATACTCTGTCAGACCTTCATCCATACAAGTTGTTCTAGGACTGGACAAACCAAAGGCACTATTCAGTATATCCATCTTAGTCACTGTTATCTAAGACTTATACAACATCCCTTGCACTTTACTCCGTCTTCAATTATCTTTGGCATAAATGATTCGCAACGCTTATGCCAATACAAAGTGGTTCGTTGGATAACAATCCAATCGGTCTCTCCATATTAACAACGTTAAAATGGCCAAAACTTCGATAGTATGTGAGTTAACTATCAAAGAAACAAGTGTGCAAACAACGATATTATTTCCAGATGGAAATTATATCGAACAAACATCATTTAACATTAATCTCTTTAGTTCATTTTTCATCTCCTGTTTCCCTATATTCAACATTTGCTATTTTCTAAATTTAAAAAATATACGTTATTAACATTGGGAACATTTCCATTTCTTGTTTTATATATTAGAAAACATTCCCAAAACTCGTACATTGGACTTAGGCGGATGTTTAAACAAACCATCGCGATGCCAACTCAAACCCTTTCCTTTAATTACTAAATTCACTTAACCATCCTTTATTGCCGAACCTTAACCATTCCTCAATTAAAAACAAAGCCAATCAAGTTGGGGTAGAACTACCTCTCAGACCTTAACTGAACAACACTTCTAACCTTGAAATAGGCAAAGTTCACTTTAAATTTCTTTAACTAACTTCCTTACTTAACCCTTCTTTCGAATAACTATATTCGATTAACTCTTTTAAATTAACTCTATTCGATTAACTCCTTTACTCTATTTGCTTAACTCTATTTGATTTACTCTATTTGATTTACTCTATTTGATTTACCCTATTCACTTAACTCCTGTCGAATAAACTATATTTGATAACTCCTCTAACTCTATTCGAATAAACTGTATTCGATTAACTCCTCTAACTCTATTCGAATAAACTATATTCGATTAACTCCTCTACTCTATTCGAATAAATTATACTCGATTAACTCTTTTCAGTTAACTCTATTCGATTAACTCCTTTACTCTATTTGCTTAACTCTATTTGATTTACCCTATTCACTTAACTCCTGTCGAATAAACTATATTCGATAACTCTCTAACTCTATTTGAATAAACTGTGTTCGATTAACTCCTCTAACTCTATTCGAATAAACTATATTCGATTAACTCCTATACTCTATTCGAATAAACTATATTCGATTAACTCACCTCGAATAACCAATATTCGATCACTCTTCTCTCGAATACACTATATTCGATTAACTCACCTCGAATAACCAATATTTGATCACTCTTCTCTCGAATACACTATATTCGATTAACTCACCTCGAATAACCAATATTCGATCACTCTTCTCTCGAATACACTATATTCGATAACTCTACTTCGAATATGTGATATTCGATAACTCTTCTAACTCTATTCGAATAAACTGTATTCAATTAACTCCTTTACTCTATTCAAATAAACTATATTCGATAACTACTTTCAAATAACTAGATTTGATAACTCCTTTCGAATAACTAGATTCGATAACTGCTTTCGAATAACTATATTCGATAACTCCTTTCGAATAACTAGATTCGATAACTCCTTTGAATAACTCTAATTAGTTAACTCTAACTCTAACTGGTCAACCCTCACTGATTAACTCTAACTGGTAATCTCTAACTGGTTAATTCTAACTCAAATTGATTTCTCTTATTCGAATAACTCCTATTTGATAACGTTTATTCATTTATAAAGATTTACTTTTGGTAACGGTTCTTCACTTTATAAATGTTCTCTTTAATAACGTTACTTCACTTATACAAGTGTTGTGTACCCATTCTATTTAAAACTATCGGTGTTAAAACCAATATCTCTTATCTATATAATTTCAGACTTATATATTCCATTTATCGAATGATAAATATTTATTTAATTTATAAACTGTTATTTATAAATTAATCCTTCCTATTTATCTATTAAAAACAGATTTCCATTTTCTATTCATCTTCTAAATATTCTTTTGATTTAGTTTTATTTATCTTCCAAATAAATATTCCTTTGATTAAATCCTATTTATTTAACAAATAAATATTCCTTTGATTTAAATTCTATTTATTTAACAAATAAATATTCCTTTGGTTTAAATCCTATTTATTTAACAAATATATTTCCTCTATATTTGATATACAAATATAATTTCCTTATATTCAAAATCCTTTTTCTTTTATAATATAAAATCCATTGATTTTATATAAATAAATTATTTTCAAAATATACTTTGGAAATCCCTTTTCCACATTCTGGTATTTCTTACACTACAACAAAATGACCCTATTACAACGGTGGAACACCGTTGTAATATACATTTTACAACGGTGGGCAAACCGTCGTGTATTAAGAAGTTGTAATAGATTGATATCTTTTACAACTTTTCTGCACTGTTGCAACACCGTTGTAAAATGTATATTTTACAACTTTTTTTCACTGTTGTAATAAACTTTATTACAACAGTTACGCACCATTGTAATAATATCTATTACAACTGTTATGCACCGTTGTGATTGACATTTGGGTTTTAAAAAATAAATATCGTTTACAACTGAAAAGAACAATACACTAAATATAACAGTACTCCATAAGCAAATCAGATATTACAGTTATTTGCAAATTTATTTATTAAAATACTCAAATATTCAGTATTACAAACAATAAGTTTTAGACAACATTTCGTGCATTATTACATATTTGAGTGTTACAAAGCAACTTAGTACAAGCACAAGTTATCCACAAAAAATTGCATATCCTATGGGAGTACACTAGTCGAAGACAACAAAATCTTTACACCATTTATCTTTTTGGTACAAGTTCACTATAGTGATCAAACCTGTTGCATAAGAATACGTCTGTTGTTAGAAAAAAAAAGTGTTTTTTAAGCCAACAATACCAAATCACACACACACACATGCACACACACACACATATATATATATATATATAAAAGAACTGAACAAATTGTTCTCTATGATTTAAGAAGAAAATTTAACAATAATGCTTAACGTACCTGATAGCATGAACTGCATGTGGTCCAAAGCTCCTTTTCAAACAACTGGATCCAATGATTAATACCTAGTGGCTGCACCATGTATGTAACGAGGATGCATAAACAGTTGAGCAGTACCCCATAGTGGTTTAATTTTAGACCCCTTGCAATAGTAAAATTTTAAAACATTTAATTAAGGCACTAACAAGAATTATATCAACTATTACGACCACTGTTATTCTCAAAAGCAAGTTTATACCTGAAGTTCTTTTGCAAGTTCAACCACTTTATCCAAATTTGCATTAGACTCCTGCAACATGTTATAAATGTTTAAACTTGAATTACCCAAAATGAACACTTCAAGTGATTGTAGATGCCTGATATTTTTTCCTGTCAATGGATTACATATACGATACATAGAATTAAATAGGCAAGTTGCTCACCGCTAGTGTTTTACCATCAGGAGCAATATCTCTATCATGGATGCACCACCTATCAACTCACAACTTATTTATGAACTCGAAATTAGCTCTCACTACAAATGTTTTAAAAACATTTAGATGGCATTCTATCGAATTAAAGAAACAATTCAACAACTCCATTCACAATACTAAGCTTACTCCTTTTAGCCATGGTTACTGAAGTGGTACCATCTTCCCATGGCCAATAGTTGGTTGGAGCACCAAATGGATCTGCACCAGATCCTTGGAATGTGTGCCAAAAGCAACATCGAACCATAATCAGTCCTGTTGTCATAAAAAAACTAACAATATTATTCTGATTCAAACTGCAATATGATTTACTTATCCGTTTGCTACAAACATGATATTATAACGCATAAGCTAGCAATAAATATTTGAATAATCAAACACAAAACACACATCTTCAAACTCTAATAAAATGAAATTGATTTTCTAAGCTTAGAGGTTATCGGAAAATCAGCAATAAGTGAGAATAAACCTTCATATTTCTAATGAAGTTGTGTACTTACTGTCCATGCAAAATCCATATTTCCTATTACGATTTACTATGTCCTGCGACACGTTCAAATCTGAGAACAAATCTAAAGGTGATGCTCCACTCTCAAGAAAGCATGCAATTTCTAGCAAGTTTGGGGTTTTTAACTGCAGTGACTACATATTTTGAAACATCATGAACCTTCATTTATTGAGCAGATGTCTCTGATGCATCAGATCTTGACTGAGATGTAATACCTGAAAGAGATTATGCCCAGATAGACTAGCTTGTGAGCCATGGCTATTTATCTCTGATAAACAGTTAACATTGTCTGGGGCTAAGCATAAATCTTGGACTGTTTAGTCAATGGTATCAACAGTAAGATTAAATCCAGAATTCTGATGATGGGTATTGAAAACTTCTGCAGGAATTAAGGTGTCTGGAGCCCCCCAAAAGGTCAAGAATGCACTTACAGTCATGGTCAACTTTAATTAAGTTAACGGCTCCTTCATCAGTTCGATCTATCTCCATTCTGAAATCTTTATACATCAATTTTAACAAACTGCATAAAAAAATTGCATGTATAAGCTCATTATAACATTGACAGTCAGAGTTATCCAAGACTGTTTTAATAATAGTACTAAATCGAAAATTATGTGAAGAGCAATACTTGTCCAAAATAAATCCTTCAAGAAACATAGCATACAATAGTAGAAACAGACTAACAGAAAAAGCAGCGTTATTCAACATCTATCAAAAGCATGGTTTTTGCACAGCAATTATACATTAATGGGATTTTTTGCCTACAAAATACTCTCTGCTAAGTGCATTAAAGCTTAAAGAAGTCCTAATTTAGCCATTAACTAAAAATTAATTAACTAAATAGAATAACTTAAGAAATTAGGTTGACTAACTTCAGATTTCATGGTCTTCAAATTCCTCTTCTTCGTTGTGACAGGAGGCCCATTCTTCCTTAGCTACCCTCAATCAATTCGCGTCGTTGTGCTTCTTCTTCCCTGCGCGCTCAGGAGTTCGGCTTTTCTGTTTTGGTTGAGCGAATTCTACTAGCGCGATTATCTTTTGATGCCCTACCGCTTCCAGCTGCCCCGTGGAGAAGGAAGTTGGAAGAAGAACTGGTTAATTGGTAGAGACGGAGAAAGAGGGGGTGAAAATCAAATCGCCATTTTTGATTTAGGGTGCATCGTTATTTTCGATTTAGGGGAGAAAGTGGAGAAGGAAGTGGGGAGTTGTCTAGATGAAACGTTATTTTGAGTTAGGGTGCAGTACTGGAGGAGTTGGCCCACCTAAATTTTCGATTTGGCCGCCTAAATTTTCAATTTAGAGAACGTGAGCTGCTTTGAGACCATATAAGCGTGTATTTTATTTTGTTAGCACAACAATAACAGAAGCAATGCCATTTTCAAAGAGGCAAAAAAAATAACGTTGGCCCTTATTGATTTTCTAATTACAAATCGTTAATTACTAAAAACAATTAAATATTAAACCGAAATTGTTATTTATTAATTTCAAAATTTTATTTTTTTAAATATTAAATATTAAAACAATTGCTAACTATAATTATGAAATACTAAATACAAAATGTTACTTCTTAATTGTTAATAAGTCTTGTTAATTCTAAATTATTAAATATTTTATTAGTTATTGATTATTAATTCTAAATATTAATCATTTAAAATTAATTATTAAACACTAAATATCACTTCAAAAGTATTAATGTTTTGATTAATTATGACTCTTAAGTGTTAATGTTGAGTATATATTATTATGTATTCATTTTCGTTAGAAATTATTATCATTAATAATTATCAAATATAAATAAATATTAATAATTATGTAATACTAACTATATTTTTTAATTATTCTTCTTAATTGCTAAGTATTAAATATTACAGATTGATTATTAATTATTACTTCCTAATTGATTATTAATAGTAATTATTAGTTATTAATTATAAATAATCAATATAAATGTATTAAATATTAATTATTAATTAGTTGTTAATTGTACTAAAATATAGTCATATATTACAACAGTCAAAAAATAAAAGTTGTGATAGGCTTTTATTACAACAGTTAAAATAACACAGTTGTTAAAAATAAGTTTATTACAACTTTTCTGGAAAAAAGTTGTAAAAAACATTTATTACAACGGTGCATTTACCACCGTTGTAAAATTAAAGTTGTAATATGGTGTTTCTGTTGTAGTGTTATGGTATTTAACACACCATATAACAACGATAAATATCGTCCAAACACACATAATCAACGTCGGATTATATATCACATTATATATCACAATATATAAATCAAAGTAAAATAAATGTTGAGGAATCCAGTTGGATTCCTCTAACCTGTTTCCCTGCATCACAGATGTTAGACAATAGATCAACATCGATTTCACTTTAATATGAATTATTCTGATAAACAGAATCGGTATTTGATTAATGATATATATATATATATATCGTTATCTATAATTTCAACAAATACATAAGCAATTCAATCAAACAATTAACACACAACAATCAACAGATAATTGGCAGTTCTAAGAATACGTTGTAAAAATAGAACTGTTCAGAGTTGGTGAGATTTACTCACATTGGCGGTTTATCGTTAAATATCGACAACCGTTGTTGATTCAGACGACAATTTATTTTGCTATAAATTGTAACAAACTCCAATCGACTCGCGGTCAGTTCCAGCGTGTAGTGCTCGTCCATACGATCCCAACGGATCATGTTTTGTCCAATTTCGTTAACATATGAGCGAGTTATACTATCTACTAGTTAATACATACATTTAATTAAATTTAAACTTAATTTACTAAACCATTTGGGCTTTACCCTTTATATCGCTTGGCCCAACATCCCGTTCAGCCCACCCGCCATCTACATCTCTTGCCGTCCGAGACTTTGACCATCCCAGTCCCACGTTGCTTCATGGAATTCAAACTTTACGTTTCAAAACAAGAGGCTGCTTCATTCGAAACATTTGAACTCCACCTCACTGGCCACAGGGACGCCAGCTCACGTCTGTCTCTCCTCATCAATGCAGATCTAAATAAGAAATTGTACGCATCCATTCATGGCCACAACTCCATCATTTTACTCTTTTACCTAGTCGCCTCACACCCATTTCCAAACAATACCAACACCTGTAATCACTTCACCATTAAAAATCCACCCACATGCTGAGGCGTGCGCCTCCCATCCAGTTCCCAATGTCACCCATATCAACCCACTTCGCAGGCTACTCTAGTCAGTGCCCTTCACCAATGCATTCACATCAGCTACATGCTTCACGTCCAGTCCTCCTCCTCCACAAAACAAACCGCAAATCCTTCAAGGACTCAACTGTCTTCACAAAACACTGTTAAAACATTCCCTCTCCAAAACACCTTCACCTTATTATCCTTCCTACCAGCCACCGTATAACCCACCTCAAATAGTCCGCTCCCTCAACTGCTCCACACAAAACAATATCCTTCTTTCTCCAAAACACAACTCCGTACCTTCTCCTTCTTATATTGATCGCCAGCGACGCTTGTAGCAGGGACGACCGTCCCTTTTTGCCCGCGCTGAAGGTGAAGACCACGAAATGAAAGACACCCGAGCTCCGTAAAATACACGCAGATGTGAAGAGCCACTCGAAATCATCCTTTAAGAATTTTGAGGGAATTTTTGCAAATCTTTGTTTTCAATTCTCTTCATTGATTTCCCGAATGTTTTCGCATTTGCAAAAGTATGGTGGCGGCTGAGTTTCTCTCGTTTTGTAGAAGTGGATTAGGTTATAACGTTAGTAAAGGTTATTATATATATCATAGTGAATTAAGTGACGTTTTTTCTGGGTGTTCACTAAAATATGCTTGGCTGAGGAGCACACATTACTACTTTGTGGCAACAGACCGGATGCATCCACTCCTCAGTCTGAAATGTATATATTGATGGTACACCGTCTTTATACAATTTCCTACATTTACGAACCGCTATCAACAGAAATAAAAATACCACTGTGATCACCATCGTACCACGATCCCAAAGATATAATAATACTGGTAGATGAACTCATATTTTGAAATCCCAAAATCGCTGATTAAGGGTGCAAAATACTCCAAATAAAAAGTTGCATATTTAATTAATTAAAAATTACCATAAAATTCTATAAATTAAATCGTGACTATGTCTCAAAAGAATCTTAGCTAAATTCGAAACCGATATTTAAATATATCGTTATGGCTAAAACAAACGTGCCGCTGCTTTTTTGAATATCAGATTTGGACGTAACTAAAAATCTACACGACGAAATCCTGATTTTTCTCTTCCACTAGAAAGATATACTCCACCGGCTCCACACGTTTCTTGTGTCACAGAAATCCAATTTAAAACGAACCCTGTATACTCAGTTGAAGTTTGAATTGCCAAATAGCGACCTGCCGCGTCGTTTCAAGCTCTATTTTAATTATATTATAACTCTACGTTTCAAACTGACGTCGATTGAATATATTCGTCAATATAATTCAACTCTAAGCTGAATTAAATCTTTGGGATGACCCAGTTCACAGAATATTGTGATTTCCAATATTTTGATTATTTCTGAATTAAATATATTATTTTATTATTTTATTTAATTAAATAACCACTAAAATTTAATTAACCACTATTTAAATCTATAAATCCTTATTTAAATAATTAAATTAATTGATTATTCCATGGCTAACAATGCTGGTCATTACATTCTTCCCCACTTAAAATAATTTCGTCCTCGAAATTGCTAAGGTAGAGGACGACCCTATCTATTGGGTAAAAATTCATCTGTGTACCCCTTATCTATTGTTTCTCCAACTAACTAATATCGACTAAAATATTAATTCCTTCCGACTAACTAAAATTTTCAAAAATTCTAAAAAAATTCTAACACTTTAAATTTTCAGAAAATTTCGCCATAACCTCCTTTGTACAGCCCTATCGGTAAAACCACAACTCGCCTCTCTAAGCCTTCTTCAATCCAAAATAAAATCAAACAGCCAAGCGGCTTGCCGATTCGGCTCATAAATCTCATGCTTATATCAAATATAAACTTGTACCTTTTTTCGGGCATATTAACTCTATCACTTCACCTGTCATCAATTCAACATATACCAATGCAATTCCAACTTGATCTCAAATCAATTTATCTTTAACACAACCATTCGCTTATACCTAAGTTGAATTTCATTTCAAACTCAAGCACAATTCTTGATTTCAAATCCATAACTCACCAGTCCAATATAATTCCAGATTATCTCTAATCAAGTCTAATTCTACTTGACACTAATCTATTTCAAATGATTTTCACTTACTGGCTTTTATCTCTGTAACACCCCGTAATTCTGTTAATATTAATATTCACAAATTAAAGAATAACTAATCTCAAACGTGAGAATTGTGGGAAACAGGTTGCGCCATTGTGTTCGTCTCGTAATTCTAGTTGAAATAGAGTCCGAGTTTGCGTGAATTGGACTTCGTATGAAGAAGTTCTGGCCATCGGAAGTTTCAGAAAATTCAAAACATATTTCAGAAAATTTAAAATTCAAATTCGGAGTCAAACAGGCTAGGCGGGAAAATTCCCGCCCAGCACCCAAGGTCGACTGGGGAGTCGACTGGGCAGTCGGCACCCCCCCCCCCCCAAGGTCGACTGGGCAGTCGACCTGGGTGTCGACCTGTCCAGGCGGCTAGGGTTTGACTGAGCCCAATCTTGAGCTGCTGATGTGTCTTTAGGGCTGAGTTGGCAAATTTAACGGTTCAGTTTAGTTCTGAGTTGATCTGACGGACTAAATAAATCATAAACTCTATAAATACCTAGGTAGTCTCTCATTCTAATTCACATGAAAAATAGAATAGCCACCGTCATACCGCCGCCATGGAACTCAGTGTAGCCGCCGCCAACTAAGAAAGAAGAAAGCTAATCAAAACCCTAATTCTACTCAACTCTGAAGCAAATCAAGACTCTCTTTCTTCTCAAAATTGTGAGTATGATGATCTTAACAAGATTATTGTTAAACTAATTAGATTAAGTCATGAATGGATTATAAGTGAATGATGTGGATTGTCATATATGTTATTGTAAACCCTATGCTATCATGTATGTTGTAAATCCTATGTTATGTGATGATGATATCCTATATGTTGTAAATCATGCTATGATGATATTGTATAGGTTGTAATTTTTTATGCTAAGTTGTGATAAATCATACATGTCATAAAGTCATGATGTATCTATGCTAATTAGTTCATGTTAATCAAATCATAATGTTTGGGCTATGTTGATCTATATGACAAACCATGTATGCAAGTTTAGATTGATTAGTAAAGATTATGAACATATGCCATGACATCTATTTAGATCTAGAATTATGATATCTAGAATTATGCTATGACATATGTGAATTCTATGTATTAGATGCTAGTTCACACCATCATTATGTTGCATAAAACCCCATATGCAAGTCCCTACATGAATTTGGGTTATGATCATATTATGTGATTTGTGACATTTTACCAAACAAGTTGACACCTTTAGATCCATAACATGTGTAGTTTCATGCAAGTTTCACCCCTATTATGATTAGGTCTATTTTACTTGTCTATATGTTGTGATAATTTGTCTTTGTGCTATGAGTTAGACTATTCGAGTCTAATGTATATTCTGCGTTGAATAAGTGAACGTATAACGTGGGGTAGGGGTAATATTAAGGATTTAATATTAATAAGTTGGGGTGCAATTGATATGATTTTGCATGCCATGAATGGATGGCCATAATTGAGTCAATTATGGATATCATTAAAATTGGAAGTAATTAATGATTTGAATAGGGATATATTCAAAACTGGGGTAAAAGATTATAAGTGATAATCAATGCTTAGGACACGTGGTTGGACTCGTTTGTGACGTAAACCTGCCCGGACCCGCCCGGCAAATCCAGTGGTCACAAATGTCAGCCCAATGTGAGAGGTCCTAGGCCTAAACTAAAGCATAACAGTTGTAAAGACACGAGGTTAGAATCTTTTATGGTGTAAGACTGCCCGGACCCGCCCGGCAAATCCAGCTGCCATAAATGCCAGTCTAATGTGAGAGGTCTTTATGAGGTTATGGCCTGAATGAATTAAGAAATACTTAACCAGATAAACATGTAAGGTGGGACATGGGGGTTAAGTAGGTGCCTTGGGTGGCATGAGGAATATAGTGGGTGCCCTTAGTGGCATGTGAAATACGATTAGTAAGACTTAACCAAACACACATGTAAATGAACATGACTAAGAGGGTTAAGTGGGATGTACTAGTAGACAAGCTTAGGTGGGTAGCTTGTGGGGGCCCATTTCAACCAGTAACCCAAACGTATCTTTGTGGGCTCGACCCAAGTCGAGGACGGGACACGCATACTGGGCTTGACTATAAGAGGCCAAAACGGGGTAGCGGTGGCAACGCAAGTCCAACGGGTTTCATATGCGTGTGTGGACCCGGGCTGGTAGGTAAGACGTTGCATCGTGTAGGTATAAGCCGTGCATTCTCAAGTTGTATCGGGTTGCCACTTTAGGGGAGTGATACACCCCACTATGGGGCCAGCACGGGTATCTACGAGTAGGGAGCCGATCGAAAGTGGGTAGTGGGGTACACCTAGTGGAGATAGGAGCAGACGGCACCTATGTAGTCATCTAGGGGTACGCAAGGCTATTTATATAGTTTCTGTGTGAAGCAAGTGGGATCAACTTTGAGGGTGACTGGTGTGGTGCAGTGTAGTAATTATTCGTTAGTAATTAGGCGTGCCTTTAACGTTATCTTTATCTGCTCATTCCATACCCAATAGTTCATAGACATTTCCTTGTTTTCCAGCTTATGCCTTAGTCTAGTTATTTTGATGATAGTATTGTTAGAATTATCATACTCGCCAGACTTTATGTCTGACCCCCTCCATTTCTATCCTTTTTCCCCTCCAGGTGCTCAGGTTGGGCCCAGCTCTAGTGGAGTTTGATTGGATTGCTTTATCTCTCTCTTGGAAAGCTTGGACCGTTGAAGTAAAGTCCAGCTTGTTATTTTTTTAATGGCTATTTATGTAATGGGATTATGTATTTTGTTTATCAAGATGGATATTGTACTTGACTCTGATTTATGGTTTTATGATGTAACAAACATGTTTAATTTCCACTGCAATAAAATGAAGTTTTAGATTTCCAAGTACTACTTATTATCTGTCTTGTTGTAATTTTTCTGTTCTATATTCACTTAAAACCTCCATGGAAGTTAATGCATTCCCTTTGTGAGTGACATTAATGGACGTGGGGTGTTACACGTGGTATCAGAGCTTAAGGTTACCAAAACAGATAATTTTTTTTAGAAAAATTATTTTTATAAAGTATTTTTGGAAGAAGTGTTTTCAAAGACATGTCTTAATGAGTGATTTTAAGAGGAAAGTTTTTAAGAAAAACATAATCCCCAATAGCCATACCTTTATCTTTCGAATTCTCCATTTTGAATCTTTCCTTTTTCGTTTCAGCATGGCTGAAGATCTTAACCTTCCAGACGGTGTAACGATACCAGGATGGTATAGGAGGTTATTAGAGGCTAGGGCCGTTGCAGGTCCAGCCAATGTTCCTCCACCACCAGTTGCACCCGCTCCTCCTCCTCCTCCTCATGCTGATACTTTTGCAAAGACGTGCAAGGAATTTAAGGCTATGGGTGGAAAACCCTTTCAAGGGTCAGAAACGCTTGTGGAAGCTAGAGATTGGATTAAGGAGGTGGAAAAGTTGCTAGAAATCTTTGAAGTAGAAGAAGGAAGGAAAGTCAAATTAGCAGCTTGGTTAATGAAGGGAGAGGCCTCGTTTTGGTGGGAGATCACTAATGGGGAGCGTCTTGTTGATTCTTGGGCAGATTTCAGACGTAGGTTTGAGGCAAAGTTTCTCTCAAGGGAAGAAGAGAATCTATATATGGAAAGGTTCTTGACATTAAAGCAAGGAAGCTCATCAGTGAAAGAATATGTCAACAAATTTAATCATTTAGCAAGGTTTGGTTTGGACTTAGTGAACACGCCGGAGAAGAAGGCTCTGAGGTTCGTTAATGGATTGAATGAACCGTTACAAGGGTTGGCTATGACCCACATCCCTATGGGGGCCACCTTTGAGAAGCTAGTAGACATGGCACTCATGCACGAGGAGAAAGGCGCTAAAGCTGATAAGTCACCCGAGAAGAAAGGGGATCAGAAGAAACCACAACAGCAAAACAAGAAGGGTGGTAAAGACAATAATGGCAAGGGAAAGAAGAAATGCTTTAACTGTGGGACACCAGGCCATCTTAGCAAGGATTGCCGAAAGAAAAAGAAGACTGGCTGTTTTCACTGTGGTGAAGCGGGACATCTAGTGAAGGACTGCCCAAAGAAGGGGCAGAGGGCAGGGTCTACCTCGGGAGGACAGGTGCATGCTCTTATGGCACCAGGGCAGGCAAGGGGACAAGTTCAGGCTCTCGCGGTCCCACCACTGCAAGAACGAGGTAGAACCATTTCTGTTGAAAGCTTAGTTTTTCTATTTGATCATCTTGTCCGTACCTTATTTGATTCGGGCGCATCGCATTCGTTCATCTCTACGTCATTAGTTGAATCACTTCACTTAAACACCAGTTTAGTAGAGGATCCCTTAGTTGTTTCGAATCCAATTGGGGGCTCAGCTTATTTGTCCATAATGTGCTTGGATTTGAAAATTTCTATACTTAGCGTTGAGTTTAGATGTGATGCTTATGTTTTGGGCTTCACGGGCTATGGACTAATTTTAGGAATGGATTGGTTATCCAGAAATGGGGCCGTTCTTGATTGTGAAAGGAGAGTTGTTAGGCTCGTGACTCGCCTTAGCAACACTCTCGAAATCTTTCGTAGTCCCATAAATTCCGTTATGCTAAGTTATCTAGAATCGCTTGACGCGTCGGTGGAAAATCTACGATCTGTTGGAGTGGTCCGAGAATATTCGGATGTGTTTGAGGAGGTGAAGGGCTTGCCTCCGAAGCGGGAGATAGATTTTCGAATATATCTTGTGGATAATGCAAAAGCAGTATCTTTGCCAGTACGCCACATGGCTCCTCGTGAAAGGAGGGAACTCAATAAGCAAGTGAAGGAGTTGCTTGAGAAGGGGTTCATAAGACGTAGTATATCGGAGTGGGGTGCTCCAGTAGTATTTGCCACGAAGGCGTATGGGTCCCTTAGACTTTGTGTGGACTATAGAGAACTAAATAAGCTTACTAAGAAGAACAGACACCCACTGCCGAGGATTGACGATCTCTTCGATCAGTTAGTTGGCGCCTCAGTGTTTTCGCAGTTAGACTTAGCCACTGGTTTCCATCAGTTGAGAGTGGCTGAGGATAGCATAGACAAGACTGCCTTTAGGACTCCGGACGGTTTCTATGAATGGCTAGTGATGCCCTTCGGTTTGACAAACGCCCCCGCATACTTTGTTGATTTGATGAGTAGGGTGTTTAGGGAGTACCTTAACAAATTCGTGGTAGTCTTTGTAGACGACATCCTGATCTTTTCTAAGGATGAAGAAGAGCATGCCCTACATCTTAGGGAAGTGTTGAGACCCTACGAGCGCATAATCTTAAAGCGAAATTTTCTAAGCGTCACTTCTGGAGGAAGTACGATTCTTAGGGCACGTGGTTTCCAAAGAAGGGATAGCTGTGGATCCCGCAAAGGTGGTGGCCATCCAAGATTGGAAGGTCCCTAAAAATGCTACCGAAGTGAGAAGTTTCTTGGGGTTGGCTGGCTACTATAAGAAGTTTATCAAAGACTTCGCAAAGATATCAGCTCCATTAACACGCTTGACGAAGAAGAACCTAGTTTCCACATGGGTCGTAGATTGTGATGATGCGTTCCAACGTTTAAAGAGAGCTTTGACCTCAGCCCCAGTCTTAGTATTGCCAAACGGGAGTAAGCCATTTACTGTTTATACCGATGCTTTTGGGACAGGACTAGGCGCAGTCCTAAGGCAAGAGGGAAGGGTAATGGCCTATGGTGGAAGGCAGTTGAGAGTGCATGAAAGAAATTACCCTACACATGACCTAGAGTTGGCCGCTATTGTTTTCGCGCTTAAGTCTTGGCATCATTATCTTCTTGGCAAGAAATTCGAATTGTTCACTGACCACAAATCGCTAAAATACTTATTCTCTCAGAAGGACTTGAACTTAAGGCAGCAAAGGTGGATGGAGTTCTTAGCGTCCTACGATTTCGAAATAGCATATACCCCTGGCAAGGGTAACGTGGTGGCAGATGCCTTAAGTAGAAAAAGGTTGTCCTTGAGTCCGTTGTTTGTTGAGCGGCGAAGCTAAGAGTTCATTTCTACGTTTGACTTTAGACCTTCCGTTGACTTTGTACCCGGTTTGCTAGCATCCTTAGAGGTTAGACCTACGCTTTTAGGACAGATTGGCAAGGCACAGCGAGACGACCCACAGTTGGTTGAGTTAGTAGAAAAGCTCAAAGGAGGGGAGTCATCAAGCCATCTCCGTAGGTATACCCTAGATGATAAGGGTTGGTTACGTAGGGATAGTAGACTTTGTGTACCTCGAGACGAAGGTTTAAGGAAGGCTATTCTTGACGAAGCACATCGTTCGAAGATGACCATTCATCCCGGCGGGGACAAGATGTACATGGACATGAAGCGAGTTTTCTTTCGGGCCGGTATGAAGAGGGATGTGGCCGAGTATGTCGCTAGATGCTTGGTGTGCCAACGAGTAAAACGGAACAAAAGAAACCCGGTGGGTTGCTTCACCCATTGGAGGTTCCACTATGGAAGTGGGAGAGTGTCTCGATGGACTTTGTGGATGGATTACCGCGATCAAGGAAAGGTAATACGGGGATTTGGGTTATAGTAGATAGACTTACTAAGAGCACCCATTTCATTCCCGTGAAGAGTAAGAGGACATCTCCATGGTTAGCTTCTGTGTACGTCCGAGAAATAGTTCGTTTGCACGGTGTTCCTTCTAGCATAGTGAGCGACCGCGATCCTATTTTCACTAGCGAATTTTGGAGAAGCTTGCAAGAGGCGGTAGGGACTCAGTTATGTTTGAGCACCGCATATCATCCTCAGACGGACGGCCAAACCGAGAGGGTGAATCGTATTCTAGAGGATCTTTTGAGGCTATGTATCCTAGACTTTGGGGGTACATGGGAAGAGCATCTTCCATTGGTAGAGTTGGCATATAATAACAGCTTTCAATCTAGCATTGTCATGGCACCTTTCGAAGCTCTTTATGGACGACCTTGTCGTTCACCTACATGTAGGTGGGAATCTACGGATAAGATCTTACTTGGGCCTGATATGATTAGGGAGACTTCGGAGAAGATCGACTTGATTCGAAGGAGGATGAAAGCAGCGCAAGATAGGCAGAAATCTTACGCGGATAAGAGGAGGATAGATCTTGAGTTTGATGTTGGGGACATGGTATTTATCAAAGTGTCTCCATTACGGAACGTTGTTCGCTTTGGGACCGTTGGGAAGTTAGCACCAAGGTTCGTAGGGCCATTTCCTATTAAGGAGAAGATTGGACAGATGGCGTATAGAGTGAAGTTGCCCGAGAGACTTAGTGGTGTACACGACGTATTCCATGTGTCACATTTGAGGAAGTGCTTGAACGAGACCGCGGAGGTGGTAGAGCCGAACTTGCTTAGAGAGGTGGAGATAGAGCGTGATGCGACGATTCGACGAGCTCCTACGCGCATTCTTGGGTCAGAGATTAAGAAGCTGAGAAATCGAGAGGTCAGACTAGTCAAAGTACAATGGGGAGATGATGAGAGCAACGCTACTTGGGAGACAGAAGCGAAGATGCGTTCGTTGTACCCTTTTCTTTTCGAGGGTATGTCCTTTAATTTCTCCTTTATCGCTTATCTTGTACTTATCTTATCTTTAGAGTATCCTCTCGCTAGTATCCTTGACCTTTAGTTAGGATAATCCTATGGTTGAAACATGTGTTTGAGACATGTTATGTATGATGGATGCAAAGTGGATGCAAGTGTTTGCTAGTGGATGCTCGTGGACGCATATACACACACACTGTTAGGCACTAGATCGGCTCAGTCACTTCATACTGCATATTGCGTATAAATGGCTGTATTTAGTAAAATGGATGTATGATGATTGTTTTTATCATATGGATGCTGCATTCAGATGATGATTGTGCGCGCATATAGAGATAATATGTAGCATTAAGGAACTTTTGCATACATAATGGACGCATGGCACTATCATGATTTGCATTAAGGAGGTCAACTGAATCAGTGGACCACCTGATTTTGCATTAGATATGGACATATACACACACTGTGCATTTAAACATGAAAGCATTAGAAGTCTATAAGGATAATGGATGCCTGTGTTTGATGGTTGAGTAGATGGACGATTGGATGTTAGGATATACATTCTTCTTGACTTGAAGATTTCGGGGACGAAATCCTTTAAGGAAGGGAGAATGTAACACCCCGTAATTCTGTTAATATTAATATTCACAAATTAAAGAAAAACTCATCTCAGACGTGAGAATTGTGGGAAACGGGTTGCTCCATTGTGTTCGTCTCGGAATTCTAGTTGAAATAGAGTCCGAGTTTGCGTGAATTGGACTTCGTATGAAGAAGTTATGGCCATCGGAAGTTTCAGAAAATTCAAAACAGATTTCAGAAAATTTAAAATTCAAATTCGGAGTCAAACAGGCTAGGCGGGAAAATTCCCGCCCAATACCCCAGTTCGACTGGGGAGTCGACTCGGCAGTCGACACCCCCCCCCCCAGGTCGACTGGGCAGTCGACTTGGGTGTCGACCTGTCCAGGCGGCTAGGGTTTGACTGAGCCCAATCTTGAGCTGCTGATGTGTCTTTAGGGCTGAGTTGACAAATTTAACGGTTCAGTTTAGTTCTGAGTTGATCTGACGGTCTAAATAAATCCTAAACTCTATAAATACCTAGGTAGTCTCTCATTCTAATTCACATGAAAAATAGAATAGCCACCGTCATACCGCCGCCATGGAACTCAGTATAGCCGCCGCCAACTAAGAAGGAAGAAAGCTAATCAAAACCCTAATTCTACTCAACTCTAAAGCAAATCAAGACTCTCTTTCTTCTCTAAATTGTGAGTATGATGATCTTAACAAGATTATTGTTAAACTAATTAAATTAAGTCATGAATGGATTATAAGTGAATGATGTGGATTGTCATATATGTTATTGTAAACCCTATGCTATCATGTATGTTGTAAATCCTATGTTATGTGATGATGATATCCTATATGTTGTAAATCATGCTATGATGATATTGTATAGGTTGTAATTTTCTATGCTAAGTTGTGATAAATCATACATGTCATAAAGTCATGATGTATCTATGCTAATTAGTTCATGTTAATCAAATCATATTGTTTGGGCTATGTTGATCTATATGACAAACCATGTATGCAAGTTTAGATTGATTAGTAAAGATTATGAACATATGCCATGACATCTATTTAGATCTAGAATTATGATATCTAGAATTATGCTATGACATATGTGAATTCTATGTATTAGATGCTAGTTCACACCATCATTATGTTGCATAAAACCCCACATGCAAGTCCATACATGAATTTGGATTATGATCATACTATGTGAATTGTGACATTTTACCAAACAAGTTGACACCTTTAGATCCATAACATGTGTAGTTTCATGCAAGTTTCACCCCTATTATGATTAGGTCTATTTTACTTGTCTATATGTTGTGATAATTTGTCTTTGTGCTATGAGTTAGACTATTCGAGTCTAATGTATATTCTGCGTTGAATAAGCGAACGTATAACGTGGAGTAGGGGAAATATTAAGGATTTAATATTAAGAAGTTGGGGTACAATTGATATGATTTTGCATGCCATGAATGGATAGCCATAATTGAGTCAATTATGCACATCAATAAAATTGGAAGTAATTAATGATTTGAATAGGGATATATTCAAAACTGGGGTAAAAGATTATAAGTGATAATCAATGCTTAGGACACGAGGTTGGACTCGTTTGTGACGTAAACCTGCCCGGACCCGCCCGGCAAATCCAGTGGTCACAAATGCCAGCCCAATGTGAGAGGTCCTAGGCCTAAACTAAAGCATAACAGTTGTAAAGACACAAGGTCAGACTCTTTTATGGTGTAAGACTGCCCGGACCTGCTCGGCAAATCCAGCTGCCATAAATGTCAGTCTAATGTGAGAGGTCTTTATGAGGTTATGGCCTGAATGAATTAAGAAATACTTAACCAGATAAACATGTAAGGTGGGACATGGGGGTTAAGTAGGTGCCTTGGGTGGCATGAGGAATATAGTGGGTGCCCTTAGTGGCATGTGAAATACGATTAGTAAGACTTAACCAAACACACATGTAAATGAACATGACTAAGAGGGTTAAGTGGGATGTACTAGTGGACAAGCTTAGGTGGGTAGCTTGTGGGGGCCCATTTCAACCAGTAACCCAAACGTATCTTTGTGGGCTCGACCCAAGTCGAGGGCAGGACACGCATACTGGGCTTGATTATAAGAGGCCAAAACGGGGTAGCGGTGGCAACGCAAGTCCAACGGGTTTCATATGCGTGTGTGGACCCGGGCTGGTAGGTAAGACGTTGTTGCATCGTGTAGGTATAAGTCGTGCATTCTCAAGTTGTATCGGGTTGCCACTTTAGGGGAGTGATACACCCCACTGTGGGGCCAGCACGGGTATCTACGCGTAGGGAGCCGGTCGAAAGTGGGTAGTGGGGTACACCTAGTGGAGATAGGAGCAGACGGCACCTATGTAGTCAGCTAGGGGTACGCAAGGCTATTTATATAGTTTCTGTGTGAAGCAAGTGGGATCCACTTTGAGGGTGACTGGTGTGGTGCAGTGTGGTAATTATTCGTTAGTAATTAGGCGTGCCTTTAACGTTATCTTTATCTGCTCATTTCATACCCAATAGTTCATAGACATTTCCTTGTTTTCCAGCTAATGCCTTAGTCTAGTTATTTTGATGATAGTATTGTTAGAATTATCATACTCGCCAGACTTTATGTCTGACCCCCTCCATTTCTATCCTTTTTCCCCCTCCAGGTCCTCAGGTTGGGTCCAGCTCTAGTGGAGTTTGAATGGATTGCTTTATCTCTCTCTTGGAAAGCTTGGACCGTTGAAGTAAAGTCCAGCTTGTTATCTTCTTTAATGGCAATTTATTTAATGGGATTATGTATTTTGTTTATCAAGATGGATATTGTACTTGACTCTGATTTATGGTTTTATGATGTAACAAACATGTTTAATTTCCACTGCAATAAAATGAAGTTTTAGATTTCCAAGTACTACTTATTATCTGTCTTGTTGTAATTTTTCTGTTCTACATTCACTTAAAACCTCCATGGAAGTTAATGCATTCCCTTTGTGAGTGACATTAATGGACGTGGGGTGTTACAATCTCAATCTCAATTATATTGGATTTTACAAATTTTACTTTAATTTGTTTAAATTCAAACAACCTTTTCTTCCTGGAAGTTTTTAAACAGTTTACCTCTTTCAAAAATCAAATTTTCCTTTTTGAATTTCAACACAACTTGTTTTCCCAAAACAAATTCAAAACAAAATCCTTGGTAGTAATCCGTCACTTACATACTCGAAAATGAACACCGATGATGTCATGATCAACATCGGAATCTATTTTCCAGCTACCGAAGTGAGTTCAAAACTATAGCACTTTCTAAACCCATTTTTAAACATTTCCACCTTGAAATCAATTCCAAATATCCTTTTACAATGTTGTAAACAAAATTAAAATCTCCCAGGATCTTAAAATTCACATATATTAAATCCAGATTCATTTACAAACAGCTTTCCCATTTCTGGGATTTTAAATTCCAATTCTGATCTAAATTCAGATTTAATTCATTTCAATTTCATATAATTCACTTGTATAAATTCTGATTGGTTATATATAATCCATTTCACATTTTATAATCTTATCTGATTATAATTACTACCAACACATCCTATATATGATAATATATCACATATCCGTACTGTGTCGGTCCATCGTATTCAAGTGTTTATTTACTCCTACCGATACAGTGGATCAAACTGATCGACCAGAACTCATAAACAACTCAACCAATGAATCCCCACAATATAAAACCATTTTTATATCAAATACAAATACGCACTCGTATATACACACTCAACTCAATCTAGGGTATTACTAACCCTATCTCTACCGAGTCACGCCACTGAGCTAAGGTAATACTTAACTTAAGCTCTGATACCAACTGTAATGACCCGGAAAAATGCGATCTTGGTTATCCGATATACAACACATATTGAACATCCAAGGATCGAAAATAACCGAATAGTTAGTGAAAGAAATTAAAGGGTGAGGAAAGATAAGATAGAAACTTAGAATAGAAGAAGAAGAAGAAGAACACAACATCAGAGTAACATGAGCCTCACAGCAGAACGAATAACATAAAATAGATAACATAACTTGAAATAAAAGATTTACTTGCATATACAAATCATTTTTCAAGTACAGCACTTACAACACAGCGGAATAATAATAGTTATATAATCCTGAAGCCTCCTGCTCCAGTTCTTCAAGTATCTGTAAATCCCGACTACTTGACTGCCCGTACAAAATTGGGCACCCAAGAGTTTAGGGAGAACAAAACAAAACAAACTCTGGGTCGGTCATCGGACTGGTATGAGTAAAACAATTTAAAACGGTTTGAACAAGTAAACGATATCTCATAAGACCACACTGTATAACGGAACAGGTTTTTCCCTTATGAGAATCCAAAATATCTTTATATCAAAAACCCTTTTGATATTATAATAATGTCTATCAATCACAATACAATAATCATCTAGCAGAAACGCTTTCATCTCATGTTCTGCATATATAGTATACAATCAAAACCGCAAGCACGTATTGGGTAATAGATTTCCAACTATGACAAGGTATGGAACCACCTTTCGCTAGTGTACCTCTAGAGAGGAATACACCGGGTTCAACAAGAACATCTTGCAACCCGGCCACACATGACCGACCACCCATTTCGCTTGAGTGTATGGAATGCATATCACCAACGGTTGGGATCAGCAACCGTTTCCCGAATGGGACAGCATCAACAATAGATTTTTAGAAGTAAATGAAACTCTAGATAAGGTGATTATACACCCTAATAGGTGCGACCTACATAGCCATGCTGCCTGCCCGATTTTTGTCATTTCCCGGTTGTGAGGCTAGAAGCTACGCTTTATCATCACATCAGATTCACTTCGAATGCCACATTGTCAGATCCATCGAAAATCACTAATTGACGTCTACAACAGTACATTACGTGTTAGCTAAAGAAGTTTCCTTCTCCGCTTCCACTCTTGGTACGGTTGAAGAAATCAATGTACGTGACCTTTCTGGAAATACTCCGTCAGACATTCAACCATACAAGTCATCCAGGTTTACATGCCACATCTTCATTCACATAGAATGTCACATTGTCATACCCGCCAAATAACAAATTGATTTCCTCAAAAATACAACGGGTATACAGCTAAGAGAAAAGAATTCCTCCGCCACCAACGTATATACGTTTGAAGAGATCAACTTATGCGATCCATTGGATATATTCTGTCAGACCTTCGTCCATACAAGTTGTTCTGGGACTGGACAAACCGAAGGCACTATTCAGTATATCCATCTTAGTCACTGTTATCTAAGACTTATACAACAGCCCTTGCACTTTACTCCGTCTTCAATTATCTTTGGCATAAATGATTCGCAACGCTTATGCCAATACAGAGTGGTTCTTTGGATAACAATCCAACATGTCTCTCCATATTAACAACACTTAAAATGGCCAAAACTTCGATAGTCTATGAGTTAACTATCAAAGAAAACAAGTGTGCAAACAACGATATTATTTCCAGATGGAAATCATATCGAACAAACATCATTTAACATTAATCTCTTTAGTTCATTTTTCATCTCCTGTTTCCCTATATTCAACATTTGTTATTTTCTAAATTTAGAAAATATATGTTATTAACATTGGGAACATTTCCATTTCTTGTTTTATATATTAGAAAACATTTCTAGTTCTTATTGGAAAACATTCCCAAAACTCGTACATTGGACTTAGGCGGATGTTTAAACAAACCATCGCGATGCCAACTCAAACCCTTTCCTTTAATTACTAAATTCACTTAACCATCCTTTACTGCCGAACCTTAACCATTCCTCAGTTAAAAACAAAGCCAATCAAGTTGGGGTAGAACTACCTCTCAGACCTTAACTGAACAACAATTCTAACCTTGAAATAGGCAAAGTTCACTTTAAATTTCTTTAACTAACTTCCTTACTTGACCCTTCTTTCGAATAACTATATTCGATTAACTCTTTTCAATTAACTCTATTCGATTAACTCCTTTACTCTATTTGCTTAACTCTATTTGATTTACCCTATTCACTTAACTCCTGTCGAATAAACTATATTCGATAACTCCTCTAACTCTATTTGAATAAACTTTATTCGATTAACTCCTCTAACTCTATTCGAATAAACTATATTCGATTAACTCCTCTACTCTATTCGAATAAACTATATTCAATTAACTCTTTTCAATTAACTCTATTCGATTAACTCCTTTACTCTATTTGCTTAACTCTATTTGATTTACCCTATTCACTTAACTCCTGTCGAATAAACTATATTCGATAACTCCTCTAACTCTATTCGAATAAACTTTATTCGATTAACTCCTCTAACTCTATTCGAATAAACTATATTCGATTAACTTCTCTACTCTATTCGAATAAACTATATTCGATTAACTCACCTCAAATAATCAATATTCGATCACTCTTCTCTCGAATACACTATATTCGATTAACTCACCTCGAATAACCAATATTTGATCACTCTTCTCTCGAATACACTATATTCGATTAACTCACCTCGAATAACCAATATTCGATCACTCTTCTCTCGAATATACTATATTCGATTAACTCACCTCGAATAACCAATATTTGATCACTCTTCTCTCGAATACACTATATTCGATTAACTCACCTCAAATAACCAATATTCGATCACTCTTCTCTTGAATACACTATATTCGATAACTCTACTTCGAATATGTGATATTTGATAACTCTTCTAACTCTATTCGAATAAACTGTATTCGATTAACTCCTTTACTATATTCGATAACTACTTTCAAATAACTAGATTTGATAACTCCTTTCGAATAACTAGATTCGATAACTGCTTTCGAATAACTAGATTCGATAACTCCTTTCGAATAACTAGATTCGATAACTCCTTTGAATAAGTCTAATTAGTTAACTCTAACTGGTCAACCCTTACTGATTAACTCTAACTGGTAATCTCTAACTGGTTAATTCTAACTCAAATTGATTTCTCTTATTCGAATAAATCCTATTTGATAACGTTTATTCATTTATAAAGATTTACTTTTGGTAACGGTTCTTCACTTTATAAATGTTCTCTTTAATAACGTTACTTCACTTATACAAGTGTTGTGTACCCATTCTATTTAAAACTATCGGTGTTAAAACCAATATCTCTTATCTATATAAGTTCAGAATCATATATTCCATTTATCGAATGACAAATATTTATTTAATTTATAAACTGTTATTTATAAATTAATCCTTTCTATTTATCTATTAAAAACAGATTTCCATTTTCTATTCATCTCCTAAATATTCTTTTGATTTAATTCTATTTATCTTCCAAATAAATATTCCTTTGATTAAATCCTATTTATTTAAAAAATAAATATTCCTTTGATTTAAATCCTATTTATTTAACAAATAAATATTCCTTTGGTTTAAATACTATTTATTTAACAAATATATTTCCTCTATATTTGATTTACAAATATAATTTCCATATATTCAAAATCCTTTTTCTTTTATAATATAAAATCCATTGATTTTATATAAATAAATTATTTTCAAAATATACTTTGAAAATCCGTTTTCCACATTATGGTATTTCTTATGGTATTTAACACACTATATAACAACGATAAATATCGTCCAAACACGCATAATCAACGTCAGATTATATATCACATTATATATCATAATATATAAATAACAGTAAAATAAATGTTGAGGAATCCAGTTGGATTCCTCTAACCTGTTTCCCTGCATCACAGATGTTAGACAATAGAATAACATCGATTTCACTTTAATATGAATTATTCTGATAAACAGAATCGATATTTGATTAACGATATATATATATATATTGTTATCTATAATTTCAACAAATACATAAGCAATTCAATCAAACAATTAACACACAACAATCAATAGATAATTAGTAGTTATAAGAATACGTTGTAAACGATATATATATATCGTTATCTATAATTTCAACAAATACATAAGCAATTCAATCAAACAATTAACACACAACAATCAATAGATAATTAGTAGTTCTAAGAATACGTTGTAAAAATAGAACTGTTCAGAGTTGGTGAGATTTACTCACATTGGCGGTTTATCGTTAAATATCGACAACCGTTGTTGATTCAGACGACAATTTATTTTGCTATAAATTGTAACAGACTCCAATCGACTCGCGGTCAGTTCCAGCGTGTAGTGCTCGTCCATACGATACCAACGGATCCTATTTTGTCCAATTTCGTTAACGTATGAGCAAGTTATACTATCTACTAGTTAATACATACATTTAATTAAATTTAAACGTAATTTACTAAACCATTTGGGCCTTACCCTTTATATCGCTTGGCCCAACATCCCGTTCAGCCCACCCACCATCTACATCTCTTGTCGTCCGAGACTTTGACCGTCCCAGTCCCACGTTGCTTCATGGAATTCAAACTTTACATTTCAAAACAAGAGGTTGCTTCATTCGAAACATTTGAACTCCACCTCACTGGCCACAGGGACGCCAGCTCACGTCTGTCTCTCCTCATCAATGCAGATCTAAATAAGAAATTGTATGCATCCATTCATGGCCGCAAATCCATCATTTTACTCTTTTACCTAGTCGCCTCACACCCATTTCCAAACAATACCAACGCCTGTAATCACTTCACCATTAAAAATCCACCCACATGCTGAGGCGTGCGCCTCCCATCCAGTTCCCAACGTCACCCATATCAACCCACTTCGCAGGATACTCTAGTCAGTGCCCTTCACCAATGCATTCACATCAGCTACATGCTTCATGTCCAATCCTCCTCCTCCACAAAACAAACCACAAATCCTTCATAGACTCAACTGTCTTCACAAAACACTGTTAGAACATTCCCTCTCCAAAACACCTTCACCTTATTATCCTTCCTACCAGCTACCATATAACCCACCTCAAACAGTCCGCTCCCTCAACCGCTCCACACAAAACAATATCCTTCTTTCTCCAAAACACAACTCCATACCTGCTCCTTCTTATATTGATCGCAAGCGACGCCTGTAGCAGGGACGACCGTCCCTTGTTGCCCGCGCTGAAGGTGAAGACCACGAAATGAAAGACACCCGAGCTCCGTAAAATACACGCAGATGTGAAGAGCCACTCGAAATCATCCTTTAAGAATTTTTAGGGAAATTTTGCAAATATTTGTTTTCAATTCTCTTCATTGATTTCTCGAATGTTTTCGCGTTTGCAAAAGTATGGTGGCGGCTGAGTTTCTCTCGTTTTATAGAAGTGGATTAGGTTATAACGTTAGTAAAGGTTATTATATATATCATAGTGAATTAGGTGACGTGTTTTCTGGGTGTTCACTAAAATATGCTTGGCTGAGGAGCACACACATTACTACTTTGTGGCAACAGACCGGATGCATCCCCTCCTCAGTCTGAAATGTATATATTGATGGTACACCGTCTTTATACAATTTCCTACATTTACGAACCGCTATCAACAGAAATAAAAATACTGCTGTGATCACCATCGTACCACGATCCCAAAGATATAATAATACCGGTAGATGAACACATATTTTGAAATCCCAAAATCGCTGATTAAGGGTGCAAAATACTCCAAATAAAAAGTTGCATATTTAATTAATTAAAAATTACCATAAAATTCTATAAATTAAATCATGACTATGTCTCAAAAGAACCTTAGCTAAATTCGAAACCGATATTTAAATATATCACTATGGTAAAACGAAAGTGCCGCTGCTTTTCTGAATATCTAATTTGGACGTAACTAAAAATTTACATGGTGAAATCCTGATTTTTCTCTTCCACTAGAAAGATATACTCCACCAGCTCCACACGTTTCTTGTTTCACAGAAATCCGATTTAAAACGAACCCTGTATACTCAGTTGAAGTTTGAATTGCCAAATAGCGAACTGCCACGTCGTTTCAAGCTCTATTTTAATTATATTATAACTCTACATTTCAAACTGACGTCGATTGAATATATTCGTCAATATAATTCAACTCTGACCTGAATTAAATCTTAGGGATGACCCAGTTCACAGAATATTGTGATTTCCAATATTTTGATTATTTCTGAATTAAATATATTATTTAATTATTTAATTTAATTAAATAACCACTAAAATTTAATTAACCACTGTTTAAATCTCTAAATCCTTATTTAAATAATTAAATTAATTGATTATTCCACGGCTAACAATGCGGGTCATTACAATCTATTTTTAGACAACATGGAAGACCTGCAGGAAAATGTTTGGAAATATGGTTAAGCGATAAAGACTACAATGTGGCGCACACATATGTTCTCTTAAATTGTGCGGAAGTTGCACCATTTGTCAGGTAATACTAAATTCATGTACAATTCGATTATATATACATATACATTTATTTGTGTTTATTAATAAAAAGAAACATAACACATATATGCAGTATCTACGAATCACAACATCCATCTGGTGATCTCAGTAAAGAATTTGCTAGATGGTTTTCAGAATATGTTCAGGATCCAAATAACTGTTTTGTTAACGAAGGATTACGACATCTTGCTATCGGACCAAAAAGAAATGTCAAAACTTATCCAATATACTTTGTCAATGGATTTAAATTCAACACCAATGATTACGGAGCTGAAAAATTAATGTATAACAACGGTGTATTTGTCAAAGGTAGTGATGATCCAGAGGAGCATATAAAAGACTTTTACGGCGTCTTAACGTAAGTTGTAGAGTTGACATATTACGTTCAGCCCGTAGAGAAAATTTATCTGTTCAAATGCAACTGGTTTAGCAATGTTCCTGGTTCTGGAATCAATGTGCACAAAGATTATAAGCTAATCGAAATAAGGCATACTTCGCATTACTATAAGTATGATCCTTTTGTGTTAGCTAAGCAAGCATTACAAGTCTATTTTTCTCCATATCCATCCTTAAAAAAAGATAAAGCAGATTGGTGGGCTGTTTTTAAAACAAAGGCGAGATTTACATTTGATGGAAATAATATTCTAGACGAAACAGCGTATCAAGCGGATCTTGAGCCAAATACTGAAATAATAATAGTTGATGACATTGATGTAGGGCCGTTGAATGATGAAGCGAATGTACTAGTAATGCATTTGTAAGTACTGAAGAAAACGATATAGAGTATGAGACTGAGTCTGCATCCAAAGATGATGAAGACTGGGGTTTTGTACTTATGTTATGTACTATATTCTGAGCTATGTACTATGTTATGTATTATTCTGCGCTATGTAATAATAATGACGTTAATTGTTCTTAGCTATGAATTTACTTACGTTTGTTACTATGCTGAATTATGTAATGATAATGTTGACTATGTATGTTATGCAGTATTGTTCTTCTCATTTACGATTTATGTTATGATAATGATGACTAATGTTAATAATTCAAGTTATTTTGTATGCACATTATATTATTGTAATAGATATGTCTGGCGATAGACGACGATCGAGGAGTACATCTCAGCCTACTCCTTCACCATCTCCAGGTGCGAGCAGCTCAGTGCCCGATCTGCGCCGAGTTGCGAAGATTGTTCCGAAGAGTGGTGGGTAAATGTCAAATTTATTTCAATTTAGTTTATTTAAAATATATGAAATATTTATATCAACTTCTACACAGGGGATTCGAGATTGAGCCCGTACAGTTCATATTAGAGGTATCGAAGCAGTCTTACGTGAGCAGAATGACGGGGGCTTGGCCACATTGGGATAGTATTCCACCTCATATTAAGAATGTCATTCTAGTCGATTTATTGGTAAGTAATTTTTTATACTAATATTGAAAATTAATATACTGTAAATAATTAAAAATAAATGTAATATGCAGGCTGTTGTACGCGTTGAGGATGAGGACATGACTACTTTTCTGACTCATTGGAATACAAAGATGCGCAAAAATTATCGAGAGATGGTTTCAAGGGCGAAGACATCTGGAAAATAGCCTCCGTTTATGAATTATGATGTTTGGGCATATTTTCAAAAGTATTGGGAGTCGGAAGAAGCTAAAGTAAGACATAATGATAAATATTCACATTTATAATATTGACGGCATTATTTTACATCATCGTTTTTAAAATTTAATAGAAAGTAGCAGCTAGAAATAAAGAAAAGAATCCTGCTCTACATCGCGGTGGCTCAAAATCATTTCAACAACATAGAAGGGATTTGGTATAAATTTTAAATACTTGTAGTATATGTTCACGTGAAAATTTAGTGTATATAATTCATTCTTATACATTATTTTAAATACTCAGCATGTAAAGTACGGAAAAGAGCCTACGCTGGCAGACGTATTCAGACACACACTTGCAGTGGAGCATACTGATGAAGAAGGAAATATTACATATGATTGGGCGGATTCGAAGAGTGAGCGTATAATGGTAAATATATATGCTTATCCGTATAAATTAATATATTTCATATTCGTTCCTATCACAGTATATAAGTAAATTTTAAAGCATTTGTGTTAAAATTATATTGCTATTGTAGGGGAAGTATGATGCAGAGGCTGCTAGAGTGATAGAGGCTACTAGACAGGAGCTTACGGTCGCAGAATCTGATCGTATATGGCATTCCATCACCGATCCTCCTACTCGAGGAAGGCGATATGGTTTCGGCAATCAGGAGGTAAGACTTTTTTAACACACTAAACTCATACATGTTTAACACAAACCAAATAAATGTTTAACACAAACCATGTACATGTTTAACCATATACATGTTTAAATAACTTTAATGTGAACTTACTTATTTGACAGGATGTTCAGCGTAGTTATAGGAGGACGATGGAGGAGGCGACTATTGCTCGGATGCAGGAGCAGATGAGTGAGCTGATGGACTGGCGAAAAACCCAGATGCAACAGGATATAGATGAGCGCATCGCAACTTACTTTCATGAGCATGGGTTTATGCCTGGGGAGGGAGGAGATGGTGGATATTCTGCTGTTTATCGAGGGGAGGAAGAAGAAAACGATGACGAGGAAGATTAGTGTAGGTGCGCATTTCTTAGTTTATGCTCTGATATGTCATATACTTGATTTTTTATGCCACATGCACGGATGATGGCATGTACATATACTATGGTTTGATGTGTTTTGTGTTGTACGATGGTATTTGACGATGTTATGATGTGTTTTGATATGGTTTTCATACGTATGGTGTTTATAATTTTGTTTTTTAATTAATGAATTAATTGTTGATGAGTATTGGTGAAATGATGAGATAATATTGGGGAATTGAATTGATTTTTGATGAGAATTGGTGAATTAATAGTGAGTTGATGAGATGATATTGTGGTGGGTTTGTCTCTCTTGCTCCTCGCCATGGATGAAAGAGGGGAAGGTAGAGAGCGATGACGAGCAGACGAGAGCAAAGCGAGGAGGTGAGGGAGGCAAGGATGAAAATGAAAACAAGGCAGCAACGAGCAGGATAAACAGAATCGCCTGACCGGTCCCCATTCGAAGAACTTATTTTTACTACGATTTTTTGGAATTAATGCCAAAATTTTGGGCTGTTACTCAATTATTTTTTATAACTAGTTGATTATAACTGAATATTAATTATTAACTACTAATTATTATGTGTATATTTTTAGTTATTACTTCTTAATTACAAATAAACATTAACTATAATTAACTAATTATTAATGATTAACCATTATAAATTATTAAATACTAAAAATAACCATTGATTATAGATAATATTTAGTAATCATAAATTATTTATTAATAATCATTGGTTATAAATTATGAATAGTTACATGTTAATGTTTTGATTTATAAATTATTAAATATAAATAACCATTTATTTATTTAAGTATTAAATACTTGTTATTAATTATTACAAAATTTAAGCAATACTAAAAAAGTTTAGAAAATTTAACGTAAATACTCAATTAAAACTAGCTTTTAAAAATGTTCGTAATTAACTAATATAGTTGTAAAGAACATTTCTAGATCCTTCTAGGACATTGTAAAGGTAGTATTTTTACAAACTTTTCCAAAAGCGTTGTAAAATAATTTTTTACTACAATGTTTTCTAGAAAAAAAAGTTGTAAAAAATATCTATTTTACAATGTTTTTGCAACTAACATTGTAAAATGTCATTTTTTATAATGTTTTCTATAAAAATTATTTTTATTTATTTTCTCTAAACATTGTAAAATGTGTTTTTTACAAAGTTTTATATAAAAACGTTGTGAAAAGGTGCATTTATTGCAGTGATGGCATCCAGTATCGGCTAGTTAGTTTTAGCTAGCTAACTGGTCTAGTATTGCAAATTAAACGAAAGGATGATGTGTAACATCCAACTACAGATTTATATAATTAATAGATACAACATGGTCACAATATACAAAGCATTGAGGTGTGATGCATTATGGTTAGGCAAGTGTCAAACGTTGCGCAATCGGCTAGTCAGGACATCTAACCAACATCACCTATCTTCCATCCAATATGATGTTCAGTTTTTTTTTTTTTTTTAACTAGCAGTTTATATAACATGATTTTCCGAGATATTTTACTATTTTTTTTGGACAGTTATCACACTGCGTACTATTTTCTTAAGTTGTACGAAACCATGTAGGAAGACCTCTAATGAGTTAGTTGTAACTGACTGAATGTGGAATTAATTCAAAATTTAAATTTATGTTGGACAATATATAGTTACGTATGTACATGCTAATTTTTTATCATCACCAACTAATACCTAAGCAAGCAAACTTGTAATTTGAAGTAACGATCAGCTGACAAATACAAGCAACATAACAACTACTTAAATAAAATAGTGGTACTTACAGGAATGAGTAATTATAAACTGTGATGTCCAAAATTAGTCTTAGTTTGGCAAGATAGCAAAAAAATGAAACGAGACTCTATAAAACAGTCAGCTCTTGATGTTCTTAAGCCTCAAATTAGAAGGAATAGCTATTTCATGTTACACTAACATTTGGCTTTGAAGCACGTGATTTATTAGGTCTTCTATTAATTTGGTTGAAAGGCATTTCATGTTACACTAACATTTGGCTTTGAAATAGCAAGAGCGTGCTTTTGCTAATTTTTAATTAAAACCATTTAATTATGCATGTATTGGTGGATGGCATTTAGTCCCTCTTTAAACACCGGTTGCAAATTGCCATGCTAATCATACTTTGTTGCTATTTGAGTTATCTGGTATATATAACAGAATGTGCATAAAGAGCTTTGTCTAATGTTTTAAATCAATTTAACAGTTCATACTTGCTGGGTTTTTTTTCCTTTTTTTTCTTTTTTTTTTTTGACAGCATTTTTAACTGGAGGCTATGGGTGTAATAACCCGGAAATCTGGGCCAATTTAAAATTTTTATTTTGGCAATTTTAATGAATTTTGAACATTTAAAATAGAATATTTTAAATAATATCGACGAGAAATTTATTTTGAATAGAATTCGAACGTATATATTATATACGTCATCGTTAGAATATAAATAATTATATATAATTATAAATAGAATTGAAAATGGCGTGGTAGTTCGATAATTCGATTTCAAACTTCAATTGAACGTACCGGGTGCAAAATAAACCGGATTTTAGTGAAACCAAAAATAATGGAATCTAATTGTGGCTATCTTTCCAACGAATCCGAAAAATCAAAATTTCATAGCGGGAATCAAAAGATATGTCCAGTTGAAAATTCATAATAGTCGCTATGGAATTCAGGCCCTTAAAAATGGAAATTTTGCAAACGACCTCGGATTTCGACGAAACCACTTTTGTTGGATCCGTGATGTAAAGTTATTGCTAGGTTCCAATTTTCATAATTTTTCGAATCAATATGTGAGCTTGGCAAAGGAAAACGCGTTTGACCAGTTTCAGTTGATTTTAATCGACTGGAAAATGGCCATTTTTCTAACGGTCTCAGAATTCGACGAAACTAGTTTTGTTAGGACCGTATCATCAATACGAAGCTAGAAAATATTTTTCGAGAATTTTTCTAGTTAGTATGTGGCCTCGGTAAATTGAAATGCGCGTTCAAATTCAATATATAGAGTTATATGTTGATTTGGCGAAAATGGATCGTAACGATCGAATCAGCTTGCGATACATAGCCCATTGTGTTCGGAATGGGGGTAATTAGCTAGGGACGACAGGCGGTGGGTCTTGTTTCGGATTCGTATGAAAAAGTTGCTTTTTAAAATTAAAATATATTATATTATATATATATAAATTACACTTAGACCCCCCCACCCTCTCTTCTTTTCTTCCCCGACAGTCCATTTGAAATAAAAAAAACAGAAAAATCCTAATCGGAGGCGATCGACGTCGCCACTGCGCCCCACCGCCCCCGACACCATCGCAGCTCCCTCCGTCCATCGCTTCTCCCCCTCGACGCTCGCTCTCCTTCCCCTGTCTCCAGCTCGCGAAAACACCAAAACCGCCACCACCAAGCTCCGCGACCACCCACACTTCCCTCCCTCGATCCGCGAACCAGAAATCGCCACCCCCCCTGAACTGCGAGCCAAACCCGCGCCGCCACCAATCAGTCGGACCACCACCCAGACATGGAAGCACCCCTCCGACGCAGCGAGACGCCCCCTTCCAGTCGATTACAACCGCCCCTTTCCCTCGTTTAACTGTAACTTTTCTATCTATTTCATTCACTTTATTTATTTTAAAACATATGGGATTTTAAAACTGAGAACGTATGAATTATAAAGCTGTATTGATATGATTTTTAAAATATGAAAGACTGGATTTTTATTTTTAGTATGAATATAAAAGAAAGTTATAATTTTTATAGAAAGGAAAAATATAATTTTTATAATAAAGAAAGGAAAAATATAATTTTTATAATATAAAAAGGTTAAAAATATAAACTTTATACTAGTGGCATAATAAAGATATGATTTTTACTTGTGTAGAGTATTAAAAATATGACCTTTATATAGTAGAAGATATAAAAATACTATTTTTATATAAGTAGTGTATTGAAAATATAATTTCTATATAATAGAGAATATAAAAATATGATCTTTTTTATATGAACATCGATATAGAAATAGAATTTTTATCTATATGATAGTGAAGTAAAAATTCGATTTTTCTATATTGAATAGCAAAGTAAAAATTCGATTTTTATATATTGAATAGCGAAGTAAAAATTTGATTTTTCTATATTGAATAGTGAAGTAAAAATTCGATTTTTATATATTGAATAGCAAAGTAAAAATTCGATTTTTATATATGTAGTGGAATGCGGAGGACGAAAGTGACAAGAGGCCAAAACGACGAAGATTTCTACATTTGAAGAGTCATGATGTTGGATTAGCAAATCTGTGAGAATTTCTCACTCTTTAATTTAATTTTCTAGTTATATGTATATATACTAGGATGCAGACGGTGTTTAGTAGCACCCGACACCCGTCGTCCACAGACCATGGACGACTTGTATGCTTGTTTGTTTGATTTTGATGTGTAGTTGATTGTGTGATGTGATGTAAAATGAAATAAAATATTTATACAGTTAAAAATATTTTATAGTTAAAAATAGAATTTTTAACGTGTATATGAAAGGAAATAAAAATAAACAAATCGGACGATTTGTTTATATACACACATTTGACTGATATTGATTGGGACGATAAATTTTACACATCGCCCAACTGCACAAATAAAGTCTGTGTTTGATTGTTTGAAACCCCACACGAGTATTGGGATGATATATGACATACACTAATCCTAATAGTTAGTTGTATGTCGATCGATTGATTGACAGACTGTTATGAGCGTTAAATATTTATATTTGATGCTTATACAGTGTAGAATGCATTTTGGATGATGGTTGATTATTCATCGTTGTTATAGTGTACATGTGTTGTAGAAAACCCATATAATTAACATTATATGGTAATTGTTTGGGCCTCATTCCAGTTTTGAAAAAGAAATATTTGAATAGAAATATTTGTAAAAGAAATATTTGACTAGAAATATTTGAAAATAAAAATATTTGAAATAGAATATTTGAAAATAGAAATATATGAAGCCATGTTGATAGATTGATTCCATTTTGACGTGAACAATATTTATATCGATTTTATTCATTTTATAACGAATATCGAAAGTGATTTCAAAATCTGATATTTTGAATAGAAATGAATTCAAATTGAAGTTGAATAGAAATGAATTTGAATTGAAAACGAATTGAATTGAAATGAATTCAAATTGAAATTGAATTGAATTGAAAACGAATTGAAATTGAATTGAATTGAAAACGAATTGAATTGAAATGAATTCAAATTGAAAATGAATAGAAACGAATTCGAATTGAAATTGAATAGAAATGAATTCAAATTGAAATTGAATAGAAATGAATTTGAATTGAAAACGAATTGAAATGAAATGAATTCAAATTGAAATTGAATTGAATTGAAAACGAATTGAAATTGAATTGAATTGAAAACGAATTGAATTGAAATGAATTCAAATTGAAAATGAATAGAAACGAATTCGAATTGAAATTGAATAGAAATGAATTGAAATTGAAATTGAATTGAATTGAAATTGAATTGAATTGAAAACGAATTGAAATTGAATTGAAATCAATTTTAAATCAATTTGAATTAAATCAATTCGAAATGAAAAGGAAATGAATTTATGTTGGAAAATTCGATTTTGATTTGAAGTTGAAATAGAAGTTGAAATCGTTTTGAAAATGAATTTAAAACGATTTATAAAATACATTTTAAAAGAAAATCGACGAAGTATATATTATATATATAATATAATGGCCTGAATAGAACGCGCCGTGCCGCGGCAGTTCGCGAATTTCGACCATTGACTTCGAATGGACATTGCGGGAGATCCGACCGTCGGATTCTCCTGAAATCAGAACCGTTGGGTTCGTATCGAAAAGAGCTTTCTAACGAATATTAAAAATTTGAAATCTAACGGTTGGATTTGGAATTATGTCCAAATCAAATTTGAAAAAGGTCGCTGTAAGTGCAGTTCGATGGTCGTTGATGGAAATCGATTGTACAGGCCTTGATAAAATTATTAAAAATAGTAATAATTTGTGTAAAATCATAAGAAATGATTTAGAAAGAATTGGGATGAAAAACTCCATATTTGAAAAGATAAAAATAGATTTTTATCGAAATGAACTAGTTTTGAACTAGAATTATAATTCTATTTATTTTTAAATAAATAAATTGAATTTGAAATGGTTTTGAAAATAACCAGAATTTCCAATGATTGCATTGGAATGGATTTGAATCGAAATTGTCTTCGAAATATTTCGATGTTGGATTTCGTGATTATACAGATGTTGTTATGGAAATTTGAAAGATATAGATATATATATCGTTATTTCCAATACGAGATTTGTTGGTCGTAGAATTTGATATTGAATATAAGCCGGTATATTTTCTATTCAGAGCCTTGTATTTAATATCAAATGTGATTTGGGTTTGTCGTGAATGGTGTCTTCATTAACACTGTTCTTAAGCCCAGTTGAGAAAAGATTAAATCTTTTTATTTAGATTTAATGAAGTGTACCAATTAAATAATATTTAATTGGAATTGAATTCGAATTGATTTTTGGGTTTATCGTGAACAGTGTTTTAAATAACACTTGTTCTTTAACCCGATAATTAATGTGATGTGATTTTGGGTTTATCGTGAACAGTGTTTTAAATAACACTTGTTCTTTAACCCGATAATTAATGTGATGTGATTTTGGGTTTATCGTGAATCGTGTTTTAAATGACACTGATTCTTTAACCCAATCACAGATTAAAACTAAGTGGAGTTTTAATGAGTCTTTAATTAGATTGAAATAATCGAGAATGGAGTATCACCAGTTTTGCTCCAGGCGTTAGTTAAATCTTTAATTAGATTTGAACATGAAATGGTAATTGAATTTACCGATAACACCGTGGTGTTAGATATGAAGTAAGACCCGTTTTACTTCATGGGATGAATAGGTTGGGATTGGGAAATTAAAACCAATGATTACTTCGGTAAGGTTCATTAATCTCGACTAGTTGAATCGAAATTCAAAAGGAGATTAGAGAATAAATTCAAGGAATTTATCTTGGATAAAATTAATGGGAACCTTTCCCTATGAATGTGAAATTTAGAAACTAACTGTCGGTTAGCCAAGCAGAATGGTTTTCTGGATATTGATCTGATGTTGGTTTCGGCCTTCGGGGTTAATATTTGGGGAATTATTCTCTTGATTAATTTACGGTTAGTGACTGATGAATTGGAATGAGGCGTATGTTGTGTTTGTGTAACACTTATTTAAAATATACGCGAGTTATTCGGAAAGACCGGGTTTATCCCATTCTGAATAACTGATACGACGATAAGTCGAAGATGAAGACGGTGGTTGAAGACCGGAAGTCTTCACGTCGTTTGGGTGATTACGGATGATCTTGATTGGGCTGTACACCCAAGAAGATGGAAATAGTTGGTGGTCGTCCAGACGTACTTGGAGATCGATGGATATGCGGGGTACTAGGTGCCTCCGGTTTCGTTCAGACCCAGAACGGACTTGTAAATGGACTGTGTGTCTGACATTGGATTTCATTCTGTGTGACTGGTATCGGTTGCATAGAGTGGTTTGCCTGTGTGGCATGCTAAGATGCAAATGATCAAGGCTTCTGTTGAAAAGCAAAGTCTTGTGGTTGATGATCAAAGCACCGCCTGTGTGGCATAGATTTGTGTAACATGAATTCGCGAGCCTCACACCCCGGTGATGAACCAAAAACGGGAGACGGACCTCAGGGGGGACATGCGTTTTCTTTCTAGCTAGGGTGGTGTCAGTGACCTACCAGCCCTGACATTTATATTATTTTCACCTGTGTGGTTGTTGCTGTTGCGAGGCGCCTCGGTTTGATCGGACGATCCGGGTCCGATGGAGTCTTTCGTTGGCTCATTTACGCCCCAAAGGGCGGAGAAACGTAGTGTTCAGGCATTATAATCCACATCGGTGGACCGGCCCTGACGATCCAAGGGGCAGTTGCGGCTGTTCCTGAGACTCGGGCTAGACAGTCTCGAATCGGTTGAGGACTATCTTTTGCCTCGGTTCATAGATGGAAATCCAATTTCCAAATACGTGACATTTGCGGTTTTATTTGTAGAGCCTAGTAGGGCGACATGATATATGGTACCCATGCCGTCTATGATTGATACTTATGATTTGAAGTTGTTTTATACAGTATGCACTTATAATAGTATCAAAAGATTTGTTTTAAACGTATCAAGCATTCTTTGGCTGTTATAAGGGAAAACCCTATCCCCCGACTTGCGTTGCATTGTGTGATAGGATCTGGGTCTTATAACAGCTTAATTTTTCTTTATTTAGCATTGCACTGTTTGTTTATGCACTGGTATTCTTGGTAGGAAACCCGTTCCGTGTTATACGGCGTGGTCCCTTGATTTACCTAACTTTAAAAACAAAGATTAATAACTGTTTTAGTTCTCACACCAGTCACATGACTGACCTGGAGTTTATTGTTTTGACCTAAACTCTGGGTGCCCTTATTTTGACACGGGCAGCTAGTAGTTTTGGTTTTGCAGATTTATATTCACAGGATCCTGGTTTACAACTGGAATGATATCGGGAAAGCTTTGTATCCGTATATCTCTTCTAGTTGTGTATTGTATTATTTTCTGCTGCTATGTATTTAAATGTAATTTAAATCTCTGATATTTCTGTGTAATATTCATTTATACTCTGTATATTCTTGTAATCTGATGCATTGTTGTAATATATAATGAAATGTTCTTCCGTCTGCGTTCTGATGTGGCTTGTTCTCAAACTATCTGCGCTTTCCTCACCGGGGAAGTTACGGGTTTTCACAATCGGTAAATGACAATGTAATTTGTCACTTGCAGCTGGTTCATGAATTTGCGCTTTAGGAAGAATAGGCAAATTCTTTTACTTAACCTCAAAAAAATACCCAAGGACAACAGAAAAAATAATGGATTCAAGGATTTTTTATAATCAATGATTGGAGCATGAGTTACATTAATAATAGTTCTAAATTTCTTAATTTTTTAAAGTTACTACGTAGAAAACAATAAAAATGAGAGGGAAAACATATACCCTGTCATTCTATATTTACTAGTATTACCGTACAACGATGGGAAAACCTACCGTTATGGTGTTAATTATTAAAAATAAAATTATTTGTTAAAACATTTTTCAAGTAAGATTTTATTTAAAAAATTATATGGTAATCTAATAGAAAATAGAAGTAATTAATAAAATAGATATTCAATTCAATAGAACGCAGTTTTTGTGGCAAACAAAGCTTCAATTTTACAATATAACATAATCCATTTTTATTTCAATAGTAGCATTTAACGTATGTGGCAATCTATACTTCTACCTTGTTTATTTGTTTGTTTTGTATTAAATGAATTGAAAAATAAAAAGTAAAACTGAATAAAGTTGCGTGATTACGTTAAATTATGTTGGCATTTACTATAGCGGGCGAAAGAACAGAATTGGAATCTAGAGATGGATCCATTTCCAACGTGCTTTATAATAAATGACGAAGAGTATCAAAGAAAGTCGGAGGGGACCACGGTGTGGATGAATGAGTAATGTAAGAATGTATTTAGTCTCATGCTTATCTTATTTCTCAAAACATGGAAAATGAAAAAAAATTGTTTTATATTTTGTGTATTAACTTTGTTTTCTAAATCGATCGTTTTCAACAATATATGTACATCATGCGAATTTTTGTATGGACGAAAACTCAAAACTAAAATGATAAACCAAACGCTACCTTAGATTCTTGAAATGAAATTATTGCATGCAGCTGAGACTGTTAGTAATAAAACCAGACATAATCTCAATTGTTCACTGCTAGATTTATGGCTTATGCAACGACATGACTTGCTATCAGCCATCACTTACAGCATTACTTTCCATGGTGAGAGCACATTCATTAATTTTCGTACTCAGATACTCATCCGATTTTTCGCTTTTTGTTTCAAATCAATCTCAATTATCAATTTTAATCTGTTTATTTAAGAAGGGTAAGGAGATCCACATATAAACAATGTGTCTGAAATTTAACTGATGCATAAAACATGAGAAATTGGTGTTAAATTGGTGTAAATGTCTAAAGTTGTTGGACAATCAATTCATACAAGTATAACTCGATATAAATGCGCCTCAAACGTCCATGAAGGATTTATGTATGAATAAAAAATTGCAGGTATAACTAAGTATATCACTGTTGGTGCTTTTGATCTTTTCCAGAAAAGCATCTCTGAACATAAAATTTGTTAATATTTAAAGTTCATTCTTGTAAAATAAAATAAAAAGAAAAAAGATGATTGAATTACCTGTCAGGCTTGAAAATCTGGTTATGATATGCAGACCACTGTCAAGACCGTTCACCAAACTCCTCTGCCTACCCATGCACTTCAACAACCTCTACCCAATACCTCAGCAACTCCCCGATCACCACATCTCCTCTGCCTACCCATGCTTTTCAAAAAAAACTATAACAAAGACATAATGCATGAAAAATTGTTGAATGAATACTTTATGATAGCTTTCAGTAAGACTACGTCATGCTCTTCTTTCCATGCTCTCCCACCCAGGCTTGGATAGCATAATAATTTAATATCATCAGGAAATAAAGCAGAGCCAAGGTTATCTTCCAAAAACTTTAGCTGCCAACAAACAAAGGTATCAGTAACAACTTACACATATGATACATGTAAAGTAATTTAAAGGTAAATGATGCAGGTGAGAAAAGAGGAGGAATTCTCACGTTGATTTCGATTGCGGAGGAAGAAACCAGAGCAGTAACCAAGGAAAAATATGCATTGTTTCCCAACATGTGTGAAGTTGGTAATCAGTTAGAACAAAATAAATTTAAACAAATTCTAGCTCCTGCAACGGAAAAGAAAAATGAATTGGAAAATGATCCATATTAATTTCCATGTATGGTCTAGTATAAAATATAGAAAAGTAAAAGCACAATAGTTAAATACGATTTCAAATTGACAACATTGTAATAAAATGAATTTAGTTGGAATCATTCAGTTAAGCTATAGTCTAAATTATGATAAGCAAAGTTAGAGAAATTTCAGCAAATACATAAGTGAAATTGCAAAAGAGCTTTGCATTCACAAAGGTGTAATGAAAAAAGAGAGTATAAAATATAGAATCTATCATTTTCAGTTTCGTAAACGGGCGGTTTGATAGTATGAAGTTATATCAAATATTAAGAATTTTTAGAAGGGAAAAAACAATAACTAGGCAAGTCGGTAATTTTTATCATGTGTAACCTATGCTGATGTACACTATGTCGTTTTTGAAACATACACTGACTCTTCTTGTACTCAATATTGTACCAGGATTTTCTCTCAAATCTGATGTACACTATGTCGTTTTTGAACCATAAGATGTATTTGGTTAACTTTTTGTTTGAAATGTAATGTAATCTTTTGGAGCTGCTCCAATTATGAATGTATACTAGTAATTTTTTTTTTAAAAAATAACGGGCACAATGAACGACTTTCTTATAAACTGTATTTTACTGTTTTCCACTTTATATCTTCCCTGATGATTTTCCACAATCTTTTGCTCGGATTTTTTAACAGGAACTTTCTCCATTTTTTGTTTACTTTCATTTGATTTCTACGTAACTTCTTCTTAACTATGCAAGTTTTGCTTCCAAATTGAAAACTTTTTTATCTAACTTTGCTGACGCAGTTGATAACTAGGCTATACTCATACTGTTCAAAGCCTTTGTATACGATGTAAGGTGCACAATTTGTAGTTCTTTTCATTCGTTTTGGGCCTGTATCATTTAGCGTGAATGATGTTATTGTGCCTGATTTTTGTCATCCACATCTGTAGTTATTTAAATGTCACTGTTACATAGCGTAACACATTACGGTCTATTTAAATTTGCTGAGTCGACCCGTGTTAGGTGCTACCCATAGTTATGAAAGGCGCGCCGCGGCGCACGCCATGGCGCACGGCGCAGCGAGGCGCGGTGTTTGCGCCAATTTTGTTTACGGCGTGGTGCATATGAAAATACGCACCAAATGGAGTAAATGGCGCGCGGCACACAAATGGCGCGCCTTTTCTTTATTTTATGATTTTTTTTGTTTTTTTTTTTTGCATTTCAAACTGCTATAACTACTACAAATACTCTTACTATCACTGCAACCACCATCACAACTGCTATTACTATTATCATCATAATGATATGAAATATGAATTTTTTTGTTAATATCTTTTTTTTTTTTAGTTATATGAAAACATAATTACATCATCATTATTTCCTATTCGATTATCATCAACGAGTTAATAACTTTACAATTATGTAATTGGCTGATCTTAGCTTGTCGATATTTAGAACTGACATATGTTTTATTATCCAACTTAGTTTAGATTCCTTTTAATATTGTCAGAAGTATATAATTTAATGTATAAAAGATCTTAAAATATTGCCTAGCATTGATGCAAAAGCAAATGAATGAAATTCTGAACCCGTGAACCATATATCAAGAGAAGCAATTTTGGAGGAAGAAAAAATATTCTCATAAGATAAGCATTCAAGCAGCTCTGAAACATACCCTTGCATTTTATTTTATTTTTGCATATACATAAATATGTCCAATGTCTTTGTACGTTTTGTCTATAACATAAAAATATTTCATGATTTGGTATTTGTTAAATACAATCGAGCATTAAAAAGAATGTATAATATTCATGACACTTTTGGTCCAGTATCTTTGAATGATATTGATGATTGTAATTAATGGTTAACTGAAAATAAGGTCGATGCTGAAGATGAGCTTGTGTACGACGATGAGGATGACTTGACTTAGGGTGTTGCTGCTAGAGCAGCAAGAGTGGAGAGATTCGATTTTTTACCTCATCTTTAATGTGTATTATTATTTTTGATTTGAAAACTATTGTGCTTGAAATTTTATCCTTTATGTTTTTTTTTTTGTAAAATGCATAAAAATCTTTGTTACGTACGTTTTAGCAAAAAAAATAGGATTTTTTTTAAACCTTTTGTTAAAACAATAATTATAATAAAAAAATAAACATGCGTAGTAAATTAAAAAGGCGTGCGCCAAGGCTCCAGAGAGGGTTTGCGCCTTCTTGTTCCGTGCACCATTAATAACACTGGTGCTACCTACGCCGAATTAGGTGCTACCTACTCCGAATTTTACAGAAACTAATAGTTTTTAGGTTCACTGCAGATGCTGCTAATTTTATATGCTAATTTGTAGCCTGTACAATTTAATGAGATACATTTACCTTTATTTTGAATAACAATGTACATAGCGCAATACTTTTTATTTGAAAAAACTGGATCCCACTTTGGATGTCATATAAAGGTGGATACCAAATAATATGGTCTAGCGTGGCAAATCCACTTTTAGTCATTTTCTCAAAACCAATTTTAGTTCATGAATTAAATTTCAGTATTTGGTTGGTATGGGCTTTTAATATTTTTCTAATTATTGCGTTGTGTACAAGACTCTTAAAAGATGTTGATCTTTTGTCACTCAGAGAGGCTTGATCATCATGAAGTGGTAGTACAAACACAAGAAGCAGGTTTTGATTTATATCGATGTTCCATTGCATACTTTTAGAATGCTAAACAACATGAGACAGTTTTCCATCCAAACCATCCACAAAACCCCGCTCTGAGCATTGTTGCAACTTCCCACTTAGCCACAAATGACTTCATCCTTAATCAACCCACACATCCGATGCAGGTTCCATTATAATATGATGTAAACTGGAGTATTCGAATGACCGTATTTAACTGTCATGTACCTTTGTTTTGTTTTTTACTATAATTTCATCTTATTTTAGCTATTGGACTTAGGAATCAGTGTTTTTTAGGCAAAGCGTAACTTCCCAGATATTTATTCTCTAAACCAAGCCAGGGGCATCGTGTGATGAGTCAAGGATAGAGCAGAGGAAGGCGGTGGTGTTTGGTTTAGCGGTTTTAGCTTTGATTTTTCGTCCATGTAAAATTGCGAACGATGCATGTAAATTATGAAAACAATCGTTTTAGAAAACGAAGTTGATACACAAAATATGAAACAACTTTTATTTATTTTCCTTATTTTTGAAAGTAATGAAACAAAATAAAATTCATCCTTTTGTCGTTCGTTGTGAAAGTATTGCAATGTTAATAGCTTCATATCTTCGTGCATGTGGTTCATAGGTTCAGTTCACTTAATTAGTTCTCTAATTTCTTCTGAATTTATTAATAGTAAATTTTTATTTTAGTAAAAATCAGTTACCTTCTAAATAGTAGTAGAAGTACCAGAATATACTAATAATAGGTTAATTAACGCATCATCGGTTCTAAGTGTGGGTTCAATTCAGGTTTTTTCCCAGTTATATGCTGGAAGAATTGATTAGCAACATACATACATTCATACATATGTATATATCATCAAGAGGAGGAAGCGAAGATAAGAAATTGATACAGGTTTTTCCCCAGTTATAATTCTAAATAGTAAAGTTTAGATTGCATCACAAGCAACTTAACATACAACTAAAATCTCACAAACATACGGCAGTCAGGCAATACTGCTGAACATGCCTTCCAAACAAGACAAGCAAAGTTTAGGACAACGCTACAAAAAAGAAAGCAAAAAGGAAAAATAAATAAACCAGATTATATAGAATTCGACCAGCCATTGCTGCTGCTCTCACCTTATTCTGCTGCATAGACAGGGCCTATGTCACTGTTGCTCTTCACATAAACCAGACTCTCACTATAATTTGTAATACGATCCACATTCTGAGCACCCACACACTTTACTTCTCATGTAACCAAGTCGTATAGGTACAATTAACAATCGGTTTCACACTTCTTACTTGATAAAATAAAATCTCCATTTTATGATAGATATAATAGACTAGTATAGTTACATGGAAGTAGGGTATCCTCGAACCTGTATACTTTATACCACGACTCTTTCACACCAAACTCTTTCATCACCCAAATTTCATAGTAAGAACTAGCGAACATCCAAGGGTTATCATGACTTAGTTCAGGAATCCATTCGATGTAACCTATTTTTCCATTGAGAAAAGCGGGAGAATTCCAAGTGGCATCCAAGGGATATTTGGGCAAGGGCACTACTCCATACACTTCATCAACTACATCAAAGTAAAATAAGGCAGTAGTACCATCCGGAGCGTTCACTATGCTATCAGGTGTATTCACTATGCACAAACATATTTCACCATTGCATGATAACTTGTCCTCATGGAAACATGCTACAGGAAATTCATCACCTTCGTGTATAGTTCGCCATGAATCATTTATCATACTATACCAGAACTAAACTTCCCTTCACCACATCTGGTCCAGTATATCCCACAATCCTAATTAGACATTCCACACTCATACTTATAATCTTGTAATCATTTGTTTTTTTATCAAAACCAATAGAAAAAATGTGAAATGCAAATGTCTCATCACTTGGTTGACAACACAAATAAGATGCTTCTGGCAGCTCTCTAGCTTGTTTTGTGGCAGGGTTCCATAAGCAGACACGCCAGTAATATTTCGATAAAAGAAACACCAAACATACAATGTCGTTACATGAACTAAGGCCCATTAATTTATCCATGGGAAACATACACTCAAAATCCAAATTCAAACAAAAATCGCATTCTCTAGCATTGATCAAACACAGTTGGTTATAACTAGAAACAAGTTGACCATAATTAGAAATAATTGCATTGTTCTTTTCAATAATATGATGGAGGTGTTGATTGATGAAACCAGTACTTTCCATGATAGAGCACCAAGACTTGCATACAGTTTTAAATCGTAATAGAGACTTTACCGGCAAATAGAGTAGATGTCAAATATCACAGGTTCAGAGACTTCACATCTATTGCCCATCGGTAAACGATCTGATAATTCTGAAACAAAAGAATCAAAAATGTAATACAATTAGTAAACCAATTTTTTTATAATAATAAACAAGAATATACATTTCCAAAAAAAACATGTCAAACTAAACTTGATTTCTTATCAAAGTTATTAGTGTGTAAATTTCTAGTTGGGAACCATTTAATTTAAAACGATTATTGCTCAAATCAAAAGATAGAGTTTCATTCAACATTGAATTCACAATCAATTACTTTCATAAATCACGAGCTTTGTTTCGAATTCAAATGACTAGAAATCATTTATTTTTGTCACTCTGTACTCCAGAAGAAGATACATGTATTTCTTATTTAAAAAAGTAAGGTAGACTTCAATCCAACCTTTTTCATGAATTGAATTAGTAGATATAATTCAATACTCTACAATCAAAGTATGAACTCATTAACTTCATTTACACACATACGTACATACTAGAACTAAAAGCAATGGATTATTTAACATATTTTATTCACCAACTTCAAATTATGTGGAATCTTTTCGGGGGGAAAAATTATAGAAGAAATTCATTTACAAGTCTAGGAAATGATAACTTTAATTGTGATTTGTGAACGATTCAGCATATCTTTAAATTATCCATTTGATTACTTAATTATACAAAATCTTTGAATTATTTAATTATGAATGCATGAACATACTTTCATACGAATTGGAAACAAAAATGTTAACATATTCGATAATAAAAGCATTCATGAATCAAATAATATGATTAACAGTTTTAATACCCTGCGAGATCTAATAAGAAATAAACTTAATTTCAGCTCAATTCATTACAAACTACAAACAAGATAGTGTTGCTTGTTGGAAGCTAGATTTTCCTTAAAACTATCAAATTCAACAATTATATACAAAATGGATGGTGTATATAAATAGTTACTTGCCGTGCAGAGAATCAATACAGAAATGCTCAAAGCTTTGAACTTTGAGGTAAAACAAACATCGCTAAATATAGATTTAAACACTGTATGTGTGTAACAACCCTGAAAATGTGAGCCAATTTAAAATTTTTAAAATTGGTTATTTTCAAAGGATTTAAACAGTTGAAATAGAATATTTCAAGGAAATAATGAATTGGAAATTGTGAGGCAGTTTCAAAATTTGAATTTGAACTTTGTCTGGCTGTACCGGGTGCAAAATATAACGGATTTTAGTGAAACCAAAAATATTTAAATCTGTTAGTGAATATCTTTCTAACAAATCTGAAAAATCGAAATTTCATAGCGGGAATCAAAAGTTATGGCCAAATGAATTTTCAGAAAGGTCGCTATAGAGAATATATCGCCCTTGAAAATATACATTTTGCATACGACCTCGGAATTCGACGAAACCACTTTTTTTGGATCCGGGATGACAAATTATTGCTAGGTTTCAAATTTCATAATTTTTGAAGCTAGTATGTGAGCGTGGCAAAGGAAAATGTATTAGGTCAATTACAATTAAATCGGGTCGACCAAAAAAGGGCCATTTTACAAACGGTCTCAGAATTCAACGAAATCAGTTTTGTTGGGACCGTATCGTCAAAACATAGCCAGATTTATTTTTCTGGAATTTCTCGAATCAGTTTGTGGCCCTGGCAAATTGAAATGTACGTTCAAATTGAATATTAAATGTTTTATACTTTAATTTGAAAAATAACAGACTGTAACAGTCGAATTGGCCAACGAAACATATCCCATTGTGTCCGGAATGGGAATATTTGGCTAGGGGCGATAGTCGTTGGGTTTGAATTGGTGTTCGTATGGAATAACACTATTTAAAAATTTCTGTAAAGCATCGGCCAATAGGAAATTTCCTTTCATAATTTTAAAAATAAAAAAAATCCTCAAAACCCTAGCCGCCTCTCTCGTTTAACGGCGGAAAACCGTTCCATCCTTCCCTCCCTTTTTCCCGCCGCCTCCGTCAACGTTGACCGCCGCCACCACCCTGACTCGACGCCGCCGACTCCCCTCTTCAAATCCGACCAACCCCCGCCCTTTCTCCCTTCGCCAGCGTCGAGAACGACGCCCTGAAAGTCGCCGACTTCACGTCGACGCCCCCCTCACCAGAGACCACCGAGTTCGCCATCTCCACCACCGACAGGACCGCCTTGCTCCCCTCTTTCACGTGCTACCCTCTGATCGGAGCATCGATTCACGGATTTGGCTAAAAATCCTAACCCTAGTTCGAACCAATACTGAAAGGTAGCGACTTTATTATTTTTGAATAGAAAATAACACTTTTAAGTGTTGCAAGCTTTGAAAAATCATACCTTTTTCGTGTATTGACGAAATTCGATGAAACAAGAAACATCGGGACCGCAAGGAGGCTCTCTACATTCTAGAAGAGGCCACGGATTTTTTCTGAGCTATCTACGATTTTTAGCACCTCGAAAACCAATGTGAGAACTCTAAATTCAAAACTGAATGGAAATCGTGTTGTATAAATTATATAAGCAAAGTGTAAATTATATACGCATTGTATACCTCATGTACATGTGTTGTATAAGTTATATGAGCGATGTATAAATTATACAAGCGTTGTATGAAACGTATATGCTTTGAATTGTGTTGAAATGAAATGAAATATTTATTTATATATATATAAAAATAAATCCCCTCGTCCACAAACCATGGACGATATTTATTGCTAGTGATTGGCGTGAAAATATGTGGTATGACGAATGGTTGAAATAATTGTTTGTGGTTGAAATTGTTGGATTGTGGTTGAAAAATACCTTTGTGGTTGAAAAATACCCTCTTGTGGTTGAAACAAATTAGAATAGGATTATGGAAATAAAAATAAAATATGTCGCCTGTGTGCGAACTAGATGCATGAATCCCCATTGTCAAAAACCGCAAGGTTTTAAGGTAGAGCGAGGAGTCGTACATCAATACGGTCCCGGTTTTAACTACCCTGCCGTTATGCTGCCGAAATTTTCAATAATATTCATGTGTTAGATTTATTTTCATTTGTTGAAACCGTATTCATGTGTTGAGAAAATACATTCATGTGTTGAAAATAAAATTCTTGTGAAGAGTGCATTCGTGTGTTGAATAGAAATTCATTCGTTGAATAAAAATTCATATGGTGAATGACACTCGTGTTTAAATAAATTCTTTGATAACAAAAATCACATTTTTATATGAAATAGATAAATTATTCGAGTTTCAAATAAATTGTTTTAACAATAAAAATTACATTTTTATTATACATATGAACCGTGGAAAATATTCATTTGTTGAATAAAGAACTAGAATGATAAAAAATCATATTTTTATCGTATAAGTGAAGTTGAAACATTCATGAGTTGAATATTTGAAGTGAACAAGGAAAAATAACATTTTTATTGAGAATGTGAAGTATTAAAATCAGGTAGGTGTTAAATAAATATTTTTGAAGGTGAAAATATCATTTTTATCACGTATGAGACTCACTAAAAATATACAGGTGTTGAGATAAATATTTGTTCGCTAGAAATATTATTATTAGCTTTATTCGGCATATATATATATATATATGTGTGTGTGTGTGTGTGTGTGTTGAACAGAGAAAATGGATTAGCTGTTGAGTAAAGAAATTATTTGCGTGCCCGACAAATAGGTAAGCCTTAATGAGTTGGCTGTGCAATTTTATTTTTATATCAACTCCTATGAATGCCAATGGATGCGGAGTGCTGGTTATTCTGTGTGTGATAATAAACATCGCCATAGGATAGTAACAATTAATTTTGAACTACACTACATGGCATACTTCTTGACGATAGGCATACTTCATCATATACCACATAAGATTTGGAGCTTGTGTGACGAGGTTGAAGATTTACCATACGAGCGAGAGGCTTGTATGGCGATGACTATATATTACAGGTTGAACGGATGACTGATATGGACCATATAAAATTGTAACGATAAATTGCCAGATTCATAAAAACCCTACATGGGACTGGAGTTGACAATAACCACGTCTCTCTAGTTATTAGATATGGCACATGGACTATTTATTTCCCACACGGGACGAGGTGACGAGGATTTATCCTCTGGAGCATTAAAAATACACACTCCCTCAGGCTTAGACAGGGTGACGAGAATTTATTCTCTGGAGTTATTATGTATACACGCTCCCATGTAAACACTAGAATATATCACTATAAATATGTGTGTGCTTTATAGGATTTATTGGGTACCTAATACGGCCCAATAAATTTCCAAAACCCTTCCCGTACAAAGGAGGTTATGGCGAAATTTTCCAAAATATAAAGGCGTTAGTGAAATTTTTGAAGTAAAAACGATGTTGAAATTTCAGAATGAACTATATAAAAATAAATAGAATTGAAAGGAATCGAAGCTGTGCAGTTCGTGTTTTGAAATCGTAACTTCAATTAATTAGTACGAGAGATCCGACAATCGGATTCTCCCGAAACCGCAACCGTTGGGTTCACCTTGGAAATATCTTTCCAATGGCACCAACTTTGTGAAGATCCAACGGTTGGATTGCCTGGAATGTTTAATTCAAATCCGATGAAAAAGGACGCCAGAATCGATTATATATATATAAATATAATTAAATTAAATCGAATAACGACGCTGCAGTTTGTATTCTGAAACCGTAACTTCAAACGACTAGTGTGGAAGATCTGACCGTTGGATTCGCTTTGGGAATAACTTCCCAGTGATATAAACTTTGTAGAAATCCAACGGTTAGATTTCCCGATATGTGTAAAACATATTTGGGGAAAAACAACGCCAGTGCCACGATGCGACCTGAAACGTCGTTTAATTAATTAAGGCCATTTTTAATTAAATAAAAATGGCGAAAAATCGTTATAAAATATTATAACCGATATGAAGTGAAAATAAACCAACTTTACTTGGTTTGCTTGATATTTGATGGTTGAATGTGTTTGATATGAAAATTACACTAAAGAACTGAACATGAATGTCGAATAATTTAACCATGAAAGAAATCGATTTGAATATTAAATATATGTGAATTATTTGAAAGGGCCGAGTTAATTCTCACTTCAAATAATTGATCGATGATTCGAAATCGAAGATGTGAAGATGATTCAAGACCGATGATTTTCATATCGGATGGATGGGCGCTACTGAGGTTCCTGATTGGAGTAGCTACCTTGAAGGGACTGAAGCAGTAGCCGTTTAGATGTGTGTGTTGATTGGACGGATATGCAAGCAGTGGTGCCTCCGGTTTCGTTCAGACCCAGAACGGACGTGTAAATGGACTGTGTCTGATTGGATTTTAGTCTGTGCTGATTGATCTTTGTTAAATATATATCTGTTTGGCGGCGGAGAATTTATTCTCTTGCTTAACGCCCTTCTCTTAGACGTACAAGCTCAGAGGTTATATATCGATGGAAATCAATCGCATGGAGTGAACTGCTTGTGTGGCATGCCTAAGTGGCATATGATCAAGGCTTCTGTTGCATAGCAAAGTCTTGTGGTTGATGATCAGAGCATGCCTTACGTGGCCAAGCTTTGTGTATAACGTGAACTCGCGAGCCTCACACCCCGGTACGAGTCAAAAACGGGATAAGGACCCAAGGAGTGCACGACATTTCTTTCTAGCTATGGGTGGTGTCGGTGCTTAAACTGGCCGACATTTATATACTTTTCACCTGTGTGGTTGTTGGAATGAGGCGCCTCGATTTTAGGTTTGTTAGGACTGGGAAACATGTGTTCAGGAATAATTAATCCTCAAAAGTAAGAGAGGACCGGCCTTGGAGGTTCCAAAGGATCATAGTGGGGTCCTGAGACATTTGCTAGAGTGTCTCGAATCGGAGAGGAGCTTGCCCCTTGCCTCGACTCATGATGAAATCCAATTTCCAATACGTGACAGTGCTGATTTGATTTGTAACTTAGATACGGAGACATAGTGGCATGGGACGCTTATGTCGCCTATGATTGATATTTATGATTGAATTTGCTTTTGAAACATATATGCACTAATAATAATATCAAGTGATTTTGCTTTATACGTATTAAGCATATTTTGGCCAATATAAGGTAAAACTCTATCCTCCGGTTTGCGTTGCATTGTGTGATGGGACTTGAGTCTTATATCGGCCTCATTCTTTTAAAAAGCATTGCGTTATTTAAGGAATTTACTTTGTGTTAGTGTAGTGGCAATCACTGGAGTAAACCCGTTCCGCGAAAGTGGCGTGGTCCTATGATTTGCCTTATTATTGTTGTTTAAGCAGTTAAGTAGATTTCTCATACCAGTCCCACGACTGACTCGTTGTTTGTTTCACTTTGCAAACTCGGGTGCCCTTATTTTCACATGGGCAGCCTAGTTGACAGATGACAGGTTACTTTGGCTTAGCACTGCAGTACAGAGTGCGTTTTTGGCTTGATGGCGAAGATTAGATTTACTTGTATTTTGGCTATGGACTTTCCGCCATTCTTATCTTATGTATATGATTCCGCCTCTGGCGATGTAGACTGATTTACTTCCAGTATTTATTACTTTATGTATATGTACCGCCTCAGGCGATGTAGACTGATATCTTTATTATGTCTCACTGTATGTATATATTCCGCCTCTGGCGATGTTGACTGATCATTTCCTTTTTATGCACTAAGTTATATCCTACTCTGTGCTACTCTGATGTTGTTACATATTATGATTCCGCTGTCATATATATGTAAATTACCCTATTTTATGTTCATGCTATTATCTGTACTCTGCTAATGATGATTATTGTGTTATATTCCTATGATTATCCTTAACACCGTCGCACGGATTTTGGGATCGTCACAGTTGGTATCAGAGCTTTGGTTAATCTTAGTTCTAGAATTTAACACATTAAACACCTCGTCAGAATAGAATCAGTAGTGTTCTAAGGCGAGTAGCTCATTAGAGATAGGATTAGTAATGTCCTATAATGAGCTAAACAGAATAGCAAAATAAATTGATCAGTACATCATTATCTTACCTTAAGTTCTTCGGCTTTTACCATATCTTAAAGTTATCATTTCTATGAGCTTGACTCTTTTCTTGCTTATACAGAACTTGACTAGATGGGTACACGAGCAGCAGCAGCAGCCAGAGGAGGCCGAGCTGGCCGAGCTGGAGGACGGGGGAATATCCCCGTAGCAGGAGAAGGGCCTATGATACAGCCACCAGCACCTCAGCAATTCGAGCTTGACCGAGTTGCTAAGAGATACAAGAACTTAGGAGGCAAAACCTTCCCTGGCACAGGCACAGTGACAGAGGCTATTGCATGGTTGAAAACTGCTAATAAGATTCTAAGTGGCATGAGACTGGAAACCTACGACAAAGCATTTATGGGTGTTTGGCTTCAACAGGAAGAGGTCGAATTATGGTGGGAGGCCATCACAGCAGCAGATGAGGAAGATACAGTGCGCACTTGGGATGAGTTCAGTACACTATTCAAGGGGAAGTACATTCCTAAGAAGGCATTAGAGCGCATGCATGATGAGTTCGCTAATCTCCAGCAGGGAGACCACTCTGTTCAGGACTACCTCAATAAGTTTACCCAGCTCTCACGCTATGCACCCGAGCTCATCTTGACTAATAAAGCAAAGAACAAAAGGTTTATTCATGGGTTGCAGCGCAAGTATCATGACAGGGCCATGAGTAACATCAAGCTTCCATTTTCAGAACTAGTAGAGATGGCTTGTGATTATGAAGACTTGGATGAGTGGAACTCCAATCAAGACTGCGCTAAGAGCCAAGCAGGGAACAAGCGCAAAACTTCTGCAGATCAGCCTGGGTCTAGCAATGCAGCATCCCCCAAGCAGCAAATGGGATGGATACCCAAAGAAAGCTATTACAATTGTGGAAAGAAGGGGCACTATTCTAATGTGTGCACCGCCCCGAAGCGACTGAAGACAGATCCACCGAGCTCCAGTTAGCAGCCTCAGGGTCCTAGAGTATGCTTCAACTGCAAACAGACTGGGCATCTTGTTAAAGATTGTCCATTGATGAAGAAAGCAGCGATTGATCATGTTTATGATGGGGGAAACCCGCCAGCTCTCATTGATGGATTAGGTAAACCCGATGTTTTGGGAGGTACCCTTATAATTAAAAATATTCCTGTTTCTGTACTTTTCGATACTGGTGCATCACGAAGTTTTATTGCATGTAACACTGTTCACAAGTTAAAGTTAAAACAAAGAAAGCTTAAAGAACCGATTAAAGTTCAAAATCCGATAGGAGGCTCTCTTGTTCTCAGTTCATATTGCAGAGTGCCCATCTCCTATTCTTTCTACAAGTTTCCCATCAATTTAATCGTCATGAATTTTACTGAATTTGATGTTATCCTCGGGTTAGAATGGTTAACGAAATATGAGGTAGAAGTCAAATGTGTGGAAAGAGTAGTTAAAATTAAAACAAAACTTGGACATATTACTATACCATGCCATGGCTCAGAAGCAGAGAGAAAAGAATTTTGGTCTGCTTTAGTAGTTATCCCCTCTTTATTAGAAAAGATTCCGGTTGTTAAAAACTATGCGGATGTGTTTGAAGAAGTCGAAAACTTACCGCCGCAAAGAGAAATTGAATTCCGAATCGATCTAATTCCGAATGCCAGACCAGTGCTACATCCAATTCGAAGAATGGCCCCAAAAGAAAAAGAAGAGTTGGGGAACCAAACTCGAGAATTGCTGTGGAAAGGTCTGATAAGACCAAGCTTTTTAGATTGGGGTGCAGCAGTAGTGTTTGTCCCGAAATCAGACGGTTCTCTACGACTCTGTGTTGATTATCGAGATCTAAAAAAAAGACACTAAAGAATAAATATCCCTTACCGCGAATCGATGATTTGTTGGACCAATTGAATGGAGCACGAGTATTTTCCCGAATGGACCTAGCTACAGGTTTTCACCAATTACGTATAGCAGAAGACTGTGTTCCTTTGACAGCCTTCAGGGGTCCTGATTTGTTCTACGAATGGTTAATAATGTCGTTCGGCTTGTGTAATGCTCCAGCATACTTCGTCGATCTAATGAATAGAGTGTTTCGCGGTGTTCTGAATAAATTTGTCCTCGTATTCATTGATGACATCTTGATCTACTCCAAGTCAGAAAGCGAGCATGCAAAACATTTAGAACAAGTGTTAGAAATTCTGAGAAGGAATATCTTGAAAGCTAAATTTTCTAAGTGTACCTTCTGGCAAGATGAAGTTAAATTCCTTGGCCATGTAGTATCAAAAGAAGGGATTGCTGTAGATCCAAGCAAAATTTCAGCGATTCAAGATTGGAAACAACCGACTACCCCCACAGAAGTTCGAAGTTTCTTTGGATTGGCTAGTTACTATCGGAAATTCGTTAAGGACTTCTCGAAGACATCTGGTGCCTTAACAAAGCTTACAAAGAAGCATGAAAAATTCAAGTGAACTCCAGAATGTGAGGAAGCTTTCCAAGAGCTGAAACAGAAATTGACAACTGCTCTAGTATTAACAATTATTGATGGCAATCAGGACTTGACAGTTTGGACAGACGCTTCTATTAGAGGTCTTGGTGCAGTATTAATGCAAAAAGGCCAAGTGGTTGCTTATGCTAGCCGTCAACTGAAACTGCATGAAAGGAACTATGCGACTCATGACCTTAAGTTGCTAGCCATCGTATTTGCTTTGAGAATGTGGATGCATTATTTACTGGGCGAGAAGTTCGAACTATTTACCGACCATCAATCATTGAAGTATCTCTTCACTCAGAAAGACCTGAACTTGAGACAACAGGGATGGTTAGAATTCCTTGCAGCGTACGACTTTGAGATTTTGTACACTCCGGGAAAGGCCAACGTTGTAGCGGATGCGCTTAGCAGAAAGAATGAAATCCTCGCCAGTTTTATCATTACATCTTCATTGAATGATAAGATTGATGTTCTCCAAAAAGACGACAAGTTTATTAAAGGAATTAGCCAGCGAATTCGGGAAGGACATGCTTCAGATTTCCAGCTTGATAGCGAAGGGGTTCTGAGGTTACAAGGGCGAATTTGTGTTCCAGAAATTCCCGAACTCAGAAGAGAAGTACTGGATGAGTGTCACAAGTCCAAACTGAGTATCCATCCAGGAGTTAGCAAAATGTACAATGATATTAAGCGAACATTCTGGTGGAAATCGTTGAAAAGAGACATCTCTATATATGTTAGAAGGTGCCCCACTTGTCAGCTAGTCAAGAGCGATCAGCAGAAACTCATCGGACTATTACAACCCTTAGATATTCCAGGTTGGAAGTGGAAGCATATTTCTATGGACTTCATAGATGGTTTACCTCGAACCAAGAAAGGAAATGACAGTATTTGGGTGATCGTAGATCGTTTCACGAAGACCGCCCATTTCATACCTGTCAGATCCAATATAACGGCTCAAAGTCTAGCACAGATTTACTTCAAAGAAATAGTTAAACTACATGGAGTGCCGCTCAGCATAGTTAGTGATAGGGATCCAATATTTACTAGCAAATTCTGGGAAGCATTCCAGACAGAGTTGGGAACCAAGTTGAATCTGAGTACCGCTTATCACCCTCAGACAGATGGCCAAACGGAGCGAGTGAACAGAATTTTAGAAGATCTACTGCGGGCTTGTATTATTGATTATGGTGGATCATGGGAAGACCATTTGCACTTGGCTGAGTTCTCATATAACAATAGCTATCAAGCAAGTTTGGGAATGTCGCCATTTGAAGCATTATATGGTAGACCGTGCAGATCTCCAGCATGTTGGGTTGAAACTGGAAACAGACTTGTATTGGGTCCAGATATTATCCGTGATGCTTCAGACAAAGTTAACCTCATCAAGAAAAGATTACAAACCGCTCAAAGCCGACAGAAAAGTTATGCGGATTCTAGAAGAAGAGATGTGTCATTTGCTGTTGGTGATTATGTTTACCTAAAAGTTTCTTCGTTGAGGGGAGTAATCAGATTTGGCAAAACTGGGAAGTTGGCACCGAGGTTCGTTGGTCCCTTTCCAATTCTAGAACGGATTGGAACTCTTGCTTATCGAGTTCAATTACCTGATTGGTTGCCAGGAGTACATAATGTATTTCACGTATCTCAACTTCGAAAGCATGTATATGATCCCGATTTGATCGTGGAAGAAGCCGCACAACAGGACATAGAAATTACACCAGAATTGGCAGTCAGAAGAGAGCCGATGAAGATCATTGGCAAAGAAACTAAAGAGGTTAGGAGCAAAAAGGTTCATTTAGTTAAAGTTCAGTGGAGTAGTGATCCTAGAGACTGTACTTGAGAGACTGAGGAGAGCATTAAGAAAGCCTATCCCAAATGCAGAGTGGAAATTTCTGACTAACCTTGGTGCACGGTACATTTACAATACTTTACATTTTTGTGTTGTTTCCTACTTTACTGTTGTTTCCTTTTCGAGGATGAAAAGTTTTAAGTGGGAGAGATTGTAACAACCCTGAAAATGTGAGCCAATTTGAAATTTTTAAAATTGGTTATTTTCAAAGGATTTAAACAGTTGAAATAGAATATTTCAAGGAAATAATGAATTGGAAATAGTGAGGCAGTTTCAAATTTTGAATTTGAACTTTGTCTGGCTGTACCGGGTGCAAAATATAATGGATTTTGGTGAAACCAAAAATATTTAAATCTGTTAGTGAATATCTTTCTAACGAATCTGAAAAATCGAAATTTCATAGCGGGAATCAAAAGTTATGGCCAAATGAATTTTCAGAAAGGTCGCAATAGAGAATATATCGCCCTTGAAAATAGACATTTTGCATACGACCTCGGAATTCGACGAAACTACTTTTGTTGGATCCGGGATGACAAATTATTGCTAGAGTTCAAATTTCATAAATTTTGAAGCTAGTATGTGAGCGTGGTAAAGGAAAATGTATTTGGTCAATTACAATTAAATCGGGTCGACCAGAAAAGGGCCATTTTACAAACAGTCTCAGAATTCGACGAAATCAGTTTTGTTGGGACCGTATCGTCAAAACATAGCCAGATTTATTTTTTTGGAATTTATCGAATCAGTTTGTGGCCCTGACAAATTGAAATGTACGTTCAAATTGAATATTAAATGTTTTATACTTTAATTTGAAAAATAACAGACTGTAACAGTCGAATTGGCCAACGAAACATATCCCATTGTGTCCGGAATGGGGGTATTTAGCTAGGGGCGATAGTCGTTGGGTTTGAATAGGTGTCCGTATGGAGTAACACTATTTAAAAATTTCTATAAAGCATCGGCCAATAGGAAATTTCCTTTCATAATTTTAAAAATAAAAAAAATCCTCAAAACCCTAGCCGCCTCTCTCGTTTAACGGCGAAAAACCGTTCCATCCTTCCCTCCTTTTTTCCCGCCGCCTCCGTCAACGTTGACCGCCGCCACCACCCTGACTCGACGTCGCCGACTCCCCTCTTCAAATCCGACCAATCCCTGCCCTTTCTCCCTTCGCCAGCGTCGAGAACGACGCCCTGAAAATCGCCGACTTCACGTCGACGCCCCCCTCACCAGAGACCACCGAGTTCGCCATCTCCACCACCGACAGGACCGCCTCGCTCCCCTCTTTCATGTCCTACCCTCTGATCGGAGCATCGATTCTCGGATTTGGCTAAAAATCCTAACCCTAGATCGAACCAATACTGAAAGGTAGCGTCTTTATTATTTTTGAATAGAAAATAACACTTTTAAGTGTTGCAAGCTTTGAAAAATCATATCTTTTTCGTGTATTGACGAAATTCGATGAAACAGGAAACATCGGGACCGCAAGGAGGCTCTCTACATTCTAGAAGAGGCCGCGGATTTTTCTGAGCTATCTACGATTTTTAGCACCTCGAAAACCAATGTGAGAACTCTAAATTCAAAACTGAATGGAAATCGTGTTGTATAAATTATATAAGCAAAGTGTAAATTATATACGCATTGTATACCTCATGTACATGTGCTGTATAAGTTATATGAGCGATGTATAAATTATACAAGCGTTGTATGAAACATGTATGCTTTGAATTGTGTTGAAATGAAATGAAATATTTATATATATATATATAAATAAATCCCCTTGTCCACAAACCATGGACGATATTTATTGCTAGTGATTGACATGAAAATATGTGGTATGATGAATGGTTGAAATAATTGTTTGTGGTTGAAATTGTTGGATTGTGGTTGAAAAATACCTTTGTGGGTGAAAAATACCCTCTTGTGGTTGAAACAAATTAGAATAGGATTGTGGAAATAAAAATAAAACATGCCGCCTGTGTGCGAACTAGATGCATGAATCCCCATTGTCAAAAACCGTAAGGTTTTAAGGTAGAGCGAGGAGCCGTACATCGATACGGTCCCGGTTTTAACTACCCTGCCGTTATGCTGCCGAAATTTTCAATAATATTCATGTGTTAGATTTATTTTCATTTGTTGAAACCGTATTCATGTGTTGAGAAAATACATTCATGTGTTGAAAATAAAATTCTTGTGAAGAGTGCATTCGTGTGTTGAATAGAAATTCATTCGTTGAATAAAAATTCATGTGGTGAATGACACTCGTGTTTAAATAAATTCTTTGATAAAAAAAATCACATTTTTAATACATATATGAAATAGATAAATTATTTGAGTTTCAAATAAATTGTTTTAACAATAAAAATTACATTTTTATTATACATATGAACCGTGGAAAATATTCATTTGTTGAATAAAGAACTAGAACGATAAAAATCATATTTTTATCGTATAAGTGAAGTTGAAACATTCATGTGTTGAATATTTGAAGTGAACAAGGAAAAATTACATTTTTATTGAGAATGTGAAGTGTTAAAATCATGTAGGTGTTAAATAAATATTTTTGAAGGTGAAAATATCATTTTTATCACGTATGAGACTCACTAAAAATATACAGGTGTTGAGATAAATATTTGTTCGCTAGAAATATTATTATTAGCTTTATTCGGCATATATATATAGATATGTGTGTGTGTGTTGAACAGAGAAAATGGATTAGTTGTTGAGTAAAGAAATTATTTGCGTGCCCGACAAATAGGTAAGCCTTAATGAGTTGGCTGTGCAATTTTATTTTTATATCAATTCCTGTGAATGCCATTGGATGCGGAGTGCTGGTTATTCTGTGTGTGATAATAAACATCGCCATAAGACAGTAACAATTAATTTTGAACTACACTACACGGCAAACTTCTTGACGACAGGCATACTTCATCATATACCACATAAGCATTTGGAGCTTGTGTGACGAGGTTGAAGATTTACCATACGAGCGAGAGGCTTGTATGGCGATGACTATATATTACAGGTTGAACGGATGACCGATATGGACCATATAAAATTGTAACGATACATTGCCAGATTCATAAAAACCCCACATGGGTCTGAAGTTGACAATAACCACGTCTCTCTAGTTATTAGATATGGCACATGGACTATTTATTTCCCACATGGGTCGAGGTGATGAGGATTCATCCTCTGGAGCATTAAAAATACACACTCCCTCAGGCTTAGACAGGGTGACGAGAATTTATTCTCTGGAGTTATTATCTATACACACTCCCATGTAAACACCAGAATATATCACTATAAATATGTGTGTGCTTTATAGGATTTATTGGGTACCTAATACGGCCCAATAAATTTCCAAAACCCTTCCCATACAAAGGAGGTAATGGCGAAATTTTCCAAAATATAAAGGCGTTAGTGAAATTTTTGAAGTAAAAACGATGTTGAAATTTCAGAATGAACTATATAAAAATAAATAGAATTGAAAGGAATCGAAGCCGTGCAGTTCATGTTTTGAAATCGTAACTTCAATCGATTGGTACAAGAGATTCGACCATCGGATTCTCCCGAAACCGCAACCGTTGGGTTCGCCTTGGAAATATCTTTCCAATGGCACCAACTTTGTGAAGATCCAACGGTTGGATTGCCTGGAATGTTTAATTCAAATCTGAAGAAAAACAATGCCAGAATCGATTATATTTATATATAAATATAAATATAATTAAATTAAATCGAATAACGACGCTGCAGTTCGTATTTTGAAACCGTAACTTCAAACGACTAGTGTGGAAGATCCGACCGTCGGATCTGCACGAAACTGGAACCGTTGGATTCGCTTTGGGAATATCTTCCTAGTGATACAAACTTTGTAGAAATCCAATGGTTAGATTTCCTGATATGTGTAAAACAAATTTAGGGAAAAACAACGTCAGTGCCACGACGCGACCTGAAACGTCGTTTAATTAATTAAGGCCATTTTTAATTAAATAAAAATGGCGAAAAATCGTTATAAAATATTATAAGCGATATGAAGTGAAAACAAACCAACTTTACTTGGTTTGCTTGATATTTGATGGTTGAATGTGTTTGATATGAAAATTACACTAAAGAACTGAACATGAATGTCGAATAATTTAACCATGAAAGAAAACGATTTGAATATTAAATATACATGAATTATTTGAAAGGGATGAGTTAATTCTCACTTCAAATAATTGATCGATGATTCAAAATCGAAGATGTAAAGATGATTCAAGACCGACGATTTTCATATCGGATGGATGGGCGCTACTGGGGTTCTTGATTGGAGTAGCTACCTTGAAGGGACTGAAGCAGTAGCCGTTTAGATGTGTGTGTTGATTGGACGGATATGCGAGGAGTGGTGCCTCCGGTTTCGTTCAGACCCAGAACGGACGTGTAAATGGACTGTGTGTCTGACATTCGATTTTAGTCTGTGCTGATTGATCTTCGTTAAATATATATCTGTTTGGCGGCGGAGAATTTATTCTCTTGCTTAACGCCCTTCTCTAAGACGTACGAGCTCAGAGGTTATATATCGATGGAAATCAATCGCATGGAGTGAACTGCCTGTGTGGCACGCCTAAGTGGCATATGATCAAGGCTTCTGTTGCAAAGAAAAGTCTTGTGGTTGATGATCATAGCATGGCTTACGTGGCCAAGCTTTGTGTATAACGTGAACTCGCGAGCCTCACACCCCGGTATGAGTCAAAAACGGGATAAGGACCCAAGGAGTGCACGACGTTTCTTTCTAGCTATGGGTGGTGTCGGTGCTTAAACTGGCCGACATTTATATACTTTTCACATGTGTGGTTGTTGGAATGAGGCGCCTCGATTTTAGGTCTGTTAGGACCGGGAAACGTGTGTTCAGGAATAATTAATCCTCAAAAGTAAGAGCGCCTCGATTTTAGGTCTGTTAGGACCGGGAAACGTGTGTTCAGGAATAATTAATCCTCAAAAGTAAGAGAGGACCGGCCTTGGAGGTTCCAAAGGATCATAGTGGGGTCCGGAGACATTTGCTAGAGTGTCTCGAATCGGAGAGGAGCTTGCCCCTTGCCTCGACTCATGATGGAATCCAATTTCCAATACGTGACCGTGCTGATTTGATTTGTAACTTAGATATGGCGACAGAGTGGCATGGGACGCTTATGTCGCCTATGATTGATATTTATGATTGAATTTGCTTTTGAAACATATATGCACTAATAATAATATCAAGTGATTTTGCTTTATACGTATTAAGCATATTTTGGCCAATATAAGGTAAAACTCTATCCTCTGGTTTGCGTTGCATTGTGTGATGGAACTTGAGTCTTATATCGGCCTCATTCTTTTAAAAAGCATTGCGTTATTTAAAGAATTTACTTTGTGTTAGTGTAGTGGCAATCACTGGAGTAAACCCGTTTCGCGAAAGTGGCGTGGTCCTATGATTTGCCTTATTATTGTTGTTTAAGCAGTTAAGTAGATTTCTCATACCAGTCCCACGACTGACTCGTTGTTTGTTTCACTTTGCAAACTCGGGTGCCCTTATTTTCACACGGGCAGCCTAGTTGACAGATGACAGGTTACTTTGGCTTAGCACTGCAGTACGGAGTGCGTTTTTGTCTTGATGGCGAAGATTAGATTTACTTGTATTTTGGCTATAGACTTTCCGCCATTCTTATCTTACGTATATGATTCCGCCTCTGGCGATGTAGACTGATTTACTTCCAGTATTTATTACCTTATGTATATGTACCGCCTCAGGCGATGTAGACTGATATCTTTATTATGTCTCACTATATGTATATATTCTGCCTTTGGCGATGTTAACTGATCATTTCCTTTTTATGCACTAAGTTATATCCTACTTTGTGCTACTCTGATGTTGTTACATATTATGATTCTGCTGTCATATATATGTAAATTACCCTATTTTATGTTCATACTATTATCTATACTCTGCTAATGATGATTATTGTGTTATATTCCTAGGATTATCCTTTACACCGTCGCACGGATTTTGATATCGTCACAATGTGGGATATCACCACTTAATGTAACAAGACTTAAATTAGCAAAAGCGATTTCAAAGGACTCAATACAGTTGACCCCAAACAAGCTTACTGTGATATCCAAACACATCGAAAAAGTGGCGAAGCAGCATGCAGTACATAGAGCCATAATAACTTTCTAATTTCATATACTTGGAATAAGAATGAATAAATTGTGATGTAACAACTGATTCCTTAAAAACTGATTGTTTGTTTCAATTACATCGTAATGACCCGGATTCTTATGGGTTAATTTTAAATATTTAATGTGATTTTAAATATTGTGTTGATGATATAAATGGATTTTTATATTAAATTATCGATTTCGATTTAATATCGAATATATTAAATTGACGAATACGAAAACAATAAATAAATTCGAAGTTAAAACTGAATCAAAATGATTCAGATAATCAGTGCCAGTTCTGTTTGAATATAAAAGCGATAATAATAATTTTTTTATCGAAGAATTTAATTGTTTGGAATTTAATTTATATCAATATAAATTAATATCTGTTCCGGATGATCGAACTGGACTTCGATACTTATCCCAGTGGGTTCAGAATAGTGTTATAACCCTAGGAACGACCCTTGTTGCATTCGAAAAGGAATTAGGTATCACGAAGTAATTTAAATTCAAGGATACCAATTTTTAACGAAATTAAAATAAAAAAATATCATAGTATGTGGACAGAAACAAAGCAAGAAGGAGGAAAAAACAATGGTCTTGCTGTTCAAAATATAGCCGCACCCTTCCTCTGTAATATTGCGCGTGTCTTCTGCAGAACCAAGAATCCAAAGCTTCTCCTTCCATTATAAATCGCGATTACCCCTTATTCATTTTTCATTTTCGCTCCTCTGTAAACCAAAAGCCTCAGAAACAAAAATCAAAGTCTACAAATTGGAAATTCCTCTTCAAAAATCAAACTGCAATTCCCTTAGCTTCACTTTTCTAATCGTTCGTACCTAGTAACTAAATCGAATCCTAGTTTCTCTCATATGTTCGAATTCAGGTGCGATTTCAATTATCGCATAACATAATAAATCGATTTTAGGGGTGCTTTCGTTTCACTGTAGAGGCCGATGAGGGTCTTTGAATGGGTAAAGGAGTTCGATCTGTTGGTGTTAGGGGTGATTTGGTGGAAAGGGTACTGGGTTTTCAAGGGCAAAGGCCGATGTTTGGTACTGATAAAAAGGGGTGGGAGTTGAAGTTTCTGGGTTGAAGGGGGAAGTCGATAGAAGGGTGCGAAGTTAGTTATGGGATGGCGCGATGTTCCTGTTGTCAGTAGGCTCGAGTTCGTACAGGAAAGGGCCATTGACTATGGGGTTTTGGGTTGCTGTCAGGTGGAGGGCGGAGTGATTTGGAGATGGGGAAAGCTACTGTTTCAACGCAGTGAGATTTCAACGGTAGGACATTGGGAAAATCTGCGTTGTTGATGAGGCAATGAAAGGCTCAGATAACCAGTGAACTTCTGTCCAGTGAAGAAGGGTTACAGTGCAGTGAGGTAAGGATTTAGTTAATAAAATTTATTAAGGATGTTAATTAAAAATATTCAAACTTATATAGAAATTGGTTTATATAAACTTGTAATCGATTAAATTATATAAACCTAGGTAGTAGCTAAGTAATTAAATTTGTTGTCTATTTATTTAAGTAAGCATTAAATATGAATATAGGGTTTAATGTTTAAAATTACATTGATTTATTTATTTATCTGTTAGGTTAATTTACACTTGTAATCGATTAATTGTTAAATGAAATTTAATAATCGTAGATGTTGAATGGATTCGGTCGAGACAACTCGTAGCCGTTAAATTTGGAAATAAACAGAATACTCGACAAAGGAAAACCCTGGTGAGTGAATCTCACCTTTTATTTAGAATTATTTTTATATAGTTAAAAATAATTGTCTGTGCTTGTTTGAATGCTGTCTGATTGTTTTAAAATATATATAGTTATTTAGGATTGGTTGACTATTATATATATATATATATTGGGTTGATGGTTGGATTGGATTCCCGCAGTCTCATTAGCGGATGCCCGCAGTTTCATAGCGAATGATTTCCCTATGCGCCCCACAAATATATATTAGTGGATGACCTTCATACCGCGATATCCTGCCTCGAAGCAGGATGGGTATTACTATGTTGACTAACATCTGTGAATGCAGGAAAACAGGTTGGAGGAATCCAACTGGATTCCTCAAAAATATACTATCTATTTTGTTGTTTGTTTGATTTCATATATATTCATATATGATGTGTTAAAAATCAAATGATTGAAAATTGGTTGATTTGATTGTTTAAAATATCACTGGGGTTTGAATATTGATTTATAAAAATATCGAAAAGGGTATTTGAGATTTGAAAAGGGAATTCTATTTTATAAATAGAATTTGAATTTTTAATGAACTAGGGAAAATATTAACTTGTTTGAATATATAAAACAAGTATGGAATTTATAAACTTTGTTTATAAAGGAAAAGGTGGGATTTGAATTGAATTTATAAACTTTGTTTATTAATGAAAAGGTGGGATTTGAATTGAATTTATAAACTTTGTTTATAAATGAAAATATGGGATTTAAATTGAATTTATAAACTTTGTTTATAAATATATAAAAATGTGGGATTTTAAGTGAAGTTATAAACGTTGTTTAAATATGGCATAGAATTCAAATGGGATTTATATTATAGGATTTGAATAATAGAAGATAATAGATTTGGATAAATAGAAGTGGAATAGACTAAAGGAGTAAATTAACAAATTTAATTAACAAATTTAGTTAAAACGATAGGTATAGTTAAAATAGATTGGACAGGTATAAATATACAGGAGACAGGTTTGGAATAAAGTATAGAAGTGAAATAAATAGAATGCTCGACAAAAAGGTATGTATTTAATTCATGTATGAGATTTTATGCGCCGTATCGGCTAGCCGCTTGGCTTTTCCTTTTCTTTTTGGATTGGTAAGGGCCATGGGAGGCTATTTAAAATATCCCGATGCTCCCGGTACAAAGGAGGTTATGGCGAATTTTTCCGGAAATTTAAGGAGTTAGAATATTTTTAAGATAATTTGATAGTTAGAAATCAATGTATCAATATATATAGAAGTCGATAAGGAAGCGAACTTAGAAATAGAATAGTATAATAAAAATAGACTAGGAATAAAATCTAGTAAGAATAGAAAGAGAAGGTGTATATGTGTTAAAAGTGAATAAGTAGTTGTATGGTATTGATTATTCGAGTAAGTAGTTATATCTGTTTTGACGTTATAAATGTTATTCAGTCAAGGTCTGAGAGGTAGTTATACCCCAACTTGATTGATTTCATTATTAACAAATAAATAGTAAGATTTCAGGCTCGAAGATCAATGTTGGATAAGAGTTAGTTGAATATAGTACTTGGGTTATCGTAACGATGTTTTACACAACATCCTTTTTAATCCAAATAAGTGTAAGCTTGGAAATATAATAAAGAATATTTCCTAAATATAGAAATAAACGAGATCGGAAAAGAGATAAGTAATTGGAATATTTTCCAATTATAACTAGCATATATTTTCTAAAGTTTAGAAAATAAAGGAAGGCGATATTCAGAAATGTTTTCCAAATAACGTAAAAAGCCAATATGGCTATTGAAAATATTTGGTTAACAAATATTGATAAAGAAATAGAGAAGTGATTTAATTAATGGAATATTAATTAAGGGCTTAGTGATTGTTTGATAATTGGATGGACACTTATTTTCTTCGATAGTTAAATCATCGACTATCGAGACACTTGTTTTCTTCGATAGTTAAATCATCGACTATCGAAACACTTGTTTTATTCGATAGTTAAATCACAGACTATCGAAGTTTTGACCATCGTTGTCAATATGGAGAGACCGGTTGGATTATTATCCAAAGAACCACTTTGTATTGGCATAAGCGTTGCGAATCATATATGACAAAGATAATTGAAGACGGAGTAAAGTGCAAGGGCTGTTGTATAATTCTTAGATAACATTGCCTAAGATGGATATACTGAATAGTACCTTCGGCTCATCCTGTTCCTGGGTGACTTGTATGGATGAGTGTCTGACAGAGTATTTCCAGAAAGGTCACGTACATTGATTTCTTCAACGGTACCAAGAGTGGAAGCGGAGAAGGAAACTTCTTTAGCTAACACATAATGTACTGTTGTAGACGTCAATTAGTGATTTTCGATGGATCTGACAATGTGGCATTCGAAGTGAATCTGGTGTGATGATAAAGCGTAGCTTCAAGCCTCATCATCCGGTAAATGACAGAAATCGGGCAAGCAGCATGGCTATGTAGGTCGCACCTATTAGGGTGTATAATCACCTGATCTAGAGTTTCATTTACTTCTAAAAATCTATTGTCAATGCTGTCCCATTCGGGAAACGGTTGCTGATCCCAACCGTTGGTGATATACATTCGATACACTCAAGCGAAATGAGTGGTCGGTCATGTGTGGCTGAGTTGCAAGATGTTCTTGTTAAACTCGGTGTATTCTCCTCTAGAGATATACCAGCGGAAGGTGGTTCCATACCTTGTCATAGTTGGAAATCCATTACCCAATACGTGCTTGCGGTTTTGATTGTATATATATGTGGATCGTGAGATGCAAACGTTCCACTAAATTGTTATTTACTTGATTTAGACATTATTATAATATCAAAGGAGTTTTGATATAAAGATCATCGTTCCTTTCAAAAGGGATTTTGAAAGTTAAATCAAGTGTTTGGATTCTCATAAGGGAAGAACCCATTCTGTGTAATACGGCGTGGTCTTATGAGATATCATTTAGTTTTCTGAAACTGTTTTAAACTGTTTACTCATACCAGTCCCATGACTGACCCGGAGTTTATTTTGTTTTGTTCTACCTAAACTCTTGGGTGCCTAAATTTGTACGGGTAGTCAAGTAATTCAGGATTTTTCAGATCTATCTAAAGGAGCTTGGAGAAGGAGGCTTCAGCATTAGTTATATAGAGTTTTGTTCCGTTGTGTTGTAAGTGATGTACTCTGATAAGTGTATGTTATACAGTTGAAATTTTGTATTTCAAAAGTTATGATATATTATATTTTGTTCCGCTGCGATGTGATATTCTGTGTAGTTATGTCTGTTCTTCTTCTATCCTTTTCTTTTAAAAAAAATGTTTCGTATTTTCGTGATATTTGGGTTGGACGTATGATGTATATAGTCAACTCCGATGTTATGGATTTGCGGGTCATTACATACATGTTATTATTTCATGTAATAATTCTAGGTACTAAATTTTATTTTCCAATTTCGTCGGAGCATGATTTTTACTTTATCTTATTAGTATTTTCGTCAGATAACATGTAAATCTGAAAACCGGAATAATTTTATTGAGTTCAGGAAGCCCATCCAGAATACAAGAAACAAAAAATATTTCTCGACCAAATTTAATCCAAAAATCGACAAGCTTTGGAAAAAAAGGACCTCGAGATATATGAGCTACAACGTGAAAAGAGCGATCCAAAAAAAATAGTGGTAGTAAAAGTTCCATACCTTTCCTTATGCAGCCGAATATAGTTTCCCCGAAAGATTGCAAACGAAGAGATTTACGAAATCAAGGCGGCTAGGGTTTCCTACAACTGCTGCATATTATACGGGTAAGGTTATTTTTATTTGGGCTTTGGGCCTACATTTGCTAACTTTCTAAGAAAAAAAAAGATCTAGGGACGAGGAAGCCTAAGAAATGGAGAAATGTTTTATGAAATTACCTATAATTGGACCTATCCTAAAGCGAATTTCATCGATAAAATTTGTAACTGCGGTTAAATTTATAATTTTAGCTTATTTTATGGAGATAAATGAATCATAAATTAAATTTATTATTCTGTATATGTATGAACTTCTGTTATATATTTTTATACTAGAATAAGAATTTGAATTCACAATTTTGTTAATCTAAGTATGATAGAGATATTGAAATTTTCATTATTTTAGAATTTTGTAGGACACATCAATTGATGGATATAATTATGGAAAAGTCAATTTAGACACAAAAATTAGACATAATTGATGATATAACTAATTTCCACATTAGATTGTCTCCTGAATTTCAACACTCCGTATGAGGACAAAAGGATCTAATAGTTCAAATCTTGTCTACCTCCAATTGTATTTAATTTTATGTCTAAATATTCGTCCTTTTATAATTATATTTAAATAACTTGTATTTAAGAATATTTATTTAATTTAACTAGAACTTTTGTTAAATGCCTTTGTTAAAGTTCAAAGTATATATAACCTTCCCTTTTTAACATAGATTTCAAGAGACATTCATATTTCTAATTTTAGTCAAGCTACAAATATTTCTTGTTTCATAAACTTCAAATAATTTTTGAGAAATTGCAAATATTCATGATATCATGAACTACAAATAATATCTGAGAATATTTCAAATATTAGCATTTTTAAAAAAAGTTTAATTTTGCTTATATAAACTTCGGTAGAGTGGAGATTTGATTTTTAAAATATGAAAAAAAACAAAAAAAGGTATTTTAAATGGTTTATCATATATAAGATTTTAAATAAGGGGAAGATTAATTGTGACAACCGCCTTATACCCATGGCACCAAAGTATAACTAAATAGTGCGTTGTGCATCCCAACGTTTGTAGAAAGACTGAAAAGAAATAAAACGTCATAGAACCTATCGTATATCTCACAACGCATTGGGAAAAAAATATAAGTCGTCACATATATATAAAACAGAGGAGACAGAAATAACTAAGTGAGCCGCATATCAGAACAGAATCCTAAGAGTTATACGACATACTATAGAGTTTATCCAAAGAAGAAATAAAATCAAATAATATGTCCCATTATAGGATAGTAGACACTGTATATTCTTCATGGTGCTTCACAATGGAATAAGCAATCATATTCATATATAATACGAGAAGGCGCCTTCTTGCTTATCCTCTACACATAGACATGTTGTTTAGTCTACTAATTCAAGTGTATCCGAGATAATAAGAAGCAAAATGTTCATGTCAAAAATGAATACAAACACCCCGTGAGATGTGTAAACACCTTTAAACTGTTTAGATCTAAAATATGGGCAACCACAGACACAAAAGCAATAAAAAGGCAGAGATTTATAGTGGTTCGGCCTTAGATCTGACCTACGTCCACTTTGAAGAGGGATTTCATTATCATTCTCGATATTACAAGGTAAACATTTTCTATAACTTTGCTCATCTTTTCTCTTTACAACAATTCTCTCCACTTCTTCTCTTTAATCTCTCGATTCTCTCCATTTCACCATGGAAAACCTTGGATCTCGCTAAGCATGAAGATTATTGTGTTGGATCTTCAATGATCTTGCACTTGAATGATCTTTGAAGTTTTCTCGATGGTTGAGATGCCTGATCGAAGCTTGAAAGAGGTTTAATGGAGTTTGAGAACGGTTTGATGTGATGAAGAATGAAAATGGCAGCACTTCGTCGTCGGAGAAATCTGTCCATTGAATGTAGGAAATGATGGGATATTATAGGTGTGGAAATAAGGTGGAGAGGCTAAAAATACCAGGTGCAGGCTCTCGGGTCGTTGGGTGACCCGCTACCTCAGGTCGTGACCAACTTAACTCGTGTCGTGTTCTCAAAGAAACAATTTAGGACCCGAACGACTCGCCTATATGCCTCCTTAGGTCGCTAAACGACCTACTCTGGAACGACCATGGTTTGGCCATGCAAGAGTGATCTGAAGCCATAGCGACCTAGTGAATAAACAAACTCAGACAACCTGATTGCTACGGTCTGATGTAGGCGACCTGGCTTTATACATTGCACACGACTTGACTTGCAAAGCACATTATGCATAGTAGCGACCTGACACCATAAGGCCAGAATGACCTGATTATATGTGGCATATATAAACCCAAACGACCTAAGATCTGATGACCCGTCGCTTGTTTTGTCGATGCAACATATACAAACCATATATTTTTTATGGGTTAACATTTGCCCCTTGGAGCCTGTATTATTGAAGAATAACATGTGCTTCGAATTACAAAAATTTAATGTTTCTTTGATAGGTCATGATTCATCTTTCCTAAAGATATAATGCGTGTACATCGCAGTAGGTCGTTCGGGCCAGTGTACGGGCTAAATGCGGCCCATTTGGTTTTATCCTTTAAAACCTTCTTCAGGTCGCTGCTTTCACTCTATCTCCTTCTACTGAAAGAAATTTTTGATGGTGGCTAGGGTTTAACTAAAAAAACGACAATTCTCAGTCGCCACTTGGATTCATCACCGCCGATCAGATTGACATCATCGACGCCTGTAAGAGATTTGATTATTAACTGAATTCCATCGCCTTTCTTCTCACAATGGAATCAAGCCAACACGTTAGTGGTTCTTTTAGATCTGAAATATACTGCCGTTGCTGAGTTTTTTGGAAGCTTCTATCCCCTAGTTCGATCATTTAAACCCATTACAATTCACCATAGGTGTCGATTCCATTCATTTTTCTTGTTGAATCAATTTCGAGTAACTAGGGTTTGGGTTAACTTGATGATTCATGTTTTAAAACTTAGGCTTTAGCTTCAATTTATTCCGGCGACCGTGCGTTTATGTTTTTGAGCTCAATTGTACTGCAAATTGGATTTGAGTGTCTGCTATGTAAATCTTAGAGCTTTTGACAGATTTTGGCGATGATCAATGTGTTGAGTCGGTTTTGATTCTGTATTGATGCCAAATTGAAACGGTTTTGACAATTTGATGATGTAAACCCTTATGTTGATCTGTATCTTCGTACTTTATACTTTAGTTTGGTTTTTGCAAATGTGATAGCACATCTTAATTGCTTCTTGTTGTCGTTGTATCATTTTTCACAACTTGCTTTTCGGTCTTCGTGTCGATATGCGATTTCGACAGTTTATAACCAAATCTGAATTTGGTATGTTGATATCGGCTATAGTCAACGTTAGCTTTAGACAAACTTTTGTTTTTGAACCTTTGAGTTAACTGTGTGCATGGATTTTGTTGCTGATGAATTCGATTGTTGTATGAATTTTCTTAATCGAACCAATCATAGCATACTTTGATGATGTTGATGGTTGAACCGGCGCTTAACAGCTTTAGAATTTAAATTACATACCATATCATACAATTAGGTCGTTGGAACGACCTATGCCTTCAAAACAATGCATGATAGGAACTTTTGAAGCAATGAGCGGTCCTATTACTTTGAGTTTGGGTCGTTAAACGAACCAAGTGCTGGGTCGATGAGCGACTGATCTCTGGGTCGTTGGGCGATCCGACTTCTAGGTCGTTGGGCGACCCGCTTGTGCTACTTGAAACATGCCTTTGGATCACATTGCAATCAAGCATCTCAAACTTTAAACAACAACAGTTATAGCTTAAGAATTGAATGCCCATATGCCTTGTTTCCTTCCTTATAACAACAACAAAAATTTGTGTATTTTGGACTTATACTTCGCCATCGACCGTCCACATCGTTAACGGATTAGTTAGTAAATCATATTGCAATAAATTTCAAGACTTAAACCGGATGATGCATATACACAACGCTATTTCGTATGATAGTTTGTGACTTGCCGAACTTTGCTTGCATACACGCAACATTTTAGTTTAAGTTAGCATCAACTCTTGGGATCGACTAATTGACACACGCCAATTGTGGATTTCAAGCTTCGCTTTAATATGAATTGTGTAATTATGCACGACACTTTACACTTAGGAAACACGTACCTGTGATATATTTATAAACAAGATTGTTTGTGTAGAATGACTACACGGCAGCAAACTCGCCTTCAGACCGAAGGGACATTCACTTCTACGCGAGTTGAGACTTCTACATCTGTATCAGGGGTTACAACAACTACAGCTCTTGAGTCGGTGCCAAGTTAGCATGTTCATATTCCCCGCCCTCTGAGTACCCTGCCGTCAGAGAGACATTCTACCACGATTAACCAGCACATTTTTAAACAGTTGTGTGATCAATATGGTATCCCTGAGGCCGACGCGATATTGGTGGAGAAGGATGTGTTCACTAATCAACCTCCTAGTGGATATGTAGCTGTTAACCGTCAGATGTTGATGAGTGGCGTTGTCCCTCCTTTTAATCCGTTTCTAGAGATGATCCTGGAACGTATGGCTATTGCCCCTTTCCAGCTTCATCCCAATGGCTACGCCATCTTATTAGGGATTTACGGACTTTTTATGCAAGTAAGGGAATGTGCGCCTATGTTCAAGGATATCTACTACCTGTGCTCATTTAAAAAGAGGACAAACACCGCTTCTAACATACACGTTGAGGGTGCACAAAACCGGAAGCTCGTACTTTACTTGCCGGAGAGTGCTTTAGGATTTTTAAGTCAATTTTTCTTTGTTCGTTGTCTCGAGACCTTTCATGGAACCTGGACGGAAGGAGGTGAACATATTTGCACAGAGCTCTTCTCATCTAACTTCTCTTAAGTCTCGGTTACTAAACTTTTCTTTCTTGATCACAGTTGTTCTAGCATTTGTCAAGGATGATAAAGATTCTGCTTCTTGCAAGGCTGCTCTTGAGGCTTTAAAGCTGTTGGTACTGTAGATAGAGCTAAGAATTAATTATTAGAGAAGAATTTCTTCGTAAATACGGATTGCTCTATCCTTCTAGGAAATACCCTTCCAAAAAATCATCTTCCATGCCTCGGACTACACATGTAGCATCAAATGTTTGTGCTTCTGGAGAGGGTAGTGCATCAAAAAGTAATGTCAATGAGCCTCCTTTAAAGAAATGATCGGACCCCGCCGACGGCACTGAAACACCTTCTCAACCCCAATTTCCTTCGATCGAAGAGGAAGAGTTTGTACACCACGAAGGAAAGAATCCCATGAAGGTTTCTGAGCAGATAAAGGAGGGAGAAATCACAACTGGAAGTGATTTAGAGGTTAAGTGAACCAGTGAGGGTCGCATAGTCCCAGTTACTCATGAGGAAGATTCTATGGATTTGTACGACGAGCTGAGTAATCTAAACGCTTCAAAGGATCCTCTCCCAAGCGACGTTGTGACCTTGAAATTTGCAGCAATGGTTACGAAAGCGGAAACAGAGTTGGCTTTGAATCGAACTCCTCCATTGCGAAAGATTTTTTCTGATATCGGGTCTGCGTTAGCTTCTCAAACGAAGAGCGGTTTGTTAATTGATTCATGTTAAACCACCTACCACATGCACTACAAGTTTTTGATGTCTTGCATGCACTCTCTATTCCGCCCTAGTACTTCCTGATTTAAGTACTGAAATTCTGATTATCCTTGTTTCAAGTCCAACTATAAATCGATTGTATATGAAGAGTTTTAAGCACCAAACTAGCTCTTACAACCCAAGGCATTACATACAAACTTAGCATCCTCATGGTTACGTGGAGACTGATGAGCAAAGAAGGTAGAGGAACGAGGCCCTGGATCAGCTATGGACAGATAATCGGAGCCGGGGCTCTTAGGGTGATTGCTATGATGATCACTATGAACGGAGCAGGCGGGAAGAAGAGGACAACTGGAAAAAGAAAAAAGAAAAAAGAAAAAGAGAGGGATGATCAAAGCAAGGATTATAGCAAGGATGATTCACACAAGCGCTCCAGATTGGATAAAGATCCAACTCATGATGTTCACACTACTTCCAGCTATTTGCCTTTGGTTGCACCGTTTATTACTCTGCCTCTGGCTGATATACAGAAGATTATTCATAGGCCATGCTACACTTTTGAGCCAGTACCCGCCAAACTTGCTGATTTATTCAAACAATGGTGTTTGAAAGGAGTTTACTTTGATCTGGATGTACATCCGTCCGATAAGAAAGAGATGCTTAAAGAGGTGGATGTAGTGAAAAGAAACATCGAAAAGCAGCTGAATGTAGTGAAGGATCAGGATGATAAGCAGCTAGATGCAGTTAAGAGTCTAGTTAAGAGGCTACATTTATGGTATAAACTGGCCGGTGAGCTCCAATGGGTCAACAAACGTAACCTCGAGACCGTAGCTACACTCGAAAATGACAAGGCTGAGTGGGACAAAATTCTAAAATCTCGTGACGTTGGGATTGCCTCTCTTACTCAGAAGAATCAAGAGTTAGAAGCTGAGAATTAGAGGCTTAAAGAAGAGCTTGTCGCTGCTAAGTTGAGAGAAACTACGTTGAATAATTAGGTGAAAGATGCTCACTCCACCCGAAAGACTGTTGAGGACCAATTAGCTATGGAGGAGGAGACTCCTGCCACTTAATGGTTGGATATCGTTAGTCTTTGTGAAGAGAGCACTGCTCAAGCATTGGACATTTCTTTGTTGAAAGCTAAAGTAGAAAGCCTAGAGCAGGAGAGAGATCAAGCTTTAGGCAGCAAAGCAGCTGCTGAAAAAGTATATACTGAAGCTAAGGATGATGCCAATGCCACCTTATTCAGATTTTATACCCTTAGTGTTATGAGTCGAGGCAGCTTGCGTTACTTAGGAGATGATTTTTCGGTTACTCTGGCTGAAGTCTGGGAAGCGGTGCTTGCCCAAGTTAGAGATATTTATTCTAAAGAGTATCTTATAGAGAATCTTTTAGACGATCAGTCCCGCAATGCTTTGGCTAAGCGGAAGAAGGAACTTATGATCGAGCGTGGTTTGTTAGATGAAGCAGAATCCTCTAGGCAGCAAGCCCTGCATGTATCCACCACTATTACTTGCACTGATTTTGTTGATGTTTAGATTTCCGATTCCCAGAATTTTACTATGCTTCCCACTGATCCTTCTACCATTCATGAGGAAAGGAAAGAAACTGCCAAGGAGCATGCTACATAGGAGCATGTCACCGAGGAGCATGTAGGAGATGACGAGGGTGACGATGATAACCCAAATAATTCTGAAGTCTATGTGAACAAGAATCTTCTTTCCGCTGGTAAAACCGAGATTGACCAAGTTGTATCAGACTTAGATTATCTTTGTTACTTCACCCGGGTATATTGAATTCCATGCTCGATGTTCATTTGTGTTAGGCCTGGTCTCACTAAGGCCTTCGCCTACAGTGGTCGAGACAACAAATGGAGGTATTATGAGTACTTAGACCCTGGTGTCGACGGCTACTTCTTTTTTGCTTGCCATTCCTCTTCCAGGCGATTCCTCCTTGGCCCATGCCTCTACCCCAGCTTCTACTTCTGAGTTTGGGTCACAAGAGAAGATCGCTGCCATTGCTCATTTGAATGACCATGATTATACTCTAGAAGGGGAAAAGGACCTTATAGACTATGAGGACAGCCTAAAGAAAAGTTCTAAAAGTCACTCGAGGAAGCCAGTTAAGCCTCCATCTACGAAGCATAAGGGAAAGACTAGTGCTCGCAAGAAAGTGATTATTTAATCTTCCCTTGATGTTCCAAAAGATGGTGACGAAGCCCAAGACGTAAAGCAACTCGTTGCTACACCTCCTCCTTCTTCCTCCAGGACCAACAAGCTTTTTTTGAGGTATGGTTATTCCTCTAAAGGCGGGAAAAAGAAGAACTAGTGTTTTTAGGCTGTTTTACTTTGCTTTGCATACTTCTTTTTATATACTCTGCTTAGAATGGATGTTTATGCAAGTGACGGCCCTTGCTTACGACTTAATGAAAGGTTGTACTTAATACTTGTATTTGTTGATATGAAGATGCTTTTGCTTTTTGTACTTTAGCTATTATTCTAACTTTGCCGTACTTCTCTATGCATTTGCCTCTTTACAGATTACAAGTCTTTAGCTTGATGAGACATTGTGATGAGCAGTGGTATGCCTTGTAAGCATTTGCCTATCTCAATGTGATGGTGTTGCCCTCATACCATGTGTCATCACAAATCGCTAGAACTAGATGTAGTCAACTTTTCTAAGTTCCTTTTAATTGGATTGGTGTACTAGAAGCACATTGTTTGCTTACGGAGTCTTCTATTTCTGCTAATGCACTTTAAGCTTCTGAGCTCGCCAATTCTTTAAGAAACTTAGCTTTGTTGATTGATCTCAAACTTCTTCTTGGAGAATTCATTGATACTTGTTCCCCTGTCTGGGAGGTCTTTAGCCTTCACTGTGGGAAGTACTTTTAGCCTCTACTATGGAGAGGACTCTTATAACCCAACGCTGGTCTACTCCCGCTGACTAGTTCTAACGTCGGATACTTCATTGAGTGCCTCTACTGTGGAAAGGTCGTTTATCACTCGATGTTCGCCTTCTCGTGCCGACTGAATCGATAATCGAATACTCCATTGAGCGCCTTAGAAGAGGTCTATTACCTCTACTGTGGAGAGGTTGCCTTCACTTATGCAAAGAACTTTGGTAACCCAACGTTGGTCTACTCTCGTTGATTTGTTCTGACATCGGAGACTTCATTGAGTGCCTCTACCATGGAGAGGTCATTTATAACTTAATGTTTGTCTTCTCCCATCGACTGAATCGAGCATCGGAGACTCCTTTAAGCGCCTCCGAAGAGGTCTTTTACCTCTATTGTGGAGAAGTTGCCTTCGCTTACACAAAGGACTTTGGTAACCCAATGTTTGTCTTCTCCCGCTGATTAGTGCTGACATCGGAGACTTCATTAAGTGCCTCTACTGCGGAGAGGTTACCTTCACTTGCGCGAAGGATTTTACTTGTTGCATCATTCCGCAGGGTGAATGTTGGTCCCCTTGCTGGATGCTTAACTGTGGTAAGCGATCGCAGTTGGAATGAGAGGTTCTTTTACCTCAACTACAGTGCGGTGCCCCCTTGGCGGAACTTTGCAGGCTTTGCGTTATCCCGCAGGGCAGACTTCAATCCCTTTGCTGGATGCTCATCTTGGCGAGCGATCACGGTCAGAGGACCGATGTCCCTGTGGCCCCTTGATCGGAACTTGCAATTTCTGGTTTTAGCTCTGTGGTTGCTTATTGTGCCTTTCACCGTTGAACTTGTTGCGACTCTTATCCATTCACTTTTCAAGGTGGTGCTTTTCATCCTTGCATTTATGCATATTGATGTTTGTAGCACTCAACCCTTGAAGTGGTGTTGTTGGGGTCGTCACGCTGTGTTGGACTTTGAACATGCAAGCGCTCATTGGATAACCTACAATATAAAATTATGTTTAAGCAAATTTTGAATTAACAATTTTTTTGCAAATAAGAGACTGACTTAGGCTGGCATGCTTTTATTCATGGAGCTAGTGTTCAGTATAATTCTTACAAAAATATTTACAGACTTTTTACAAGAAATTTGAACATATCATCAAGTAAAATAGCGATGAAGATGATTGTTATACCAAGATCTTGGAATTGGAGTGCCATCAACAGTTGTCAGTTTGTAAATGTCGTCAAGCAGCTTTTGACTAATGATGTATGGCCCTTTCCAATTTGGCCCGAAGACTCCAGATCTTGTCATGACTCTTTTTAGTTCAAGATCCCCGACTTCGAAGGTCCTTTGCCTAAGTTTAGAGTAGAAATGTCTGGCAATCCTTCGCTGATGGGCTGCGACTCTGAGTTCTGTCTCATCTCGCCTTTCCTCAAGTTGATCAAGAGCTTCAAGCTATAGCTTTTCATTCTCTGCTTGGTTGAAATGGATTCTATGGTGTGTAGGGACTTCTAGCTTCACCGGAATCATTGCCTCTGAGCCGAACGCCGAGGAGCTAAGGAATGTTTCCAGTAGCAGGTTTATGAGTCGTCTTGTATGCCCATAATGCAAGTGGTTGTTCGTCGACCCAACCACCTTTAGCTTTCTCAAGTCGCTTCTTGATGGTTGACTTGATGATTTTATTTACTGCTTCTGCTTGCCCATTTGCCTGTAGATGGGACACTACAGCAAATCTTTTCCTGATCTTGTACCTGGTACAGAATTCTTTAAACTCTTCACTTTTAAATTACATCCCAATGTCTGTGATTATCTTCTGTGGCACATCGAACCTGCAAATGATGTTCTTCTAGACGAAGTTGATGAATTTCTTTGAGGTGATAGTGGTTAGTGGCTCTACTTCAACCCACTTGGTGAAGTAATCGATAACTACAATGGCATATTTGAAACTAGATTTTGCTGTTAGTAATGCCCCATTTAAATCAATGCCCCAGACAACGAATGGCATGGACTGACCATTTGAGTCAATTCAGCAGATGGTGATCTTGGGATGTTTGTGAACCTTTGGCATCTATCACATTTTCTGGTATAAGTTGTAGAGTCTTGGTTCACATCAGGCTAGAAGTAACCGTATCGCAGTATGTAACAACCCGGAAAATCTGAACCAATTTAAAAATTTTATTTTGAATAATTTGCACAGAAATTAGCTCGGAATTTAAAATTTCCATTTTTTAAATAGAGTTAAAGCCCTTAAAAAATAGCAATTTTGCAAACGACCTCAGAATTCGATGAAACCACTTTTGTTGGATTCGGGATGTCGGTATATTGCTAAGTTTAAATTTCCATAATTTTTGAAGTTAATATGTGAGCGTGGCAAACGAAAATGTGTTTAGTTGATTTCAGTCAAATTGGATCAACCAGAAAATGGCCATTTTTCAAACGGTCTCAGAATTCGACGAAATCAGTTTTTTTGGGACTGTATCGTCCCAACATAGCTAGATTAATTTTCCGGGAATTTTTAGAATCAGTTTGTGGCCCCGGCAAATTGAAATGTACGTTCAAAACTAAAATTAAATGTTTTATACTTTAATTTGAAGAATAACTGACTGTAACAGTCGAAATGACTTACGAAACATATTCCATTATGTCCGGGATGGAGGTATTTAGCTAAGGGCGACAGTCGTTGGGTTTGAATTGGAGTTCGTATGAAGCAAGGGGTATTTTTGGATTTAATTAAATAAAAAATTTAAATATAACTCTTGGGCCAATCATATTCATCGTTACTTCTCTCTCCCCCCGTAAATCACCTGAAGCGAATGACGGAAGGAGCTCCTCCGTTCCCAGCCATTTTCTGACCAAACCACGTCGAACTGGACCTGCTCCTTTGGAACTTTTTGAAGACCTCCTCAAGAGCTTCAAATCCATATAAGGAGCTTCCCCTATCGTTGCTCCATCGTCGAGATTTCCTCCTCCAAAGTTCGCCATTTCCGTTCGCCGCCACGCCGGATTCCGACCACCGAACTGCACGTGGGACCCATCGATTTGCGCGCTTCCAGAAGCTCCTCGACGTGGTACCATTTGATTTCAGTGAAGTGCTACAGATTTTGCCAAAAAATCTAACCCTAGTTTGAGCAAAACGTTGAAGTAACGGCTGTGTATATTCTGAACTGATTTTTACACTTTAAAGCATTGCAAACTTCTAAAAATCGTATCTTTTCCATGCGAGGTCGAAATTCAGTGAAACAAGAGACATCGGGACCGTGACGACGCGCTCTACATTCTAGAAGTGTCCGGGGATTTTTCTGAGCTTGCTACGATTTTTAGCATCGCGAAAACCAATGTGAGATTTCTAAATTATAAACGATATGGAATGACGATATATAAATTATATAATCGATGTATGAGTTATATAAGCGTTGTACACCTCATGTATAAGCGTTGTATAAGTTGTATGTGCGATGTATAAGTTATATATGCGTTGTAACAATCATATGTGTGTTGAATGGAATTGAAATGATATGGAATGGAAATAAAATATACTTATATATATACTCCCCTCGTCCACAAACCATGGATGATATTTATTGATTGTGATTGGCGTGAAAATTTGGTTGATAATTACGAATGGTTGATAATTGCAAATGGTTGATTATTGTTGATTGTGTTGAAACGTTCATGTGTTGAATAAAAATCGCTAAAGGATAAAAATCACATTTTTATCACATATATAAACTACAAGGAAATTCATGTGTTGAAACCATTCATGTGTTGAATAAAATCGCTTAACGATAAAAATCACATTTTTATCGTTTGAATGAAGTATAGAGAATATCCATATGTTGAATAGCGGACTAGAACGATAAAAATATTATTTTTTACCAAGTATATAAACCACTAAAAATAATCAAGTGCGGGATAAATTGTTAGAAGGATAAAAATCACGTTTTTATCATATAGAAACCTCTAAAAATATTCATGTGTTGAAACTGCTCATATGTTGAGAATATTCATGTGTTGAAACGTTCATGTGTTGAATAAAATGATTATACAATGAAATTCACACTTTTATTGTATGTATGAAAGAATAATAATATTCATATATTGAATAAAATAGCCAAACGATAAAATTCACATCTTTATCTTATGTATGAAGTATATAAAATGTTCATGTTAAAAATAAATTGTTTTAACAATAAAAATCACATTTTTATTGTATATATGAACTATAGAAAACATTCATGTGTTGAATAAAGGACTAGAACGATAAAAATCATATTTTTATTGTATATGTGAAGTCGAAAACATTCATGTGTTGAATATATGAATTGAACAATAAAATTAACATCTTTATTGTGAATATGAAGTGCTAAAAACATTCATGTGTTGAATAAATATTTTGAATGATAAAAACATCATCTTTATCATGTATACGACTCGCTAAAAATACACAAGTGTTGAAATAAATGTTGTTGGCTATAAATATTGTCTTTAGCATGTACATGAACTAAATAAAATAGCCATGAATTTAAATATATTTTTGTTCGCCAAAAATATCATTTTTATATGAAATATGAAGAGTTAAAAAATAACCACTTGTTGAAATAAATAAATTTGAGTTGTAAATATTATTTTTAACATGTAGAGGAAGTGTTAAAAATAACCAGGCATAGAAATAAACATTTGTTCACTAGAAATATGATTTTTAGCTTACGTATGCAAAATTGTAATGAAAGGTAACATTAAACCAAATCGAATCAAATATGGAACTGAATTGAAATTTGATTAGAATTGCAAACATGTACATGTATATTTATTTAACAGGTTATAGCAAGGAGGCTAGAGAAGAGGAATAAAATTGTATGTCCGACAAATAGGTACATATTTACTATTTTGTTTGGGTATGATGATTATATGAGCCGATTGGCTAGCCGCTTGGCTTTTTCTTTTTCTTTTTGAGATGAGAAGCCCGTGTGGTTGTTTGGGGATTTTCCCGACCCTTCCGTACAAAGGAGGTTATGGCGAATTTTCCGAAATTTAAAGGAGTTAGCGAAATATTTGAAGTAGAAACAATTTAGAAATCGCCGAATGAATTATATTTATATATATATAAATATAAACTAAATTAAAACGAATGGAGCCGCTGTAGTTCGCGTTTTGAAATCGTAACGTTAAACGATTATACCGAAAGATCCGACCATTGGATTTTCACGAAACTGGAACCGTTGGGTTCGCTTTTGAGAGATCTTTCTAATGATATAAATTTTGTTAAGATCCAACGGTTAGATTTTTAGATATGTGTAAAACAAATCTGAAGAAAAACAGCGCCAGTGCCACGGCACGACCTGAAACGTCGTTTAATTAATATGATCTATTTTTAAATAAATAAAAAAAGCAAAAAATCATTATAAAATATTATAAGCAATATGGAATGGAAATAAACCAGTTTTACTTGCTTTGCTTGTTATTTGATGGTTGAATGTGTTTGACATGAAAATTATACTAATGAACTGAAATGTGGATGTCGAATAATTTAACCATGGACAGAATTGATTTGAATTCTAAATATACGTGAATTATTTGAAAAGACCGAGTTAATTCTCATTTCAAATAATTGATCGACGATTAGAAGTCGAAGATATAAAGACGGTAAAAGACCGACGATCTTCACATCGAATGGATGGGTGCTACTGAGGCTCATGATTGGAGTAGATACCTTGAAGGGGGTAAAGTGGTAACCGTCCGGACATACTTGTTGATTGTATGGATATGCGAGGAATATGGTGCCTCCGGTTTCATTCAGACCCAGAACGGACTTGTAAATGGATGCGTGTCTGACGTTGTATATTGACAACGTGGCATGCTGAGATGCAGTGATCAAGGCTTTTGTTGAAAAGCAAAGCCTTGTGGTGATGATCAAAGCATAGCTTTAAAATAGCTAACTTTGTGTATAGCGTTGATTCACGAGCCTCACACCCCGGTATGAACCAGAAACGGGAGAGGACGTCAGGGAGAACATGTGTTTCCTTCTAGCTAGGAGTGGCGTCAGCGCTTGAACTGGCTGACGAGTTTGACTCATGTGGATGTTGGATTTTGAGGCGCCTCGGATATATTGGTCGATCCGGGACCGATGGAGTCATTTGGCTCATTTATGCCCCATAGGGTGGGGAAACGCATGGTTCAGGCATAATAATCCACTTCGTGTGGACCGGTCCTGAGGATCCAAGGCTTGCCTGCGCGCTTGCCTGAGACATGGGCTAGATTGTCTCGAAGCGGTAAGGACTATCTTTTGCCTTGGTTCTTGACGGAAATCCAATTTCCAAATACGACATTGTGCAGTTTTGATTGTAAATATATATATGGCAACATGATATATGGTACTCATGCCATTTATGATTGATACTTATGATTGAAATTGTTTTTGAAACATTTATACACTAGTAATAATATCAAATGATTTGTATTATTCGTATCAAGAATATTTTGGCCATTATATGGTAAAACTCTATCCTCCGGCTTGCGTTGCATTGTGTGATGGGACATGAGTCTTATAACGGCTTCACTTTTCTAAAAAAGCATTGCGTTGTTACTGATTTACTTTATTCATGCACTGGAAATCACTGGAGTAAACCCGTTCCGCGTTAGCGGCGTGGTCCTATGATTTGCCATATTATTATTGTTTAATCAGTTAAGTAGATTTCTCATACCAGTCCCATGACTGACTCGAAGTTTGTTTCACTTTGCAAACTCGGGTGCCCTCATTTCCACATGGGCAGTCGAGTAGCTTATTTTGCAGATATTTTGAGCAGGATTCTGGATGGAAGCTTAAAGATGTGTTCAGAGCATTGATAGCCTTCCGCTGTGTTAGATTTTGCTTCCGCTGTGCTTTGTATTACATTTTATGTAAATTATCTTCCGTTGTATTATATTTATTTTTCGGTATACTCTAATATTTTGTACTCTGATGTAACATTATTATGATGTTTATAAAAGTTTTCTGTTATTTGTTCTGATGTGTTGTATGTCCAAAGTTAGTGAACCGATGATTTCTGACTTTTGGATCGGGCCAGTGTGGTTTATGGTCGATCCAAAGGGCGGGCATTTTCGGGTTACTACAGTTAGTATCAGAGCTTTGGTTAATTCAAATCTTTGGGGTACAACTCGTTAGAACGGAACAAAAGACTCATCAGTGGTAGGATTAGAAATATCCTACAAAAGAATACTCATTATAGGTAGGATCAGTAGTATCCTGGAATGAGAAAATTCGTTACAGATGGGGTTAGTAACGCCCTAGAATGAGTTGAGAGTGACAAGTTTATAAATAACGTATTTGTGATTATATATATAATCTGGTTTTAGAAAATAGATTTTTGATTATATAAAAGTTATATTTATAGATTTGAAAAGTTAATCAACCAAATTGATTGATGATTGTGTTGTGTGATTATTAGTTCAACTAATAAAATTATTGAAACTAATAAATGAAATGAAAATTGAGTTGGTTTGTTAAACAACTTTTAGCTTCGTTCCTTTTCGGGGACGAAAACTGTTAAGTAGGGGAGATTGTAACAACCCAGAAAATTTGAACCAATTTAAAAATTTTATTTTGAATAATTTGCACAGAAATTAGCTTGGAATTTAAAATTTCCATTTTTTAAATAGAGTTAAAGCCCTTAAAAATAGCGATTTTGCAAACAACCTCAGAATTAGACGAAACCACTTTTGTTGGATCTGGGATGTCAGTATATTGCTAAGTTTAAATTTCCATAATTTTTGAAGTTAATATGTGAGCGTGGCAAAGGAAAATGTGTTTGGTTGATTTCAGTCAAATTGGATCGACCAGAAAATGACCATTTTTCAAACGGTCTCAGAATTCGACGAAATCAGTTTTGTTGGGACCGTATTGTCCCAACATAGCTAGATTAATTTTCCGGGAATTTTCAGAATCAGTTTGTGGCCCCGGCAAATTGAAATGTACGTTCAAATCTGAAATTAAATGTTTTATACTTTAATTTGAAGAATAACTGACTGTAACAGTCGAAATAACTTACGAAACATATTCCATTGTGTCCGGGATGGGGTATTTAGCTAGGGGCGACAGCCGTTGGGTTTGAATTGGAGTTCGTATGAAGCAAGGGGTATTTTTGGATTTAATTAAATAAAAAAATTAAAATATAACCCTTGGGCCAATCATATTCATCGTTACTTCTCTCTCCCCGTAAATCACCTGAAGCGAATGACGGAAGGAGCTCCGCCGTTCCCAGCCATTTTCTGATCAAACCACGTCGAATTGGACCTGCTCCATTGGAACTTTTTGAAGACCTCCTCAAGAGCTTCAAATCCATATAAGGAGCTTCCCCTATCGTTGCTCCATCGTCGAGATTTCCTCCTCCAAAGTTCGCCATTTCCGTTCGCCGCCACGCTGGATTCCGACCACCGAACTGGACGTGGGACCCATCGATTTGTGCGCCTCCGGAAGCTCCTCGATGTGGTACCATTTGATTTCAGTGAAGTGCTATAGATTTTGCCAAAAAATCGAACCCTAGTTTAAGCAAAACGTTGAGGTAACGGCTGTGTATATTCTTAACTGATTTTTACACTTTAAAGCATTGCAAACTTCTAAAAATCATATCTTTTCCATGCGAGGTCGAAATTCAGTGAAACAAGAGACATCGGGACCGTGACGACGCTCTCTACATTCTAGAAGTGTCCGGGGATTTTTCTGAGTTTGCTACGATTTTTAGCATCGCGAAAACCAATGTGAGATTTCTAAATTATAAACGATATGGAATGACGATATATAAATTATATAACTGATGTATGAGTTATATAAGCGTTGTACACCTCATGTATAATCGTTGTATAAGTTGTATGTGCGATGTATAAGTTATATATGCGTTGTAACAATCATATGTGTGTTGAATGGAATTGAAATGAAATGGAATGGAAATAAAATATACTTATATATATACATATATACTCCCCTCGTCCACAAACCATGGACGATATTTATTGATTGTGATTGGCGTGAAAATTTGGTTGATAATTACGAATGGTTGATAATTGCGAATGGTTGATTATCGTTGATTGTGTTGAAACGTTCATGTGTTGAATAAAAATCGTTAAAGTATAAAAATCACATTTTTATCACATATATAAACTACAAGGAATATTCATGTGTTGAAACCATTCATGTGTTAAATAAAATCACTTAATGATAAAAATCACATTTTTATCGTTTGAATGAAGTATAGAGAATATCCATATGTTGAATAGCGGACTAGAACGATTAAAATATTATTTTTTTACCAAGTATATAAACCACTAAAAATAATCATGTGCGGGATAAATTGTTAGAAGGATAAAAATCACGTTTTTATCATATATATAAACCTCTAAAAATATTCATGTGTTGAAACTGCTCATATGTTGAGAATATTCATGCGTTGAAACATTCATGTGTTGAATAAAATGATTATACAATGAAATTCACACTTTTATTGTATGTATGAAAAAATAATAATATTCGTATATTGAATAAAATAGCCAAACGATAAAATTCACATCTTTATCTTATGTATGAAGTATATAAAATATTCGTGTTAAAAATAAATTGTTTTAACAATAAAAATCACATTTTTATTGTATATATGAACTATAGAAAACATTCATGTGTTGAATAAAGGACTAAAACGATAAAAATCATATTTTTATCGTATATGTGAAGTCGAAAACATTCATGTGTTGAATATATGAATTGAACAATAAAATTAACATCTTTATTGTGAATATGAAGTGCTAAAAACATTCATGTATTGAATAAATATTTTGAATGATAAAAACATCATCTTTATCATGTATACGACTCGCTAAAAATACACAAGTGTTGAAATAAATGTTGTTGGCTATAAATATTGTCTTTAGCATGTACATGAACTAAATAAAATAGCCATGAATTGAAATATATTTTTGTTCGCCAAAAATATCATTTTTATACGAAATATGAAGAGTTAAAAATAACCACTTGTTGAAATAAATAAATTTGAGTTGAAAATATTATTATTTTTAACATGTATAGGAAGTGTTAAAAATAACCATGCATAGAAATAAACATTTGTTCACTAGAAATATGATTTTTAGCTTATGTATGCAAAATTGTAATGAAAGATAACATTAAACCAAATCGAATCAAATACGGAACTGAATTGAAATTTGATTAGAATTGCAAACATGTACATGTATATTTATTTAACAGGTTATAGCAAGGAGGCCAGAGAAGAGGAATAAAATTGTATGCCCGACAAATAGGTATATATTTACTATTTTGTTTGGGTATGATGATTTTATGAGCCGATTGGCTAGCCGCTTGGCTTTTTCTTTTTGAGATGAGAAGCCTGTGTGGCTGTTTGGGAATTTTCCCGACCCTTCCCGTACAAAGGAGGTTATGGCGAAATTTTCCGAAATTTAAAGGAGTTAGTGAAATATTTGAAGTAGAAACGATTTAGAAATCGCCGAATGAATTATATTTATATATATATATAAATATAAACTAAATTAAAACGAATGGAGCCGCTGCAGTTCGCGTTTTGAAATCGTAACTTTAAACGATTATATCGAAAGATCCGACCATCAGATTTTCACGAAACCAGAACCGTTGGGTTCGCTTTTAAGAGATCTTTCCAATGATATAAATTTTGTTAAGATCCAACGGTTAGATTTTTAGATATGTGTAAAACAAATCTAAAGAAAAACAGCGCCAGTGCCACGGCACGACCTAAAACGTCGTTTAATTAATATGAGCTATTTTTAAATAAATAAAAATAGCGAAAAATCATTATAAAATATTATAAGCAATATGGAATGGAAATAAACCAGTTTTACTTGGTTTGCTTGATATTTGATGGTTGAATGTGTTTGACATGAAAATTATACTAATGAATTGAAATGTGGATGTCGAATAATTTAACCATGGACATAATTGATTTGAATTCTAAATATACGTGAACTATTTGAAAATGCCGAGTTAATTCTCATTTCAAATAATTGATCGACGATTAGAAGTCGAAGATATGAAGACGGTACAAGACCGACGATCTTCACATTGAATGGATGGGTGCTACTGAGGCTCATGATTGGATTAGCTACCTTGAAGGGGCTAAAGTGGTAACCGTCCGGATGTACTTGTTGATTGTACGGATATGCGAGGAATATGGTGCCTCCGGTTTCGTTCAGACCCAAAACGGACTTGTAAATAGATGTGTGTCTGATGTTGTAGATTGACAACGTGGCATGCTGAGATGCAGTGATCAAGGCTTTTGTTGAAAAGCAGAGCCTTGTGGTGATGATCAAAGCATGGCTTTAAAATTGCTAACTTTGTGTATAGCGTTGATTCGCGAGCCTCACACCCCGGTATGAACCAAAAACGGGAGAGGACGTCAGGGAGGACATGCGTTTCCTTCTAGCTAGGAGTGGCGTCAGTGCTTGAACTGGCTGACGAGTTTGACTCATGTGGTTGTTGGATTTTGAGGCGCCTCGGATATATCGGTCGATCTGGGACCGATGGAGTCATTTGGCTCATTTACGCCCCATAGGGCGGGGAAACGCATGGTTCAGGCATAATAATCCACTTCGTGTGGACTGGCCTTGAGGATCCAAGGCTTGCCTGAGACATGGGCTAGATTGTCTCGAAGCGGTAAGGACTATCTATTGCCTTGGTTCATGACGGAAATCCAATTTCCAAATACGACATTGTGCGGTTTTGATTGTAAATATATATATATATATGGTGACATGATATATGGTACCCATGCTGTCTATGATTGATACTTATGATTGAAATTGTTTTTGAAACATTTATACACTAGTAATAATATCAAATGATTTGTATTATTCGTATCAAGCATATTTTGGCCATTATAAGGTAAAACTCTATCCTCCGGCTTGCGTTGCATTGTGTGATGGGACCTGAGTCTTATAATGGCTTTAATTTTCTAAAAAGCATTGCGTTGTTACTGATTTACTTTATTCATGCACTGGCAATCACTGAAGTAAACCCGTTCCGCGTTAGCGGCGTGGTCCTATGATTTGCCATATTATTGTTGTTTAACCAGTTAAGTAGATTTCTCATACCAGTCCCATGACTGACTCGAAGTTTGTTTCACTTTGCAAACTCGGGTGCCCTCATTTCCACATGGGCAGTCGAGTAGCTTATTTTGCAGATATTTTGAGCAGGATTCTGGATCGAAGCTTAAAGCTGTGTCCAGAGCACTGATAGCCTTCCGTTGTGTTAGATTTTTCTTCCGTTGTGCTTTGTATTACATTTGATGTAAATTATCTTCCGTTGTATTTTATTTATTTTTCGATATACTCCGATATTCTGTACTCTGATGTAACATTATTATGATGTTTATAAAAGTTTTCTGTTATTTGTTCTGATGTGTGGTATGCCCAAAGTTATTGAGCCGACGATTTCTGACTTTTGGATCGGGCCTGTGTGGTTTATGGTCGGGGATTTTCGGGTTTTTTCACAGTATTTTCTTGGCTAGTGTCTGACCACCAGTATGACCTCCACACTCTCTATCATGCAGTTCTGCCAACATTGCTTTAGATTCTTCTTTAGTAACACAGTGGAGCAAAGGCATAGAGAAGCCTCGCCCATATAATCGACCATACTGAATGAGATACATGGGAGCATTTCAGAGCAGCTTCTTTTGCTTCTTCGAATCATCCGGGAGCATACCGTTGAGGAGGTAATCTTTGATTGGAGTCATCCATGAATCTGCCTATGCAGCAGCTTCCATGATCCAATCTACATCGTTGTTGTCAATGTTGGAATTTGAGAGGACTTTTTTGTGAGGAAGACTTATGAGTAGCGTGGAGCTACCCAGCCGATTAATATATATATATATATAATAAATAAGCCAGTTGACAAGCCCAACTGGTGGCAGTTCAAGTTATACGAGCAATATCCAAAGCATTACAACCCCACAAAAACCTACACACAGTTTATATGCATAATATAATTTAGACTGCGCAACATAAAACCCCACAATTTCTTCCAAGCTGCACTGATGCATCCATTCAATGCAAGTCAGGGCAGGAGCTTCCATGATTCGATCCTACAGATTCAGCAGGGCTATTTGGTAGTGGCACAACAAGTCTGAAGTGAGCCTGAGATGCCGAACTTGTCCAAGTATGATAGAGATGAATAATGAGTCTGCATATTCCATTAAAATGTTTACGAGGCTTATCTAATGCTGAAGCATTTCTTTCTTTCTGTAGGCACCAATAATAAATGGCTAAAAAAGAATCCAGAGAAGGATCAACCGGATTATATTACCAGTAATCAAAAATTGATGAAATAACAAGGATGTAGCCAAGTAAATGGGAACTAGATGCAGCAAAAATTGGGTAGGATACATCACAGTCGAAGAATAAGTGATACAAAGTTTCCTCATGGTTGCAACATAGGGAACAATTAGGGTTTGATATTAAATTATGCCTATAGAGTCTAGCTTTAGTGTTTATTCTTTCATGAATGAGGCACCATTGAAAGAAGATAACTCTTGGGAGCAGTTTACATTTCCAAACTCTTGCAAAATTAAAAGATCTCCCAGCAAAATTGAGGAATTGATATAAGGATGCAACAGTAAAACCTTTAGAAGAGGATAAAGCCCAAGTGTAACAGTCAGAGGAATCAGATATGTGAATATTGCGAAGCAAATTAGATACAGCGAGAAGGTCAAGGAAAATAGGAATATCAAAGATAGAAGAAGGGGAAAGACTAAAGGGGCCTGATGACAAGATAATAGTAATGGAGCTGAACAAATGATTGGCAGAAGAGAAAAGAGCAGGGAAAAATATAGATAAAGGAAGTTCATCATGCCAAATGTCAAGCCAAAAGAGACATGAAGAACCATTGCCCAATTTGACATGAAACAAAATTTTGATTCGAGGTAAAGCTGAAATAACACCTGACCAAAAAGGATAAGGCTTGGAAGAAGGAGGGAAATGCAAAACAAAGTGGGGGTTAGAGGAATAATGAAGAGAAAGGACCAGTTTTTCCAAATAAAAGAACCAGTGGAAATTAGGCGCCATGTCCATTTTGAGAGTAATGTTATGTTGAAATTTGAAAGGTCAACAATGCCTAAACCTCCCTGTTTGCTATGTAAGCATATTGTTCGCCAGTTAACAAGTCTCTTGATGTTATTGCCATTCCACAAGAAAGAACTTCTGATCGAATCAATTTTGTTAATCACCCATTTAGGTAACTTATGGAAAGACATCCAATAAGTAGGGATTGCAGAAAGCACCGATTTTACAAGTACAATGCGTCCAACAAAAGATAAAGAGTTGGCCTTCCATGCAGATAGTCTTGATTCAATCTTGTGAATGAGAGGACACCAATCATTTTTCAATAGTTTTGAGGGTCTAAGGGGGATGCCAAGGTAGCAATAGGGAAGTGCTCAATGGGGCAGTTAAGGAAAGAAGAAATTGCAGGACCCAAATGATCAGAATTACCCAACATGATGATTGAACTTTTGAAGAAGTTTATGGAAAGGCCAGAGACTAATTTAAAAACATACAATAGGACCATGAGGCAATGAATGTGATTGAGATCAGGTGAGGAAAAGATGATGGTATCATCAGCAAACTGCAGGTTGGAGGGATTTGAGAGGACTTTAACTGGCACTAATCCCAATAGTTGTGCATCTCCTGTACTAGCAAGCTTTGCAAGTGATTTAGGCTTCAAATTTTCTTCTCGAGGAATATGTGATATGGTGTAGTAGTTCAAGCGGTTGAGCAGTGTTCGACGGCGGAAATTCTATCGAATTAGAAAACCGTCGCGAAGTGTAATAAACCGCAAGCGCATGGCATACACTTGTAGTACGTTAGCGAGTACGAGTCGATCCACGGGGAAAGAAGTAATTCTAGATTTTACTCAATCAAATTAAAACAATGTCGAGAGAGATGCTAGCTACAACTACAACTAAACTAAATTAACAAACTAAGTTAGATAAAAAAATATGAGAGTTAAAAATCAACTTAGAAGCAAATCCACTTTCTAGATCATATATTTCAATAAGTTATGAAATTATGATCTCTCTATTTTGGTCATAAGTCTGATTAGTTGATGTATTTATCCTAAGCATGGAATATTTGCGCTAATAATTAGCCCAACATATGTCATCAAGCTTTAACACAACCTCCAACCCACTTGTTTAACTCTCATGAAAATGACAAAACTATGAAAATCAAATCTATTTTAAGCATGGCCTATCAACTATTGTTTAGAAGTATAGGCCATCTAATTTCAATTTAAACAATCACTTATTTGACATAATCATATTTAGATGAAGAGGATTTTTGTGTTTTGTTTGTTTAAGCATAGTCTATTTGGTGTCAACAATATAGACTATCAAATTCAAAGCTAAACAACAAGTTAAACCACTTCCACAATTTCCATTAAGCACAACAAAGAGAACATAAAATCAAGTAATGTTGAAGCTAATGATTAGTGAGTTTCATTACCCCTAAGTTAAAGGGGTTTAGCTACTCCTATTAGTTATCATATCAACTAAAATAGCTTGCAACATAAAAAGGAAAAAGAGAGCAAAATGAAAAACTAACTAGAACAAGAAAAGAACTAAACTAAGTGCATAGAAATAAATCTAAACTATGAACATGAAAGTAAATCTAAGCTATAAACATGAAAGTAAAGAGCATAGAAATTAAATTGCATTAAAATAAAGAAGTTACATAAAGAAAATGGTTAAGTAGCCATGGAAATAAAAGAGAGCTTGTGCTCCTCTCAACTAAACTAAAGAAGGGGATCTAAGAGGAGAGCTAGAGGAGAGGGTTCTTTACATGACATAAAGGGGTATATATACATGTTCTAAACCTTAAAACCCTAATTAACTTTGTTGGGGACTACCACAAATGCCCCTTCATGAAGGTTCCATTTTGTCTCCAACCACTAATGAGTCATATAGAATGCATGAAGCCTTTAATTGTCCCATTAGTCATTACATTAGCTTTTAATTATTCCATTAAAGAAAGATGGAGAGTGGGTGGGGTCCTCCACTAAGTAGTGTATGAATTAATTCCATCTCCAATTCCTTTGTCTTCATTTTGTGCATGCATATCTCATGTAGCCCAATTGTATTTGTAGCCAATTTCCTACAAAACAACGTGAAAAATGAACAAGAAAATGTTTTCAAAAATATATACATGCACAAATGACCAATTTTTTCCAATATGAAAATGAATGTATGATTATATAAGAATTTTGGGTTTTTGGTCAAAACATGTAAAAATAGCCAATTATGTTATTTATTTAATTAAAATAAGAGTAAATGTTTGAATATAAATGTGCACATTTACGTGCACATCAAGCAGTTCCCAAGCTTATGATAGGTAAGCTGATAAATTTCCTCCCTTAGCCTGAAACTTTCTTTTGACTTGGCATACTACTAACCGTGATTCGCTGAAAATATGCTAGGCTTTCAATTGTAACTCTTTCACAATCTTCAATCCAGGAATTAGTGCCTTATATTCAGCTTCATTATTTGTTGATGAAAATTCTAGTCTAAAAGCATAGCACAACGAACGTCCCTCGGGAGTCTCAAGCACTACTCCTGCCCTTGAGCAATACTCGTTCATAGCCCCATCAATGAATAGTTTCCATTGAGTGATCAGCTCGACAGCTTCTTCTTTCTCTTCTCCCATATCCATAAACTCAGCAATGAAGTCTGCTAAACCTCTCCGTTCATTGCCCTTCGCGGATGGTAAGTGATTTCATATTGGCTGAACTCAATGTTTAACTTTAATAACCTTCTCGAAGTCTCTGGACGAAACATGACTTGCTTTAGAGGCTGATCTGTGAGAGCCTTGATATGATTAGCTTGGAAGTATGGTCTGAGATTCTTCGAGGCAATGAGTAGACATTATGCAAGCTTTCCCAAATTTGGATAGTCCAGCTAAGCCCCGGTAAGTCTCTTGCTGATATAGTACACTGACCTTTGAATATTTGAATCCTCTCTGACCAATGCAAAGCTCAAGGCATGGGATGAAACTGCCACGTATAGGAATAGATCTGTTCGGTCTTTAGGCTTTGACAACGTTGGTGGTGATTCCATGTGCTTGACTAACTCCTCAAATGCGGTTTGACATTCTGGACTCCATTGGAAATCTTTCCTTCCTTTTCTAAGAGCATCAAAAAGTGGAATGCACCTATCTGTTGCCTTAGAAATGAAGCGAATTAAGGCAACAACTTTCCCGTTAAAACATTGTAGCTCTTTCTTTATTCTAGGGGATCGCATCTCTCTTAAATAACAAATATGTGTCGAGTTGGCTTCGATGCCCCTGGCATTAACCATAAACCCAAGGAATTTCCCCGATGCGACTCCGAATGAACATTTGAGAGGATTCAGTTTCATGCCGTACTTTCTCAGAATATCAAACATCTCGGCCGGATTCTCTAGATGATCATGTGCTCTTTTTTATTTTACCAGCATGCCATCTACGTAAACTTCCATAGTCTTGCCTATCTGAGATTTGAACATCGAATTAACGAGATGTTGGTAAGTCACTCCAGCATTTTTTACCCGAGTTGCATTACTGTATAACAATACAAGCCAACATCTATGATAAAGCTAGTGTTTTCTTGATATGGATCATGCATCAGGATCTGATTGTAGCCTTGATATGGATCATGCATCAGGATCTGATTGTAGCCCAAAAAGTTATCCATGAAATATAAGATTTCATACCCCGCTGTCACATCAACAAGCCGATCGATTCTGGGCAGCGGGAAACTTTCTTTGGGACATGCTTTATTAAGATCAGAATAGTCGATGCATACTCGCCGTTTGCCATTGGGCTTTTTCAGTAACACGGGATTCGACACCCAGGCATGATATTAGGACTCTCAAATAAAGTGATTCTCCATAAGCCTATCCACTTCTTTCTTGCGAGCCACTGACCTTTTAAGGCCCTGAATCCATCTTTTTTGCTTCGGTGGTGTGATGCCTGGGTCGATGTTTAATGCATGAACCGCCACTTTGGGGGATATGCCACACATGTCAGAGTGACTCCAAGCAAATACATCGAGATTAGCTCTAAATAACATAACCAAATCTTTTTTTAACCAATGGCACAACTGAGACCATATCTTCAACACACGATTGGGATCTTTAGGATGAACTAATATTGGAATGGTGATCTCACCTAGTGTCGCTCGATTATCCCCTGCACTGGTTTTTCGAGGATCCATCTCCTTGTAAGCCCCACTATGCTCTCCAGTGCACGGGTCACGCCTTAATTGCTATAAGGCGGGCTCTTGAATCCGAAGGGAGCCTCCAAATTCTTTCCTTTGTCTTTCTTTTTGGCCTCTTGTAGCTCTGTCAGATAGCATTCTCGAGCAGTCTCTTGATATCCTTTGATCACTACGATGTCATTCTCAATAAGAAACTTCATGGTTAAATACCTAGGTGCAATAGCAATTATGAAGTCCACTAGATCTGGTCTTCCTAAGAATGCATTATAGGATGATAATTCATCAACTATCACAAAAGTCTTCTTCGAGATGGCCACTTTGTCTCCCTCTCCCAACTCGATTAGAAAATTAATGGTTCCAATCGGCTGCTTGGGTTCCCCCGTGAACCGTTGGATTTTTATCTGACATGCTTGGACATCTTTCATTGAGAGCTTCATTTGGTTGAACCTTTTGCGGAATAGAACGTTGCATGAGGCGGCGTAGTCTACAAGAACCCTCTTGACCATCGTCGGGCCTATTCTAACTGTTGCAACCATGGGATCTAGAGTGGGTGTTATCACGCCATCTGCAACTTTTTCCTTAGAGAGATGTCCTCATAAGCGATCTTTTACTGCTTGGCAGGGAATCTGTTGCTTAGAATTATACATCTCTCCTCCTTTGGGACGCATTTCAGGCTCCACAATATCGTTCAATATCCCCTCAACTTCTTCCGACTGGATGAGGACCACCAGATATGGTGTTGACCATGGGTCTTTTATTGCTCTGCACCGAAGCTCTATTACTTAGATCTGATTGATCAGTGGACGCACCTTGCCCCTGAGAAGCCAGAGCAGAGGTCGGAGCTTGCGGCTTTTTCACGTACTGCTGAAGTCTATTCTTCCTAATCAGCTCTTCGATCAACGTCTTCAACTGCTTACATTCGTTGGTGTTATGACCTGGCTGATTATGGAATCGACAGAACTTTCTGGACTTAGCTGCACCGGTGGTTGTTCTCATTTGTCGCGGTTTTGGGTAATCCTCTTCGTCCTTCGTTGCGAAATAGATGTTCTCTGGGGTAACAGTCAGAGGCATCAATTCTGCTGAGTCGAAAAGGCGAAACTTTTTATTACCCTTGTTGCCTTTCCCATCATTGGCTCGCTTCTACCCATGTGTACTCTTCCGATTGATTTGAGTATCAACATTCTTTTGAGCTTCAACAATGCCTTTCCCGCCACCATCCTGACGCGAGGAGCAGGATCGCCATCCACCCTAATGTACTCCTTCGCCTTCTTATAGAATTTTTCGAGCGTATTTGGTTCCTTCATCTTTATCCATCTCCCAACCCCACTCTTTTTATCTACAGCACTGATTAGAGACATTAGGATCATGTGTGGCTCCTGACTCCCTACTTCGGACAAAGCAATATTGAATCGATTGAGAAAAGCCTTAACAGATTCCCCCGTATTTTGCTCTATTGATGTTAGTGATATAACATCTTTGGACTTCATAGCTTGCAGCCTGAACTGCTCTTTGAACTTCTTGGTTAAGTCAACAAACTGGTCTACAGACTTAGGCGGCGACTTCATGAACCACAGCGATGCCGCACCTTCCAAATTAAAAGGAAAGCATAAACATTTGATCTCGTCTGTCGCCTTTGTTGAGTTCATGTGCCATTCGTACTTGTATAGAAATAAGTTAGGATCAACAATTTCATTGTAAGGAGGCCAAGTAAGAGGAGTGAACTTTTTCGAGAACTCTGCTTTACGGATCCTTTCAGTGAATGGATTTTTACTAGGAGAAAAATCCCATTCCCTTTCATCATGATTACGAGCCATGCTATCCTTCATGATTTGTTTTATCATGTCCGAGATATTCTCCTCAGTGTTGTGTCATTCCGCAGGGAAGACTTCAATCTCTTTGTCAAATGCTCGTCTTGGCGAGCGATCACGGTTAGAGGATCGAGGTCTTTTACCTCCACTATGGCGAGGTACCCCTTGGCGGGGCTAGCAACCTTGCGAGTAGTATTTCAATTGGAATGGCTTCTATCCTTTGGTTTTGAATCTTCAACATTAGCTTCGTATTTATCACTCAACCAATCAACATCTTCCACGTTGTCATCACCATTATGAGTAGAAGCCGATGAATTCGCCTCCTCAAGGTCGACGTGGACTCTTTGAGGTGCTGGATTGGCTTGAGCGGTAATAAGAGCATTCAACTTGTCCGTCAAAGCCTGGTTAAAAGCTTACATTGATTCAAGTTGGCGATAACTGCATCCAACTCATCTTTAGTTACACCAGCTCTGCCTACCGAACTTTGGCCAACTTCAAGGCGGTTGGTCTGTGGCGTAGCTTCATTGGCAAAATTATTAGAACCTCCTCTAATGGACTTATTTACAGCTTTCTTCGGTGGATCCATTATCTCCGACAAGCTTTTAAACTTTGAAGAAAATCCTTTAATTGGCCTGAATTTTAGACTTGGTGGAATTACCTACAATTAGACTGTATCCTAAAGCGAATTTTATCAATGAAATTTGTAACTACAGTTAAATTTAAATTTTTGGATTATCTAATGGAGATAAATGAATCATAAATTAAATTTATTATTCTTTATATGCATAAACTTCTATTATATATTTTTATATTAGAATAAGAATTTGAATTCACAATTTTGTTAATTTAGTTATGAAGGAGATACTGGAATTTCTGTTATTTTAGAATTTATAGGACGCATCAATTAATGGATATAATTATGGAAAAGTCAATTTAGACACAAAAAATAAACACAATTGATGATATAACTAACATCCACATTAGATTGTCTCCTGTATTTGAACTCTCTGTATGAGGACAAAAGGATCTAATATTTCAAATCTTTTCTACCGCCAATTGTGTTTAATTTTGTGTCTAAATGGTCGTCCCTTTATAGTAATATTTAAATAACTTGTATTTAAGAATATTTATTTAATTTAATGAGAACTTTTGTTAAATGCCTTTTTTAAAGATCAAAGTATATAACCTTCCCTTTTTAACATAGATTTCAAGAGACGTTCATATTTCTAATTTTAGTCAAGCTACAAATATTTTTTGTTTCATAAACTTCAAATAACTTTTGAGAAATTGCAAATATTCATGATATCATGAACTATAAATAATATCTGAGAATATTTTAAATGTTAGCATTTTTGAAAAAAAAGTTTAATTTTGCTTATATAAACTTTGGTTGAGTGGAGATTTGATTTTTAAAATATGATAAAAACAAAAAAAAGTATTTTTTTAAAAGAAAATTTTAAACTTCTTGAAATGGTTTATCGTATATAAGATATTAAATAAGGGGAAGATTAATTGTGACAACCGCCTTATACCAATGGCACCAAAGTATAACTAAACCGTGCATTGTGCATCCCTGCATCTGTACAAAGATTGTTGAAGATTGAAAAGAAATAAAACACCGTAGAACATATCGTATATCTCACAATGCATTGGGTAAAAATATAATGGTCATCACATATATAAAACAGAGGAGACAAAATTACTAAGTGATCCAGATATCAGAACAGAATCCTAAGAGTTTTACGATATAATATAGAGTTTATCCAAAGCGAAAATAAAATCAAATAATATTTCCCATAATAAGATAGTAATCACTGTATATGCTTCATGGTGTTTCACAATGTAATAAGCAATAATATTCATATATAATACAAGAAGGTGCCTTCTTGCTTATCCTTTACACCTAAACATGTTATTTAATCTACTAATTCAAGTATACCCAAGATAATAAGAAGCAAAATGTTAATGTAAAAAATGAACACTAACATCCTGTGAGATGTGTAAACACCTTTAAACCGCTGGGTTACATCCACTTTGAAGAGGGATTTCATTATCATTCTCAATATTACAAGGTAAACATTTTCTATAACTTTGCTCATCTTTTCTCTTTACAACAATTCTCTCTACTCCTTCTCTTTAATCGCTCGGATTCCCTCGATTTCACCGTGGAAAATCTTGGATCTCGCTAAGTGTGAAGATTACTGTGGTGGATCTTCAATAATCTTGCACTTGAATGATCTTTGAAGTTTTCTCGATGGTCGAGATGCTTGATCGAAGCTTGAAAGAGGTTTAATGGAGTTTGAGAATGGTTTTAGGTGACGGAGCATGAAAATGGCAGGACTTCGTCATTAGAGAAATCCGTCCCTTGAATGTGGGAAATGACGCGGTATTTATAGGTGTGGAAATAAGGTGGAGAGGCTAAAAATATCAAGTGCAGGCTCTTGGTTCATTGGGCGACCAGCTACCTCAGGTCATGACCGACCTAACTCATGTCGTGTTCCTCCAAGAAACATTCCAGGACTCGAATGACCCGCCTATATGCCTCCTTAGGTCGCTAAACGACCTATCTCTGGAACAACCTTGGTTTGACCATGCGAGAGCAATCTGAAGCCATAACGACCGATGAATAAAAAAACTTGGACGACCCAATTGCTACGGTCTGATGTAGACGACCTGGCTTTATTCATTGCGCACAACCTGACTTGCAAAGCACATTATGCATGGTAGCGACCTGGTAGAAGCGACCTGACATCATAAGGCCAGAACGACCTAATTATATGTGGCACATATGAACCCCAATGACCTAAGCTCCGACGACCCATCGCTTGTTTTGTCGATGCAACATATACGAACCATATATTTTTATGGGTTAACGCAAAACATAAAATCTCGAGCCATACAATACTTTAACGTGAGTGATAAATGAATCTAAAAATAAGTATTCAAATTGGTATCGCAAGGAACATATGTATATGAAGCATACCTGATATGTCTCTATAATCGACTATTTTACACCTAACAATAACAATATGCTATTCTATGAACATCATAAGGGTATATTATAAATTAAGTACAATGATAAGTGTCCAACCATCCCTATTCATAATACATATCTCAAGTGGCATCATTAGGGTGATAGACTATGGGAGAAACAACCAAGACAAACACTGCATCAATCAAATAATCATCACCATCACTCGGTGTGCCTCATATATATGATAACTTGTATGACCATTCCTTTGCCAAAGATTAGCGGATAAATCTAATTTTCGGTGCACCCTTCTTTTCTCGAAGTTGATGGTTTGCTCACTTTATCGGTTCAGGGTACACATCTTAATTCAGTCGATTTGGGCTAGCCAAACAAAGTAGCCATAAGCATTTTCACAATACTCATGCTTTCAAGTGCATAGAAAATATCAACTATTCCTTGGAATGTGCGTATAATCCCTTTCATTTCTCCATCTTATTTCCATTATTCCCAAGAAATCATTCCACATTCATTACTTCCATGATAAAACCATTCAACATTCTACTATGTGTCACCCTTCCTAAAACGCGCCCTTTATGGATAATCATTCTTACGATTTATTTCAGCATCGAGACACCATTGTCAGAATCTAACACTATCCACTGTAAAGTTGCAATCATTGAATTCCTCAAGCTACCATCATTCTACTACATCATCATCAAACATCAAGCAAACAAACGTACACCTTTATTACGACCTATAGAGCCACCACATGCCTCTATGGAATTCCCATGAACCTTACCCCTAGAATTTTAGGTCGATACAAATTAAAAGGGATTGACATTAATATGATTCCATTCATCTGAACTTATCCAAATTTTGGCTAAGCATTTTCCACACCGGTTTCTTCTTCTTGATATGTCCAGAGTACCACTCTTCATTCCCTAAGTTTCCCAAGCTCTAGGTTTTGCATAGATGCTAGTAAAACGACTCGATATTAATCAGAAGTTATCGGTACCGATTGCTATAATAAACCAAATTTTCTGCTTTGACTCTTGGATTATCTTTATTAGTATAAAACGAAGCTAGTTGTAACAATCTGCACTTTTTGACATGAATCATGCCGAGAAAATACAATTTATCATGTTTCCAAAACATTATAGAGCACAGTTATAGAGGTAGAGTTTTCAAACATTCTACGCTTTCAGATCTCATAATGGAGTAGATTTAAATATAAATTCAAAAAGGTAAAAATTTCATAAAAACGTTCTCCACAATGCTTTCTTTACAAAATACATTGTTTTCAAGTGACTAGTATGTTTACTTTTTAATATAGTAAGTGTCTATAAGAGAACTATAGAAAATAGAAAAACTCCATCACTGAGCTCCTTTCTTCCCCCATACTCTATCGAATGACTGTTATTATATGGTGGTGGAAAAAAAAAGGGAAGAATATAGCGAGTTATACATAAAGTCGTGTTAATGGGGGGAAATTGTTAAATGACTAAATGTAAATATTTCTAAATTTACTCGAAGTGTCATAGAGTGTACACATTACCAGTGCATTCCTAAGGTCCATATCCAAAGACAACTATCCAACACAAAAGGTGATATCTACAAGTCAAACCCGCCCGAATGATCAGTTAGATTGGGAGCTATTGTACCTTATCTACTAAACTACGCCTAAAGAGGGAGAACACACAATATAAACTCGTAGAGTGATTCATCGTATACACCGATGTTCATCTTTCGTATGTAACGTCAAATTACCTTTATTACCTACTTTGATAATGTGCTAATCATCGCTAAGACTGAGCATCCACCCAACATTTTCATGAGACTTAGAGCCACTTACTACTTGCTTCGATGGCTGCAGACCATTGCCAGGGCCAGACTCTTTACCGCCTCATCTCCAATCCTATAATCGCTTATTACCTTCTCCAATGATGTCACTGCTATTGATCGTCGGAGCTAGACCATAATCAATCGATCATACATAACTCACCCTTTTCTTATCCATCATGGAATTCCCCGATTTCCTACATCGCAAATCAATTGGATTTTACTCTGCTCTACAAAGTGAATACACCCTATCATTTAGACAATGAACCTACTTCCTACATTCTTATATATGCCTCAATCGATGCAATTCTGCCACTCAATTCTAGCGTGATCTAAACCTAAACTGCCTAAAATACTTACTGGTGATCAGCTGTTATGTTCAAAGATTGACCACCCCTAATCTACCAATGAACCCAACGTTTGACCATCCTTCTTTGTTTCTAAGCATCTTCTACCTTCCTTTAAAGTTTACCCTTATTTCTTCGTTTCGGTTGCATTTCATGTAATTTGATTTCATTAATAATGGTAATTATCCCAATTTTCTAATTTCTAGCTTAATATGTTTCAACACATCAACTATGTCCATTTTAGATCTTGATTAGGATTTACAAATTTGTGATAAATCAGATTAACTACTTTCGATTTGGATTTAGATTATTCGATGCTAATATTATACTAGACCATGTGCATAAATTAACAACACTTATTTAATTTCATTAGATTAGACTATCCAATGCCCATATCTCTCTAATCTTTGCATACGAATAATTTATTATTAGCACACTCATGTTTGCATAATTTTTTTTATAATTTAACATATCAAATGGTTAGATTTAACATCAAATTTCATTAAAATCATAGACTTATAATTTAACAATTTAATTCAGTTCCCGAACCATCTAATCAACTTAAATTAAATTCGATGTTAATTTATTTAACCACTTAAATCATATTTGTGCACTCACCGCGGTCTTAGGTTTTAGATCTTAGGAAACTAGCCTGTGATTGATGTTTCTCATAAGGTATATTCTATTTCTTCTTTAATTGCTTGATTACCTAATTAATTTTACTCAATATTTGATTTAGACTGAGATTTGGGCCCAATTTGGGAATAATGGTTTAATTTTTTGTTTAAGAAATAAGTGGAGTGAAGGAAGAGAGAGTTGAAGCAGAATTCTGTTGGATGTTTAGTTACCATAGTTATTGTAATGTTAGGTTTAGTCTAAGACCGTTAAATTAGTCTAGTTCAACTCATCTTATCTTTTTCATACATTAAGTCATCAGTGCTAAGAAATTGATCTGTACCATTTGAACACGTCATATGAGCTTTCGTTAATATCTTATCCATTCATCTATAATCAAACATGAAGGAATCAAGTTAAATTACTCATCAAATACTTGGGAGCAGAGGAATTAATAAGGACCGTTCATTCATGCTTATACATGAAGGAATTAATCAGAATTATCGATCAATACTTAACCCCAAATGAATTACTCATAAACGTTCATTAATTCTTAACCCTAAAAATAATTTCATATTTATTTTACGAAAATTTGGCATTATTGTATAACACCCCGCTTTTGACATCAATTCAAATATAATTAATCTAATTAACAAAAATTAAAAACTGAAAATGACATTATTAAAGAAGTTGGAATTCGATCATGAAATCCGTACCAATGTGTTCATGGCTATTTTCTAATGAATTTTCAAATATAGTGCTTCCTAAGTGGAAATCAAATGGGGAAGATATCGCCATTTGAAAATCTAGTATTAAAATAATTATATACCTATATATAAGATGAAATCAAATATTTGAATTCAAAAATAATGGTTAAATGTGCATGCATAGTAATTTAGCAGTTATGTAAATAAGTGCAACAAATTAATATGCAATTAATTGGTATTATATAAAATAGAGTATATGTTTATACTGGGAAACACGTTATGATAAAATGGGGTATATATTTAAATGAATCAAAATATAACTTCAATAATAAATCAGGGTGTGTGTCTAGCATATCAACTATCATAAACTGGCTATTATAAATCATCGCCAATTGCTAAATCTTCACTAACTGTGAATTAGAATATCAATAAACAATTAAAATCAGTAAAAAAATAACAATCAGATTTGGTTTAAGTTCCTTAAACTTATATAGTCTGCATGAATGTCATAAACATTCGCCTTAGCTAAATTTTAAATCATCCAAACACTGTTCAAAATAGTTCTATGACAAAGAGTGTCTCGCTAGGAATCCATGAAAGGCAATTTCATAAAATTTCGATCTCGAATGTGGAAGATACAAAATTAAAACAACTAGATAATACACGAATCGATTAAAAAGAGATTAGATTTTAATCAACATACTAGAAAATCCATATAGTCACGACTCTAGACCGTGGCAGAGTCATTTTTCCATGGCTGAAAATTGTTAGCATCTAATTTTTTTTAATGTGTAGATATGTATATGGTATTTTCTATCGCATAATAAAAGATTTTTTTTGGCATAGCTGATCGGTTTTTATAGTGTTCCGTAACACTCTTTTATTATAACTAATAATAAAATTACAATAAAGTATAGGTGACTGTAGTTAGCATTCATCTAATTCGGTTTTTAAGGTGGACCGTCCACCGTCATCGGCATTTATAGTGCGTCGTCCACTGTATCTAAACTACATTACAGACTAGGAGCTAGTTTTAGTTACTAGACTACTAAATATCGTCTCCACGCAGGGAGAAATAACATAAACACAAGTTACACAAAGTAACAAGTACAAATTACATGACAAAGAAACTTAGGCTAGCGCTGAGAACAACGTCCTTGTACAAGCTGGACAGTAGCCACCCATCAAGCCAAATACATGGTATAACGAAAAAAGCGTTGTCAAATGCAAATTCGTTTTACAGCTTTTTCTTTAATTAATACAAGCAACTAAAGGTTTTTTTTCTTTTTTCTTTTTTCTTTTTTGCAACATTTTGTAGAGTTGTTGTCAATTCAGATTGTAAAATAGCATTTTTCTTGTATTGTGATGCAATTTTATCTTCGTTACCCTGATATAATTCTAACTGCATTAGAAGGTGCAGTAATTTACCACATATGCATTTTCTAGTTAATTTTTGCTATTCGAAAGGAACATGTGCATGTGTTTGTTTTACTGCATTTGAAAGATATGGAATAAAGTAGTTCATCATTATATTTAAACACATTATAGCATGGTTGAAGCTTTATACTTGCATTTGAGAAATGAAATAATGAAGTTTATGTAGTTTATTTAGACTTCACATGCATTCAGTGCCCCCGGTTGATACCGCTAAGGGGACATGGGAGTTTTTAGTCCAAACACCGCCCAAATTCAAATGGAATTCTAGGAAATTTATTATATAGATGTTACCTTATTGGTTTAACCTTTAAAAATATTATACTACTGTTGTCGTTACCAAATAGTTCAAACATAGTGGTAAACCTTTAATAGATTAAAGTTAATTTTAGTTACTTAGTCTACTTCATAAAATGCTTTTACCTACTTTTACTGTTGTGTTTGGAGCAAATTTATTTGTATGGTATGGGCAATATATTCAATATTATTTAATTTGGTTAATCTGTACGATTGTATCTTGTTTTCTTCGTTGAAAATCAATGGAGGCCTAAATGTTGTCGGTGGCTGGACTGAACCAAATCTTTCCTTTCTTCTGCAATCAAAGTTTAGAGATTCAAGTGTAGATCTGAGATCCAAATTTTGCTATTCTTCTTCTATATCCAAACGCTGTGAGTTCAAGTTACCTTTAGATTTAAATAATTAAAAGAAAAACATGATATGACTGAAATTGGATCTATCCCTGTGACTGAATCATACCATATCTATTGTAATTTGTGAAACCATGATATTCTGAATTAACTATGACTTGGATCTCAACCTTTATCAGTCAGATCTACTTATGGTTATAGATCAAATTCACCATTTAGATCAGTTTGTACGTATCAGGATTTGGTTAATGTGGATCGGTCATTAGTTGGACATCTAAATCCTTGTTTAGATCTGATCATGCCTATTATGACACCCCTACTATGTTATAACTAGTTTTATTATCATAAGTTCACCGGATTTGTTCTTATATGTCCACCTTAACATTATGCCATTATATGTTTATGTCAATTTTGTTGGAATTATCATTTCTTCTATCTTCCCTTCACCCTGTCCCTTTTATTTTATATAGCCATGATACTTTCGAACCTAGGCATGCCGCTGAAATATGCGAACGCATTAAATGGGGAACGAGGAGAAAAACCTTGAAATTGGGCATAACTTGTAAAGGGGAAAATTTGGCATAACTTGAATAATGTTGATATATATGAATTTAGGGCATATAATTCATTATGAAAATAATTGAGGAAAAAGATCATGAAACCTATAACGACAAAGGTAAAATTGGCTAATAATGAAATTGTAACAACCCGAATTTCGATGGATCGATTTTTTTTCAAAAACCTAATCCATCGAAACCCGAGTTGGTTTGCTCTGGTATCCTGCAGAAAAGACAAAGGCATAAAACATGTCAGAGTTCGGAAAACATCTCACAGTGGAAGGAATAAAATATAATGTAGTTGAAACATACCTTTACCTACTTAATAATAATACTGCTAAACCAGTATCCAAAGCTATACAGTCTCTGTCATGAACCTAACCTGCGAATGTTATGAGGAGGGGGTCAGAACATAAGTTCTGTGTGAATGAATTTAAACTACACTTCTTGAATAATTCTACATATACCGTTCAATTACATTTTCTCATTTATTAGGTTATCTGTGTTATTAGCACTCAAGGGTTTCACACACACGTCGCACCCATCTACTCCCTAGTAGATTAACCTAATATAATGTATATGTAGCTACCCCCAAGCTGAGGTACACCCCGTGGTACCCCACTCACACAGTCTCCTCCGTAACACCACAATAATATGCGCAGTCCTTCATCCTATGCCATACTAACGCAAATATCTCTCTATATATATAATAATGCTACATCCGCATAGAACCACTATCGCTGTACTACGTAAGCGTACTGACTGCTATCCTCGAACTATTCGATTGAATTTGGTTCCACATTGAATAATGCCCTCTAGTTTACGATACACCACCCAGAGCAGACATGGTTGTACCTAGACATTCCCACGTATGTATCATCAATCGTACTCGATGTTTCTACTGCACATAACATCTACTTGTGCACCCGAATTCCGTGGCAGGGATACACCAGAAACACGGAACTCGGTCGGGAGCTTTTCTATATCTGTACGGGCCCGCCTCTAAGAGTGTCCAATGTACAGATATCCCTCGGGTCTGGTTTTTCTATGGTGGCTATGGCCCCATCTCAGCCCCTCCCTCAACTAGTAAAGACCACACGAGCTAAGCGACCACCCCTAACAAGCAAACAATCTAAACATCTATATGGGGTCTTGTGACAACAAGGAATTTCGCTCAATCCGAATCGATCGCTAAACCGACCAAGACCGTTCGAAACCCCTGATTGCTTTGAGGACAAAACCAATCAGAACACAAACAGAAGAACATTTCATTGTTTATTACAATAATTCCATCAGAATACAAGAATATACAGAGTATGAATAAACATTATACATTTGAAAATTATCAGAGGTTTAAATACATTACTACAACGGAAAAATAATACAAAACATAACTGAAAGAAATACACGGATACAAAGCTTTCCGAATATCACTCCATCTATAAACCAGGAACCTGTGAATATAAATATGCAGAACCAAAACTACTAGCTGCCCGTGCGGAAAATAAGGGCACCCGGAGTTTAGGTTAAAACAATAAACTCCAGGTCAGTCATGTGACTGGTGTGAGAACTAAAACAGTTATTTAAAACTTTACTTCAAAATTAAGGTAAATCAAGGGACCACGCCGTATAACACGGAACGGGTTTCCTCCCAAGAATACCAGTGCACGAGATAGACAGTGCAATGCTAAATAAAGTACAATGAAGCTATTATAAGACCCAGGTCCCACCACACAATGCAACACAAGCCGGAGGATAGGGTTTTACCTTATAATAGCCAAAGAATGCTTGATACGTATAAAACGAAATCATTTGATATTATTACTAATGCATAAGTATTTCAAAACAATTTCAATCATAAGTATCAATCATAGGCGGAATGGGTACCATCTATCATGTCGCCATACTAGGCTCTACAAATAAAACCGCAAAATGTCGTATTGGAAGTTGGATGTCCATCTGTGAACTGAGGCAAAAGATAGTCCTCACCGCTTCGAGGCTGTCTAGTCCGAGTCTCAGGCAAGTACTCAGTCAAGCCTTGGATCTTCAGTGCCGTTCCACCGATGTGGATTAAACTTAAAACCTGAACAATACGTCTCTCCACCCTATGGGGCGTAAATGAGCCAACGAATGACTCCATCGGTCCTGGATCGACCGATATAACCGAGGCGCCTCAAAATCCAACAACCACATGAGTCAAACTCGTCAGCCAGTTCAAGCACTAACGCCACTCCTAACTAGAAAGAAACGCATGCCCTCCCTGAGGTCCTTCTCTAGTTTTCGGTTCACACCGAGGTGTGAGGCTCGCGAATTAACGTTACCACAAGACCCTGCTTTTCAACAGAAGCCTTGATCATTTGCATCTCAGCATGCCACACAGGCAATTCACGCCATGCAACCGATGTATATCAATCACACAGAATGAAATCCAATGTCAGACATACAATCCATTTACAAGTCCGTTCTGGGTCTGAACGAAACCGGAGGCACCTCGTACCTCGCATATCTATCGATCTCCAAGTACATCTGGACGATCACCAACGTATTCCCTCCTCTTGGGTGTACAGCCCAATCAAGATCATCAGGAATCATCCAAACGACGTGAAGACCTCCGGTCTTCAACCACCGTCTTCATCTTCGACATATCGTCGTATCAGTTAGTCAGAATGGGATAAACCCGGTCTTTCCGAATAACTCGCGTATATAATAAACAAGTGTTACACAACCACAACATATGTCTCATTCCAATTCAGAATATTCCTTTATTTAGATATTCTAACTTCTAGGGAAATGTTCCCATTAATTTTATCAAAGATAAATTCTTTTAAATTTATTCTTTAATCTTCCCATCAGTTTCTAATTTTCTTCACTCCGTTGGATTTAAGAACAGTATTATTAAAGATACCATTCACGACAAACCCAACTCTTATTCCATTAATTATTGAATCCTCATGGAAAACAGATCAATATATATAATCGATATAAACTTCTGTATCCAACCAATAATATAAATGGAATAACGGCGAAGCCTTTTAAATTCCATATATAGTAACGGTCTTCCTCCACAGAAGCTCACTTCGATCATTACCAAATCGAATTCCATTCCATTCCAATTTATATATTGGAAAACTTTACTTTGGAAAATTTCTATTAAATCTCAATAAAAAGATTTATAAGTTCCAAATCACATTTCACTGTTAATCGGGTTAAAGAACGAATGTCGTTTAAAACATAGTTCACGATAAACCCAATTCACATTCCATTTTCACTTCTTTAAATCTTAATTAAAAGATTTATTCTTTTCACAACTGGGTTCAAGAACAGTGTTATTTAAGACACCGTTCACGACAAACCCAAAATCCAATTCGATATTAAATACAAGGCTCTGAATAGAAAATATATCGGCTTATATTCAATACCAAATTCTGAAACCAATGAATATCGTATTGGAATAACGATATATATATATATATATATATATATATATATATATTTCAAATTCCTCCACAATATCCGTATAATCACGGAATCCAATATCGACATATCCCGAAGATAATTTCGATTCAAATCCATTCCAATTCTTATGTTGGAAATTTCTGGTTATATTAAAACCCATTCTCAATCCATTTATTTAGTTAAAAATATTGGATTATAATTCTAGTTAATGACTAGTTCGTTTTGATAAAAACATATTTTTATCTTTACAAACATGAAATTTTTCATTTTAATTCCTTTCAAACCATTTATTATGATTTTACACAAATTATTAATATTTTTAATAATTTTATCAAGGCCCGTACAGTCGATTTCCATATACGATCATCGAACTGCACTTACAGCGACCTTTTCTAAATTTGATTTGGACATAATTCCAAATCCAACCGTTAGATTTCAAATCTCTAATATTCGTTGGAAAGCTCTTTTCGATACGAACCCACGGTTCCGGTTTCAGGAGAATCCGACGGTCGGATCTCCCGTAACGTCAATTCGAAGTCAATGGTCGAAATTCGCGAACTACCGCGGCGCGACGCGTTCTATTCAGGCCATTAAATATATATAATATATATAGTATATATATTTCGTCGATTTCAATTCAAAACGTATTTTAATATTCGTTTTAACTTCATTTTAAAAACGATTTCAACTTCATATTCAATTTTGAATCAAAATTGAATATTCCATATCATTAGTGTATAAATGATAATATTTTCAAAACGTTATATTTTGAAATCACTTCCTTTTCGATATTCATTATAAAAATGAATAACATCGATATAAATATCATTCGCGTCAAAATGGCGCAACTCTAATCAACACGGCTTTATATATTTCAATAATTCGTGTCCATCCAAAATCGGACTTCAAAATCAGGTTTAATCCTTTACCGAATATTATTCTAAAATATTCCTTATTTTAAAATATTCGTTATTTTAAAATATTCTTCAGTTCTGAATTGGAATCAGACACAGCCAAATACCATATAAAGTGATTTATATGGATTTCATACAACACATGTATATAACAGCAGTGATAAATAATCTACCATCATCCAAAGTGCTTTCTGCACCGTATAAACATTAAATATAAATAATTAACGCTTACACAGTCTGTCAACCAATCGACTGACATACCACTAAACAATCGGGATTAGTGTACGTCAAATATCATCCCAATACCCGTGTGGGGTTTCAACCAACAAATACTGAATATTATTCGTGTAGTTGGGCGATGTGTAAAATTTATCGTCCCAATCCATATCAGTCAAATGGGTGTACATCAACAAATCGTTTTGATTTGTAAATGAATATTCATTTATCTAATTAAAATGATATTTTTATTTTTCTAACACATTTTATAAAATTTCGGCGGCATAACGGCGCGATACTAGAAACGGGATAAGGCCTAGCCTTGTCCCCGGTGTAATAATGGCCCACGCCATACCCAAATCAAATTATATCAATTCGTTCATTTTTCAAACCAAATTCAACCAAATCACTCAATCCACAAATCAACCAAACATCCATGGTTTCAAACAAAGGTGTCGGGTGCTTCTAATAAGCACCGTCTGCATCCTAGTATATATTAACTAGAAAATAAATTTGAGTGAGAAGTTCTCACAGACTAGCTAAACCAAACGCCTCGACTCTTCTTATGTAGGAAATCTTCACCGTGCTCGCCTTTTGTCACTTTCGTCGTCCGTACTTGCTACATATATAAAAATCACATTTTTAAACTGCTATCTTTAAAATAAAAATCGTATTTTTATTTGTTCAGTTTCGATTTAAAAGTCATATTTTTCCTTAACCATTCAAACGATAAAAACCGTACTTTTACTTTACTACACATATGATAAAAATCACGTTTTTATTATACCCCTTCACGGATAAAAATTATATTTCTAGTTCGCTTTCTAGATAATGAAAATTATATTTTAAATCTAATAAATAAAAATCGTATTTTTCTATCTCGCTTTCATGTTTATAAAAATCATATTTTTATAACGATGATTACATTATAAAGATCATATTTTTACATCGCTACTTCGTTATAAAAATTATATTTTTATATCGCTCTATACATATAAAAGATCATATTTTTTTTATGCTAATCATATAAATAAAATCACTTCTTCTATATACTAATCATATAAATAAAAACATGAACTTTATCTTTTCAAAAATCTAAACTTTATATTTTCAAAATCTAAACTTTTTCACTTATACTATACACAATTTAGAAAATGAAAATAAGCATTAAATTCGAATTTATATAAAAATATATAAATATAAATTAAAAACTCACTGTGAGTTGATTGGAGGAAGGAGGGGTGGGGATGGCGTTGGTCAGACGGTGGCAGCGCGGAGGGTGGAGGCGTGGTGGTCGGAGGCGGTAGGAAGGCGACGGTTGGGGCTAGGGTTTACGGTGGGGTGTGGTTTTGGGGCTTGCGGTGGCTAGGGGGGTGCGGGTTCCGCTGCTGGGTGGAGGCGGAGCTGAGGAGGGGGGTGGCTTCACGGCGGAGTCACCGGTCTTGGGAGGTGGTGGCGCGATAGGGGGGAGCGACGGGGTTCGAGCTGCGTAGGTTTTTTTTCTTTTCTGAAATGCAATCGAGTATGGAGGATAAAAAGGGGCGTTGACTTAGTGAGAGAAAAAGGGGTGTAACCTCCTTTTATTTAAATATATTTTATTAATTAATTTCTCCCTAAAAGTGATTTTTTTATTCAAACTCAAAAATGAGCCCAACGACTGTCGTCCATAACTAATTACCCACATTCCGAACACAATGGGATATGTTTCGTAAGCCAATTCCATCATTTCGATCAGTTTTCATTTAAATTAACATTTAAATCATTATGTTGAATTTTAAACGTACATTTCAATTTATCGGGCCCACATATTAACACTAAAAATTCCCAAAAAAATATTTCTACCTTCGTATTGATGATACGGTCCTAATAAAACTAATTTCGTCAAATTCTGAGACCGTTTGAAAAATGGTCATTTTCCAGTCGATTAAATTCAACTGAAATTGGTCAAATGCGTTTAAGTGTGCCACGCCCACATATTGATTCTAAAAATTATGAAAATTGGCATCTAGCAATAATTTGACATCACGGATCCAACAAAATTGGTTTCGTCGAAAACAGAGGTTGTTTGCAAAATGGCTATTTTTAAGGGTTATATATTATATTAAAATATATATAAATTCCATAGTGCTATTTCTGAATTTTAAACTGGACGTATCTGTTCATTTCTAAAGTGAAATCTCAGTTTCTTAACTACGTTAGAAAGATGTGATTAAACAGATTCAAATATTTCTTGTTTCGTTCAATCCTGACTTATATTGAATTCTGTATATTCATTTGAAATTCGAAATCGAAATTTCGAACTGCCGCGCTATTTCAGGCTCGTTATATAATTAAAATAAAATTATTCATTCTATCTTCGTCGAGAATAAATTTTCCGTCGTTATTATTTAAAATAATTCATTTTAAATATTCAAAATTCATTAAAATTGCCAAAATAAAAATTTTAAATTGGTTCAGAATTTCCGGGTTGTTACATGTCTCCCCGCACCCGTCCCTTGATAGCATAGGTTAACGATCTCTAGGGGTTAGCTCTTGTCTTTTCGCATTCCTTAGGCTGTTGGTGACAGGCGCCGACGATCTTGCTATCGCTTGGTCTTGACCCTCCACCTCCGCCTGAGGCAACCGCCGAACCACCGTTAATGCCATCGCGTACAGCATTCTGACTGCCCCCAACTTGTGCAGTCAAGGCCCACCCACCTGGTAGTTCCACGCAGACCCAACCTCTGTAATCCTAGCCCGAAGCTAAACCACCACAGAGGACTACCAGGAGCACCTTTAACGTCTCAGGAAGACGCCTGCCTCCCCTTCCAGTCCGTTGGAGCCGCCATAATAATGAACGTGCGCTCCCCTCGTGCCTTCTGACATCGTGATGATCCACCTCGTTAGGCTATTCATCCTATAACGTACGGACTGCTTCAAGCGCCTTAGTTTTATATGTCATTAGACCCTACGTCTAATCATTAATTACGCACTTGCGCCACCTCATCAATTTTCTCATTTAACTTGGTTATTCTCATTCACATTGACTTTCTTTTTCAAGATTACCAAGTTACCCTCGCTTATTAATTCAATTTATAACTTAATCCATTTAAGTTCATTAATAAGCCTACAACATGTTATTCTCATAGTCTAATAATTATCCCTCTTATGGTTATAATAACATGTTCTACTTAATTTATAATTAAGTACGTCTTAATTCACATATACATTGGTTAAGAGAATAACTCTCTAAGTATCAACCCCGAAGACCGAAATCAACATCAGATTGACACTCAGAGAATAACTCAACTCAACCAATCTTCTGTTATGTCATTCATATAACTTATGTTATCTTCATTTGTAGATTTATTCTTGCCTTTACAGATTACTTAATCTTCAATTAAGTACAACTTTCCTTGTTACATAAGTTATTTCAACTTCCCTTATCGTTCCTTATTACTTACCTTATTCCATAAGTTATTCTGTTTTCTCCATCGTTCATTATAACTCACGTTATTCCATATGTTATAATTCCCACTTGTCCCAAGGACAAGCCTACCTATTATCTTTCCTTTTCTTATTCAAGTTCATTCATAATAGGTTATTATCATTCCCCATTTTAGTATTAATTAAGATTAACTTAATCCTTCCCACTTCTTTAACAAGTTTACTTAACCCCTACTCAGTTGAATTGGTTCGTAACACTACTACAGATTTAATTAGGTTAAGTATTCCAATTTAATGAATTATCCATGCTACCCACGTTACCCACTTAACAATTTATTATTCCCATGTCTGATACCACGATGTGACGACCCGATTTCCCGTTCTCACGGAAACAAGGGCTATCTTTGGAATATAACACAGAAACAGATAATAGCAGAACAGAATTAAATAAATACACCAGATAATGAACAATAAAATATACTGGATAACAGTATCATCAGAGTTACACAGTATACAGGATCTTACTTAGTACAAAAACAGTTCAGCTATACATAAATGTCTACAGCGGAAATAAACAAAATATGTACAATAGGAGCTGAACAGCATAAAAAGAATAAATGATAGAATCCATCTTCAGCTCCAGCTACCCAGAAAAAGAACCAGCTAAACCTGAATACAAGGCTGCCCGTGTAGAAAAAGGGGCACCCGAGTTTGAAAGTGAAACAAACTATGAGTCAGTCATGGGACTGGTATGAGAAATCCACTCAACACATATATAATTGGCTAATCACAGGACCATGCCACTTTCGTGGAACGGGTTTACTCCATTGGATTGCCAGTGCTTTCAAACAAACATTTCTTCTAAACATCGCTATGCTTTTTATAAAATGAAGCCGTTATAAGACTCAGTTCCCATCACACAATGCAACGCAAACCGGAGGATAGAGTTTTTACCTTATAACAGCCAAATATGCTTGATACGGATAAAACCAAGGCATTTGATATTACTGCTAGTGTTTATATGTTTTAAAAAAACAATTTCAAATCATAACTATCAATCATAGACGGCATTAATGCCCCATACCACTATGTCGCCATATATAGGTATACAATCAAAACCGCACGGTGTCGTATCTGGAAATTGGATTTCCATCATGAACCAAGGCAAAAGATAGTCCTTACCGAATTCGAGACGCTCTAGCCCGTGCCTCAGGATCAGAGCTCGAGTGACCCTAGGAGCGACAGGGTCGGTCCACCGATGTGGATTAAAATTCCTGAACAATACGTTTTCCCGCCCTTTGGGGCGTCAACGAGCCAACGAATGACTCCATCGGACCCGGATCGTCCGATCAAACCGAGGCGCCTCGCAACAGCAACAACCACATAGGTGAAAAGTATATAAATGTCAGGGCTGGTAGGTCACTGACACCACCCTAGCTAGAAAGAAACGCATGTCCTCCCTGAGGTCCTTCCTCCCGTTTTAGGTTCATACCGGGGTGTGAGGTTCGCGAATTTACGTTATACACAAAGCTACGCCACACAGGCGGTGCTTTGATCATCACCACAAGACTTTGCTTTTCAACAGAAGCCCTGATCACTGCATCTTAGCATGCCACACAGGCAATTCATACCGTGCAACTGATGGCTATCAATCACACAGGACAAATTCCAATGTCGGACACACAGTCCATTTACAAGTCCGTTCTGGGTCTGAACGAAACCGGAGGCACTAAATACCTCGCAAACCCATCGATCACCACGTACGTCTGGACGATCACCACTCATTATCCATATTTCGGGATGCCTCCCAATCAGGACCTCGGTTACCATCCAAACGAGGTGAAGATCTCCGGTCTTCGACCACCGTCTTTATCTTCGACTTTCAATCGTCGGTCAATTATTTGAAATGAGAATTAACTCGGCCTTCTCAAATAATACACGTATTTTTAGAATTTCAATTCAATTTATTTCAATGGTTCAATTATTCGACAACACCAATTTTGTTCTTTAATGTAATTTTCACACCAAACACATTCAACCATCAAATATCACATAAATCAAGCAAATTCAGTTTATTTCCATTCCATAACGTTTCCAACATTTTATAACTATTTATCGCTATTTTTATTTATTTTAAAATAGCTATTTTATTCAAAACGACGCTTCGGGCCATAAGGCGGCCGTGGCGCTGTTTTCCTTCAGATTTGATTTACACATATCTGAAAATCTAACCGTTGGATCTTCACAAAATTTACATCATTAGAAAGGTCTTTTCAAAACGAATCCAACGGTTCCAGTTTCGGGAAAATCCGACGGTCGGATCTCCCGGTACAATCGTTTGAATTTTCGATTTCAAAATACGAACTGCAGCGTCGTTATTCGATTAAATATATAATTATATATATATATATATAAATATAATCGCTTCTGGCGCTGTTTTTCTTCAGATTTGAATTAAACATTCCAGACAATCCAACCGTTGGATTTTTACCAGGTTGGTGCCGTTGGAAAGATTATTCCAAGGCGAACCCGACGGTTGAGGTATCGGGAAAATCCAATGGTCGGATTTCCCGCATTAGTCGTTTGAAATCAGGGTTTCAAAATACGAACTGCACGGCTTCGTTTCGTTTTAATTTTATTTATATTTATATATTTATATAAATATAGTTCATTCAATGATTTCCATATCGTTTTCACTTCAAATATTTTTCTAACACCTTAAAATTTTGGAAAATTTCGCCATAACCTCCCCTGCACCGGGAGCATCGGGAAATCGCAAATAGCTTTCCCGGTCCTTCTAATCTCAAAAAGAAAAAGAAAAAGCCAAGCGGCTAGCCAACAGGCTCATAAAATCATCACCCAAACAAAGCAGTAAATGTGTACCTATTTGTCGGGCACAAAATTTTATTCCTCTTCTCTAGCCCCTTTGCTATAACCTGTTCAATGAATATGCATGTACATATATATACAGTTCTTATCATTTATCATTTTCTATTCAACTTCATATTTGATTTCTATTTGGTTTAAAAACACCATTCATTCAAATGTTACATAAATAGGTGCAAATCATTTCATTAGCTAATTAATGAATATTTCAACTCATATATGTTTATTTTGAACAAGTGGCTATTTTTAACACTTCACATTTCAACGATTTATGCATACAATAAAAATGTGATTTTTATTGTAAAACAATTCATTTCTAAACACTATTTTTCTATATAGTTCATATAGGTGACAAAAATATGATTTTTATCATAAAACAATTTCTTTCAAAACGAGATTATTTTACACATTTCATATAGTCGATAAAAGGTGATTTTTATTATCAAACAATTTATTTCAAAATATGAATGCCATTCAACACATGAATTTCCAATCAACGAATGAATATCAATTCAACACATGAATGTTTTCTATAGTTTCTATATATAGATAAAAGGTGATTTTTATTATTAAACAATTTATTTCAAAATATGAATACCATTCGACACATGAATTTCTAATCAACGAATGAATATCAATTCAACACATGAATGTTTTCTATAGTTTCTATATATAGATAAAAGGTGATTTTTATTATCAAACAATTTATTTCAAAATATGAATACCATTCGACACATGAATTTCTAATCAACGAATGAATATCAATTCAACACATGAATGTTGTCTATTCAATGGATAAGTATAATAAGCATATGAAAATAATTCAAACACACGAATATTATTCAAAATTTCGGCAGCATAACGGCAGGGTAGTTAAACCGGGACCGTCCCTAGTACGGCTCCTCGCTCTACCTTAAAACCTCGCGGTTTTTGACAATGGGGATCATGCATCTAGTTCGCACGCAGGCGGCATGTATATATTTATTTCATTTCCACAAACTAATCCTATGTGGTTTCAACCAAATATTTCCCAACCACAAACGGGTATTTTTCAACCGCAATCAACCAATATCAATCACAAACAATCCCAAACAATCATTCGCTATCAATCAATTTTCACAACAATTTCAACCAATAAATATCGTCCATGGTTTGTGGACGAGGGGCGTATATATATATATTTATATATAGCAATTCACTTTTATTTCTTCACATATATATATAGCTAGGAAAAGAAATGGAAGAGTGAGAAATTCTCACCAATAGCTATCCAATACCACGACTCTTCCTTTAGAGAAATCTTCGCCTTTTGTCGCTTTCGCCCGTATTCTCTACATATGTAAAAACCGAATTTTTACTATGCTATTCAATGTATAAAAATCGAATTTTTACTACGCTATTCAATATATAAAAATATGATTCTTACTTCGACTTTCAATATATAAAAATCTGATTTTTACTTCGACTTTCAATATATAAAAATCTGATTTTTTTACTTCGACTTTCAATATATAAAAATCTGATTTTTACTTCGACTTTCAATATATAAAAATCTGATTTTTACTTCGACTTTCAATATATAAAAATCTGGTTTTTTTTTTATTTTTTTTTTTTAAGTTCAAATCCTTTCTATTTAAAGTTTAAACCTTTTTCTTTTTAAAGTTAAATCATTTCAAAATCAGTTTTAAACTTTTCTAAAAATCAGAATTTAAACGCTTTTGAAAATCAGTTTTTATAACTTGTTTAAAATCAGTTTTTATAACCTAATTAAAATCAGTTTTTTCTTTTTACAAAAAAATCAGAATTTACTTATAAAAATAAAATCAGTTTTTAACCTTTTTTTAAAAAAAAACAGTTGTAAATGCTTTTAAAAATCAGAATTAAACCCTTTTAAAAATCAGTTTTACAAAATCAGTTTTAAATCCTTAAAATTGAAATTTTTAGATTAAAAATAAAAATGAAATAAAATAAAAACAACGTACCTTTACCTGCGAAGAGGGAGGGGGGGGTTGCTTCGCGTTCACGGATCGAGGAAGGGGGGGTTTTCGCTGGTGGTGGCGGGGCTTGTGGAGGAGGGCGGTTTCCGTCTTAAAGGGCGTAGGGGGTATCGGGTTCGGAGGTAGGGCTTCGCGATTTAGGGGGAGGGGGTCGCCGAGGTTGGTGGTCGACGGCGCCTGGGGGAGCACGTTCGGCGGCGTGGAAGATGGGAGGGGGTTCGAGAGCAGTTCGGTTTTTTTTTTTTTTTTTTTTGCCTGATCGAATTGAATGAGGGAGAGAGAGAACTCAAAAGGGTGTGGGGTTATTATACTATATATATTTAATTATTTAAATTATCAAAAAGGTTGACTTTTTTTGTTTGACCTCGAAACGAGAGCCAACGACTGTCGTCCCTAGCGTTTAACCCCCATTCCGAACACAATGGGATATGTATCGCAAGCTGATTTGATCGTTACAATCAGTTTCCGTTGAATTTACATTTAAATCACTATATTGAATTTTAAACGTACATTTCAAATTACCGGGGCCACATACTAACTAGAAAAATTCCAGAAAAATATTTTCTCGCTTCGTATTGACGATACGGTCCTAACAAAACTAGTTTCATCGAATTCTGAGGCCGTTTGAAAAATGGCCAATTTCCAGTCGATTAAAATCAACTGAAACCGGTCAAACGCGTTTTCCTTTGCCACGCTCACATATTGATTCGAAAAATTATGAAATTTGAAACCTAACAATAACTTGACACTGCGGATCCAACAAAAGTGGTTTCGTCGAAATCCGAGGTCATTTGCAAAATGTCCATTTTTAAGGGCTGAATTCCATAGCGACTATTCAGAATTTTCAACTGGACATATCTTTTGATTCCCGCTATCAAATTTCGATTGGTCAGATTCGTTGGAAAGATATCATCAATTAGATCCTAATGTTTTTGGTTTCACTAAAATCCGGATTGTTTTGCACCCGGTATATTCAAATGAAGTTTGAAATCGAATTATCGAACTACCGCGCCATTTTCAATTCTATATATAATTATAATTAATTATATTCGTTTTCAAATGTCGATTCAAACTCAGTTTTCATTGCCATTATTTAAAATATTTATTTTAAATATTTAAAATCCATTATTTTAGCCAATTTAAAAAAAATTAAATTGGTTCAGATTTTCTGGGTCGTTACACTTACCACATGTCTTATCTTGGTTAAGCGTTCATTAATTCGTTATAACCGTAATCTTGCAAGACCTCCCACATTAGATTACCGTTTGCGGTAACTGGATATGCCGGGCGGTTCCGGGCAGGCTTATACCGCAATTCGAATCTAACCTCGTGTCTTTGCATTATTACGCATCTAGTTTCTGCCTTTGACCTCTCACATTAGATTACCAAATTGCGGTTGCTGGATATGCCGGGCGGTTCCGGGCAGGCTTATACCGCAAACTGAATCTAACCTCGTGTCTTAGGCGTTCATTTTCACTTTCTTGTTTCAAGACCCAATTTCAAATCTTTGATTATAATATATCCCAATTACCCATAATTTCCAATCTGAATTATGTTTATAATTTTAATCCAAATTATGCCTATAATCCCATGTATACAAGTTATATTCAATTATGCCCAAATCAATTTGCGTTCATTGTTATTAACAATTTATGCCAAATCTCATGTATACAAGTTATATTCAATTATGCCCAATCCATAGTCATCAACAATTTATGCCAAATCTCATTTTATTACATATTTCCCAAATTTTTCCAATTCAACTTATAATCCCAATTTACATTCATACTTCCAATTTGATTAATATACCCATAATTATATTAATAATTCCAATCAAAGTTATTCCCAAAACCCCATTATAAGTTATGCCCTCAAACTTCCCAATCACATACAATACACGTACAAAGGAGGTTATGGCGAAATTTTCCGAAATTTAAAGGAGTTAGTGAAATATTTGAAGTAGAAACGATTTAGAAATCGCCGAATGAATTATATTTATATATATATATATATAAACTGAATTAAAACGAATGGAGCCGCTGCAGTTCGCGTTTTGAAACCGTAACTTTAAATGATTATACCGAAAGATCCGACCATCGGATTTTCACGAAACCGGAACCGTTGGGTTCGCTTTTGAGAGATCTTTCCAATGATATAAATTTTGTTAAGATCCAACGGTTAGATTTTTAGATATGTGTAAAACTAATCTGAAGAAAAACAGCGCCAGTGCCACGACACGACCTGAAATGTCGTTTAATTAATATAAGATATTTTTAAATAAATAAAAATAGCGAAAAATCATTATAAAATATTATAAGCAATATGGAATGGAAATAAACCAGTTTTAGTTGGTTTGCTTGATATTTGATGGTTGAATGTGTTTGACATGAAAATTATACCAATGAACTGAAATGTGGATGTCGAATAATTTAACCATGGACAGAATTGATTTGAATTCTAAATATACGTGAATTATTTGAAAAGGCCGAGTTAATTCTCATTTCAAATAATTGATCGACGATTAGAAGTCGAAGATATGATGACGGTACAAGACCGACGATCTTCACATCGAATGGATGGGTGCTACTGAGGCTCATGATTGGAGTAGCTACCTTGAAGGGGCTAAAGTGGTAACCGTCCGGACGTACTTGTTGATTGTACGGATATGCGAGGAATATGGTGCCTCCGGTTTCGTTCAGACCCAGAACGGACTTGTAAATGGATGCGTGTCTGACGTTGTAGATTGACAACGTGGAATGCTGAGATGCAGTGATCAAGGCTTTTGTTGAAAAGCAGAGCATTGTGGTGATGATCAAAGCATTGCTTTAAAATAGCTAACTTTGTGTATAGCATTGATTCGTGAGCCTCACACCCCGGTATGAACCAGAAACGGGAGAGGACGTCAGGGAGGACATGCGTTTCCTTCTAGCTAGGAGTGGCGTCAGTGCTTGAACTGGCTGACGAGTTTGACTCATGTGGTTGTTGGATTTTGAGGCGTCTCGGATATATCGGTCGATCCGGGACCAATGGAGTCATTTGGCTCATTTACGCCCCATATGGCAGGGAAACGCCTGGTTCAGGCATAATAATCCACTTCATGTGGACCGACCCTGAGGATCCAAGGCTTGCCTGCGCGCTTGCCTGAGACATGGGCTAGATTGTCTCGAAGCGGTAAGGACTATCTTTTGCCTTGGTTCATGACGGAAATCCAATTTCCAAATACGACATTGTGCGGTTTTGATTGTAAATATATATATGGCGACATGATATATGGTACCCATGTCATCTATGATTGATACTTATGATTGAAATTGTTTTTGAAACATTTATACACTAGTAATAATATCAAATGATTTGTATTATTCGTATCAAGCATATTTTGGCCATTATAAGGTAAAACTCAATCCTCCGGCTTGCGTTGCATTGTGTGATGGGACCTGAGTCTTATAATGGCTTCAATTTTCTAAAAAGAATTGTGTTGTAACTGATTTACTTTATTCATGCACTGGAAATCACTGGAGTAAACCCGTTCCGCGTTAGCGGCGTGGTCCTATGATTTTCCATATTATTGTTGTTTAACCAGTTAAGTAGATTTCCCATACCAGTCCCATGACTGACTCGAAGTTTGTTTCACTTTGCAAACTCGGGTGCCCTCATTTCCACACGGGCAGTCGAGTAGCTTATTTTGTAGGTATTTTGAGTAGGATTCTGGATCGAAGCTTAAAGCTGTGTCCAGAGCATTAATAGCCTTCTGCTGTGTTAGATTTTGCTTCCGTTGTGCTTTGTATTACATTTGATGTAAATTATCTTCCGCTGTATTATATTTATTTTTCGATATACTCTGATATTCTGTACTCTGATGTAACATTATTATGATGTTTATAAAAGTCTTCTGTTATTTGTTCTGATGTGTTGTATGCCCAAAGTTAGCGAGCCGACGATTTCTGACTTTTGGATCGGGCCTGTGTGGTTTATGGTCGATCCAAAGGGCGGGGATTTTCGGGTTACTAAACAGTATTTTCTTGGCTTGTGTCTGACCATCAGTATGACCTCCACACTCTCCATCATGCAGTTCTGCCAACATTGCTTTAGATTCTTCTTTAGTAACACAGCGGAGCAAAGGCATAAAGAAGCCTCACCCATATAATCGACCATCCTGAATGAGATACATGGGAGCATTTCAAAGCAGCTTCTTTCGCTTCTTCGAATCATCCGGGAGCATACCGCTGAGGAGATAATATTTCATTGGAGTCATCCATGAATCTGCCTATGCAGCAGCTTCCATGATCCAATCTACATCGTTGTTGTCAATGTTGGAATTTGAGAGGACTTTTTTTTGAGGAAGACTGATGAGTAGCGTGGAGCTACCCGGCCGATTAATATATATATATATATATATAATAAATAAGCCAGTTGACAAGCCCAACTGGTGGTAGTTCAAGTTATACGAGCAATATCCAAAGCATTACAACCCCACAAAAACCTACACACAGTTTATATGCATAATATAATTTAGACTGCGCAACATAAAACACCACAATTTCTTCCAAGTTGCACTGATGCATCCATTCAATGCAAGTCAGGCTGGAGCTTCCATGATTCGATCCTACAGATTCAGCAGGGCTATTTGGTAGTGGCACAACAAGTCTGAAGTGAGGCTGAGATGCCGAACTTGTCCAAGTATGATAGAGATGAATAATGAGTCTGCATATTCCATCAAAATGTTTACGAGGCTTATCAAATGCTGAAGCATTTCTTTCTTTCCGTAGGCACCAATAATAAATGGCTAAAAAAGAATCCAAAGAAGGATCAACCGGATTATATTACCAGTAATCAAAAATTGATGAAATAACAGGGATGTAGCCAAGTAAATGGGAACTAGATGCAGCAAAAATTGGGTAGGATACATCACAGTCGAAGAATAAGTGATACAAAGTTTCCTCATGGTTGCAACATAGGGAACAATTAGGGTTTGATATTAAATTATGCCTATAGAATCTAGCTTTAGTGTTTATTCTTTCATGAATGAGGCACCATTGAAAGAAGATAACTCTTCGGGGCAGTTTACATTTCCAAACTCTTGCAAAATTAAAAGATATCCCAGCAAAATTGAGCAATTGATATAAGGATGCAACAGTAAAACCTTTAGAAGGGGATTAAGCCCAAGTGTAACAGTCAGAGGAATCAGATATGTGAATATGGCGAAGCAAATTAGACACAGCGAGAAGGTCAAGGAAAATAGGAATATCAAAGATAGAAGAGGGGGAAAGACTAAAGGGGCCTGATGACAAGTTAATAGAAACGGAGCTGAACATATGATTGGTAGAAGAGAAAAGAGCAGGGAAAAATACAGATAAAGGAAGTTCATCATGCCAAATGTCAAGCCAAAAGAGACATGAAGAACCATTGCCCAATTTGACATGAAACAAAATTTTGATTCGAGGTAAAGCTGAAATAACACCTGACCAAAAAGGAGAAGGCTTGGAAGAAGGAGGGAAATGCAAAACAAAGTGGGGGTTAGAGGAATAATGAAGAGAAAGGATCCATTTTTTTCAAATAAAAGAACCAGTGGAAATTAGGCGCCATGTCCATTTTGAGAGTAATGTTGTGTTGAAATTTGAAAGGTCAACAATGCCTAAACCTCCCTGTTTGCTATGTAAGCATATTGTTTGCCAGTTAACAAGTCTCTTGATGTTAATGCCATTCCACAAGAAAGAACTTCTGATCGAATAAAATTTTGTTAATTACCCATTTAGGTAACTTATGGAAAGACATCCAATAAGTAGGGATTGCAGAAAGCACCGATTTTACAAGTACAATGCGTCCAACATAAGATAAAGAGTTGGCCTTCCATGCAGATAGTCTTGATTCAATCTTGTGAATGAGAGGACACCAATCATTTTTCAATAGTTTTGAGGGTCTAAGGGGGATGCCAAGGTAGCAATAGGGAAGTGCTCAATGGGGCAGTTAAGGAAAGAAGAAATTGCAGGACCCAAATGATCAAAATTACCCAACATGATGATTGAACTTTTGAAGAAGTTTGTGGAAAGGCCAGAGACTAATTCAAAAACATACAACAGGACCTTGAGGCAATGAATGTGATTAGGATCAGGTGAGGAAAAGATGATGGTATCATCAGCAAACTACAGGTTGGAGGGATTTGAGAGGACTTTAACTGGCACTAATCCCAATAGTTGTGCATCTCCTGTACTGGCAAGCTTTGCAAGTGATTTAGGCTTCAAATTTTCTTCTCGAGGAATATGCGATATAATGTAGTAGTTCAAGTGGTTGAGGAGTGTTCGACGATGGAAATTCTATCGAATTAGAAAACCGTCGCGAAGTGTAATAAACCGCAAGCGCACGGCGTACACTTGTAGTACATTAGTGAGTACGAGTCGATCCACGGGAAAAGAAGCAATTCTAGATTTTACTCAATCAAATTAAAACAATGTCAAGAGAGATGCTAGCTACAACTAAAACTAAACTATATTAACAAACTAAGTTAGATAAAAAATATGAGAGTTAAAAATCAACTTAGAAGCAAATCCACTTTCTAGATTATATAATTCAACAAGTTATGAAATTATGATCTCTCTATTTTGGTCATAAGTGTGATTAGTTGATGTGTTTATCCTAAGCATGGAATATTTGTGCTAATAATTACCCCAACATATGTCATCAAGCTTTAACACAACCTCCAACCCACTTGTTTAACTCTCATGAAAATGACAAAACTATGAAAATCAAATCTATTTTAAGCATGGCCCATCAACTATTATTTAGAAGTATAGGCCATCGAATTTCAATTTAAACAATCACTTACTTGCCATAATCATATTTAGATGAAGGGGCTTTTTGTGTTTTATATGTTTAAGCATAGTCTATTTGGTGTCAACAATATAGACTATCAAATTCAAAGCTAAACAACAAGTTAAACCACTTCCACAATTTCCATTAAGCACAACAAAGAGAACATAAAATCAAGTAATGTTGAAGCTAATGATTAGAGAGTTTCATTACCCCTAAGTTGAAGGGGTTTAGCTACTCCTATTAGTTATCATATCAACTAAAATAGCTTGCAACATAAAAAGGAAAAAGAGAGCAAAATGAAAAACTAACTAGAACAAGAAAAGAACTAAACTAAGTGCATAGAAATAAATCTAAACTATGAACATGAAAGTAAATCTAAGCTATGAACATGAAAGTAAAGAGCATAGAAATTAAATTGCATTAAAATAAAGAAGTTACATAAAGAAAATGGTTAAGTAGCCATGGAAATAAAAGAGAGCTTGTACTCCTCTCAACTAAACTAAAGAAGGGGATCCAAGAGGAGAGCTAGAGGAGAGGGTTCTTTACATGACATAAAGGGGTATATATACATGTTCTAAATCTTAAAACCCTAATCAACTTTGTTGGGGACTACCACAAATGCCCCTTCATGAAGGTTCCATTTTGTCTCCATCCACTAATGAGTCATGTAGAATGCATGAAGCCTTTAATTGTCCCATTAGTCATTACATTAGCTTTTAATTATTCCATTAAAGAAAGATGGAGAGTGGGTGGGGTCCTCCACTAAGTAGTGTATGAATTAATTCCATCTCCAATTCCTTTGTCTTCATTTTGTGCATGCATATCTCATGTAGCCCAATTGTATTTGTAGCCAATTTCCTACAAAACAACATGAAAAATGAATAAGTAAATGTTTTCAAAAATAAATACATGCACAAATGACCAATTTTTTCCAATATGAAGATGAATGTATGATTATATAAGAATTTTGGGTTTTTGGTTAAAACATGTAAAAATAGCCAATTATGTTATTTATTTAATTAAAATAAGAGTAAATGTTTGAATATAAATGTGCACATTTACGTGCACATCAAGCAGTTCCCAAGCTTATGATAGGTAAGCTGATAAATCTCTCCCCTTAGCCTGAAACTTTCTTTTGACTTGGCATACTACTAACCGTGATTCACTGAAAATATGCTAGGCTTTCAATTGTAACTCTTTCACAAACTTCAATCCAGGAATTAGTGCCTTATATTCAGCTTCATTATTCGTTGATGGAAATTCTAGTCTAAAAGAATAGCACAACGAACGTCCCTCGGGAGTCTCAAGCACTACTCCTGCCCCTGAGCAATACTCGTTCATAGCCTCATCAATGAATAGTTTCCATTGAGTGATCACCTCGACAGCTTCTTCTTTCTCATCTCCCATATCCATAAACTCAGCAATGAAGTCTGCTAAACCTCTCCGTTGATTGCCCTTCGCGGATGGTAAGTGATATCATATTGGCTGAACTCAATGTTTAACTTTAATAACCTTCTCGAAGTCTCTGGACGAAACATGACTTGCTTTAGAGGCTGATATGTGAGAGCCTTGATATGATTAGCTTGGAAGTATGGCCTGTGCTTCTTCGAGGCAATGAGTAGACATTATGCAAGATTTTCCAACTTTGGATAGTCCAGCTATGCCCCGGTAAATCTCTTGCTGATATAGTACACTGACCTTTGAATATTTGAATCCTCTCTGACCAATGCAAAGCTCAAGGCATGGGATGAAACTGCCAAGTATAGGAATAGATCTGTTCGGTCTTTAGGCTTTGACAGCATTGGTGGTGATTCCATGTGCTTGACTAACTCCTCAAATGCCGTCTGACATTCTGGAGTCCATTGGAAATCTTTCCTTCCTTTTCTAAGAGCATCAAAAAGTGGAATGCACCTATCTGTTACCTTAGAAATGAAGCGAATTAAGGCAGCAACTTTCCTGTTAAAACATTGTAGCTCTTTCTTTATTATGGGGGATCGCATCTCTCTTAAAGAAGAAATATGTGTCGGGTTGGCTTCGATGCCCCTGGCATTAACCATAAACCCAAGGAATTTCCCCGATGCGACTCGGAATGAACATTTGAGAGGATTCAGTTTCATGCCGTACTTTCTCATAATATCAAACATCTCGGCCGGATTCTCTAGATGATCATGTGCTCTTTTTTATTTTACCAGCATGCCATCTACGTAAACTTCCATAGTCTTGCCTATCTGAGATTTGAACATCGAATTAACGAGATGTTGGTAAGTCACTCCAACATTTTTTAACCCAAGCTGCATTACTTTATAGCAATACAAGCTAAAAACTATGATAAAGCTAGTGTTTTCTTGATCTGGATCATGCATCAGGATCTGATTGTAGCCCAAAAAGTTATCCATGAAATATAAGATTTCATACCCCGCTGTCACATCAACAAGCCGATCGATTCTGGGCAGCAGGAAACTTTCTTTGGGACATGCTTTATTAAGATCAGAATAGTCGATGCATACTCGCCGTTTTCCATTGGGCTTTTTCAGTAACACGGGATTTGACACCCAGGCATGATATTAGGACTCTCAAGTAAAGTGATTCTCCATAAGCCTATCCACTTCTTTCTTGGGAGCCACTGACCTTTTAAGGCCTTGAATCCATCTTTTTTGCTTCAGTGGTGTGATGCCTGGGTCGATGTTTAATGCATGAACCACCACTTTGGGGGATATGCCACACATGTCAGAGTAACTCCAAGCAAACACATCAAGATTAGCTCTAAATAACATAACCAAATCTTTTTTTAACCAATGGCACAACTGAGACCATATCTTCAACACTCGATTAGGATCTTTAGGATGAACTAATATTGGAATGGTGATCTCAGCTAGTGTCGCTCAATTATCCCCTGCACTGGTTTTTCGAGGATCCATCTCCTTGTAAACCCCACTATGCTCTCCAGTGCACAGGTCATGCCTTAATTGCTATAAGGCGGGCTCTTGAATCCGGAGGGAGCCTACAAATTCTTTCCTTTGTCTTTCTTTTTGGCCTCTTGTAGCTCTGTCAGATAGCATTCCCGAGTAGTCTCTTGATATCCTTTGATCACTACAATGTCGTTCTCAATAGGAAACTTCATGGTTAAGTACCAAGGTGCAATAGCAATTATGAAGTCCACTAGATCTGGTCTTCCTAAGAATGCATTATAGGATGATAATTCATCAACTATCACAAAAGTCTTCTTCGAGATGGCCACTTTGTCTCCCTCTCTCAACTCGACTATAAAATCAATGGTTCCAATCGGCTGCTTGGGTTCCCCCGTGAACCCTTGGATTTTTATCTGACATGCTTGGACATCTTTCATTGAGAGCTTCATTTGGTTGAACCTTTTGCGGAATAGAACGTTGCATGAGGCGGCGTAGTCTACAAGAACCCTCTTGACCATCGTCGGGCCTATTCTAACTGTTGCAACCATGGGATCTAAAGTGGGTGTTATCACGCCATCTGCATCTTTTTCCTTAGAGAGATGTCCTCATAAGCGATCTATTACTGCTTAGCAGGGATTGTGTTGCTTAGAATTATACATCTCTCCTCCTTTGGGACGCATTCCAGGCTCCACAATATCGTTCAATATCCCCTCAACTTCTTCCGACTGGATGAGGACCACCAGATATGGTGTTGACCACGGGTCTTTTATTGCTCTGCACTGAAGCTCTATTACTTAGATCTGATTGATCAGTGGACGCACCTTGCCCCTGAGAAGCCAGAGCAGAGGTCGGAGCTTGCGGCTTTTTCACGTACTGCTGAAGTCTATTCTTCCTAATCAGCTCTTCGATCAACGTCTTCAACTGCTTACATTCGTTGGTGTTATGACCTGGCTAATTATGGAATCGACAGAACTTTCTGGACTTAGCTGCACTGGTGGTTGTTCTCATTTGTCGCGGTTTTGGGTAATCCTCTGCGTCCTTCGTTGCGAAATAGATGTTCTCAGGGGTAACAGTCAGAGGCGAAACTTTTTATTACCCTTGTTGCCTTTCCCATCATTGGCTCGCTTCTACCCCTGCGTACTCTTCTGATTGATTTGAGTATCAACATTCTTTTGAGCTTTAACAATGCTTTTCCCGCCACCATCCTGACGCGAGGAGCAGGATCGCCATCCACCCTAATGTACTCCTTCACCTTCTTATAGAATTTTTCGAGCGTATTTGGTTCCTTTATCTTTATCCATCTCCCAAACTCACTCTTTTTATCTACAGCACCGATTAGAGACATTAGGATCATGTGTGGCTCCAGACTCCCTGCTTAGGACAAAGCAATATTGAATCGATTGAGAAAAGCCGTAACAGATTCCCCCGTATTTTGCTCTATTGATGTTAGTGATATAACATCTTTGGACTTCTTAGCTTGCAGCCTAAACTGCTCTTTGAAGTTCTTGGTCAAGTCAACAAACTATTCTACAGACTTAGGCGGCGACTTCATGAACCACAACGATGCCGCACCTTCCAAATTAAAAGGAAAGCATAAACATTTGATCTCGTCTGTCGCCTTTGTTGAGTTCATGTGCCATTCGTACTTGTATAGAAATAAGTTAGGATCAGCAATTTCATTGTAAGGAGGCCAAGTAAAAGGAGTGAACTTTTTCGAGAACTCTGCTTTACGGATCCTTTCAGTGAATGGATTTTTACTAGGAGAAAAATCCCATTCCCTTTCATCATGATTACGAGCCATGCTATCCTTCATGATTTGTTTTATCATGTCCGAGATATTCTCCTCAGTGTTGTGTCGTTCCGCAATGAAGACTTCAATCTCTTTGTCAAATGCTCGTCTTGGCGAGCGATCGCGGTTAGAAGATCGAGGTCTTTTACCTCCACTATGGTGAGGTACCCCTTGGCGGGGCTAGCAACCTTGCGAGTAGTATTTCAATTGGAATGGATTCTAGCCTTTGGTTTTGAATCTTCAACATTAGCTTCGTATTTATCACTCAACCAATCAACATCTTCCACGTTGTCATCACCATTATGAGTAGAAGCCGATGAATTCGCCTCCTCAAGGTCGACGTGGACTCATTGAGGTGTTGGATTGGCTTGAGCGGTAATAAGAGCATTCAACTTGTCTGTCAAAGCCTGGTTAAAAGCTTACATTGATTCAAGTTGGTGACAACTGCATCCAACTCATCTTTAGTTACACCAGCTCCGCCTACCGAACTTTGGCCAACTTCAAGGCGGTTGGTCTGTGGCGTAGCTTCATTGGCAAAATTATTGGAACCTCCTCTAATGGACTTATTTACAGCTTTCTTCAGTGGATCCATTATCTCCGACAAGCTTTTAAACTTTGAAGAAAATACTTTAATTGGCCTGAATTTTAGACTTCAGTGGAATTACCTACAATTAGACTGTATCCTAAAGCGAATTTTATCAATAAAATTTGTAACTACAGTTAAATTTAAAATTTTGGATTATTTTATGGCGATAAATGAATCATAAATTAAATTTATTATTCTTTATATGCATAAACTTCTATTATATATTTTTATATTAGAATAAGAATTTGATTTCACAATTTTGTTAATCTAGTTATGATGGAGATACTGAAATTTCTGTTATTTTAGAATTTATAGGACGCATCAATTATTGGATATAATTATGGAAAAGTCAATTTAGACACAAAAATTAGACACAATTGATGATATAACTAACATCCACATTAGATTGCCTCCTGTATTTGAACTCTCTGTATGAGAACAAAAGGATCTAATATTTCAAATCTTTTCTACCGCCAATTGTGTTTAATTTTGTGTCTAAATGGTCGTCCCTTTATAGTAATATTTAAATAACTTGTATTTAAGAATATTTATTTAATTTAATGAGAACTTTTGTTAAATGCCTTTTTTAAAGTTCAAAGTATATAACCTTCCCTTTTTAACACAGATTTCAAGAGACGTTCATATTTCTAATTTTAGTCAAGCTACAAATATTTTTTTTCATAAACTTCAAATAACTTTTGAGAAATTTCAAATATTCATGATATCATGAACTACAAATACTATCCGAGAATATTTTAAGTGTTAGCATTTTTGAAAAAAAAAGTTTAATTTTGCTTATATAAACTTTGGTTGAGTGGAGATTTGATTTTTAAAATATGATAAAAACAAAAAAAGTATTTTTTTTAAAGAAAATTTTAAACTTCTTGAAATGGTTTATCGTATATAAGATATTAAATAAGGGGAAGATTAATTGTGACAACCGCGTTATACCAATGGCACCAAAGTCTAGCTAAACCGTGCGTTATGCATCCCAGCATCTGTACAAAGATTGTTGAAGATTGAAAAGAAATAAAATGCCATAGAACCTATCGTATATCTCACAATGCATTGGGTAAAAATATAATAGTCATCACATATATAAAACAGAGGAGACAAAATTACAAAGTGATCCAGATATCAAAATAGAATCCTAAGAGTTTTACGATATAATATAGAGTTTATCCAAAGCGAAAATAAAATCAAATAATATGTCCCATAATAAGACAGTAATCATTGTATATGCTTCATGGTGTTTCACAATGTAATAAGCAATAATATTCATATATAATACAAGAAGGTGCCTTCTTGCTTATCCTCTGCACGTAAACATGTTATTTAGTCTATTAATTCAAGTGTACCCAAGATAATAAGAAGCAAAATGTTAATGTAAAAATGAACACTAACATCCTGTGATATGTGTAAACACTTTTAAACCGTTTAGATCTAAAATATGGGCAACCACAAACACAAACTCAGTAAAAAAGACAGAGATTTATAGTGGTTCGACCTTAGATCTGGGCTACATCCACTTTGAAGAGGGATTTCGTTATCATTCACGATATTACAAGGTAAACATTTTCTATAACTTTGCTCATCTTTTCTCTTTACAAGAATTTTCTCTAGTCCTTCTCTTTAATCTCTCGGATTCTCTCGATTTCACCGTGGAAAATCTTGGATCTCGCTAAGAGTGAAGATTACTGTTGTGGATCTTCAATAATCTTGCACATGAATGATCTTTGAAGTTTTCTCGATGGTCGAGATGCTTGATCGGAGCTTGAAAGAGGTTTAATGGAGTTTGAGAATGGTTTTAGGTGACGGAGAATGAAAATGGCAGGACTTCGTCGTTAGAGAAATCTGTCCCTTGAATGTGGGAAATGACGCGGTATTTATAGGTGTGGAAATAAGGTGGAGAGGCTAAAAATATCAAGTGCAGGCTCTTGGGTCATTGGGCGACCTGCTACCTCAGGTCATGACCGACCTAACTCATGTCATGTTCCTCCAAGAAACATTAAAGGACTCGAATGACCCGCCTATATGCCTCCATAGGTCGCTAAACGACCTATCTCTAGAACAACCTTGGTATAACCATGCGAGAGCAATCCGAAGCCATAACGACCCGATGAATAAAAAAACTTGGACGACCCAATTGCTACGGTCTGATGTAGGCGACCTGGCTTTATTCATTGCGCACGACCTGACTTGCAAAGCACATTATGCATGGTAGCGACTTGGTAGGAGCGACCTGACACCATAAGGCCAGAATGACCTAATTATATGTGGCACATATGAACCCCAATGACCTAAGCTCCGACGACCCATCGCTTGTTTTGTCGATGCAACATATACGAACCATATATTTTTATGGGTTAACGCAAAACATAAAATATCGAGCCATACAATACTTTGACGTGAGTGATAAATGAATCTAAAAATAAGTATTCAAATTGGTATCGCAAGGAAAATACGTATATGAAGCATACCTGATATGTCTCTATAATCGACTATTTTACACCTAACAATAACAATATGCTATTCTACGAACATCATAAGGGTATATTATAAATTAAGTACAATGATAAGTGTCCAACCATCCCTATTCATAATACATATCTCAAGTGGCATCATTAGGGTGATAGACTATGGGAGAAACAACCAAGACAAACACTGCATCAATCAAATAATCATCACCATCACTCTGTGTGCCTCATATATATGATAACTTGTATGACCATTCCTTTGCCAAAGATTAGCGGATAAATCTAATTTTTGGTGGACCCATCTTTTCTCGAAGTTGATGGTTTGCTCACTTTATCGGTTCAGGGTACACATCTTAATTCAGTCGATTTGGGCTAGCCAAACAAAGTAGCCATAAGCATTTTCACAATACTTATGCTTTCAAGGGCATAGAAAATATCAACTATTCCTTGGAATGTGCGTATAATCCCTTTCATTTCTCCATCTTATTTCCATTATTCCCAATAAATCATTCCACATTCACTACTTCCATGATAAAACCATTCAACATTCTACTATGTGTCACCCTTCCTAAAACGTGCCCTTTATGGATAATCATTCTTACGATTTCTTTCAGCATCGAGACACCATTGTCAGAATCTAACACTATCCACCGTAAAGTTGCAATCATTGAATTCCTCAAGCTACCATCATGCTACTACATCATCATCAAACATCAAGCAAACAAACGTACACCTTTATTACGACCTATAGAGCCACCACACGCCTATATGGAATTCCCATGAACCTTACCCCTAGAATTTTATGTCGTTACAAATCAAAAGGGATTGATATTAATATGATTCCATTCATCTGGACTTATCCAAATTTTGGCTAAGCAGTTTCCACACCGGTTTCTTCTTCTTGATATGTCCAGAGTACCACTCTTCATTCCCTAAGCTTCCCAAGCTCTAGGTTTTGCATAGATGCTAGTAAAACGACTCGATATTGATCAGAAGTTATCGGTACCAATTGCTATAATAAACCAAATTTTCTGCTTTGACTCTTGGATTATCTTTATTAGTATAAAACGAAGCTAGTTGTAACAATCTGCACTTTTTGACATGAATCATGCCGAGAAAATACAATTTGTCATGTTTCCAAAACATTATAGAGCACAGTTATAGTGGTAGAGTTTTCAAACATTCTACGATTTCAAATCTCATAATGGAGTAGATTTAAATATAAATTCAGAAAGGTAAAATTTTCATAAAAATGTTCTCCACAATGCTTTCTTTACAAAATACATTGTTTTCAAGTGACTAGATATGTTTACTTTTTAATATAGTAAGTGTCTATAAGAGAACTATAGAAAATAGAAAAACTCCATCATTGAGCTCCTTTCTTCCCCGTACTCTATCGAATGACTGTTATTATATGGTGGTGGGAAAAAAAAGGGGAAGAATATAGCGAGTTATACATAAAGTCATGTTAATGGGGGAAAATTGTTAAATGACTAAATGTAGATAGTTCTAAATTTACTCAAAGTGTCATAGAGTGTACACATTACCAGTGCATTCCAAAGGTCCATATCCAAAGACAGCTATCCAACATAAAAGGTGATATCTACAAGACAAACCCGCCCGAATGATCAGTTAGATTGGGAGCTATTGTACCTTATCTACTAAACTACGCCTAAAGAGGGAGAACACACAATATAAACTCATAGAGTGATTCATCGTATACACCGATGTTCATCTTTCGTACGTAACGTCAAACTGCCTTTTATTACCTACTTTGATAATGTGCTAATCATCGCTAAGGCTGAGCATCCACCCAACATTTTCATGAGACTTAGAGCCACTTACTGCTTGCTTCGATGGATGCAGATGCGACGATCCCAAAATCCGTGAGACGGTATTAAGGATAATCATTGGAATATAACACATCAATCATCATAGCAGAGTACAGATAATAGCAAAAACAATAAATAGAATAATTTTACATAGATATGGCAGCGGAATCATAATATGTAACAACATCAGAATAGCACAACGTACGATAACTTAGTAAATAAAAGGGGAATGATCAGTCACCATCGCCATAGGCGGAATATATACATGCAGTGAGACATAATAAGGGTATCAGTCTACATCGTTTTCACTTCAAATATTTCACTAATGCCTTTATATTTCGAAATTTTTTGCCATAACCTCCTTTGTACGGGAAGGGGTTTGGAAATTTATTGGGCCGTGTTAGGTACCCAATAAATCATATAAAGCATCCACATATTTATAGTGATATATTCTGGTGTTTACAGGGGAGCGTGTATAGATAATAACTCCAGAGAATAAATTCTCGTCACCCTGTCAAGCCTGAGGGAGCGTGTATTTTTAATTACTCCAGAGGATAGATCCTCGTCACCTCGTCCCGTGTGGGAATAAATAGTCCATGTGCCGTATCTAATGACTAGAGAGACGTGATTATTGTCAACTCCAGACCCGTGTGGGTTTTTTATTAATCTGGCAATTTATCGTTATATTTTATATAGTCCATATTTTTGCCTTCGAATCGTTCGATCAATTATTCGAAATGAGGGTTAGCTCTGCCTTTTCAAATAATTCACGTATAATTAGAATTCAAATCAATTCTTTCCATGGTTATATTATTCGACATGCACATTTCAGTTCTTTAGTATTATTTTTGTGTCAAACATATACAACGCTTGTATAATTTATACATCGCTAATATAACTTATACAACACATGTACATGAGGTATACAATGCGTATATAATTTACACTTCGCTTATATAATTTATACAACATGATTCCATTCACACAATTTAATTTAGATTCCTCACATTGGTTTTTGAAGTGCTAAAAATCGTATGTAGATCAGAAAAATCCGCGGCTTCTGCTAGATGGTAGAGAGCCTCCTTGCGGTCCCGATGTTTCCTGTTTCATCGAATTTCGTTAACACACTAAAAAGATATGATTTTTCAAAGTTCTGCAACACTTAAAAGTGTTATTTTCATTCCATAAATTTCAAAGCCGATACCTTTTCTAAACCTTCAAAACTAGGTTTAAATTTTATGATCGATCCGTGCAGTATCGTCACGATCAGATGCTACAACGTCGAAGAGCTTCGAACAGGCTCTCCAGCGCCTGTGGTGGCACTCAGCTCGGTGGCCTCTACTAGGCACGGCGGCGCTCCAAAGAAGCTGACTTCCTCGAGGTAGAACGACGCAAATACCAAATGATTTCAGTCGAGGGTTGGATGGATTTAAAGAGGAGGAGAAGACGAACGGAAAAGTCAACTGGAGGGGGTGGAGAAAACACCTGTGGCGGCGGCGATCTGGCCTGGAAGTTTTGAGGGGGTTTCCGTCGTTCGTTCGATAGGGGTTTGACCGATTTCAGATGTGAGAGAAAATAGGGGATATTTCCTATTATATTTAAATTTTAAATTCCTAAAATATCCTTTTTAACCAACGTACACCAATTTCAACCCAACGACTGTCGCCCCTAGCTAAATACCCCAATTCCGGACACAATGGGATATGTTTCGTTGGCCAATTCGACTGTTAGAGTCAGTTATTTTTCAAATTAAAGTATAAAACATTTAATATTCAATTTGAACGTACATTTCAATTTGCCAGGGCCACAAACTGAATCGAAAAATTCCAGAAAAATAAATCTAGCTTTGTTTTGATAATACGGTCCCAACAAAACCAGTTTCCTCGAATTCTAAGATCGTATACAAAATGTCTATTTTCAGGTCGACCCATTTTAACAGAAATTGACCAATCACATTTTCTTTTGCGCCGCTCACATACTAGCTTCAAAAATTATGAAATTTGAATGCTAGCAATAGTTTGACATCCCGGATCCAACAAAAGTGGTTTCGTCGAATTCCAAGGTCGTATGCAAAATATTTATTTTCAAGGGCTATATATTCTATATAGCGACCTTTCTGAAAATTCATTCGGCCATAACTTTTGATTCCTATTATGAAACTTCAATTTTTCAGATTCGTTAGAAAGGTATTCATAACAGATTTAAATATTACCATCGCCAGGGCCAGACTCTTTACCGCCTCATCTCTAATCCTATAATCGCTTATTACCTTCTCCAATGATGTCACTGCTAATGATCGTCGGAGCTAGACCATAATCAATAGATCATACATAACTCACCCTTTTCTTATCCGTCATGGAATTCCCCGATTTCCTACATCGCAAATCAATTGGATTTTACTCTGCTCTACAAAGTGAATACACCCTATCATTTAGATAATGAACCTACTTCCTACATTCTTATATATGCCTCAATCGATGCAATTCTGCCACTCAATTCTAGCGTGATCTAAACCTAAACTACCTAAAATACTTACTGGTGATCAACTGTTATGTTCGACGATTGACCACCCCTAATCTACCGATGAACCCAACGTTTGACCATCCTTCTTTGTTTCTAAGCATCTTCTACCTTCCTTTAAATTTTTACCCTTATTTCTTCGTTTCGGTTGCACTTCATGTAATTTGATTTCATTAATAATGGTAATTATCCCAATTTTCTAATTTCTAGCTTAATATGTTTCAACACATCAACTATGTCCATTTTAGATCTTGATTAGGATTTACAAATTTGTGATAAATCAGATTAACTACTTTCGATTTGGATTTAGATTATTCGATGCTCATATTGTACTAGACCATGTGCATAAATTAACAACACTTATTTAATTTCATTAGATTAGACTATCCAATGCCCATATCTCTCTAATCTTTGCATACGAATAATTTATTATTAGCACACTCATGTTTGCATAATTTTTTTTATAATTTAACATATCAAATGGTTAGATTTAACATCAAATTTCATTAAAATCATAGATCTATAATTTAACAATTTAATTCAGTTCTTGAACCATCTAATCAACTTAAATTAATTTCGATGTTAATTTATTTAACCACTTAAATCATATTTGTGCACTCACCGCGGTCTTAGGTTTTAGATCTTAGGAAACTAGCCTGTGATTGATGTTTCTCATAAGGTATATTCTATTTCTTATTTAATTGCTTGATTACCTAATTAATTTTACTCAATATTTGATTTAGACTGAGATTTGGGCCCAATTTGGGAATAATGGTTTAATTTTTTGTTTAAGAAATAAGTGGAGTGAAGTAAGAGAGAGTTGAAGCAGAATTATGTTGGATGTTTAGTTAACATAGTTATTGTAATGTTAGGTTTAGTCTAAGACCGTTAAATTAGTCTAGTTCAACTCATCTTATCTTTTTCATACATTAAGTCATCAGTGCTAAGAAATTGATCTGAACCATTTGAACACGTCATATGAGCTTTTGTTAATATCTTATCCATTCATCTATAATCAAAAATGAAGGAATCAATTAAAACTACTCATCAAATACTTGGGAGCAAAGGAATTAATAAGGACCGTTCATTCATGCTTATACATGAAGGAATTAATCAGAATTATCCATCAATACTTAACCCCAAATGAATTACTCATAAACGTTCATTAATTCTTAACCCTAAAAATAATTTCATATTTATTTTACGAAAATTTGGCATTATTTTATAACACCCTGCTTTTGACATCAATTCAAATATAATTAATCTAATTAACAAAAATTAAAAACTGAAAATGACATTATTAAAGAAGTTGGAATTCGATCATGAAATCTGTACCAATGTGTTCATGGCTATTTTCTAATGAATTTTCAAATATAATGCTTCCTAAGTGGAAATCAAACGGGGAAGATATCGCCATTTGAAAATCTAATATTGAAATAAATATATACCTATATATAAGATGAAATCAAACATTTGAATTCAAAAATAATGGTTAAATGTGCGCGCATAGTAATTTAGCAGTTATGTAAATAAGTGCAACAAATTAATATGCAATTAATTGGTATTATATAAAATAGAGTATATGTTTATACTGGGAAACACATTATGATAAAATGGGGTATATATTTAAATGAATCAAAATATAACTTCAATAATAAATCAGGGTGTGTGTCTAGCATATCAACTATCATAAACTGGCTATTATAAATCATCGCCAATTGCTAAATCTTCACTAACTGTGAATTAGAATATCAATAAACAATTAAAATCAGTAAAAAAATAACAATCAGATTTGGTTTAAGTTCCTTAAACTTATATAGTCTGCATGAATGTCATAAACATTTGCCTTAGCTAAATTTTAAATCATCCATACACTGTTCAAAATAGTTCTATGACAAAGAGTGTCTCGCTAGGAATCCATGAAAGGCAATTTCATAAAATTTCGATCTCGTATGTGGAAGATACAAAATTAAAACAACTAGATAATACACGAACCGATTAAAAAGAGATTAGATTTTAATCAACATACTAGAAAATCCATTTAGTCACGACTCTAGACCGTGGCAGAGTCATTTTTCCATGGCCTTGAGCCATGGCTGAAAATATTAGCATCTAATTTTTTTTAATGTGTAGATATGTATACGGTATTTTCTATCGCATAATAAAGGATTTTTTTTTGGCATAGCTGATCGGTTTTTATAGTGTTCCGTAACACTCTTTTATTATGACTAATAATAAAATTATAATAAAGTACAGGTGATTGTAGTTAGCATTCATCTAATTCGGTTTTTAAGGTGGACCGTCCACCGTCATTTATAGTGGGTCGTCCACTGTATCTAAACTACATTATAGACCAGGAGCTAGTTTTAGTTACTAGACTACTAAATATCATCTCCACGCAGGGAGAAATAACATAAATACAAGTTACACAAAATAACAAGTACAAATTACATGACAAAGAAACTTAGGCTAGCGTTGAGAACAACGTCCTTGTACAAGCTAGACAGTAGCCACCCATCAAGCCAAACATGCCTTAGTGTCAGAGACACTTAACATCACCATGCAGAACAATATGACTTAGACAACATTCACATCCTAGTGCAAGCAACATGTAACCTATTGTTGAATCACGTAAAGGCCACTCAGTAAATAAATATCACCTTGAATAGCAGCCTAAAAATTTCATGGATCTCGAGAGCAAATTGACTGGAAAGGTATGGGACAAGAAGGAAATGAACAAGCAACCAGACAGTCGAGAGAACCACCTGTTTCCTGAGTTGAACAACTGTGACAGGAGCACTGCTAACCACACCAAAACCAGAACAAAAACTCCACAGAGATACCAGATAACATAAGAAAATACCATCGAAAAACTACTTATATCACAGTGAAGTTGGTCTTCCACCACCGTGAACAGCCAAGATCAGAGCCACAAGGCTTCTCGTGAATGACCATCCAACAGTTAAATGAACCTAAATAAGCAATAACATTCAAAGTAATACAAGCAGACAACCGATGTAAATTCAGAGGCTCTGTGCTCCGAAAGTGCAGAGAAGGGACCGAAAACCTCAACAATTCCATTCAAACAAAATCACAGGAGATTCACGCGAGCTACCAACAAGAAGAACTTATAAAAACGTTGAAGACCCTGCTAGCAAAGAGACCCATCACGTATCAAAAGGCCGTGACGCGAAATCCATTCAGCCAGCAGGGAGTTAGCTCATCATACGACTCCCCGCTAGTGTCACACCACACAATCACCGCAGCTACCAGTTGAAGACGCTGCCTTAGCAAAGAGTTGCCTGAAGCCGTTACGATCACTATAGTGGGGTGAAATCTCGAGGGATAGCTGGAAGAAATTAAATTGAAGATATTAGGCCAAAATAGCATGGCAAATCAAAGTCACGGAGCCGATTACATGAGGAAAAAGCTTAGATCTAAAATTAAAGAGAGGCGTATGAGTAGTTTCCATGCAGGACGAAAGCAAGGTCAAGAAGGTAGAGGAGACTGAAGAAAGTTTGAGGAGGCTGAGGAAGATTGCGCTGAAGAAAAGAGAAGAGGGAAAATTGACCCTATCGCCATTTACAGAAACTACCCCACACGAAAGCTTTTTTTAAAATCTCTAACTCAACTAAATGATCGCATAATAAAGGATTATTTTTAAGTTTAAATCAAGAAAGAAGAAAAACAAGATTTTGCTATTGTTTCTTTTCAATGGCACATGTAAACAAATTTAAAGTTGGTAACTAAAATCTACAGTGGTAACTACATTCAATAAATGTTGTTGAAACTATTACGAAACTGAAAATTTTCAAATGAACAAGGAGCTCGAATGTAGTCGTGCATTGAGTAAGACAGCAAGACATAAGCATTTAAAGTTTACGAACATCTAGACTCAAAATATATTATTACTAATAAGTGACAACCCGTCATGTTTTAATAATCAATATGAACTACAATAATATTACAAAGAGGATATTAAATCTGAACCAATCAATATGACAAACAATAATCAAGAATGTAAACACAGCACTAACACTTACTACTAGGTAAGAAATTTTATAGGTGCAACATAAAATAAATTATAATATTTTAGTATTCAATTCTTCTAGTAAAAATATAGGGTCAGACAACCTCTAGAATTTGGGATTCCGATGGTTATATTGACATGTGAACATCACACCTAATTATGGTTCTAGTAGTCAGTGAGTTGATCAGATGGATTTAGTATTATGTGATTCTAACTTGTAGCTTATGTACAATTAATGAATATTTTCAAGTAGTTTCTTATGCAGACATTTAGAATCCTCCTCGCTATTATCTATTGCATCTATGAAATACTAAAAAAAGGTTCCATTGGCAAATAGCAGGAAGCAACCACTATTGACAATATTGTTGATGAATTCATTTGACCAACATTGGGGGGTTGATGTATTTACTTCATGAATGTAAAGAGTATAAAGAATTGATGCAAAACATACAATCTGATTACTTGAATCTATTGAAAATACGAGGAAAAGGGAAATCATTTACATGTAATAATTGTATCATTTGCAAAGACCTCGTGATTTTAGACAAAAACCTACTAGTGAAATGTAGCATGAATAATTGTTTAATGATTAACAAACATACCTGATACAAGGAACTATAAACAAATAGAAATCGCAGTAGGCTTATTTACTCAACATTCTATTCGCTAAAACCTACCATATTCGAAAAAAATGATTTACAAGAGCTTTAAAACAATCGGTAGCATTAAGTCGAATATCAATTCTTTTCAGTTTATAGAATTAAGTTTCTCAGATCATTTTTCTCTTTTAAATGTATTTCACCAAACTATACATTTATATTATTAGAGTTTATGCCCTAGAGGCAATCCATTCGATGCGATTAAAAACATTGTTGACGTTATTCTATTTGGAATAAAATATTCTGTTGTGATATATTTACTGCGTAATATAAATATTAACATAATAGAAGTCCTTAGAATTATAATACAGAATTATATAGTTCAAGTAAGTGACTTGAACTTGAGATTATATAATATATTAAGTATTCTAATTCTTAAATGTCCCTAGTCAAGTTTTATTGTTTATATAGAACAATAATAAAACATTGAGACTAGTATGTTGATTGGTTGATGATCACGTCTCATTGATCATTAATATACGTGATATTAATGTCAAGACATAAATATGTATTGGAGAATAGCGTATTGGGCTGATCCACCGTAAGAAAACTACATGGAAATATAATTAACAGTATCATAAGTTATTCTCATAGTGACAGTGATGTAATGATCCTCAGACCTGAAATCATTATAATTTTATTCGAGGATATTTGTGTTTTGATATCATTTAAAGTTACTTGTAACCGAGTAGACGATAACGGTGATTATTGGATACATCTCGAGTTGAATGAAAATTGTGAATGATCCATATGGAATTTAACCCTACGATATATTTGCAGTGATGTCCATGAGCCTCTTGATTGAGTAAGACCGTGAAATGCATGGTCGTGCTCAAATATTGATTTGTTTCGAACAGTCCACTCATCGATCAAGATAAACGGATTAAATTATAAAGAGGATGATACGATCCATGTCTCGAGTTTAATCCTGGATATATTGGTTAAAAGGATTATATTACATTGAAACACTGGTCACAAAAGGTTGTATCGAGTCGTTGATCTTATTATAACTTGGGTAGCAGCGGCGTATTGCTAGATGCCAATCACTGTTTATGATTTTGAATATGATTGAAAATCATTGCCAACGTTGTAATAACCTATGAGGTCACACAATTGAACATTATAAAAAATAAATTATTTTGGACAAATAAAATTATAAATATGTTAATATTTTATTTGAGGTTTGAATATGTCTTCGATTTGGATCCTATTTTTTAGGGTTTACCTTTATTTTATAAAGGAACATAGCTTTAATTTAAAGGAGGCGGCCAACCCTAAAAACAAGATAAGATGAGACCAATCCAAAACAACCGTTTACCCTTTTTCTCCTTAAACCTTAATAATGGCAGCGACTAGCAGCGTTCTCACTTCTTCTCTTCAATACAATTGAAGGAAGAAATCGTTCTAGTGGATACCCATGGAGGCATGACGATTGACATGCTATGGATTCGATTCTTCCAAGACTCGAGCAATCCAAGGTTCGATCGTTTTTCATTTTGGGGTTTTTCACAGCGACATGTATGAATCCTAATCTAAATTAATTTGATTTCATTTTATTGCATAGATCCTAGATTTAATATTGTTAAATCGTCAATTTGAAAAATCGATTTGATGCTTGAAACCTAACATATATAACATCATAAACACCTTATACTTGATTCCAGCAAATCCTTTCTTTCTTAATAATTCAAAATTATTAAAACATTATATTTTCAAAATCACTTTATAATCTAATTTACTGGAAACTAATGATAAGGACAAAAATTAAGGCTTTTTTAACCATAAGGAAATCCCATTAAAAATTTAATCCCAAGGACAAACCCGTTCATAATTTAATCAGAAGGACATTACGATGTTTTTTAATAACCTAAATCTCAAGCGCGTTATTCCTTCTTCATCTTCGATCGCTCTAATATTTCTTCTTCGATCTTGCTCGTTTCTCCTTATCTCATATCGATCTACAATTTTTATTTCCAAAAATCGATCTCACTCGCATATCGTGTTCAAAGTTTAGTCTCAGCTAATATTAGGTTATTTTTTCCTCGTTTTCTGTGTGTTAAATATTTTTGTATCATGGTTGTTGAAATTTAATGTGATATATTGCGATCGGTGTTGCGATCAGGTGTTTTTAATTGATTCGGTGATTAATAACGTGTTTAGGCAGTATGAACAGCGTCGTTCTAATTTTTCTTTGTCTCGGTATTTGGATGTCAGTTTATACTTTTTTTAAGTATCAGTTTTGTTAAACAATCATTTTATTTGTTTTGTATTTCTGTGCTTTAATTGTCATGTTTCTTTGTATTAATCTTTCAATATAAACTGTTGAATTGAACTTCTATTATTTTAGTCTATCAATCTATGATTTAAGAGTTTTTGTTTTATTTTTTATTTCTTTTGTTTTAGCATTATAGCAGTTTCCCGGTATCAGTTTTATTTAATTAGATATCATTTTAAGTACTGTGGGTATCAAATACAGTGTTATGCTGCTAGAATTTACTTGAATTCGAGACTGGATCGTGTAGAAAAACAATGTTTTCTATGTTCATTTTATGTGTAAACAGTTCTATATGTTATGCATATCAGTTTTAACTGAATTGGTGTATTCAATATTAATGTTGGTCATATATATGCTGATGGATGAAATATTTGTAATATTGCTGTTTTGCATGACAAATTATTGAAGTGACACCAATTTTTATGCAGTAATGATACTATGACATTCATGCATGACTGAATTTTCAAAAACTGATACCTAAATACTGTAAAACTGATACCCATAAACCGCAGACAAAAAAAAAATAGAATATTGATATCTACTAAGTCATAAAACTGATACATAAAAGTTTTTATAATATTTTAACGAAAAAGTAATGCAGAAAATGTTTACATTACAATTTGATTGATTAAAATGAAATAAGTTTGTTTGAGTTGCAAAGTTAATGCAGCAGTACAACTACAAAACTAACACAGGAACAAAATCAAATGAATAAAAACATAACACAGTTAATACTATAAAACTGAAACCTAAAAACTGCTATAATATTTTATAAAAAAAGTAACACAAAAACAACTTACATCACAATTTAATTGATTAGAATGAAATAAGTTCGTTTGAGTTGCAAAGTTTATGCAACAGTACAATTACAAAATTAACACAACAACGTAATCACATGAATAAAAATATAGCACAGTTAATACAGAAAAACTGATATCTAAAAAAATATAAAACTGATACCTAAAAACTGCTGCAATGTTTTATAAAAACAGTAACACAAAAGCTACTTACATCACAGTTTGATTGATTAAAATGGAATAATTTCTATTGAGTTGCATAGCTAATGCATCAGTACAAGCACAAAACTAACATATCACCGAAATTATAAACACAACAGCATAACACAGTTAATACAGGAAAACTGATATCTAAAAAAATAGCAAACTGATACCTAAAAACTGCTGCTAAATTTACCATTAAAAAGGTATTTTCAACCTTCAGATCCAATAATATTTCCAAATTAAGATTCGTTGAAGATGATGAACCGTTGAAAAATAAACATTTAACTATAACGACTATAACAATAAAAATCAGTCGAGGTCGATTTTTGAGGTTGATTTGGTGCTGAAATTTGCTATTCGATTGATTTTTGAGATTCGATTGGAGGAGACGCCATGGATTTGATTCGATTGCCAGTATAAATGATTTCGTTATTTTTGATTTCGTGGTAGAAAATCGAATGAGAGGGATGAACGACATAATATTTTAGACGTACGTTTTTATGAATAAATTTTTAGACGTGTGTCCTTATGAATAATTTTTTAATGCCGATAGTCGGTCTGAATAAAAAATACCCAAACACCATTGCTATAATAACACAACGGAAGGGTAAAATGGAAACCATAAATCGAGGACTAAACCAAACTTATCTTCGAATAAGATGAATCCAAGACAAATTAACACGTGTCTCAGAGCGGTCTCCACCCCTATTTTTTCGCAGGCATCGCATCACTAATTTTTTGATCAGCCTCAATCTGAGTATTTCTCCTAAATCAAACAAAACCCTATCTAGATCCCCTTATCCCAAAAACGGGAAGAGAAGGCAAAAAAGAAAAAAGAAAAAAAGGAAGAAACATTAATTTAGTCTGGCGAGATATTCTGGAGCAAGTCCTGTTTGAAGGAAATAAAGGTTACTTTTCCTCGATCTACGTATGAATCTCTATAAATTTTGATGTATCATTAATTCTTTCAATTGCTTTGTACTAGTTGATATAGTTTGGCTGCAAGTGTCGAATGTTTCTATTGATTACCAATTTGCGTTTGTTGATAATTTTGTGTTTGTTATGTTGAATATTTTTATTTCATTTGACTAACGAACTTCTTTGTGCTGTTTTTATATCAATCGTTGTTTTTTAGTGTAGTAATGAGAATAGATACACCAAGCAGCACTTTAAAATTAAAAATGAGCCCTCTTACACATATTTACTGAACCAATGTTTGTACTGTCACAATTTCTTTTGTACGAAATCCTGGAAAGCGACCCTTGTTGCAGATTTACTGTATCATCACTCTTTCCAGCCCACATCATCGTTTCCAAACCCGTAGGGCCATAACAATACTAGACTAAGAAGATTTTGCTTTCTGTTTTTTTGGTAAGGATGGTTAGATTGTTGAAACTATGTAGCATAATATACTAGTTAAGGAGCACTAAAGCAATAACTGAATATCAGTTTGTGGCAAAATAAATAAAGTTGAGCATCTGATAGTTTATTCGACTGCTGAGAGTATGCCAAACTTGCAAGTTGCGTCAATGATAAATTAATCATATTTAATATATATTGTTACTTCGTATCCAAAAAAATAGTTATAAGTATAAAATTCATTATGAATATAGTTTTTCGTAGCTTCATCGAACATGAAACTTATAGCTTACTTTACCAATAAGTAATATCATTTTAATCCTTTATATCAGCAAATAAATATATAATCGTGTCTTGCCATTCTTTCTATCAAAGGAAAAAGAAAAAGAAAAATAATGAATGATTAATTCTCTAAAAAATAATGTATTTGATAGGCGGCGAGGGCACATCATTTCGAGCTTATTTGAAATCTTTTGATTTATTATTTGTTGTTATGTACATAATGTCTACAAATTGATGAGCTTATTAATAATTCACTGTGATATGTACAGTAAATTTGTAAACTTATTTCGCTTGGTACTTACTTGTTTAACGAATAAGTGTGAAATTTTATGCTCGACATACAAAAATTTAATAAAAAATGTAGAGTTTCACTTGAGATGTGAAGTGTCATTATTGTTTATTTAATTTGGGCGTGGTTTTTTTATTTTGGATAGAAGATATGATATCTTTTACCCACTAGATTATTGACAATCAAAGTATAATGATAGTATTTTGCTCGTTTTCATGAGGTTTTGGAGACAAGTTAATTTTATTTTCTTTAGTTAACTAGGAAATAAAGTTTTGTTTTAATTTTCTTACTTCAATGTTTTACTCTTGGTTTCTTGAAGTTTGGTAATGAAAATATATATTTTATTTGAAGACGTGATATTAGTATTGATTCTTACATCTTGTGTATATGCAAATATTTATTGATTTATTAAATATTTAAATTCACAGATCTCTTATCGCTCTGTTAGCAAGGTGGAAAAATGTCTTTCCTCTCACTACACTAGCAATTTGGTCACTGTATGAGTATTGCAATCTGATTTTAGTGTTCTTAAATATTATGTATAATATTGATTTTTGAATATTATGAATTAAGACCAAGCACATTATTGACTGCACCACAATTGTTTATGAACCAAGATATTGCAATGTCTTATTTCTAACTTCAAATTTACGAGAATTTTGTGCCAGATAAGGATTGTGTGTGATTAAATACTGATATGGTATTATTATCAGTGGCCTACTGGGTGGAAACACCATGATGGAAACCATCTGTTGGTGAAATTTGGATTTGGTGAGCAGTAAGAAGCAGGAGACATCATGGTGACATAATCATGCTTAGGAGGTTTCATTCTAACCTACTTACTTTATTTACTGACAAATATATGTGAACAAAGCTTTAAGATTTTCAAATGCATGCTTTATGATTGCTTGTTCAGATGAAAATTTGTCTTATATCATGTTTTCATGTGACACATAAAAATCATTGCTAATGTAGTGCAGCAACCTTCCACACTTCACAATTCTTCAAAATTGAGGTGTACATTATATATAATCATTGTTGATATCTATTAAAGTGGATGCATGGATAAGCCTGCAAAGATATATCACATTTAGAATATATTCTTCAAATACTGGCTGAATTAGATATACGGTTGTTTTGTAACAATTGGAATCATTTTTAATATGTAGTCTGAGTTCAAGAAATACATGCTAAGTTCTGAAAGTGCTATTGCAATCAATCTTTATAATGTATTATGGGGATGGTTTCCCAATTTGATATTCAATATAACAGTCTTTTGGATTAGTCGTAAACCTATAACAATAGCTCAAGTTTAAATAAGTGAATGTTCCCTCCTTTTGGAATTAGTTAGCCTTTATCATTTGCTAGATAATAATTTTAATTTTTTGTAACAATTTTTTCCCTATGAAATCAAACTTTTATTGTGGAAATGCTATATGCAAAATAAAAGTATTCATGTAGCAAATAATTTTGATAATTGGCACAAATTATATATTATGTTGCCTTATTGGTTTGACCTTTAAAAAAATTATACTAGTGTTGCCGTTACCAAATAGTTCAAGCATAGTGGTAAGCCTTTAGTAGATTAAAGTTAATTTTAGTTACTTAGTCTACTTCATAACATGGTTTAACCCACTTTTACTGTTGTGATTGGAACGAATTTATTTGTATAATATGGGCAATATATTCAATATTATTTAATTTGGTTAATCTGTACGATTGTATTTTGTGCTAACATTCGATTATTTGATTGATAAAGTTTGTCAGTACATAATTTGAAGTTGCTTCGTTATTTTATGCAAAGTAATTTGGTTTATTCGGTCTACTGCCATTTTATTCAAATTTTACTGGTTAAAAATTAGTAGTAAATAACTCCAATTTATAATAGATGAATTACTTATAATTTGATTACAAAACACTATACCTAGTTTACTCTAAGTGTATTTTAACCAAACTAAGCAAGTAATTAGCTATTTTAGCTATCCTTTTGATCATTCCATAAGTAACTACCATATATTTACGAGATTTCCATTAAATTTTGACTGTATACTAAGATAATTGGATTGTTGGATGAATTCTCTTTAGATTCTTAGCCTAAGTTTTTTTTGAAAGTTTTTTCATCCTTAATAACAAAAGGCCTAGAGCAAGATACTGTCATCAAAAAGCAAACCAGAGAGCATGGCAATAGTTAAGCAGTCGCCTAGAGCAAGAACATAGTAGCATATGTTACAGCAAACCAGAGAGCAAAACTGCAGATAAGGGTGTTTCAGTATAATCGTAATGTGCTATAAGTAAGCAAACTGAACGCAAAAGCAGCTTTAAGCAATATTTTTGAGCTTAAAAACAAGCGAATATGGATTTTTCTTCTTCTTTTGGATAATTCAAACGTGTTTACTAATGTATTTTGTTGGATGGCTGTTTGTTAGATTATTGCGTAAATATTCATTCAAAAGCTGTTCCTATGTGAAATTGCAGTTGATGGAGCAACCTTGGAAGGGGTGACCTTGAAACTTAAGAAAGCTATGAGCAGCTATTTGGCACTGTTGAGGATATGTGCTCTTGCTTCCAAATTCATATGTAATAAATTTAGTGAATCAAATATTTATTAAAGCCTTTTAGTGTTATTGATTTGATTGTTGTTACTGTTTTGAATAGGAAACATTTCGATTGACAGGAAGCTGGTCGATCCTTTAGGTGAGACAGAATATGTATCCACATATGAAGATAAGGATGCAGACTATGTTAGTTGGAGATGTCCCATGGAAGTAAGTTTCAATTTACTTTCTGTTAGATTTATTCGGATATAGACAGGGAACACTCTTTTGTCCATGTTGGTTTGATACACTGACAAGTTGCAATGAAAATGTGTTATATAATGCTTTGCTACTTGCGTAGGTTTCGCAATTTTATTCTGGTGGAATTAACAGTGAGATAACGTATAAAATAGCATGAAAATTGTTTTGAAGAAAACGGACAGACACCACTTTGATTTTTGTTGTGATGACTCATTTCCATTAAAGTTGTAATTATGGATGGGGCAACCATAAAATCACCCGGTGGTGGGCTGTTGGCAACATTAACATGTGGATATGAATATAAGATATAGGCTAGGAACATTGTAAATTAGTTCGTACACATGGATTGAGTTCCTTCCAACTCCAAGTCCAATTTTTCTTGTACCAAAAATGGGAGGTGAATTAAAATTCAGCCTGGTTGGCCTTTGCGGTAAGCACAGCTATGAAGATTAATCCCTTTACATGGGGTAAAACTTCATAGATACGGTGTGAATTAGACCTGACTGCCTACGTTCACATCTTCGTCCAATCGACTTATTTGTTGGTGACTTCCACTCTGTAATAACCTTTCCATTATGATATCCAGCTATTTGATTTTAGGCAGTAGGTACATGTTGGCATGCATCCATTTTGATTAAATTAGTTATACTTTTTAGTGTTTGCGACGAATTGTGAAGTGCAACATATTGCTGAAACTATTATTATGTTACTTTGGAAAGCTTATCTATAAATAAATTTTTTGAAGTTGCTTTACTGAAGCAAACTGTTTGGACATCTTTCACTTGTACAGTAAAGCCATTCATGTATCTGTTGGCTTTTTTTCCTGGATTTAAGGTTAGAAAGATCCACAAAACTATAAGTTAGTTAACTTTGTGAGCATCCCAGTACATAAGAGATGGTTATGTATGTTAAGTCATAATTTTGAGGTATGTAAACACAACTTCAACTTTGTACGATGCTAAGCATTGCCATATTCTTTTCACAATGCATTACCTGAAATTATTTGCGCCTCCGTATATGAGCATTTGTAATCAGATTAGGCTAGGGTTTGCATTTTCATTTTCAAAGGTACCAGCGTTACGTGGAATAGTTTAATGTGTCCATACTAGCTAATCTTAAAGTGGAAACATTCTTCAAGACTTAAAGTTAATTGTTATTTTCGTTTACGAGTTACCTAGGTTTCTTACATGTATGCGAGCACATATTACAAATACGTCTATAAAATTTGAACCATAACAGCTACCATGTGTCCTGCTATGTTCTCCATGGTGTCGGCAGCAGTAAAAAAAAAAAACCGTGAATTCATTCATTCAGAAGAAGAAACGGATGAAAACCCTAATTCGAGCATAGCAGGCTGTTCGATCTTCGTATTCGGTCTCGCTGCGGATTTTTTTTTCTGCCCTTTCCCGCTTCGTATTTTGGCTTTTTTATTTTTTTCCTGTGTTGTGGCTGCTGTTTGCTAATTAGGGTTATTATTTGTCTGGGCTTGACTTGGGTATGGGCTTTGGGTTACTTTTAAGCTGCTAAGAATTGGTATGGGCCTGAATATTTAATACATATGCTAAAAGTTTGATTTCTGAACCGAAACCGAAACAAAAACCGAAACCGCCGAAACTGACCGAAACTCGTAAATTTTCAAATGACCGAAACCGAGTTTTCGAACCTTGATCTATACTGTTATGTTCATGGCCACAACGTGTCCTCACATGTATCATACTTGTTTGGAATTTAATATTTATTTGCTGGTGATCAGTCAGGTTGCTGGCTTATTGGTGTATCAGCTGTCATAATGGTAGTCCATGAATTAGAATCTTGCAACTTTTGGTTTAGTGGTGTTTTATGTCATATTGTGTGATAAGTATCTCCTTTCCATAGAACATAAACATAATCATGAAATCTTAAATGTACTTTTGGCATATTATTATAGCTTTGAGTTCGTGAGGACATAAAATGGGTTATGGTCCAGCATGTATTGAAATGTGAACGAAGTAGTTTGGATTACTAGTACTTGGGTATGTATACATCTAATCCAACTTATGTAATGTCTAGCACACCCCACCACCCCCAATAAAAAAAGAAAAAGAAAAACCCAAAAGTTGATCTTATTGTAGTTGGATTTAGCAGGACGTCTGAGTTATGTTCAGTGAAGATTTATGGAATGTTGGATCAGCAAAACAACTGAACTACCTTAAACTTAAACGATAACTCTCTAAACTTTTGTGTCTTGATCAAGGTTCGAGAACTCGGTTTTGGTCATTTAATTTTTTTATTAATGTGGGATGGTGTCGTAAATTTTGAAAATTTCGGTTTTGTTTCAGTTTAGATTTTGGTATGTATAGTTTGTTAATAAATTTGTAACAAAGATCTTTGTAAATTAAATATAAAAAATAAAATGTCATTTGTATCTCTTATAATTACACGTTTAATGCAGTATTGTTTGGCATACATATTTAGTTTAGTGTTACCCATTTAAATCTTCTATTAAATTAAAGGCTTAGAGCCCAAAAAGAAAAAGGCAGTCCAAATCAAAAGCTAGTTATCTTCTCTAATTCGAAATGCCCAAAAACTAGGGCATGTAGATCCAAATAAAAAAACATAGAATAAATTTTTTCTTGAAAAAGTAGCTATTTCGATTCGACTCTATCGAGAAAGGTTAGAGCGTTCGCTTTATTCGACTTGCTTTTGCCTTCGCTATATTCGAATTCGGCTTTGCTGTATTTGACTTCTCCTTCTCTGATGTGCCTTCGACGACTCCTTCCCTGACGTGCCTTCGACTTCTCGAGGACAAGTTGATTTTTTGTTGATTGCTTTAATTTATGATTGAGATCTATGATTTTTCTCCATGGAATTTTTTTGTTAACATGATAGCCGAGACCGTAATTTTCCCTAATTTCGACTCGGTGAGGGCAAGTTGGTTAAACGTCATATTTTTAACAATGCTAGAAAAATATTGTCCTGACTCTAAATCATTAAAACATCATATAGATATCTTGAAACTGTTTTTTTTTTTTTTTTTTTTTTTGTAAAATTTGCTATGTTTAAACCAAGATATTAAATTCCGGCCGGCACGCCGGATTTCCGACGATGACTAGACCGGAATTTAACCAGAAAACCGTTTCCGGTTTTCTTCACAAAGAAAAAAAAAGAACAAAGCTATGGAATTGAATTAGGGTTTTCTTCCGAAAACCTCGTCCTTCTTCCTTCTGCATCAACGCGTCGCCACAAAAAAGTTATTTTTCTTTCTTTTTTTCATTTTTTAATGGCGGGGTTGGAAATTTGAACGAGATGGAGAGGAAAAGTAGCGGCGTGATATGTCGGGTTTGGAAAAATCGGAATGCTGTTATACTGAGTAGAGGGAAGGGTTTGAAACTGGGCTAATTGCATTTTGATTTTGCAAATTTTTTGGGTCTACAGACATTTTGGTTGAATCTGTTAGATAAGTTTAGTGCAAGTTTTCTCCATCTGGGTTTGCTTATGTTTTCTCTCATTTGCGAGCAACCCAAATCATTGTGCACAAGTGCTCCAGTGAACAAATGTTCACTCACATTTACTCCAGCAACCCTTGCTTCTTTGGTACACTATTGAATAAAAAAGAGTTTCATGGTATTTCAGCATCTTCATCTTTGTCAGTGAAATCTTTTATTAAGCGACAAAATTAAACGTAGAATGAGATATCATTACAATGTAAACATATATTTAAGTTCTTGATTTTTAGACTAACAATAATTTGCAATTGCAAGTGTAATGAGTATCGACTTATTGATATACAATCCTTCAATATATCGACAAATCATCAGCTACATGTAATTTATTGCTTACGAGCAAATGACGTACTGAAATCATAGCGGTAAACATTACCGTTATTACCTAGCAGTTCGTAGTAGAACATGCAGAATATATCAGATACCTATCTCGTACAGAATATATCAAAATAATTTAGTGTAATTGATTAGTAGTATTGCATATTTATTGCGTATTTGTAAAAAAAAGAAGCACCGGAATTGACAAACTGGAATTAAACCGGAACTTCCGGAATTCCTGGAACGGGACCGGAATTTTAATTTTTCTAAATGACCGGAACGGAACTGGAAACCGGAATTTCAAACCTTGGTTTAAACTAATCGACCACCCCCATAGCCCGGAAAGTCGTGAGAATAGTACTAGGTAGGAGACTGCCTGGGAAGTCCTCTCGCTTGAGTACGGGAGCCTTTGGCACTGGGGGGGGGATCCACCTTTAAATTTTGTTGTTGTAGCGCATGATAAATATTGTTGAATACAATAATTTAACAACGTCAAAGCAAAATTATTAGCTTTTATATTTCCGTAACATCACAATGATGTTATGAAAACCCAGATACATGGTATGCGAAAAAAGCGTTGTCAAATGCTTTTGTAACAACTATTTGGACTGACATCATAGAAATTAATTTTATTACAGCACTTATGCAAAAGACGTCATCATGCAAAATCATTTACAGCTTTTTCTTTAATACAAGCAACTAAAGGTTTTTTTTTTTTGGCAACATTTTGTAGAACTGTTGTCAATTCAGGGTTGTAAAATAGCATTTTTCTTGTATTGTGATGCAATTTTATCTTCGTTGCCTTGATATAATTCTAACTGCATTAGAAGGTGCAGTAATTTACTACATGTGCATTTTCTAGTTAATTTTTGCTATTCGAAAGCAACATGTGCATGTGTCTGTTTTACTGCATTTGAAAGATATGGAATAAAGTAGTTCATCACTATATTTAAACACATTATAGCATGGTTGAAGCTTTATACTTGCATTTGAGAAATGAAATAATGAAGTTTATGTAGTTAATTTTCTTGTATCTTTTATTGCTTTTGTAATAGATACTTGTTTTACTTCAAACGATGGATGCAGTTTTATGAAGCTTTATATTGGTTTTATTTGTTGGTGACTTCCCCTCTGTAATAACCTTTCCATTATGATATCCAGCTATTTGATTTTAGGCAGTAGGCACATGTTGGCATGCATCCATTTTGATTAAATTAGGTATACTTTTTAGTGTTTGCGACAAATTGTGAAGTGCAACATATTGCTGAAACTATTATTATTATGTTACTTTGGAAAGCTTATCTATAAATAAAAATTTTGAAGTTGCTTTACTGAAGCAAACTGTTTGGGCATCTTTCACTTGTACAGTAAAGCCATTCATGTATCTGTTGCCTTTTTTTCCTGGATTTAAGGTTAGAAAGATCCACAAAACTATAAGTTAATCAACTTTGTGAGCATCCCAGTACATAAGAGATGATCATGTATGTTAAGTCATAATTTTGAGGTATATAAACACAATTTCAACTTTGTACGATGCTAAGCATTGCCATATTCTTTTCACAATGCATTACCTGAAATTATTTGTGCCTCCGTGTATGAGCATTTGTAATCAGATTGGGCTAGGGTTTGCATTTTCATTTTCAAAGGTACCAGCATTACGTGGAATAGTTTAATGTGTCCATACTAGCTAATCTTAAAGTGGAAACATTCTTCAAGACTTAAAGTTAATTGTTATTTTAGTTTACGAGTTACCTAGGTTTCTTACATGTATGCGAGAACATATTACAAATACGTCTATAAAATTTGAACAATAACAGCTATCATGTGCCCTGCTAAGTTCTCCGTGGTGTCAATGATTGTTATGATCTGTACTGTTATGTTCATGGCCACAACGTGTTCTCACATGTATCATACTTGTTGGGAATTTAATATTTATTTGCTGGTGATCAGTCAGGTTGCTGGCTTATTGGTGTATCAGCTGTCATAATGGTAGTCCATGAAGTAGAATCATGCAACTTTTGGTCTAGCGCACCCCACCTCCCCCAATAAAAAAAGGAAAAGAAAAAACCCAAAAAATGATCTTATTGTAGTTGGATTTAGCAGCACGTCTGTGTTTATGTTCAGCGAAGATTTATGGAATGTTGGATCAGCAAAACAACTGAACTACCTTAAACGATAACTCTCTAAACTTCTGTGTCTTGATCAAGGTTCGAGAACTCGGTTTTTGTCATTTAATTTTTTTACTAGTGTGGGATGGTTTCGTAAATTTTGAAAATTTCGGTTTTGTTTCGGTTTAGATTTTGGTATTTATAGTTAATAAATTTGTAACATACATATTGTTGTTTCGGTTCGGTTCTATAATTACACGTTTAATGCAGTATTGTTTGACATACATATTTAGTTTAGTGTTACCCATTTAAATTTTCTATTAAATTAAAGGCTTAGAGCCCAAAAAGAAAAAGGCAGTCCAAATCAAAAGTTAGTTATTTTCTCTAATTCGAAATGCCCAAAAACTAGGGCATGCAGATCCAAATAAAAAAACATAGAATATTTTTTTCTCGAAAAAGTAGCTATTTCGATTTGACTCTATCGAGAAAGGTTAGAGCCTTCGCTTTATTCGACTTGCTTTCGCCTTCGCTATATTCGAATTCGGCTTTGCTGTATTTGACTTCTCCTTCTCTGATGTGCCTTCGACGACTCCTTCCCTGATGTGCCTTCGACTTCTCGATGACAAGTTGATTTGTTGTTGATTGCTTTAATTTATGATTGAGATCTATGTTTGTTCTCCGTGGGATTTTTTTGTTAACATGATAGCCGAGACCGTAATTTTTCCCTAATTTCGACTCGGTGATGGTCGAAACTGGTACGGTGCTCCCGAAATTTCGGGGTACCGGCCGAAACCTTAAACCATGGTCTTGATCCTTAGTATCGATTTTTTCTTATTCTTGTCTTTCTGAATATGATATCAAGTAACATTTGACTAATTAATTTTTATGCATAATGTTGGCTCTTGCAACAACTCCACCTGATGGACGGTTCAGAAGCTGGTTGTCTTGCTTCGAGAGCATCTCAAGGGAGCACAAACCACACAAGGTGAAATTGCTCAGAAGCCCTTTTTAATTTGATGATATATTAATCATGTGCATGGATTGTTTGTCATCCTTCTTGTTTTCCTTGGGTTGACCATTCGCAAATACATCTCTTGAGAGCATTACTGCACTTCAAACCGTTTGTTAGAACATTCGAGCCCAATAAGTTCATTGATTTTATATGTTTGATAAATTAGTATACTACTTGGAGTAGAAAATGTTTCTGGGCACCTTTTTTATACTTAAAAGCGATATAGTATGTAACGAATGTCATTGCCCTTGATGGGAATATTCCAACTCTGCCGGTTATTTTGAAATATATTATTTTCATAGATGATCGTAGAGATAACGTCATTTCAAAATCTACTATCTGGTGATTACCATTTACAGTTGAATTTATAAAACTTGTTATGCATGTTACTTCTACAATTTTTAAAAATCATTGTCATGACATGAGTACCAACTTTCAAAAAAATATACGAAAATTATGTAATAAAATTTTGAAAATGTTATTGTAACATTAAAATAACAATATTTATTGCAAGTTGGTTAAACGTCATATTTTTAACAATGGTAGAAAAATATTGTCGTGCTCTAAATTATTAAACATCATATAGATATCCTGAAACTGTTTTTTGTAAAATTTGCTATGTTTAAATTTTGTTGTTGTAACACATGATAAATATTGTTGAATACAATAATTTAACAACTTCAAAGCAAAATTATTAGCTTTTATAATTCTGTAACATCCCAATGATGTTATGAAAACCCAAATACATGGTATAACGAAAAAAGCGTTGTCAAATGTAAATTCGTTTTACAGCTTTTTCTTTAATTAATACAAGCAACTAAAGTTTTTTTTTTCTTTTTTCTTTTTTCTTTTTTTCTTTTTTGTAACATTTTGTAGAGCTGTTGTCAATTCAGGGTTGTAAAATAGCATTTTTCTTGTATTGTGATGCAATTTTATCTTCGTTACCCTGATATAATTCTAACTGCATTAGAAGGTGCAGTAATTTACCACATATATATTTTCTAGTTAATTTTTGCTATTCGAAAGGAACATGTGCATGTGTTTGTTTTACTGCATTTGAAAGATATGGAATAAAGTAGTTCATCATTGTATTTAAACACATTATAGCGTGGTTGAAGCTTTATACTTGCATTTGAGAAATGAAATAATGAAGTTTGTGTAGTTTATTTAGACTTCACATGCATTCAGTGCCCCCGGTTGATACCGCTAAGGGGACATGGGAGTTTTTAATCCGAACACCGCCCAAATTCAAATGGAATTCTAGGAAATTTATTATATAGATGTTACCTTATTGGTTTAACCTTTAAAAATATTATACTACTGTTGCCGTTACCAAATAGTTCAAACATAGTGGTAAACCTTTAGTAGATTAAAGTTAATTTTAGTTACTTAGTCTACTTCATAAAATGCTTTTACCTACTTTTACTGTTGTGTTTGGAACAAATTTATTTGTATAGTATGGGCAATATATTCAATATTATTTAATTTGGTTAATCTGTACGATTGTATTTTGTGCTAAAATTTGATTATTTGATTGATAAAGTTGGTCAGTACATAATTTGTAGTTGCTTCGTTATTTTATGCAAAGTAATTTGGTTTATTTGGTCTACTTCCATTTTAATCAAATTTTATTGGTTAAAAATTAGTAGTAAATAATTCCAATTTATTATGGATGAATTACTTATAATTTTATTGGTTAAAAATTAGTAGTAAATAATTCCAATTTATTATGGATGAATTACTTATAATTTGATTACAAAAAACTATACTTAGTTTACTCTAAGTGTATTTTAACCAAACTAAGCAAGTAATTAGCTATTTTAGCTATCCTTTTGATCATTCCATAAGTAATTACCATACATTTACGTGATTTCCATTAAATTTTAACTATATACTAAGATAATTGGATTGTTGGATGAATTCTCTTTAGATTCTTAGCCTAAGTTTTTTTAAGAAAGTTTTTTCATCGTTAAAAACAAAAGGCCTAGAGCAAGATACTGTTGTCAAAAAGCAAACCAGAAAGCGTGGCAATAGTTAAACAGTCGCCTAGAGCAAGAACATAATAGCATATGTTACAGCAAACTAGAGAGCAAAACTGCAGAAAAGGGTGTTTCAATATGATCATAATGTGCTATGAAGTAAGCAAAACTGAACATAAAAAGCAGCTTTAAGCAATATTTTTGAGCTAAAAAAAACAAGCGAATATGGATTTTTTTTTCTTTTTGGATAAATCAAACATGTTTACTAATATATTTTGTTGGATGGCTGTTTGCTAGATTATTGCGTAAAAATTCATTCAAAAGCTGTTCCTATGTGAAATTGCAGTTGATGGAGCAACCTTGGAAGGGGTGACCTTGAAACTTAAGAAAGCTATGAGCGGCTTTTTAGCATTCTTGAGGATATGTTCTCTTGTTTCCAAATTCATATGTAATGAATTTAGTGAATCAAATATTTGTTAAAGCCTTTTAGTGTTATTGACTCGATTGTTACTGTTTTGAATAGGAAACAATTTGATTGACTGGAAGCTGGTCGATCCTTTAGGTGAGACAGAATATGTATCCACATATGAAGATAAGGATGCAGACTATGTTAGTTGGAGATGTCCCATGGAAGTAAGTTTCAATTTACTATCTTTTGGATTTATTCGGATATAGGTAGGGAACACTCTTTTTGTCCATGTTGGTTTGGTACACTGACAAGTTGCAATGAAAATGTGTTATATAATGCTTTGCTACTTGCGTAGGTTTCGCAATTTTATTCTGGTGGAATTAACAGTGAGATAACGTATAAGATAGCATGAAAATTGTTTTTAAGAAAACGGACAGACACCACTTTGATTTTTGTTGTGATGACTCATTTCCATTAAAGTTAATTATGGATGGGGCAACCGTAAAATCAGCCGGTGGTGAGACACTGTTGGCAGCATTAGCATGTGAATATGAATATAATATATAGGCTAGGAACATTGTGAATTAGTTTGTACACATATTGATTGAGTTCCTTCCAACTCCAATTCCAAATTTTCTTGTACCAAAAATGGGCGGTGAATTAAAATTTAGCCTGGTTGGTTTTTGCGGTATGCACAGTTATGAAGATTAATCCCTTTACATGGGTAAAACTGTATAGATACGGTGTGAATTAATCCCGACTGCCTACGTTCACATCTTCATCCAATCGACTTATTTGTTGTTGACTTCCCCTCTGTAATAGCCTTTCCATTATGATATCCAGCTATTTAATTTTAGGCAGTAGCACTAGCCACATGTTGGCATGCATCCATTTTGGTTAAATTTGTTATACTATTAAGTGTTTGCGACAAACTGCGAAGTGCAACATTGCGGAAACTGTTATTATTATGTTACTTTGGAAAGCTTATCTATAAATAAAGTTTTTGAAGTAAAGCTATTCATGTATCTGTTGGCCTTTTCTCTTGGATATAAGGTTAGAAAGATCCACAAAACTATAAGTTAGTCAACTTTGTGAGCATCCCAGTACATGAGAGATGATTATGTATGTTAACTTGTTAAGTCATAATTTTGAGGTATATAAAGACAACTTCAACTTTATACGATGCTAAACATTGCCATATTCTTTCACAAAGCTTTACCGGAAATTATTTGTGCCTCCGTATATGAGCATCTGTAATCAGATTGGGCTAGGGTTTGCATTTTCATTTTCAAACGTACCAGCGTTACGTGGAATGGTTTAATGTATCCATACTAGCTATTGTTAAAGTGGAAACATTCTTCAAGACTTAAAAGTTAATTGTTATTTTCGTTTACGGGTTACCTAGGTTTCTTAAATGTACGCGAGCACATATTACAAATACATTTACAAAATTTGAACCATGACAGCTATCATGTGTCCTGTTATGTTCTCCGTGGTGTCAATTATTGTTATGATCTGTACTGTTATGTTCATGGCCACAACGTGTCCTCTCATGTATCGTACTTATTGGAAATTTAATATTTATTTTTCTGGTGATCAGTCAGGGTGCTGGCTTATTGGTGTATCAGCTGTCATAATGGTAGTCCATGAAGTAGAATCTTGCAACTTTTGGTTGAGTGGTGTTTTATATCATATTGTGTAATAAGTATCTCCTTTCCATAGAACATAAACATAATAATGAAATCTTATATGTGCTTTTGGCACATTATTATAACTTTGAGTTCACGAGGACATAAAATGGGTTATGGATTACTAGTACTTGGGTATTGAAATGTGAACTAAGTAGTTTGGATTACTAGTACTTGGGTATGTATGCATCCAATCCAACTTATTTAACGACTAGCACACCCCACCACCCCCAATAAAAAAGAAAAAAAAGAAACCCAAAAAATGATCTTATTGTAGTTGGATTTGGCAGCACGTCTGTGTTATGTTCAGCGAAGATTTATGGAATGTTGGATCAGCAAAACAACTGAACTACCTTAAACTTAAACGATAACTCCTTGAACTTTTGTGTCTTGATCAAGGTTCGAGAACTTGGTTTTGGTTTCAGTAATTTAAAATTTTATTAGTGTAGGATGGTTTCGTATATTTGAGAATTTCGGTTTTGTTTCGGTTTAGATTTTGGTATTTGTAGCTTGTTAATAAATTTGTAACAAAGATCTTTGTAAACTAAATATAAAAATAAAATGCCATTTGTGTCTCCTATAATTACATGTTTAATGTAGTATTGTTTGACATACGTATTTAGTTTAGTGTTACCCATTTAAATTTTCTATTAAATTAAAGGCTTAGAGCCCAAAAAGGAAAAGGCAGTCCAAATCAAAAACTAGTTATCTTCTCTAATTCGAAATGCCCAAAAATTAAGGCATGCAGATTCAAATAAAAAAACACGTAGAATATTTTTTTTTTTCTCCAAAAAAGAAGCTATTTTTATTCGAGTCGATCGAGAAAGGTTAGAGCCTTCACTTTATTCGACTTGCTTTCGCCTTCGCTATATTCAAATTCGGCTTTACTGCCTTAGACAACTCCTTTCCTGACGTGCCTTCGACGACTCCTTCCCTGACGTGCCTTCGACTTCTCGAGGACAAGGTGATTTGTTGTTGATTGCTTTAATTTATGATTGAGATCTATGTTTTTTCTCCGTGGGACTTTTTTGTTAACATGATAGCGGAGACCGTAATTTTCCCTTATTTCGACTCGGTGATGGTCAAGACCGGTACGGTGAACCCGAAATTTCAGTGTACCGGCCGAAACATTAAACCATGTTACCATGGTCTTTATCCTTAGTATTGATTTTTTTTTTCTTCTTATTCTTGTCTTTCTGAATATGATATTAAGTAACATGACTAATTAATTTTTATGCAGAATGTTGGCTCTTGCAACAACTCCACCTGTCATAAGCTGGTTGTCTTGCTTCGAGAGCATCTCAAGGGAGCACAAACCACACAAGGTGAAATTGCTCAGAAGCCGTTTTTAATGTGATGATATATTAATCATGTGCATGGATTGTTTGTCCTCCTTGTTTTCCTTGGGTTGACCATTCACAAATACATCTCTTGGGAGCATTACTGCACTTCAAACCATTTGTTAGAACATTCGAGCCCAATAAGTTCATTGATTTTATATGTTTGATAAATTAGTATACTACTTGGAGTAGAAAATGTTTCTGAGCACCTTTTTTATACTTAAAAGCGATATAGTATGTAACGAATGTCATTACCCTTGATGGGAATATTCCAACTCTACCGGTTATTTTGAAATATATTATTTTCATAGATGATCGTAGAAATAACGTCATTTCAAAATCTACTATCTGGTGATTATCATTTACAGTTGAATTTATAAAACTTGTTATACATGTTACTTGTACAATTTTTAAAAATCATTGGCATGAGTACCAACTTTCAGAACAATATACGAAAATTATGTAATAAAATTTTGAAAATATTACCAAAATATTATTGTAACATTAAAATAACAATATTTATTGCAAGTTGGTTAAACGTCATATTTTTAACAATGCTAGAAAAATATTGTCCTGACTCTAAATTATTAAAACGTCATATAGATATCCTGAAACTGTTTGTTGTAAATTTTGCGATGTTTAAATTTTGTTGATGTAACACATGATAAATATTGTTGAATACAATAATTTAACAACGTCGTAGCAAAATTATTAGCTTTTATAATTCCGTAACATCACAATGATGTTATGAAAACCCAGATACATGGTATAACGAAAAAAGCGTTGTCAAATGCTCTTGTAACAACTATCTGGACTGACATCATAGAAATTAATTTTATTACAGCACTTATGCAAAACACGTCATCATGCAAAACTGTTCACAGCTTTTTCTTTAATACAAGCAACTAAAGTTTTTTTTTTTTTTGGACAACATTTTGTAGAACTGTTGTCAATTCAGGGTTGTAAAATAGCATTTTTCTTGTATTGTAAAATAGCAAGACCTGAAGTGTTATTTTAAATATATATTTAATTGGGTCTATTACCATTCAAGAATGAGACGCAGGAAAGAATAAATTTTCTTTAAAAAAAAAAAAATTAAATAACATTCAGGAACGATGAAAAAGGCCTTATTTTTACCTATTTTAGATAGAATTTTGTTCGGTGAAACTATATGGTTTGCCGGTTTATAACTGAAAATAAAACAATTCACAAACAAATAACGGAATGGGATAAAATATCAAAAAGCAGTACAAGTAGTGACAAACCTAAAATAGGTATTAGCAGCACGATATCACAGTGATTTTTTTTAACATACAACTAATTAGTTGCATAACAGATAAAGAAATTTAAAATCAAGCAATTAAAACATATATAACATTGGACAAATAAAGGCAACCAAGTCAGCCTTTCTTTATTTTGGATATTAATATATAATTCGTTATAGAACGGATAACACTTTATGATTCGTACAACACATTTGGATTACAATTGTATGCCCGTGGATTGGTTACGAAGGCCTTGGATTGTCTATCTATCTTAAAGCGATACTCAACGATTAACTTTCTGTTTGGAGCCATAGTGTCTTCCCCACAAACAATTGCAGGCTTTCCTAAGTTCCGAGCATCTAACCGATCTCTTAAGGTTGTAATATTTATGCGGTTTCCAGTGGCAATGTTTGGAAGCGCAGTCATTACGGTGTTGTACTGCGTCAGTGCTTCTTGGTAGTATTGAATTTGGGATAAACCGGAATATGTTCCATGGCGGTCCCACTCATGTTGCAAGAACCCAATCCAGCTATTTACATTCGTAACATCATTAGCATCAACCCAGTTTGTCTTCAAACCAGTCACTTGTGGAGGCTGCATATTAACAAGTGTTGCGAATTGATGAATCAATGAAGATTGAATAATAAAGTGTTAACAAAAATGCCAACAACGATTTGTAATAAAGTAAAATAATATATATAATAGTTGCTAAGTAATCATACCAAGCTTGGGTCAAATTGTTCGTTGGAGTGAACACTTGCATGTTGTGGCCAAAGGCCGTGAATGGTGAATTTGTGAGTGGTTGGAGGTGGATGACATTGTGTCGTTTTGTTGCGGCAATAGTTAAACGGGTTTTGCACCGCTAAAACGTAATAACTAAATGAACCAAGACCCGTGGGAGGTGGAGGAGGAGGAATGCTTGGGGCTGCTATTGTGATGTTGATCAATGTAGTACACAAACTTAGGATCCAAAGGAAAGAAGACTTCATTTTGTTTGTTTAGTTTTTCTTCTTGAGTAATTATAAATTTTTAATATATCTTGAAAACTCTTTCAAGGGCTGTACATATATATAGGTAGGAGATGAATTAATGTGTAATGCTTAGTCAACTTGATTGTCACCATGTTAATTGCTCTTGTTGCTTATACCAATTGTATTGCTTTTCCTGCATTTGAGTATATTTGGAATTGTTACTAGAATCACTAATTTTTTTTAAAGAAGAAAATCTGAAATATATTAATACAAGTCTTTAATTTAATTTAGTAAATATCATTTACTTGTGTTGCTTGTACCAATTGCATTGCTTTTCCTGCATTTGAGTATATTTGGAATTGTTACTAGAATTACTAATTTTTTTTAAAGAAGAAAATCTGAAATATATTAATACAAGTCTTTAATTTAGTTTAGTAAATATCATTTACTTGTGTTGCTTGTACCAATTGCATTGCTTTTCCTGCATTTGAGTATATTTGGAATTGTTACTTGACTTATTATTTTACTGTGAATGATTGATCAAATTGTGATAATAGCCTGAAAGAAAATGAATGGATTCATTATGAACTTGAGCAACAAACACAGCAGGACAAGTTTCTTCATATCTAAAAACTCATAGCAAGTAGTGGAAATTACAACAATTTCTATCCATAATGTTTACATATTACTCGATTTTGCAGATAAGGCGCGGAGTTCGTCGATTTTGCAGTCTACTTACTTGAGTGTCTTAATGGAGCAGGTGTTGCCAGTGTCTTCCTCTGTTCTGTTTCAAGTCAAAGAAGACAAACAGCCTGAATACAGAGTCTGCACCATATTCATTATTCACAGCCTGAAAACGTGGATAAAGATCCATAGAGCAAAAGCATTACTGATAGCATACAGCCTGAAAACAAAACAAAGTCTGCTTCATATTCACAGCATCAACGTTTATTGCACATATCCTTGTACCCTTCTTTAATTACTTTGACAATTTTTGTTTTGTTTTATTTTACACTCTGTTTTACTAATCTCTTCTCTTAGGTATTAAAATATTTCTTTCATATTTGGTCATGTCATGTATCTTGGACACTTTGGTACTGTATTATAATTTTACGCTCGATATTCTGGATTAGAAGAAATCAGAAACGCCTTTGTGATAATTGAAAATTTTATCGAGTAAACTCACATTTGATACTGTAAATATTTTATAGTGGATTAAATTGTTTGTTGTTTGTATGGATAATTTACTGTATTTATCAGTTGGCTTTGATTTATTACCACATCTGCAGCGATTGTGACCCTACTACTGCAATGACCCACCATTTTAAGAGAATAAAAATTGCTCAAAATGATTTATAATTATCGAGGTAAACAGAATTATTTATCAACTGTTTTTAATATACTGTAACATGCGGTTTAACCTGAATGTAAAGTAAAACGGAACACTCGAGTCACGACGTACATTCTTATGTCGATAAGTTAACTCAAGTTAAATGTAACAATAACTCGAGTCAATCATATTACAATGCATGAATAAATTCATTACTATTGAATTTACTGACCTTTAGGGTTAAAGCTAAATTTCATAGTTAAAAATGATTCTTCTTTTCCAAGTTCAAATTCAATCTAAACCATTCCAATTTATCTAATTAAATTTTCATTCTCAATTCAATTTCACAATCATATTTCTCGAATATTTAACCAAATCCTTATAAATTTCCAACTTACCTCTTAGGAAATTGAATTAGTGTTATATTGTATAAGGAAATTGAAATAAATTATAAACCCTCTGATGCATGTCATAGGAACATGCCACTACTGTTTTGCTCAGCTTATTTAACTTATTGCAAGCTTTTAAGTTTAATTAAAATAAGTTTCTTTCATGTTTCCTATTATAACTTGAGTGTTATAATTCTCATGCAAATATCTGATTTGCTTATTCCGTCTTTTCTTCTTTTATTATAAGTTGTGTTATAATTTCTATTGCAAATGACTGTGTTTGCCTAATTTATATTTTCCTACATTTATTCAGTTTTGTAATGTTTACATCTAAATCCTGTAATGTTTAACCCCATTTTAAATCTTTAATTAACAACTATTGGTCTTTTATTACACTAAAGGATTAAAATGGATAAAATACTTAAAATGGGAAAACTATGTTTTATAGATCTAAAATTTACTAATAAACAGATGTAAATAAAAGGAAAAACAGTAACTAACTGTAAATCCTGAGTAAAATGACTAAATAAAATAAAAAGCGGAAGAAAGAGGAAGAAGAAGAAGAACAAAAGAAATAACTGAAAACTATAGAAAATAGTAAAATAAACTGTAAATATAGGTTTACTAAAAACCAGAACTATTAGTAAACCTTGTTTCGTTAAGTTACTTAAATATTCTAAATAATTCTTTAAACACTCATCCATAGTCCTAAGTTATGAATCTTTAGTCCTTCCTAGAGCCCCAATAAAATATTTTATTTAAAAAGAATTCTCTCCTCTAAAAAGGATGAAGGTTCAGCCTTAGGTAATGATTCAGAGAAAATTCTAAGTGATGAAAAATGTGAGTGTTAGGGGTCTTTATAGGAATGTTAGAGGATCTTAGGTCATTGGATCTGAAGGGTAAATCCAGTGCGAACACCTTATAGGCTTGGTAAGAACCATCGGATTTAGAAAACAATATACTAGATTCATAGAGACAAATGAAACAATAGTATATACAAGGATGAATTTACATCCATATTACGAAAGGGCGGATCGACTACTCCTGTAGGGTTGACCAGCGGTCGACTAGGGGGTGGTCAGGTCGACACCCTTGGAGTTTTTTTATTTTATTTTTTTAGAATAAAAGGGTACTTAATTACATGAAGGAAAGTTACAAGAGGTTTGAGCATGGCTACACGATAGAACTCACAACAAAACAAATGCTATACAAAACAAAAACAAAACCAGCTCAAACCTAATCTAAACAGTCCCAAAATACACAGCCCCTAAAACAAAATAAAAGACCCAAAAGAACCAGCTCCACAAACGGCTAGAGAGATTACATGCAGGAGCCCAGAACCATCATTCACGAACCAAATAATAACCTCCCAAGCCAAAACAAAAAAAACACTAGAAAGAAATGCACCAGGAAAAGCATGACATCCGAAACGAAGGCACAATAAAGCTCAAAAGATAACACCAATGAAGCATCAACAACAACATGCATGGTTAAACAAAATCAAATTAGAACAAACACTAGCAAAACTCCATCCAACCAGACTAGGGTAAGCGCGGAGATACAACCAACCGGAAAAGCTCCAGAACTTCTAAATCAAGAATGAGCCCAAGAGACAACAGCAGAAGACAACAGCAAGGCAACAAGAGACAACAAAAACCAAAAGCAAGCAACTAGCAGAAGTTAACCTATGCTGAACAACATCTCCAGGATACCAAACAACACATAAACCATCAAGACCTATCTGCATGAACTCCTGATCAAACTATCGTTTGGATATACCTCCATTCATAACGCCTCCAGGACTACCCCAATCTTCCTTGGCTTTTTTGGTTTTAGATTTAGCTTTGAATTGAGATACAAACTTAGTCCACTCCAGGTTAGTTTCAACCAAAGGGTCACCACTAATAATCCTATTATCACCTTTAAATTTATTTGCTTCCAATTTATTCCTTCTCCTTTTAATGCTACTAGAAGAGCTATCAGAGTCTTCCATTAGCATATCCTACAACATATTACTTTCTAATTCCCGCAAATTTAAAGAAGATGGAAGACTGACCTTAGATGGATATGTTCTTTCTTCATGAACATTAGTATTACCATGGGATATATTATTATCTCTCTCAACAGAAACACTTCTGGCATGCATACCCTCATCTACCTTTTTGTCTATTATGCAATCAGAATTCTTTAAAGAATTAGAATTGCCTTTAGGCTCATCATTTAAATCATGCATACAAACATTAGTCTCTGCAAGAACATTAAAGGGGTTGTAAATACTAGCGGTATTAGTCTTAGAAGTCACTGTTGTCCTTAAAACCTTCTCCTTTTCTTTAGGATTTGTAGCTGAAGTATTGTTACTATCATGTAACTTATTCTTATCTGCGTGTGAACTACTAACTTGGTTCTGATTTTTCAGATTTATATCTATATCCATTTCATTGACCTGAATTGATTTTTCTTTAGGAACCCAGACCTTTACAGCTTTACACAATGCATCTGAATGACCAAATATTTTGCAGAACGAACATACAGTAGGAACCCCTTCATATTCTACCTTTTGCCAAACAATTTCTCTATTAAAACATTTGATAGGGATAGACTCGGGGAAAGTAAAATCAACACTGACTTCCACCAGGATTCTAGCATATGAGATACGAATCAGTTCTTCAGTCACATTATCTAGTTTTACAGGGTGTCCCAATATTAATGCGATTCTACTTAAAGCCTCCACTGTCCAAAAATCTAAATCTAGATTTGGTAACCTAATCCATATAGGTATAGAATACAAAAATTCACATGTTAATTTCATCCTCGGTTCCCACCTTCTCGTAAAAATTAACCTTTTGTTATAGAAGTAAGGACCCGAGGCTAAGATATTATCAAAATCTTCAACATTGTCACACTTGATAATATAGAACCCATTTTCCCTGGTGAATAATTGATAGTTCCCTTTTATTTTCCAGTTCCTGTCAATATACTCCTTCAAGAATCTATAATATGGTTTCCCACCGAATACATAAAAAACTATGGAGTTAATCCATCTTTCCCTTCCTTTTTTAGTCAGATCCTCATCTATAACAGCCAATTTAATACTGTCGTTGGTCTTAGGTTCTATATATTTAAGTTGAATCGAATTTATATGAGATCTACTTTCAGTCACAACATCTGTCCAAGCTTTCGACTGAACTAGATTAACCCTATCGGTAACTACCAGAGAATCAACAACTAAATTTGGAAACTAAGACTTCGAATTCAGATCTGGAGTATAAGATTTACCTTGGTTCAGAGAAGCCTTTTGCTTTGCATGCGTTAGTGAAGATCCTAGATCCGGAGGAATAGCAGTTCGAAAGTCAGAATCTCGGTTAGAAGCGATTTTCAATTGGATATTTGGGATTAGAAAGATTGAGGTCTTCCATTAGAAGCGATTTTCTAAATATGGTTATATATTTTGATTTTGTTTCTCTCGTACTTTTCCATACCGTCTCAGATTTCATCTAGTTACATATAAATTTTGCTTAAATAATCGACACAGATTAAATGAATCTATTTCATTGACTCAATTTCTCAACTTACTATGTTATTTAATTAATTATTATAGCTTAAAATTTGGGTTGTTACATTCTACCATCCTTATATGATTTTGTCCCCGAAATCTCCAAGGACGGAAGGATAACTTAAATGTTTTCATCCAAGCTTTACAACCACCTAACTAATCAATGCACTTGTCCTTAAAATTTTCTAATGCAATTTATGACTTTATGCATAAGGTGTAGTGTAAATGTCCCTAACTAATGCAAAAGATTAGGCGGTCTACTAGTTCAGTTAACCTCCTTTTATGCAAATATGTACATGCCACGCATCCATATGAATGCAATATTCATATTGACAACAAATAATCCTATATGCATGCTACAACCATCATCCAAATGCACCACGATATGATAGTTATCCATATATGATAGCCATAAAATAAAATAAAGATGCAATTGCACTCATATCCATATGCATATGATTTTTGTATCATAATCATTCCAATTCCCAAGGGATAATAGTGCCTAAATGGCGTAATGCATTCATTAGCAACTACTAACAAACACTTGTGATCACATGCAACCATCATACATAACATGTTCTAGCAACATGTTTACATTCAATCCTACAACATAGTTTGATTTCTAAAGAAAGATGTCATTCAAAAACTAAAAATGGAAAAACGGATTAAAGATAAACCGTCGAAAAGATATGGATAGGATACATGCATAATTTTCTTTGCCTCCTAAGTAGCATCCTCTGAGTTATCTTCCCACTGTACTTAAATCAATCTAACCTCCTTACTTCTAAGCCGCATGAAATCTTGTCTAGCTATCCCCGTAGGAACGCGTTACACCAATTAAGGTCTCTCTCCATTTCTATCTCCTTAAGCTTTCTAGGCTCTTCGCTACTGTTGAATCATATAAGAGCTTTCTCAAGTGCAAAACATGAAAGACATCATACACTCCGGCAAGCTTCTCTGATAACATGATTTGATAAGCCCTCCTTCTTATCTTCTCAACTGTGGTTATAACCCTACAAACCTAGGGTTGACAACACACTCGAACCAAATCTAAATGGTCCTTAGTTGGGATAGTTTGATAAATACAAAATCCCCTACCTCGAACTCCAAGTTTCTCCTCCTATGTTTAGCGTAAGATTTCTATATGTCATGTTCCGTCTTCATTATTCTCCTAATCAGCTTGACTTTCTACGAGGTTTCTCTTACCATGTTTGGTCTAAGAAGCAGTCTCTCCGTCGACTCTACCCAAGAAGAAGGTTACTTGCATGGCCTCCTATGAAGACCCTCAAAAGGGGTCATCCCAATAATCACTTGGAAAGTGTTATAATAAGCTAACTCCATCAAGGGAACGTGATCACTCATGTCACAACAAAACCCAATATGCATATCCTCAATAAGTCCTCCAACACCCTATTGACCTTCTCTGTTTGGCCATCCATCTAAGGGTGATAGGCCAAGCTCAACCTAAATCGCATTCCTAAATCCTTCTGTAAGCTCCTCTATCTCGCTGGTAAATATGGTATCTCTGTCACTTTCAATGCCTAAGGGAGCTCCATACGATCGGACTATCTCTCTAATATACAAGGAAGCCAAAAATGTCGATGTCCTCTTATTCTTGATTGAATTAAAGTGTGAACTCTTGGTCAATCTATTAAAAACCACTAATTGTTGTTAGTATTCTTTATAGATTGGGGTAAACCATTTAAAAAATCCATAGGAATGATATCCCATTTCCATTCGGCCACAACCAAAGGCTGAAGTAATCCACCAGGTTTCTGCTGCACCGCTTTAATCCTTTGGCACACAAGATAGTTTGAAACAAACTTGGATACATCCCTCTTCATGCCTTTCTAGTAGAGTAATCACTTCATGTCCCTATACATCTTGTCTCCACCCAGATGAATGGTTATCCTAGAATGGTGTGCCTCCGCTAGTACCACACTCACTGAATCACCGATGCATGAGACATAAGGTCTACCATCTCTTTTAAGTGACCACTTATCATCAAGGGAATAGTGTTGGAGATGTCTGGGGGTCTCTCCATCGCTTTTACTCTCTAAAATATCCACAAGCTCGGAAATCCCCACTGTTTTGAGCCAATCTGATCTATAAGGATAGACTTTATCACCAAAGCAGCCAATAATCTAAGAGTAATATTTATGGTAGGCTTAAAGTCAAATGTAGAAATGAACTCCAAGCTCTTCCATTCTACAAACAATAGACTAAGAGTAGTTTTCTTCCTTCCCTGTGAGTCTACTACCACGTTCCCCTTACCTGGGGCGTAAGATATCTCAAAGTCATACGATGCAAGAAACTCCATCCCCACTACGCCAGAAATCAAATTAGACACAGATATCCATCGTTATCTGATTGGATATTTCTTTGTCGTTAAATCTTGTGCCGTCTCTTTCTGCATCAGACCATATATATAACCCGTTGTCTGATTTAAAATAGAGTAACATATAAAAACATAGTTGTGTGTTGTCTGATGTGGTGTTCTTGTTTTAGAGATAAGTGTGATGGATATTATATGTTGTCTAAAAGCTAATAAAATAACAGTTTTATGTTATCTTAATGAATGCACATTTCCACTAATTTTCACAACCGTCTTCTTACAACAGATAAATATTTTTTTAAAGCAGTTAACATAACTCAAATCAGTTTTTGTATCTGTTGTTCCTTCTCAAATGAAATGACATAAAGCAACTCAACTAACACTGCAATTCAGATAACATAGAAGTTCAAATAGCACAGTAGTTCAAATAACACCGAGCAGTTCAGATTTCTACTGCATATAGACAATATTAAACAATATCAACATCGACACCAAATCCAAATACACCATAAAGCATTGGTTCAACACAAACTACAAGTCAAAATTGATAAAACAACTATTGTGTTGATTTTTGAACATGAACAGGTTGGACTAGACTATATGTCTAATATTCTTAAACAACTTAAGTATTCCTAATGAAAATTGTATCGCCACGGAGAACTGGAAAATTTTGCCCAACCACTCTTTTAGTAATGATATTAGCTTTGTAAAATCCAAATGGTAAAAAACCAAAAAATTTAAACAAAAACATTGAAAAAAAATATGACTATAGATCTGTAAATTATAGTTGCTTGTAACTTAACTTACATTAATTTATCCTACCAAAATTGTGTCTACAAACCACCATCAACAGTTGTAACACCCCGCCTCCGCTAGGGTCACTCGCAAAGGAATGCACTAGCTTTAGAGGGGCATTATTGGTAAACATGCACAGAAATATCACAAGACAGAACGTATATAAATAGCGGAAGTAACATGAAACTTTCATAACATGAATAAATAAGGCCTAAAGCCTTTTACATCAGAGTACATTAAAACCTATCTTGCAATAGTAAAGAAGCATGAAGACTTTTTAATAAATTATTCCCCAAGTAAAACAGTAAAAGTATCCATAGCCAAGAGAAGTCCAAGCCATCCATGATGACCTTCAAGCAGAAGAAGTCCGAACTAAACAGCATTGTTTCCTCCCTGAAACCTGGGGGGGGAACGGAAGAAAAGAGGCGAAACAAAACGGGTCAGTCAAAAAGACTGAGTAAGTCCTATCTACTTCTAGTATAAAAACAGGTAAAGGTAACATGACATGCATAAACTGAAAGTAAACATAAGGATAACTACAAGATAGATGAACAAAACCAGGGTAGCCGGTTGAACTACTGTGGCAAGGTAAACCAAGGTATCATGATAAACTACAGTGTTATGGTAAGTCAAGGTATCACATCGTCAGATTTCTATCGAGTACATTATCCCAAGGTATCTACCCCGTCTAACATCCCACGGTATCTATTATGTATATTCTTCCGAGTTCTAACATGTATATTTGCTCTGCACCTCTCGTACTAGTATCCCTACCCGCGTCATGTGTTAACCATGAATGTCCCGTGCTCAAAGTCGTGTAATGGTCCATGTCAACCTAATATCGCATATATAGGTTACTCAAATCATATATTTCTTTCCATGTATATAAGTTTAGTCCTTTGCCGTACCTCGTACGGGCTTCCCCATGTCGTATTATCCTCGAAATCGTTTGGGCTGTCACCCTTGTTCTAGCTAGGCTCTTCCATATGAATCATCGTTTGAACTTCTAGGACTTACGCCACCTAGCACCACTAGGGATTACGCTTACCTATTGCACGCTTTCGCATTTCGGTTTGGGTTAAACCACCTAGGCCACTAGGGATTACGCTAACCCTCAACCGCGCCCTTTTTCCCACGCCTTCATCGTGAATCGTTTTTCTATAACTGTATGCACATGTATCACATCGTGCCATCCGAGTCCTGTCACAGGGCAAACCAAGAAATACAGGACTCGGTCGGGAGCTTTAGGTTTATCTGCCGATGCAGATACTAAGGTCTGCTTTTCTACACGTGGCTATGGTCCCACGAGACCCCTCCCTCAACTAGTGAAAGGCAACACAAGAGAAAATCTTGCATGAGAACTACACTCCGGCCAGCCCACATCCTACGGCCTACCTCACCCATAATTAGATAGCAATTATGGTCTGTTGGGTGTTCCCTGCCTTTCCGCACGTACACGCTTGACTCAAGATGGTAGATGATCGACGAACTTGCTATCTCGGGCACCTTATGTATTCATCGACTCACTGCTATCCACCCCAGTCTTTAGGTCGCTCGCATAGCAACCAAGGCATATTCTTGGTTCTTCTACCGCAGACCTCAACCTCTCGTGAGCCTAGTATAATGACCTGGCAGCTCACGGAGGGATCCCAAGAATATCCTCACGTTCCCCGAAGCCGCTGCTTCGTTACCCAGTTCGTTGGAGCCTTTATCTAAATCAGATAGCCTGCTCCTGCACGTATACTTAAACGATGTCCTACCGTATCGGGTTACTCATCTATCTAAGAAGTGGTCCAAATTTCCTTGACTAAGAATTATTACTTAGTTTCCCTTAACTAAGGTTTACCACTTAGCCTTAATTCCATTATCCTCATTAACTATGGTTATTTACCTAATCCTCCGAATTAGGGTTTATCTAATGGGTTAAGTGTCACTTAAGTTCACAACTTAACCCGTCTACAAAACATGTCGAAACTGGCTAAGTATCCAAGTCCAAGACTTAACCCTACAGACCATGTGTCAAGTTGGTTAAGTATATCAAGCAATCCATGACTTAACCTCGTCTAATTATCATTTTAGATTGGTTAAGTATATATTAATTTGACCCTATCAAATTACCGAGTCAAATCGGTCAAGCGTATTCGAAACGATTCGTGACTTAGCATTATCATGTTTTCACGTTAGATTGGTTAAGTATAGGTTAACTTAACCTTATCAAGTTAACGAGTTAGATTGGTTAAGTATAGGTCACTTAACCTCATCAAATCATCGTGTTAAATTAGTTAAGTGTTTAACTTAACCCCATTAAATTACCAAGTTGGATTAATTAAGTCTATGCTAACTTAACCCCATCCGATTACCATGTTTAGATTAGTTAAGTCTAATCTTAACCCCATCCATTAACTGTATTATACGGTTAAGTGTCATTAAGAAAATTTACTTAACCTTATCACGTTATCGTGCTGGATTGATTAAGTGTTGGTTAACTTAATCCCGTCCGCTAGTCGTATAAAAATGGTCAAGTGTCGTTAGGCAAATCAAGTTACTTAACCTACCCAACCCTGTCATATTTTGTTAAGTATCATTAGCCTAATCAAATTACTTAACCCATTTGTCCATGTCATATTTGGTTAAGCCTCATTAATCAAATTAACTTAACCCTATTATGTGGCATTAATTATTTAATGCACCCCAACCTCTCACATTAGACTTTGTTGTGGTTACTAGTTAAGCCGGGCGGGTCCGGGTAGATTTACACCACAACTTGGTCTAACCTCGGGTTCAAGCACAACATGACCAACTTCTCACATTGAGTCCTATTGTTTGCAACTACTAGTTAGGCCGGTCGGTTCCGGGTAGTTTTACGTTGCAAACTCAACCCAACCTCGAGTTGGCCACTTTCATGTTTAGTCTAGTGTCAAGTTCATAGTCAAGTTTTCAAGCAATTGGGTAGACCTAACTTAATAGGTAAATTCCCAATGGGTAGACCTAACTTAATAGGTAAATTCCCAAGCTTATGTTTTTATGCATATTTACATGTTAACTTACGTGCTATATTCAATGTTGCATGTTGTCACGTTATACCCATTTAACCCAAATCATGTTTCACATCATATTTCATGGAACTTCAAGTTAAGTTTCTCATGTATATTCACGCTCGTCTAACCTAACCCCAAAACGTGTTTCCAACGTAAGTATAGACGAGTCAACATAGTAGGAATACTATGGCTACAAATTGGCCTCGAACATGCATAGTGTCATAAAAAGGGTTTTGGCCACAAACACACAAAATGTCACAAGGGAATTCGGCCACAAACATGCATATTATCAAAAAGGGTTTGGCCATAAACATGCACAACTTAAAAGAGGGGATTGGCCATAAGCATGCATAATCTCATAAAGGATTTGGCCACAAACTTGCATGATAACATAAGGGGTTTGGGTTCATAAACATGCATAAGCCCCAAAATCTTGTCTTAGCCAATGTTTCACACATAAAGTGGTTCCTAAAGGTTCATGCTAGCATTTCATGCATAAAGATCCAAACTTGCAAGTTAAACTAGGCTATGCATAGCATGAGAGACATGATTAAGTCACTCACATGGCCTAAAATCATAATCATGAACACAAGAGGCAAGGTAAGGTTCATATAGGTTCGCATAATCATGTTTAGCCTCATTTTATCCCATGTCATTATCAAAACTACCGTTTCCATCTAAAAGTAGCTAGAACTTACTTAGTTAGGCCTAGGGAAAGGAGCATGAATCATCTTGGCTAAGAAAGGTGCCTCCTTTGTAGAAGAATCGTCATGGAACTCGCATAGAAATGTTGATTTGGCCTTGATTTGGTGTAGCAAGCTTGCACCTTTTGATTTGAACTTGATTTGAGTGCATAGGCTCTAGGGATTGGAGATGGAGGCCATGATCAAGATTGATTTTGGCAGCACTTAGTTGCTAGGTTTGATTTTTAGGGATTTAGGTTAGGTTTAGGGTCTTTTTATAGAGATTAGGATAGTTTTAGGCCCTTAGATTAACCCTAGGATAGATCAGAACCATCAGATCTCGGAATTCTCTAGAACCAGGCCACAAGACCAGACCAAGACCCAAAGTGGTGCGCCAGGCAAAACTGCCCGGCCACCCCCTGTCGACAGGCAAGTCGACAGGGCTGTCGACTTGGTCTGGGCCCAAGTCGACAGGCCTGTCGACAGCCCTGTCGACATGGCCTAGGCGGGGAAACTTCCCGCCTAGCCCCAGATCTGATTTCAAAAACTGTTTTCCGAAATTCAAATTTCCAGAAATCTTCTTTGGGCCTTAACCGGGTCATACGGACTCCGATTTTCGAAAACTCGGACTCTATTTCGCGTATTTTTCCGAGACGAACGCAATGGCATAGCCCGTTTTACTTGATTCAGAATTTAAAATTAAATTCTGCCTTGATTCTCGTTTTAACATGTTATCGAAATACGAGTTGTTACATTCTCCCCACCTTTTAGGATTTCGTCCCCGAAATCTCCAAGTTAGGAAGAACATATCCTACCATCCAACATCCATCTACTCAAACCATCATCCACAAGCAACCATTGTCCTTAGGCGACTTCTAATGCTTTATGAATGTATGCAAAACGTGTGTGTACATGTTCCTTAGCTAATGCTAATGATCAGGCCTGAAAAATCTTTTGAATGCAAAAACATGTTTAGTGCCATGAATCCATCATGTATGCAAATAGTCCTAGTCATATACACTATATGCGTGCACAAACATTCAACCATATGCACCATCCGCATGATAACACATTCAATTTCATCCATAAACAAGTATAAATACTCGTGCATATGCAATATGAAATGTGACCGAGTCGAGCTAATATCTAATGTAAATTCGCGCATCCACGAGCAACCACTTGCAACCATTTGCAACCATATCATCCATAACATGTTTCAAATACATGTTTACATCCATAGCGTTCTACCTAAGGTTCCCAAAATAAGATCGAGAAGATAAACAAAACAAACTCCTTACGGGGTTTGTAACAGAAACAGGACCGAGGGGATATCCATAACAGATAGCCTACAAGCAAGCTCAACAGAAAACAGGGATCGAGGATATATTCCCAAAAGAGATATCATGCACGTATTTAGCCTTCAGTCTTCTGAGTCGCATTACCTTGAGCTTAGTTCCATCGTGCCTTGACCGCCCCTTTTTCTTCACGATTTCGCAGCTTCTTATTTCCTGCTTCCATAACATGAGTTGGAACTCATTTCCTCGTCGCCTCTCGTTCTACTTATACTTATTCTCCTTCTAGAATACTTGGTGCAAACAGGACTGCGTACTCATGATTCCATGCGAGCTTTCCAAAATTTACTTATGAATCCTGAACCTCGCACCACAAGGTATTCCACGTAGAAAAACTTTCCCTTGAAAGCAAACAGGTTACCATGCGCACTTACTAGGGTAATTCCCATAACCCATACATAAGCGAAGTACACCATCCGTTTTATTAGCGAACACCACTCGATCGGGTTTCTAATTTCCAACAAAGGCATCTAGGGTTTCTAAGTAACTAATCATGACAGAACCCGAAAGGTTACGCGATACTTCAAGGGTATTACCAAAGCGAGCCAAGAGTCTAACTACCCTCCTTCTAAAACCGAGAGTGGCACCCCTTACTGGATAACCACTTCATCCCTAGAATCCATCCATAGTTCCAAAAACATGGGCACTCTCAAATCCAACCAAGTCATGAATAAATGGACCGACCTTCCAATAGGACTTGAGACAAAAACGGGATCCTCTATTATACTAGTACTAAGGTGCAGAGACTCAACTATCGAAGCGGACTTAAAAGATGCGGTGATCAAAACAAAGTCCCGACAGGATGATAGAGAAGAAAAGCTAAAACTTTTAACAAGATCGTTACCCTCCTTCTGAGGTACCCTAGAAATGAGAGCATACTATTGCCCTCCGAATGATCTTGTCCTTGTTCCATGATACTTAACTATCCGTCCTGTTTCACCATGCCAAAGGTACTCTCTCGTCATGGGTTTCATTGTTCATCTTTCTCCCTCCTTTTAGGACTCAGCCATACCAACATGTTGCTTATCCCTGAGCTCGTATCCTTTATCCTTGTTCTTACTATCCTTTCATGCATAACTCTGCAACAGTCTCTCGAGAACCACCTCCATCGTACGGGAAACACTTACGCAGCTAGAAAGACTAGTCGCAGTCAAAACCACTGTGACTACAGATGGAGGAAAGAAAGGAAAAGAGATTCAATCAAGGAAACAAGGATAATGCTAATGGCCTTTGGGGAATAGCCTTTTTCTTTTTTTAAAAGAAAATTTTCTTGAAAAATGCTTCTTTGTAAATGGTTTTTTTTTTCAAATAGTTTTCAGAAGGTCTTTAAAAACTTTTGCCCGGTCTAGTAACCTTCTGCTCTGATACCAAATGTAACACCCCGCCTCCGCTAGGGTCACTCGCAAAGGAATGCACTAGCTTTAGAGGGGCATTATTGGTAAACATGCACAGAAATATCACAAGACAGAACGTATATAAATAGCGGAAGTAACATGAAACTTTCATAACATGAATAAATAAGGCCTAAAGCCTTTTACATCAGAGTACATTAAAACCTGTCTTGCAATAGTAAAGAAGCATGAAGACTTTTTAATAAATTATTCCCCAAGTAAAACAGTAAAAGTAGCCATAGCCAAGAGAAGTCCAAGCCATCCATGATGACCTTCAAGCAGAAGAAGTCCGAACTAAACAGCATTGTTTCCTCCCTGAAACCTGGGGGGGGAACGGAAGAAAAGAGGCGAAACAAAACGGGTCAGTCAAAAAGACTGAGTAAGTCCTATCTACTTCCAGTATAAAAACAGGTAAAGGTAACATGACATGCATAAACTGAAAGTAAACATAAGGATAACTACAAGATAGATGAACAAAACCAGGGTAGCCGGTTGAACTACTGTGGCAAGGTAAACCAAGGTATCATGATAAACTACAGTGTTATGGTAAGTCAAGGTATCACATCGTCAGATTTCTATCGAGTACATTATCCCAAGGTATCTACCCCGTCTAACATCCCACGGTATCTATTATGTATATTCTTCCGAGTTCTAACATGTATATTTGCTCTGCACCTCTCGTACTAGTATCCCTACCCGCGTCATGTGTTAACCATGAATGTCCCGTGCTCAAAGTCGTGTAATGGTCCATGTCAACCTAATATCGCATATATAGGTTACTCAAATCATATATTTCTTTCCATGTATATAAGTTTAGTCCTTTGCCGTACCTCGTACGGGCTTCCCCATGTCGTATTATCCTCGAAATCGTTTGGGCTGTCACCCTTGTTCTAGCTAGGCTCTTCCATATGAATCATCGTTTGAACTTCTAGGACTTACGCCACCTAGCACCACTAGGGATTACGCTTACCTATTGCACGCTTTCGCATTTCGGTTTGGGTTAAACCACCTAGGCCACTAGGGATTACGCTAACCCTCAACCGCGCCCTTTTTCCCACGCCTTCATCGTGAATCGTTTTTCTATAACTGTATGCACATGTATCACATCGTGCCATCCGAGTCCTGTCACAGGGCAAACCAAGAAATACAGGACTCGGTCGGGAGCTTTAGGTTTATCTGCCGATGCAGATACTAAGGTCTGCTTTTCTACACGTGGCTATGGTCCCACGAGACCCCTCCCTCAACTAGTGAAAGGCAACACAAGAGAAAATCTTGCATGAGAACTACACTCCGGCCAGCCCACATCCTACGGCCTACCTCACCCATAATTAGATAGCAATTATGGTCTGTTGGGTGTTCCCTGCCTTTCCGCACGTACACGCTTGACTCAAGATGGTAGATGATCGACGAACTTGCTATCTCGGGCACCTTATGTATTCATCGACTCACTGCTATCCACCCCAGTCTTTAGGTCGCTCGCATAGCAACCAAGGCATATTCTTGGTTCTTCTACCGCAGACCTCAACCTCTCGTGAGCCTAGTATAATGACCTGGCAGCTCACGGAGGGATCCCAAGAATATCCTCACGTTCCCCGAAGCCGCTGCTTCGTTACCCAGTTCGTTGGAGCCTTTATCTAAATCAGATAGCCTGCTCCTGCACGTATACTTAAACGATGTCCTACCGTATCGGGTTACTCATCTATCTAAGAAGTGGTCCAAATTTCCTTGACTAAGAATTATTACTTAGTTTCCCTTAACTAAGGTTTACCACTTAGCCTTAATTCCATTATCCTCATTAACTATGGTTATTTACCTAATCCTCCGAATTAGGGTTTATCTAATGGGTTAAGTGTCACTTAAGTTCACAACTTAACCCGTCTACAAAACATGTCGAAACTGGCTAAGTATCCAAGTCCAAGACTTAACCCTACAGACCATGTGTCAAGTTGGTTAAGTATATCAAGCAATCCATGACTTAACCTCGTCTAATTATCATTTTAGATTGGTTAAGTATATATTAATTTGACCCTATCAAATTACCGAGTCAAATCGGTCAAGCGTATTCGAAACGATTCGTGACTTAGCCTTATCATGTTTTCACGTTAGATTGGTTAAGTATAGGTTAACTTAACCTTATCAAGTTAACGAGTTAGATTGGTTAAGTATAGGTCACTTAACCTCATCAAATCATCGTGTTAAATTAGTTAAGTGTTTAACTTAACCCCATTAAATTACCAAGTTGGATTAATTAAGTCTAGGCTAACTTAACCCCATCCGATTACCATGTTTAGATTAGTTAAGTCTAATCTTAACCCCATCCATTAACTGTATTATACGGTTAAGTGTCATTAAGAAAATTTACTTAACCTTATCACGTTATCGTGCTGGATTGATTAAGTGTTGGTTAACTTAATCCCGTCCGCTAGTCGTATAAAAATGGTCAAGTGTCGTTAGGCAAATCAAGTTACTTAACCTACCCAACCCTGTCATATTTTGTTAAGTATCATTAGCCTAATCAAATTACTTAACCCATTTGTCCATGTCATATTTGGTTAAGCCTCATTAATCAAATTAACTTAACCCTATTATGTGGCATTAATTATTTAATGCACCCCAACCTCTCACATTAGACTTTGTTGTGGTTACTAGTTAAGCCGGGCGGGTCCGGGTAGATTTACACCACAACTTGGTCTAACCTCGGGTTCAAGCACAACATGACCAACTTCTCACATTGAGTCCTATTGTTTGCAACTACTAGTTAGGCCGGTCGGTTCCGGGTAGTTTTACGTTGCAAACTCAACCCAACCTCGAGTTGGCCACTTTCATGTTTAGTCTAGTGTCAAGTTCATAGTCAAGTTTTCAAGCAATTGGGTAGACCTAACTTAATAGGTAAATTCCCAATGGGTAGACCTAACTTAATAGGTAAATTCCCAAGCTTATGTTTTTATGCATATTTACATGTTAACTTACGTGCTATATTCAATGTTGCATGTTGTCACGTTATACCCATTTAACCCAAATCATGTTTCACATCATATTTCATGGAACTTCAAGTTAAGTTTCTCATGTATATTCACGCTCGTCTAACCTAACCCCAAAACGTGTTTCCAACGTAAGTATAGACGAGTCAACATAGTAGGAATACTATGGCTACAAATTGGCCTCGAACATGCATAGTGTCATAAAAAGGGTTTTGGCCACAAACACACAAAATGTCACAAGGGAATTCGGCCACAAACATGCATATTATCAAAAAGGGTTTGGCCATAAACATGCACAACTTAAAAGAGGGGATTGGCCATAAGCATGCATAATCTCATAAAGGATTTGGCCACAAACTTGCATGATAACATAAGGGGTTTGGGTTCATAAACATGCATAAGCCCCAAAATCTTGTCTTAGCCAATGTTTCACACATAAAGTGGTTCCTAAAGGTTCATGCTAGCATTTCATGCATAAAGATCCAAACTTGCAAGTTAAACTAGGCTATGCATAGCATGAGAGACATGATTAAGTCACTCACATGGCCTAAAATCATAATCATGAACACAAGAGGCAAGGTAAGGTTCATATAGGTTCGCATAATCATGTTTAGCCTCATTTTATCCCATGTCATTATCAAAACTACCGTTTCCATCTAAAAGTAGCTAGAACTTACTTAGTTAGGCCTAGGGAAAGGAGCATGAATCATCTTGGCTAAGAAAGGTGCCTCCTTTGTAGAAGAATCGTCATGGAACTCGCATAGAAATGTTGATTTGTCCTTGATTTGGTGTAGCAAGCTTGCACCTTTTGATTTGAACTTGATTTGAGTGCATAGGCTCTAGGGATTGGAGATGGAGGCCATGATCAAGATTGATTTTGGCAGCACTTAGTTGCTAGGTTTGATTTTTAGGGATTTAGGTTAGGTTTAGGGTCTTTTTATAGAGATTAGGATAGTTTTAGGCCCTTAGATTAACCCTAGGATAGATCAGAACCATCAGATCTCGGAATTCTCTAGAACCAGGCCACAAGACCAGACCAAGACCCAAAGTGGTGCGCCAGGCAAAACTGCCCGGCCACCCCCTGTCGACAGGCAAGTCGACAGGGCTGTCGACTTGGTCTGGGCCCAAGTCGACAGGCCTGTCGACAGCCCTGTCGACATGGCCTAGGCGGGGAAACTTCCCGCCTAGCCCCAGATCTGATTTCAAAAACTGTTTTCCGAAATTCAAATTTCCAGAAATCTTCTTTGGGCCTTAACCGGGTCATACGGACTCCGATTTTCGAAAACTCGGACTCTATTTCGCGTATTTTTCCGAGACGAACGCAATGGCATAGCCCGTTTTACTTGATTCAGAATTTAAAATTAAATTCTGCCTTGATTCTCGTTTTAACATGTTATCGAAATACGAGTTGTTACAACAGTCCTAATAACACTAAAATAAGTTGTCGTTTTCTCTGTCATTTTTCCATTTGCAAGCACCAACAAACCAAATGGTCCAAGAACTCCACGATGAGACGCACCATCACTTGTGCTACAATTGTAAGTTGCTTCTGCTTCGACCACAACATCCACAGCGTCTTGTTTGATTTCAATCTCTGCTTCAATGTTAAGCTTGAATAAAAAATAAACAAGATGTTAACTCTGCATATCTTCCAAGTTATAAACCTAATAATTTTTATAGATATTAGACTGTTGAACTTAAAAACTGTACCTGAGTTGGAATGCCAACATCAAGTATGGTAAGGCATTAGTTTTAAACAGCCTAACACAATGTTTGAGGAAAGCCCAACTAATCATGCAACAACAATTTCAAATTATCTAACAAGGTCATAGAATGGGACTAGAGACACATACAAGTGTTCAGGACCAGTACAATGGACAGTAGCGAATGTAAGTGCAGTAAACAGTGGTAAGGCCCGAGCAGCAAGGAGAATGAGTAGATCACATTATAGAAATCACATAAAGTGGCAACAAAACATGTGCACTAAATCAAATTAGCACACGACATTAAATGTGAACAATTGTGCCATGCAGGTGTATGCGCGATGTTAACGGATGACATTTTAAAATAGGGGCAACACATATCATTGCGACATACATGATTAACACTTAAATAAATAGACCATAGTGCATGTCAATTATTTATATAAGAAATATACCCACATGCAAGGGTGTAGTGATTGGAAGTATATTTTTCAAAGCACAAGGATTTAGTATGCAAAAGACACGCACACACACACACACACACACACGCATATATGTATATGTGTGTGTATATCTATATATTACCTTAACAGCTCATAGTTGATTCTTGTCTCCCACGATGTCTTTCATGTAGCACAAGGATTCACTAATATATATTTTTGAACACTATCTGACTATGATCAACTTACGTACCATAGTTAAGATATCAAACAACACTGCATTTAGAGAAACTTCCTTCTACCCATCCACAGATCTGTCCATTTCTTCACTTGCGATGAAGTCCCATGACACTAGCAACAGAAAACATAAAAAAAAACATACAGGATTTACTCGACTTATGCTCAACTTGTACTCAAATTATTACCAGTACTTTTCAAGCAAATAAATAAATAATCAACAATAACATTACCTTTGGAAATTGAACTCAACCATCTAACATATACCCCAGAAAAATAAATAAGCAATTAGCAACAAATAACCAGCAAAAGATATGTACATCGGCTTTCAAATACCTCAAAACAAATTTAGTTGCAATAAGTATCAGGGATTTTACAAAAAGGCAAAAAATTCATGCAAATGTCGGTCATTTGAATGCAAATGCAATGTGCTTTCATGAAAATGTTGGTCATTTAAATGCAAATGCAATGTGCATAAAAGGTAACTCAGGAGCAAATGTAAGACCGAATCTCTAAACACTCATATAACAAGTACTCCAGATAAGTTAAAATGCTAAATCTGGTTATACATGGTAACTGAGCTACCAACTAAAACCAACATCATAAATTTTCATATTATAGATTAACAGGCATAGAAGCCCAATCAAGTTCCCAGTAACTATGAGGAGCACGTACGGTCTCCCACATCAAGGTGGGTTTCTCTGTTCAGTTCCCCACATCAATTCAGGTTTCTCTAGCCTTATTAATATTAATAATCAAGATTGTAATTACGGTTCAGGTTCAACTTGATCATTGATGGCCTAACACAAATCGCGTCTACAGTAGGAAGCTACAAAAAATTATGCAATCTTGATTATTAATATTGATGCGAGAAAAGCGTAAAACAATTTGTCTTTGTCCCCTTTGGTCGATCCGTTAAGAAGAAACTGATTTGTCCTATGTAACATAATGTTTCTCCTGAGCCTGCAGGGATATTTTTATGATATGTATCATTTATATAACAATATAATACTCCTACTGCTAAGTAGTACTTCCAAAAAGTTTATTTCTGAACCATGTCGATGAGGTGTTCAGTATCTTTAAGATACTACTACCAAATTCCATGAAGATGGAACATTCACGTTTTATTAAGTACTAAATCACAAATTATATGCGTAAACCTGAAGACAAGAGAGGCACTGAACAAGCTTTATGTGGGCTAATTGAGAAAACACTCCGAAATGATAAAGTTGATCATATAGACGAATATTTTAATAAGGAAAAATCATATATAACTCGACAAGTTCAAGTGCGGAAACCCTTTTTTACGCCTTATTGTTTAATAATTTGGTCAGATTAACAAACCAACTAACCTTGATTTATCTTAGGAGTTACTAAATTGGTCTGGTTAACAAGCCCTAGGCATATTGCGAAGATCTTTAATGACTGAAAACTTTATTTTATAGTTTTCATCATTTCGAAGTGTTTCCTCAACCAATCCACAAAAATTTAGGTCAATACCTCTCTTACCCCCACGTACATATATACAACTCATGGTTTGTTTCTTAATAATATGTAAGTGTTCCATTTCCATGGAAATAAGTCGTATTATCTGAAAAATACTAAACACCTGCTGATATGGATCTGAAATATACCTCCTGACAGCACTACTATACACTAACAATGAACTTTGATAGGAGATCCTACCATGTTAGTGTTACGTTTCGAATTTAGTAACTCGCAAGGCAATTTAGTAACTCCCAAGATAAATCATTCTTAATTTAGTAACTCCTAAGATAAATCGTTCTTAATTAAGTAACTTGCAAGATAAATCGATCTTAATTTAGTAACTCCCAAGATAAATTGGTCTTAATTTAGTAGTCACTTATATCAGTACCTCGCTTTGAGTAAAATGATAAATATGCACTATGCAACTATATCTAGTTCTGCTAAACAACTCTGACTCCATGTGTTCTAGTTTTAGTGACAACTTGTAGTTTCTACATTCATCCACTTATGGAAATGCTACCTAAAAAAAGCAGAAAGTATAAGTTGAAGGTACCAAAGAGATTACCATATATTTGTAATGCTCTCATCAAATCCCTATGCATATTCTGCTTCTGTATTTTAATACTGGAAAAAGGTGCAACATGGGACACTTCAAGGGAAATAACCAAATCCCCCCATTGAAGATTTCATAGTATTGTACTTATTCGACTACAAAATCAATTATTTAAAAAGAAGACTACATAAGTCAGAGAGTCTAAAGAGATAAGAATACATGGAATTTCATCCAATATGAATATAAGCTCAAACTTAACTAAAACAAAGAATGTCATAAACACATAACGCATGGAAGAGGGAATGAAACTCACTTCTTTGGAAACTTGCTCCGCATCTTTTGATGACCTGGTGCAATTAACATGCACCTAAAATAGAATTTTGAGGCAAGCAAATTAGTAGCATAAAATACTTTGTAGAATCAATCATGTTGCGTACTTTATAATTACAAAATGCATGACATACTGTAAAAGAAAACGAAAAAATGCTAGACAGTATTGAGACCATAATTATATATATACACAAGAATTATCTTGAGTCAATATAGATCCATGATAGAAATCTCACCTGAAAACTTATGTCCATCATCTAGAACGCGCACACACCATACATCTTATTTAAAAAGATGACTACTATACAGCTTAGTAAAAGATAAGATTCAAGCAATAGACTGATAAGTCGAGCCTCCATTGTAGATTTAACAACACAAAAGATCAATAATGCAAACTTTCAATTAAGCTAAGCATCCAGTGCACTATTGATCTCTAATGCTATTAAATCTACGTATAAAATCTTTTGAAACCCCTCCATAATGAAGTGAATCTCTAGTCATAACCTTATCAAGCATTATTCCCAAGATCAAGGTGATGTAGTCTATCTGAATAAAATCCAAAATCAGTGAGTAGCCTAACCAACAAGAAGTAGAAAAGTAACAAAGTACAATTGCAGTAAGCATAAGAGACAAATTTCCCAACAATAGAACAACCAATAACAACCGATAACATTCACCAAATTGTCATCATAATTCCATAAACCAAACACAAGAGAATTGGGGTTTACCTTACTATCGCATAGATTATGGTTTCACGATATAAACCCATATCACATAGAAAAGTACAACAAATTATGGGCAAGCATTAAAACCATGAGCAATAGCCAACTTGGAAATTTAATTTGGTTTTGACATGATATTGAAACTATTTTGGATCTATTTTGATGTATACTGCATATAGGTTGACTTGAAAATTTAATTTCCACGACGCCTACTTTTATACATGAAAATGAATTCACAATAAAATTAAAACATACTAAAATGAAATCATAACGTTTTTACCTTTCCGACTGAATGACTGATTCAGAACCCTAAAGCGCGATGGCTAATTTTAGAGGATTGAAACCATGGAATCGCGAGAGAAAACAAGCCGTGGATTAGTAACACCAAAATCGCGAGAGAGTATGTATGAATTGTGTGAAATCGCAGAAACCCTAAACCATGAAATTGAGAAAGTTAAATGTTTGGTGAATGCGTTAGCAAGAGGATTGAAACCCTAGAATCGCGAGAGCAAAAAAAACCATAGATTAGAAACACCAAAATTGCGAGAGAGTGTGTATGAATTGCGTGAAATCGCAGAAACCTCAAACCGTAAAATTGAGAAAGTTAAATTTTTGGTGAGTGCATTAGCACGTGAGAAACGGTGTAATGGCTGCTGAATCATCTATATTAGGGTTCTTTTGATTATCGGGTGAGAGAAAGTGAAAAATAATAAGAAGAAGATGAGGGAAAATAAATCGGTGGGTGGGAAAGTAAAGTATAATATGGATCTGAACATGTAATATTCTCACAACCCCAACAAATAATGGAAACAATAAAATAATATAGAGCGGAAGCTGACCGCAAAGTAATTTTTTTGACTACTTCTTCAAACAATAGATAAATATGGTCTGAATACAAAATTAAAATATGAAAAGGAAAAGTCAAACTGTTGACCTGTTTTTGGAGGGAGAGCAAATTTCTTTGGAGCCAAATCAGAATTTTTTATGACTCTAATCAAACAACATAAAAGTATGGTATGAAATCATATCTAAAATATAAAAGGGAAATAAAACGTTGACCAACATTTTGGAGGGAAAAACATTTGTATAAAGCCAAATCTAATTTTATTTTGTAACTGCAATCAAACAACATATAAAATGTTGTTTGAATATCATGCACGAAATATTCATAACATAATGACTTCATGGGCTTTGCTAGACAATAGATGATTCCTCCTTATGTTGTGCAAAAAAGTGGGATAACAAAGAATCTATCTTATGTTGTGTGATCGCTGTTGTCTGATTCAATTTGTGGCGTAGTTCCCCCAAGTATGCCTCATGTTTAAATCTTTCTAGGCGAGAATGTACATCAGTGATTTGTGGTTAGTGAAGAGATTCAACCTGATCCTTAATGCCTCCATGACTTAAGCGCAAAAACTATAGCAGGTAACTCTAAATCATGGATAGGAAAGTTTCTCTCGTGTGTCTTTAGCTGCTTACTCCTATATCAATCCCTCTTGCATTAGAACCTCTCTAAAGTCGGTACCACATGCATCGGTATAAACTGTAAAAGGCTTACTCCATTAGGGATGACTAATATTCGTGCACTTGAAAGGGTTTTCTTAAGCCTTGTGAGGTAATTCCATAATCTACGTCCCATACGAACTTCAAATTCCTCTTTATAAGTCTGGTAAGCAGTGCTGATATATTCGTGAAATATTTTATAAACTTCATATAATAACCATCCAAACCTAAGAAGCTCTTAATCTCAATAGCTTCCCTGGGGGTGTTCCAATCTTGCACTATTACTAACTTTGAAGGATACACTGCTAGACCTTCTCGTAAGACTACGTTCCCGAAGAAACATACCTCATCACACCAAAAATGACACTTTAAATATTTGACCTTAAGCTAATAAGCTCGAAGTGTGCTAAGGACCTCCTATAAATGAACTGTAGGATCTTCTTCACTCTCAGAGAATACTAGAATACCATCAATGAAAACCACCATAAACTTATTTAAAACGTCATGGGAAACTCTTCTTATAAGGTCCACAAAATATGTTGGAGTGTGTGTTAGCCCAATAGGCATAACCAACCACGATAAAAATCCATCAAGTGTTCTAAAGGCTATCCAATATATGTTGTCATCAGTGACCCTATGATGATGGCAGCTGGTGGCTAAGTTAAGTAGGAAAAACACTAAAGTTCATACAAGCTAATCGAAAGGAATGTTAACCCTATGGAGTGGGTAACGGTGTTTCCTAATGAGATTATTCAACTCTATGTAGTCGACACGTAATCTAAAGAAACCATCCACTTTCGTAGCAAAGACAACCAACGTTATCCACTCGAAAATGCTCCTCCTAATAAAGTCCTTCTCTAACAGCTCATATTTCTTCTTTGTTAACTATCATCTCATGTGTCTAACTGGCGATCCTATTGGCTTAGCATTGTCACTCAAATAAATTATGAAGTCAATCCCTCTCTTAGGAGGGGTTTCCATCTAATCTCTTTGAAAACATCTGGAATAATGTCTAATTATGGGAACTATATCAAAGTCGTGTGTGGATGAACTAAGGGACAAAAGAAAGCTCCACATGAATGATCCATGGGGGTCAAAAGAAATCTCGAGAGTACGCCCACTGTCGTACTTAACCAGACGACTCTTCTCTCATGGTCCAAAACAGCTCCATACATGGATAACCAATCCATCCCTAAAATCATCATGGAATTCAAGAGTCCAAATGCATAGGCGTCGAAAATCAAACTTGATGCCCAATATAAAAATCTTTAAACCCCTACATATCATCAACAAATGAGCTGATCTACCCATGGGTTTGAAACTACTGTGGGGTCTTTATTCCCTGGCCTTTTCGTCCGACCACAAGAAGTAATCCAGATTCATATGACTCAGTTGTCGCATGGTTAGTCAGTTCATAAATTCCACTCGAACTCCAAGAAATATATTCCAGAAGAGGTTCGCTTTCTTTTGGTGTTAGACACGCTCTAGGACCTTGCCATGACCACATCAAGGATGCTCGGATCATTCAGACAAAGGCTTTAGGCAATGAAAGCTCGAAAGCAAGAATTTCGTACCCCGAGGGTACGAAATTCCATTCCTAGACTTGGCAGAGCCAAGACATTTTCCATGGTCACGTAGTGTGACGATCCCAAAATCCGAGGGGCGGTATTAAGGATAATCATTGGAATATAACACATTAATCATCATAGCAGAGTACAGATAATAGCAGAACAATAAATAGAATAATTTTACATGGATATGACAGCGGAATCACAACATGTAATAACATCATAATAGCATAGCGTAGGATATAACTTAGTAAATAAAGGGAAGTGATCAGTCATCATCGCCAGAGGCGGAATACATACATGCAGTGAGACATAATAAGGGTATCAGTCTACATCGCCGAAGGCGGTACATATACATACAATAAGAAGTACGGAAAGTAAATCAGTCTGCATCGCCCGTGGCGGAATCATAATATAAGTACAATAATGGCGGAAAATGTCAAAGTCGTCTCTGTGAAGTCAGCCTCGCCATGAGCCAAAATGCACTCTATGCAACAGTGCAGAGCCAAAAACAACCTGTCACCTGTGTACTAGGCTGCCCGTGTGAAAATAAGGGCACCCGCGTTTGCAAAGTGAAACAAACAACGAGTCAGTCATGGGGACTGGTATGAGGAATCTATTTAACAGTTTAAACAACAGTAATAAGCAAATCATAGGACCACGCCACTTTCGCGGAACGAGTTTACTCCAGTGATTGCTAGAGCATCTAAAACAAAGTAAATTCTTTAAAACAACGCAATGCTTTTTAAAAGAATGAAGCCATTATAAGACTCAAGTCCCATCACACAATGCAACGCAAGCCGGAGGATAGAGTTTTACCTTATAATGGCCAAATATGCTTGATACGTGTAAAGCAAAATCATTTGATATTATTACTAGTGTATATATGTTTCAAAAGCGAATAACATCATAAATATCAATCATAGGCGGCATAGCTACCATCTACTATGTTGCCATACTAGTTCTACAATCGAGTCCGTTATTTCGTATTGGAAATTAGATTTCCGTCATGAGTCGAGGCAAGGGGCAAGCTCCTCTCCGCTTCGAGACATTCTAGCAAATGCCTCGGGACTACACACTCTGGGTAACCCCTTGATGCTTCAGGGCCGGTCCTCTCTTATGTTTGAGGATTGGCAATTCCTAAACACACGTTTCCCGGTCCTTACAGACCTATAATCGAGGCGCCTCGCATTCCAACAACCACAAAGGTGAAAAGTAGATATATATGTCAGGGCTGGTAAGTCACTGACACCACCATAGCTAGAAAGAAACGTCGTGCCCTCCCTGCAGTCTGTATCCCGTTTTTAACTCATACCGGGGTGTGAGGCTCGCGAATCCACGCTATACACAAAGCCAGGCCACGCAGACCGTGCTTTGATCATCATCCACAAGACTTTGCTTTGCAACAGAAGCCTTGATCACAGCATCTTGGCATGCCACATAGGCAGTCCACTCCATACGATTGATTTCCATCGATATATAACCTCTAAGCTCGTACGTCTCAGAGCAGGGCGTTAAGCAAAAGAATAAGTTCTCCGCCGCCAAACAGATATATATTTAACAGAGATCAATCAGTATAGAACAAAATCCCATGTCAGACACACAGTCCATTTACAAGTTCGTTCTGGGTCTGAACGAAACCGGAGGCGTCAAATTCCTCGTGTATCCGTACAATCAACACATACGTTCAGACGGCTACTACTTCCGTCCCTTCACGGTAGCTACTCCGGTCAGGAACCTCAGCAGCGCCCATCCAACTGATAAGAAGATCGTCGGTCTTGAATCTTCTTTGCATTTTCCAATTCGAATCGCTCGATAAATTATTTGAAATGAGGGTTAGCTCGGCCTTTTCAAATAATTCACGTCATTAGAATTTAAATCGATTCTTTCTATGGTTATATTATTCGACATCCATCTTTCAGTTCTTTAGTGTTATTTTCGTGTCAAACACATACAACCATCAAATATCAAACAATTCAAGCCCAATTGGTTTATTTGCAATCTATGTTGCTTATAATATTTTATAACGATTTTTCGCCATTTTTATTTATTTAAAAATGGTCATATTTAATTAAACGACGTTTCAGGTCGTGCCGTGGCACTGTTTTTCCCCTAATTTGTTTTACACATATCAGAAAATCTAACCGTCGGATTCCTACAAAGTCTATATCAGTGGGAAGATATTCCCAAAGCGAACCCAACGGTTCCAGTTTCGTGAAAATCCGACGGTCGGATCTTCCACACTAGTCGCTTGAAGTTACGGTTTCAAAATTCGAACTGCAGCGTCGTTATTCGATTAAATTTAATATATTTATATTTATATATAAATATAAACGATTCTGGCGCTGTTTTTCTTTAGATTTGAATTAAACATTCCGGACTATCCAACCGTTGGATTTTTGCAAGGTTGGTGCCGTTGGGAAGATATTTCCAAGGCGAACCCAGCGGTTGTGGTTTCGGGAAAATCCGATGGTCGGATTTCTCATACTAATCGTTTCAAATTACGATTCCGAAACACGAACTGCACGGCTTCGATTCCTTTTATTTATATTTATATTTATATATATAAATATAGTTCATTCTATAATTCCAACTATAGTTCATTCTATATTTTCAACTTCGTTTTCACTTCAAATATTTCACTAACGCCTTAATATTTCGAAAAATTTCGCCATAACCTCCTTTGTACGGGGAGGGGTTTGGAAATTTATTGGGCCGTGTTAGGTACCCAATAAATCCTAAAAAGCATCCACATATTTATAGTGATATATTCTGGTGTTTACGGGGGAGCATGTATAGATAATCACTCTAGAGAATAAATTCTCGTCACCCCGTTTCCGTGTGGAAATAAATAGTCCATGTGCCGTATCTAATAACTAGAGAGATGTGATTATTGTCAACTCCAGACCCGTGTGGGGTTTTTATTAATCTGGCGATTTATCGTTATGTTTTCTATAGTCCATATCAGTCATCAGTTCAACCTGTAGTATATAGTCATCGCCAAACAAGCCTCTCGCTCGTATGGTAAATCTTTCACCTCGTCACACAAGCTCCAATTGCTTATGTGGAATATGATGAAGTATGCCTATCGTCAAGAAGTATGCCATGTAGTGTAGTTCAAAATTAATTGTTACCATCCTATGGCGATATTTATTATTTCACACAGAATAACCAGCACTCCGCAGCCAATGGCATTCACAGGAGTTGATATATAAATAAAATTGCACAGCCAACTCATCAAGGTTTACCTATTTGTCGGGCACGCAAATAATTTCTTTACTCTACAGCTAATCCATTTTTCCTGTTCAACACATGTATATATATGCAGAACAAAGCTAATAATAATATTTCTAGCAAACTATTATTTATTTCAACACGTGTGTATTTTTATCAAAGCATATACATGATAAAAGAAATATTTTTATCGTCAAAAATATTTATTCAACACGTGAATGTTTTTAACACTTCATATTCACAATAAAGGTGTAGTTTTTATTGTCTATTCATTTTATTTTAACATACGATAACATTCAACACATGAATTTTAACTCGATGAACGAATTTCAATTCAACACGTGAATATTCTATATAGTTTGTATATATATAAAAATGTGATTTTTATCGCTAAAGCTATTTGTTTAAATTCAAATAATATTCAACACATGAATTTCAACTCAACGAATGAATTGCAACTCAGCACATGAATATTCGATATAGTTTGTATATATATAAAAATGTGATTTTTATCGCTAAAGCTATTTGTTCAAATTCAAATAATATTCAACACATGAATTTCAACTCAACGAATGAATTGCAACTCAACACATGAATATTCGCTATGGTTTGTATATATATAAAAATGTGATTTTTATCGCTAAAGCTATTTGTTTAAATTCAAATAATATTCAACACATGAATTTCAACTCAACGAATGAATTGCAACTCAACACATGAATATTGGTTTCAACATATGTAATTTATTTCAACGAATGAAAATTATTCTAACACATGAATATTTCAGAAAATTTCGGCAGCATAACGGCAGGGTAGTTAAAACCGGGACCGTCTCTAGTACGGCTCCTCGCTCTACCTTAAAACCTTGCGGTTTTTGACAATGGGGATCATGCATCTAGTTCGCACGCAGGCGGCATGTTTTATTTTCAATTCCACAATCCTATTCTAATTTGTTTCAACCACAAGAGGGTATTTTTCAACCATAAAGGTATTTTTCAACCACAATATCAACCACAAACAATTGTTTCCAACCATTCGTCATACCATATAATATCACGTCAATCACAAGCAATAAATATCGTCCATGGTCTGTGGACGAGGGGAGTATATATATATATATATTATAATTCACTTGCAATTCATCACAATTCAAAGCATATATGTTTCATTCAACGCTTGTATAATTTATACATCGCTAATATAACTTATACAAAACATGTACATGAGGTATACAATGCGTATAATTTACACTTCGCTTATATAATTTATACAACGCGATTTCATTCACACAATTAGTTTAGATTCCTCACATTGGTTATTGTAGTGCTAAAAATCGTAGGAAGATCAGAAAAATCCGCGGCTTCTTCTAGAATGTAGAGAGCCTACTTGCGATCACGGTGTCTCCTGTTTCATCGAATTTCGTTAAAGAACGAAAAAGATATTATTTTTCAAAGTTTTGCAATGCTTTATAGTGTTATTTTCATTTCAAAATGTCGAGGCAGAAAGGGTTTTAAACCTTCAAAACTAGGTTTTGATTTTACAGTCAAGCCGTACCTTGTTGCTCCGATCAGGTGGTGCCACGCAAAAGAGCTACGAACCAGCTACGAACCAGCTCCCTGTCGGCGGCGCTCCAAAGGGGTCGGATTTAAAGAGGGGACGAAGGCGATCAGAATCTTCAACTGGAGGAGGCGGCGAAACTGGCTGTGGCGGCGGCAAAAACGATGGGAAGCTTCGAGCTCGTTGCGCCGTTGAAAACGCCTGGCGGCTAGGGTTTTCGATGTTTTTTTTTATAATGGAAAAATCCTATTGGTCGAAGCTTTATAGGAAAATTTAAATAGTGTTTTTGCAAACGGACTCGAAATCAAATCCAACGACTGTCGCCCCTAGCTAAATACCCCCATTCCGGACACAATGGGATATGTTTCGTTGGCCAATTCGACTGTTACAGTCAGTTATTTTTCAAATTAAAGTATAAAACATTCAATATTTAATTTGAACGTACATTTCAATTTGCCAGGGCCACAAACTGAATCTAAAAATTCCAGAAAAATAAATCAAGCTTTGTTTTGACGATACTGTCCTAACAAAACCAGTTTCATCGAATTCTGAGCTCGTTTGAAAAACGGCCATTTTTAGGTCGACCCATTTTAATAGAATTTGACCAATCACATTATCTTTTGCCCCGCTCACATACTAGCTTCAAAAATTATGAAATTTGAAACTTAGCAATGATTTGACATCCCGGACCCAACAAAAGTGGTTTCGTCGAATTCCGAGGTCGTATGCAAAATATCAATTTTCAAGGGCTATATATGCTATATAGCGACCTTTCTGAAAATTCATTTGGCCATAACTTTTAATTCCCGCTATGAAACTTCGATTTTTCAGATTCGTTAGAAAGGTATTCATAAACAGATTTAAATATTTTTAGTTTCGCTAAAATCCGTTATATTTTCCACCCGGTACAGTCAGACAAAGTTTGTATTCAAAATTTCAAACTGCAATCCTATACCTAATTCTCTATTTTATTGAAATATGCTATTTCAATTATTCAAATTCTTTGGTAATAACCAAATTTAAAATTTTTAAATTGGTTCACATTTTCCGGGTTATTACACGTTGGGCATGGCCTGGTCACCTGAACTTGAGGCTGTAGGCCTTGGGAGCATAACAACATAGATTTCATACCTTGGAGGTATGAAATCGAGCAACCTTTCCAGAAAGCTATGGGGCTGGCCAAGGCCACAGAGGGAAACGACCGGATCATCTCCAAACCATATACAAGCGATCTGTCATTTACACTTCGTACTCCAACAATGAGGACTTCATATCACAAGTTACGAAGTCGAATATTAACTCTTTCCAAAACCATGGCATTTGCCGCGACTGGGAGATCAATGACCGGATCACTTCAGATGCATATACGCATAGCCTTGTTTCCCACTTCGTATCCCAGAGATTCGAGCACTTGCCAAACCCCAACACGCCTACTCCAGCCATGAAGCTTCCCACCAGATCACGAAGATCTGAGACCGACGATCGAGAAAAAAAAATGAGACCCTAAAGCAAGCAAAGGGAATGGGAAAAGCAAAGCAAGAGATTTGCTTAAGTATCCCAGGGTAGGTACCGACCCCAGGCTCGGTACTGACGCTGAGGTACGAAATTTTCCCATCTCCTCTTGTTTGCACCATACTTCAGCTGGTCTCCACTCTCACCTCATTACAACTATAAATACCCTTTTTGGGGGTAAAATAAGGTTTAACCTTTTTTTGCTTTACAAGCTCTAAAAGAAGAATCCATTACTACTTGGAGACTCCAGCCTTCATCACCACCTAGAGAATACGATCTCCAATACCAATTTGAGCTCTTAAGCCTTGCTTGGTAATCAACGCCACTTTGAGAAAGAGAGGCTGGAATCCACTTTGGAATCTAGATCATTCCAGCTTTCATTATTTCTATTGTAATCATCTAAGGGTGCCGATTCACCATTGAACTTTCTTAAAGAGATTGATAAAAGAGTATAAGGGTTGAAAGTTGACGTAGGTTCAACACGAGTCGTACCACTACAATATTGTGTGTGATTGTCTCCATTGCACTTTCCTCAAAATTTCCTCATATTAATTTTATTTTCATTATCTTGGAAGTTATTGGATGTTGAGCCAACATTAGCGCGTCAATGTTATGGTGCTTTCATTGAGAGGGCTATTAAACTCAAAGCCTTCTCTTTCCTTCAATACCTCCATTATAACTTTATTCTGCTACTAGGATCCTCTAGATCCATTATTTGAGTTTGGAAAAATGGTTAAGAAGGGAGAAAACATTATCATCGCTATTTCCTAGAACCTTGACCAAGAGTCTTCTTCTTAGCAACAACCCTTTGATAATCCTGCTAACGCGGATGTTGCTGGACCCTCCAATTTGGAGCCCCTCGTCACTCAAGCTCAATTCACGGAAATAGCTAAGAAGCTTGAGGATAAACAGAAGCAACTGAACGGTTAATTCGGAAAAACCTCAATTTGATGCAAAGGCTGCAACAGTGTGAAAACCCGTAACTTCCCCGTAAAGGAAAGCGCGGATAGTTCGAGAACAAGCCACAACAGAACTCATATAAAAGAACATTTCATTGTATATTACAACAATGCATCAGATTACAAGAATATACAGAGTATAAATGAATATTACACAAAAATATCAGAGATTTAAATTACATTTAAATACAACACAGCGGAAAATAATACAATACACAACTAGAAGGTGGTATACGGATACAAAGCTTTCCGGATATCGTTCCAGCTGTAAACCAGGATCCTGTGAATATAAATCTGCAAAACCGAAACTACTAGCTGCCCGTGTCAAAATAAGGGCACCCAGAGTTTAGGTTAAAACAATAAACTCCAGGTCAGTCATGTGACTGGTGTGAGAACTAAAACAGTTATTAATCTTTATTTTAAATCATTAGGTAAATCAAGGGACCACGCCATATAACACGGAACGGGTTTCCTCCCAAGAATACCAGTGCATAAAACAAACAGCGCAATGCTAAATAAAGAAAAATGAAGCTGTTATAAGACCCAGGTCCCATCACACAATGCAACGCAGCCGAGGATAGGGTTTTCCCTTATAACAGCCAAAGAATGCTTGATACGGTTAAAACAAATCGTTTGATACTATTATAAGTGCATAGTGTATAAAACAACTTCAAATCATAAGTATCAATCATAGGCGGCATGAGCGTCCCATGCCACTATGTCGCCATATATAGGTTTATAAATAAAACCGCAAAGTCACGTATTTGGAAAATGGATTTCCATCTATGAACCGAGGCAAAAGATAGTCCTCAACCGATTCGAGACGCTCTAGCCCGTGTCTCAGGAACAGCCGCAACTGCCCCTTGGATCCTCAGGGCCGGTCCACCGATGTGGATTATTATGCCTCCACACTACGTCTCCCCACCCTATGGGGTGTAAGTCTGGTCCGTCAGCCGACCAGAATGCATCGGCCGAAACCGATATAACCGAGGCGCCTCGCAACAGCAACAACCACATAAGTCAAACTCGTCAGGGCGTGTAAAACCACTGACGCCACTTCTAGCTAGAAAGAAACGCATGCCCTCCCTGAAGTCCTCTCCCGTTTTTGGTTCATACCGGGTGTGAAGCTCGCGAATCAACGTTACACAAAGCTATGCCACAAAGGCCGTGCTTTGATCATCTACCACAAGACTTTGCTTTTCAACAGAAGCCTTGATCATTTGCCACTTAGGCATGCCACATGGGCAATTCACTCCATGCGTTTGATATCCATTAATATATAACCCCTGAGATCGTACGTCTCAAAGAAGGGCGTTAAGCAAGAGAATAAATTCTCCGCCGCCAAACAGATATATATTTAATAGAGATCAATCGCACGGACTAAAACCCAATGTCAGACACACCGTCCATTTACAAGTCCGTTCTGGGTCTGAACGAAACCGGAGGCACTTTCCTCGCATATCCATCCATCTCCAAGTACGTCTGGACGACCACCAACTATTTCCATCCTCTCGGGTGTACAGCCCAATCAGGATCGTCGGTAATTATCCAAACGATGTGAAGACTTCCGGTCTTCTACCACCGTCTTCATCTTCGACATATCGTCGTATCAGTTATTCAGAATGGGATAAACCCGGTCCTTCCGAATAACTCGCGTATATTTTAAATAAGTGTTACACAAACACAACATACGCCTCATTCCAATTCATTAGTCACTAACCGTCAATTAATCAAGAGAATAATTCCCCAAATATTAACCCCGAAGGCCGAAACCAACATCAGATCAATATTCAGGAAACCATTCTGCTTGGCTAACCGACAGTTAGTTTCTAAATTTCACATTCATAGGGAAAGGTTCCCATTAATTTTATCCAAGATAAATTCCTTGAATTTATTCTTTATTTTATTTTTGAATCTCAATTCAAACTAGTCGGGATTAGCGAACCTTACCGAAGTAATTATTTATTTTAATTTCCCCATCCCAACCTATTCATCCCATGAAGTAAAACTGGTAATACTTCATATCTAACACCACAGTGTTATCGGTAAATTCAATTACCATTTCACGTTCAAATCTAATTAAAGATTTAACTATCGCCTGGAGCAAAACTGGTGATACTCCATTTTCGATCATTTCAATCTAATTAAAGATTCATTAAAACTCCACTTAGTTTTAATCTTCGACTGGGTTAAAGAATCAGTGTCATTTAAAACACGGTTCACGATAAACCCAAAATCACATTCATTAATTATCGGGTTAAAGAACGAGTGTTATTTAAAACACTGTTCACGATAAACCCAAAAATCAATACCAATTCAATTCCAATTAAATATCATTTAATTGGTACACTTCATTAAATCTAAATAAAAAGATTTAATCTTTTCTCAACTGGGTTCAAGAACAGTGTTAGTGAAGACACCATTCACGACAAACCCAAATCACATTTGATATTCAATATAAGGCTCTGAATAGAAAATATATCGGCTTATATTCAACATCAAATTCTACGATTAACAAATGTCGTATTGGAAATAACGATATAAATATATATATCTTTCAAATTTCCACAACAACATCTGTATAATCACGAATTCCAACATCGAAATATTCCGAAGACAATTTCGATTCAAATCCACTCCAGTGCAATCATTGGAAATTCGGGTTATTTTTAAAACCCTTTTCAAATTCAATTTATTTATTTAAAAATAAATAGAATTATATTTCTAGTTCAAAACTAGTTCATTTCGATAAAAATCTATTTTTATCTTTTCAAATATGGAGTTTTTCATCCCAATTCTTTCTAAATCATTTCTTATGATTTTACACAAATTATTACTATTTTTAATAATTTTATCAAGGCCCGTACAGTCGATTTCCATCAATGGCCATCGAACTGCACTTACAACGACCTTTTTCGAATTTGATTTGGACGTATCTCCAAATCCAACCGTTAGATTTCTAATTTCTAATATTCGTTAGAAATCTCTTTTCGATACGAACCCAACGGTTCCAGTTTTAGGAGAATCCGACGGTCGGATCTCCCGTAATGTCCGTTTGAAATAAATGGTCGAAATTCACGAACTACCGCGGCGCGGCGCGTTCTATTCAGGCCATTATATTATATATATAATATATATAATATATACTTCGTCGATTTCTATTTAAAACGAATTATATAAATAGTTTTAAAATCGTTTCAAAAGCAATTTCAACTTTCTTTTCAATTCAAATCAAAATTGAATTCTTCTTTATAAATTCGTTTTAAAATTCATTTCTATTCAATTCAAATTTCAATTCAATTTGAATTCATTTCAATTCGCTTTCAATTCAATTTGAATTCGTTTTCAATTCAATTCATTTCGAAATCGTTATATATTCAATTTATTTCGAAATCGTTATATATTCAATTCATTTCGAAATCGTTTTATATTCAATTCATTTCGAAATCGTTATATATTCAATTCATTTCAAAATCGTTATATATTCAATTCATTTCGAAATCGTTATATATTCAATTCATTTCAAAATCGTTTTATATTCAATTCATTTCAAAATCGTTATATATTCAATTCATTTCAAAATCGTTATATATTCAATTCATTTCGAAATCGTTTTATATTCAATTCATTTAGAAATCGTTATATATTCAATTCATTTCGAAATCGTTATATATTCAATTCATTTCGAAATCGTTTTATATTCAATTCATTTCGAAATCGTTTTATATTCAATTCATTTCAAAATGAATAAAATCGATATAAATATCGTTTACGTCAAAATGGCGTCAATCTAATCAACACGGCTTCATAAATTTCTATTTCAAATATTTTATTTCAAATATTTCTTTTTCAAAATAGTTGTTATTATCAAAATATTTCGTTCAACACATGACCAATCTCAATGGATGAGTACTGTCAACACATGAACCGTTAGTTTATATTGATAAAGATGTAAATTTTATTATCAAAATATTTCGTTCAACACATGACCAATCTCAATGGATGAGTACTGTCAACACATGAACCGTTAGTTTATATTGATAAAGATGTAAATTTTATTATCAAAATATTTCGTTCAACACATGACCAATCTCAATGGATGAGTACTGTCAACACATGAACCGTTAGTTTATATTGATAAAGATGTAAATTTTATTATCAAAATATTTCGTTCAACACATGACCAATCTCAATGGATGAGTACTGTCAACACATGAACCGTTAGTTTATATTGATAAAGATGTAAATTTTATTATCAAAATATTTCGTTCAACACATGACCAATCTCAATGGATGAGTACTGTCAACACATGAACCGTTAGTTTATATTGATAAAGATGTAAATTTTATTATCAAAATATTTCGTTCAACACATGACCAATCTCAATGGATGAGTACTGTCAACACATGAACCGTTAGTTTATATTGATAAAGATGTAAATTTTATTATCAAAATATTTCGTTCAACACATGACCAATCTCAATGGATGAGTACTGTCAACACATGAACCGTTAGTTTATATTGATAAAGATGTAAATTTTATTATCAAAATATTTCGTTCAACACATGACCAATCTCAATGGATGAGTACTGTCAACACATGAACCGTTAGTTTATATTGATAAAGATGTAAATTTTATTATCAAAATATTTCGTTCAACACATGACCAATCTCAATGGATGAGTACTGTCAACACATGAACTTTTATTTTATAATATTCTTTATTTTCTAAATTGGAATGAGGCCCAATCAATCACCATATAATGTTAATTATATGGATTTTCATACAACACATGTATATAATAGCATTGAAAAATAATCAACCATCAACCAAAGTGCACTACACTGTATAAGCATCAAATATAGACTTCTAACGCTTATAACAGCCTGTCAATCAATCGATCGACATATTGAATCAATCAGGATGAGTGAACTTCAAATTTCATCCCAACACCCGTGTGGGGTTTCAAACAATCAAACACAGATTTTATTTGTGCAGTTGGGCGATGTGTAAAATTTATCGTCCCAATCAATGTCCTTCAAATAGGTGTACATAAACAAACCGTCCGGTTTGTAAATGAATATTTATTTATTCACATTCACGTTAAAAATTATATTTTTAACGATAAAACATTTTATTCAACCTATGAATATTCTATTCGGTTCATTTATTCAATAAAATGATATTTTTATTTTTCTAACATATTTTAGAAAATTTCGATGGCATAACGGCACGATACTAGAAACGGGACAAGGCCTAGCCTTATCCCCGGTCTAGTGAAGGCCCACGCCATTCACACATCAATCAAATTCACCAAACAACCAAATTCAAATCAAATCATCTAACTAATTTATGCAACCAAACAAACAAGTCCATGGTCTGTGGACGATTGTGTCGGGTGCTACTAAGCACCGTCTGCATCCTAGTATATATATATATAAATAGAAATGAAATTGAAAGGTGAGAAATTCTCACCAATAGCTATCCTAGCTCCACGGCACTTCATTGATAGAAATCTTCAACGTTCTCGCCTTTTTGTCATCTTTGTTGCCCGTAGCCACTACATATATACAAATCACACATTTTTATATTTTGATGTCTTTAAAATAAAAATCATATTTTTATTTGTTCACTTTCAATTTAAAAAATCATATTTTTTTTAATTGCTACCTATACAAAGATGTTATTTCTAATATTCCTACAATGCAAAGATCATATTTTTATCTTTCTACAATATAAAAGATTATATTTTTACTACTTTAAAAATATGAAAATCATAGTTTTACTACTTCTATATAGTAAAGATTATATTTTTATAGTTCCTACTATGCAAAGATCATATTTTTATCTTTCTACAATATAAAAGATTATATTTTTACTACTTTAAAAATATGAAAATCATATTTTTATAATCGCTATATAGTTAAGACTATATTTTTAATACTTTAAAAATATAAAGATCGTATTTTTATTACTTTAAAAATATAAAAATCATATTTTTATAATCGTCTTATACATTTAAAAATCTAACTTTGCCATTCTCATATAAACTGACTTTTTTTTTTAAAGTAATTACTGAAAATTATCAAAATAAATAATTAACTAAATTGAAATTAAAACTTACAGTTTAATTGGAAGGGGGGGAGATGGGCCGTCGCGGTCGGAGGTTGCTCAGGCGGTGGCGAGGCTGGGTGGTCGGCGATGCAGGCTGGAGGCGCTAGGGTTGGGGCGGTTCTGACCTTCGAGCGCCGCGTCTTGGGGAGGAGAGGGAGTTCGAACGGAGGGGGAGGCTGCGATAGGAGGCGGGTGGTGTGAGGAGGCGGAGGGACCCACGACGGCGGGTGGTGGCGGCTGCTCCGTCTTCTTTCCTTCTTCTTTTTTTTGTTTTTTTTTATTATTTTGATTTCTGTTTCGATAAAAAGGAAAGGGGGGGCCAGAGCGGGTTAACGGGGAGAAAAGGTTTTTTTTTATTATTATTATTTAATTTTCCACAAAAAGCAACTTTTATTCTCGACCTCGAAACGAGACCCACCGCCTGTCGTCCCTAACGTTTTACCCCCATTCCGAACACAATGGGATATGTATCGCAAGCTGATTCCATCGTTTCGATCAGTTTTCGTTGAATTTACATTTAAATCACTATATTGAATTTTAAACGTACATTTCAAATTACCGGGGTCACATACTAACTCGAAAAATTCCCGAAAAATATTTTCTAGCTTCGTATTGACGATACGGTCCTAACAAAACTAGTTTCGTCGAATTCTGAGACCGTTTGAAAAATGGCCAATTTCCAGTTGATTAAAATCAACTGAAACTGGTCAAACGCGTTTTCCTTTGCCACGCTCACACATTGAATCGAAAAATTATGAAATTTAAAACCTAGCAATAACTTTACATCCCGGATTCAACAAAAGTGGTTTTGTCGAAATCCGAGGTCGTTTGCAAAATGTCCATTTTTAAGGGCCTGAATTCCATAGCGACTATTCAGAATTTTCAACTGGACATATCTTTTGATTCCCGCTATGAAATTTCGATTGGTCGGATTCGTTGGAAAGATATTATCAATTAGATCCTAATGTTTTTGGTTTCACTAAAATCCGGATTGTTTTGCACCCGGTACATTCAATTGAAGTTTGAAATCGAATTATCGAACTACCGCGCCATTTTCAATTCTATTTATAATTATATATAAATATTTATATTCTAACGACGACGCGTATAATATATACGTTCGAATTATATTCAAAATAAATTTCTCGTCGATATTATTTAAAATAATTCATTTTAAATAATCAAAATTCGCTAAAATTGCCAAAATAAAAATTTCAAACTGGCTCGCATTTTACGGGTTGTTACAATCTCCCCCACTTAAAACTTTTCGTCCCCGAAAAGGAACAAAGTCGAAAGTGGTTTGATTAATCAACTCTACGTTCGATCTGGCTTCCATTCTCCAACTCTTTAGTTTCTGAGAATTTTCAAAATTTCAAAAATTTGGCTAACACCCTAAATTTTCGAAAAATTTCGCCATAACCTCCCCTGCAATGGGAGCATCGGGAAATCTCAAATAGCTTCCCCGGTCCTTCAGATCTCAAAAAGAAAAAGAAAAATCCAAGCGGCTAGCCAATAGGCTCATAAAATCATCATCACCCAAACAAAACAGTAAATTATGTAGTAAACATGTACCTATTTGTCGGGCAAACAAATTTTATTCTCTGCTCTAGCCTCCTTGCTATGACCTGTTCAATGTAAGTATATATATGCAAGCAAACGCAACCAATTTTCAATATAATTCAATATTTGATTCTATTAGGCTAAATGGTTCAAAATTATCAAAAAAATAGACAAACAACACAACAGAACTCATATAAAAGAACATTTCATTGTATATTACAACAATGCATCAGATTACAAGAATATACAGAGTATAAATGAATATTACACAGAAATATCAGAGATTTAAATTACATTTAAATACATCGCAGCGGAAAATAATACAATACACAACTAGAAGGTGGTATACGGATACAAAGCTTTCCGGATATCGTTCCAGCTGTAAACCAGGATCCTGTGAATATAAATCTGCAAAACCGAAACTACTAGCTGCCCGTGTCAAAATAAGGGCACCCAGAGTTTAGGTTAAAACAATAAACTCCAGGTCAGTCATGTGACTGGTGTGAGAACTAAAACAGTTATTAATCTTTATTTTAAATCATTAGGTAAATCAAGGGACCACGCCATATAACACGGAACGGGTTTCCTCCCAAGAATACCAGTGCATAAAACAAACAGCGCAATGCTAAATAAAGAAAAATGAAGCTGTTATAAGACCCAGGTCCCATCACACAATGCAACGCAGCCGAGGATAGGGTTTTCCCTTATAACAGCCAAAGAATGCTTGATACGGTTAAAACAAATCGTTTGATACTATTATAAGTGCATAGTGTATAAAACAACTTCAAATCATAAGTATCAATCATAGGCGGCATGAGCGTCCCATGCCACTATGTCGCCATATATAGGTTTATAAATAAAACCGCAAAGTCACGTATTTGGAAATTGGATTTCCATCTATGAACCGAGGCAAAAGATAGTCCTCAACCGATTCGAGACGCTCTAGCCCGTGTCTCAGGAACAGCCGCAACTGCCCCTTGGATCCTCAGGGCCGGTCCACCGATGTGGATTATTATGCCTCCACACTACGTCTCCCCACCCTATGGGGTGTAAGTCTGGTCCGTCAGCCGACCAGAATGCATCGGCCGAAACCGATATAACCGAGGCGCCTCGCAACAGCAACAACCACATAAGTCAAACTCGTCAGGGCGTGTAAAACCACTGACGCCACTTCTAGCTAGAAAGAAACGCATGCCCTCCCTGACGTCCTCTCCCGTTTTTGGTTCATACCGGGTGTGAAGCTCGCGAATCAACGTTACACAAAGCTATGCCACAAAGGCCGTGCTTTGATCATCTACCACAAGACTTTGCTTTTCAACAGAAGCCTTGATCATTTGCCACTTAGGCATGCCACATGGGCAATTCACTCCATGCGTTTGATATCCATTAATATATAACCCCTGAGCTCGTACGTCTCAAAGAAGGGCGTTAAGCAAGAGAATAAATTCTCCGCCGCCAAACAGATATATATTTAATAGAGATCAATCGCACGGACTAAAACCCAATGTCAGACACACCGTCCATTTACAAGTCCGTTCTGGGTCTGAACGAAACCGGAGGCACTTTCCTCGCATATCCATCCATCTCCAAGTACGTCTGGACGACCACCAACTATTTCCATCCTCTCGGGTGTACAGCCCAATCAGGATCGTCGGTAATTATCCAAACGATGTGAAGACTTCCGGTCTTCTACCACCGTCTTCATCTTCGACATATCGTCGTATCAGTTATTCAGAATGGGATAAACCCGGTCCTTCCGAATAACTCGCGTATATTTTAAATAAGTGTTACACAAACACAACATACGCCTCATTCCAATTCATTAGTCACTAACCGTAAATTAATCAAGAGAATAATTCCCCAAATATTAACCCCGAAGGCCGAAACCAACCTCAGATCAATATTCAGGAAACCATTCTGCTTGGCTAACCGACAGTTAGTTTCTAAATTTCACATTCATAGGGAAAGGTTCCCATTAATTTTATCCAAGATAAATTCCTTGAATTTATTCTTTATTCTATTTTTGAATCTCAATTCAAACTAGTCGGGATTAGCGAACCTTACCGAAGTAATTATTTATTTTAATTTCCCCATCCCAACCTATTCATCCCATGAAGTAAAACTGGTAATACTTCATATCTAACACCACAGTGTTATCGGTAAATTCAATTACCATTTCACGTTCAAATCTAATTAAAGATTTAACTATCGCCTGGAGCAAAACTGGTGATACTCCATTTTCGATCATTTCAATCTAATTAAAGATTCATTAAAACTCCACTTAGTTTTAATCTTCGACTGGGTTAAAGAATCAGTGTCATTTAAAACACGGTTCACGATAAACCCAAAATCACATTCATTAATTATCGGGTTAAAGAACGAGTGTTATTTAAAACACTGTTCACGATAAACCCAAAAATCAATACCAATTCAATTCCAATTAAATATCATTTAATTGGTACACTTCATTAAATCTAAATAAAAAGATTTAATCTTTTCTCAACTGGGTTCAAGAACAGTGTTAGTGAAGACACCATTCACGACAAACCCAAATCACATTTGATATTCAATATAAGGCTCTGAATAGAAAATATATCGGCTTATATTCAACATCAAATTCTACGATTAACAAATGTCGTATTGGAAATAACGATATAAATATATATATCTTTCAAATTTCCACAACAACATTTGTATAATCACGAATTCCAACATCGAAATATTCCGAAGACAATTTCGATTCAAATCCACTCCAATGCAATCATTGGAAATTCGGGTTATTTTTAAAACCCTTTTCAAATTCAATTTATTTATTTAAAAATAAATAGAATTGTATTTCTAGTTCAAAACTAGTTCATTTCGATAAAAATCTATTTTTATCTTTTCAAATATGGAGTTTTTCATCCCAATTCTTTCTAAATCATTTCTTATGATTTTACACAAATTATTACTATTTTTAATAATTTTATCAAGGCCCGTACAGTCGATTTTCATCAATGGCCATCGAACTGCACTTACAGCGACCTTTTTCGAATTTGATTTGGACGTATCTCCAAATCCAACTGTTAGATTTCTAATTTCTAATATTCGTAGGAAATCTCTTTTCGATACGAACCCAACGGTTCCAGTTTTAGGAGAATCCGACGGTCGGATCTCCCGTAATGTCCGTTTGAAATAAATGGTCGAAATTCACGAACTACCGCGGCGCGGCGCGTTCTATTCAGGCCATTATATTATATATATAATATATATAATATATACTTCGTCGATTTCTATTTAAAACGAATTATATAAATAGTTTTAAAATCGTTTCAAAAGCAATTTCAACTTTCTTTTCAATTCAAATCAAAATTGAATTCTTCTTTATAAATTCGTTTTAAAATTCATTTCTATTCAATTCAAATTTCAATTCAATTTGAATTCATTTCAATTCGCTTTCAATTCAATTTGAATTCGTTTTCAATTCAATTCATTTCGAAATCGTTATATATTCAATTTATTTCGAAATCGTTATATATTCAATTCATTTCGAAATCGTTTTATATTCAATTCATTTCGAAATCGTTATATATTCAATTCATTTCAAAATCGTTATATATTCAATTCATTTCGAAATCGTTATATATTCAATTCATTTCGAAATCGTTTTATATTCAATTCATTTCAAAATCGTTATATATTCAATTCATTTCAAAATCGTTATATATTCAATTCATTTCGAAATCGTTTTATATTCAATTCATTTCGAAATCGTTATATATTCAATTCATTTCGAAATCGTTATATATTCAATTCATTTCGAAATCGTTTTATATTCAATTCATTTCGAAATCGTTTTATATTCAATTCATTTCAAAATGAATAAAATCGATATAAATATCGTTTACGTCAAAATGGCGTCAATCTAATCAACACGGCTTCATAAATTTCTATTTCAAATATTTTATTTCAAATATTTCTTTTTCAAAATAGTTGTTATTATCAAAATATTTCGTTCAACACATGACCAATCTCAATGGATGAGTACTGTCAACACATGAACCGTTAGTTTATATTGATAAAGATGTAAATTTTATTATCAAAATATTTCGTTCAACACATGACCAATCTCAATGGATGAGTACTGTCAACACATGAACCGTTAGTTTATATTGATAAAGATGTAAATTTTATTATCAAAATATTTCGTTCAACACATGACCAATCTCAATGGATGAGTACTGTCAACACATGAACCGTTAGTTTATATTGATAAAGATGTAAATTTTATTATCAAAATATTTCGTTCAACACATGACCAATCTCAATGGATGAGTACTGTCAACACATGAACTTTTATTTTATAATATTCTTTATTTTCTAAATTGGAATGAGGCCCAATCAATCACCATATAATGTTAATTATATGGATTTTCATACAACACATGTATATAATAGCATTGAAAAATAATCAACCATCAACCAAAGTGCACTACACTGTATAAGCATCAAATATAGACTTCTAACGCTTATAACAGCCTGTCAATCAATCGATCGACATATTGAATCAATCAGGATGAGTGAACTTCAAATTTCATCCCAACACCCGTGTGGGGTTTCAAACAATCAAACACAGATTTTATTTGTGCAGTTGGGCGATGTGTAAAATTTATCGTCCCAATCAATGTCCTTCAAATAGGTGTATATAAACAAACCGTCCGGTTTGTAAATGAATATTTATTTATTCACATTCACGTTAAAAATTATATTTTTAACGATAAAACATTTTATTCAACCTATGAATATTCTATTCGGTTCATTTATTCAATAAAATGATATTTTTATTTTTCTAACATATTTTAGAAAATTTCGGCGGCATAACGGCACGATACTAGAAACGGGACAAGGCCTAGCCTTATCCCCGGTCTAGTGAAGGCCCACGCCATTCACACATCAATCAAATTCACCAAACAACCAAATTCAAATCAAATCATCTAACTAATTTATGCAACCAAACAAACAAGTCCATGGTCTGTGGACGATTGTGTCGGGTGCTACTAAGCACCGTCTGCATCCTAGTATATATATATATAAATAGAAATGAAATTGAAAGGTGAGAAATTCTCACCAATAGCTATCCTAGCTCCACGGCACTTCATTGATAGAAATCTTCAACGTTCTCGCCTTTTTGTCATCTTTGTTGCCCGTAGCCACTTCATATATACAAATCACACATTTTTATATTTTGATGTCATTAAAATAAAAATCATATTTTTATTTGTTCACTTTCAATTTAAAAAATCATATTTTTTTTAATTGCTACCTATACAAAGATGTTATTTCTAATATTCCTACAATGCAAAGATCATATTTTTATCTTTCTACAATATAAAAGATTATATTTTTACTACTTCTATATAGTAAAGATTATATTTTTATAGTTCCTACTATGCAAAGATCATATTTTTATCTTTCTACAATATAAAAGATTATATTTTTACTACTTTAAAAATATGAAAATCATATTTTTATAATCGCTATATAGTTAAGACTATATTTTTAATACTTTAAAAATATAAAGATCGTATTTTTATTACTTTAAAAATATAAAAATCATATTTTTATAATCGTCTTATACATTTAAAAAATCTAACTTTGCCATTCTCATATAAACTGACTTTTTTTTTAAAAGTAATTACTGAAAATTATCAAAATAAATAATTAACTAAATTGAAATTAAAACTTACAGTTTAATTGGAAGGGGGGGAGATGGGCCGTCGCGGTCGGAGGTTGCTCAGGCGGTGGCGAGGCTGGGTGGTCGGCGATGCAGGCTGGAGGCGCTAGGGTTGGGGCGGTTCTGACCTTCGAGCGTCGCGTCTTGGGGAGGAGAGGGAGTTCGAACGGAGGGGGAGGCTGCGATAGGAGGCGGGTGGCGTGAGGAGGCGGAGGGACCCACGACGGCGGGTGGTGGCGGATGCTCCGTCTTCTTTCCTTCTTCTTTTTTTTGTTTTTTTTTTATTATTTTGATTTCTGTTTCGATAAAAAGGAAAGGGGGGGGCCAGAGCGGGTTAACGGGGAGAAAAGCTTTATTATTATTATTATTATTTTATTATTTAATTTTCCACAAAAAGCAACTTTTATTCTCGACCTCGAAACGAGACCCACCGCCTGTCGTCCCTAACGTTTTACCCCCATTCCGAACACAATGGGATATGTATCGCAAGCTGATTCCATCGTTTCGATCAGTTTTCGTTGAATTTACATTTAAATCACTATATTGAATTTTAAATGTACATTTCAAATTACCGGGGTCACATACTAACTCGAAAAATTCCCGAAAAATATTTTCTAGCTTCGTATTGACGATACGGTCCTAACAAAACTAGTTTCGTCGAATTCTGAGACCGTTTGAAAAATGGCCAATTTCCAGTTGATTAAAATCAACTGAAACTGGTCAAACGCGTTTTCCTTTGCCACGCTCACACATTGAATCGAAAAATTATGAAATTTAAAACCTAGCAATAACTTTACATCCCGGATTCAACAAAAGTGGTTTCGTCGAAATCCGAGGTCGGTTGCAAAATGTCCATTTTTAAGGGCCTGAATTCCATAGAGACTATTCAGAATTTTCAACTGGACATATCTTTTGATTCCCGCAATGAAATTTCGATTGGTCGGATTCGTTGGAAAGATATTATCAATTAGATCCTAATGTTTTTGGTTTCACTAAAATCCGGATTGTTTTGCACCCGGTACATTCAATTGAAGTTTGAAATCGAATTATCGAACTACCGCGCCATTTTCAATTCTATTTATAATTATATATAAATATTTATATTCTAACGACGACGCGTATAATATATACGTTCGAATTATATTCAAAATAAATTTCTCGTCGATATTATTTAAAATAATTCATTTTAAATAATCAAAATTCGCTAAAATTGCCAAAATAAAAATTTCAAACTGGCTCGCATTTTACGGGTTGTTACAAACAGAATGCTCAGCGTGACATTTCATGCAAACTAAGCCATTCCACCTCAATATGTTTAAGAAAGCTCATCCTCTGATACCGTCCGCAGCGACCATATCCAAAGGAGGACGATTCACCATGATGGTGTTGGAATAACCATCACAGAGGGAAACAATTCGCATGTACACTCCCTTTTGGGTCTCAGCAAGGATCCTGACCTTAGTTCCCATGCCCTATCTATATAGGCTAACCCTATCGTCATTCCGATCTTGGTGCAAACACTTAGGATTAACGTCCAACCGTAAGTTCTTGTTCCCCCACCTCAACGAATACATATGATTTTTTTAAATTTGGTATACGCAAACTGAGATTTATTTGTCTGAGCTGAAGGTGGTTTATAAAGAATAATAAATTTGAATCAATTGGTAAAGAATTTAACTATGAAATTATGCACAAAGAACCTACACCACTAAATCAAGCTATTACAAAAATTTTGAGTGAAAATATTTAATGTTCAAATGCACATGATTTTTTCAAATCAGGTATATGCAAATTGAGATTTATTAACTTGAGCTAAGAATGGTTGATAAAAGATAATAAATCTGCGCCAATTGGTAGATAATTTGGCTATGAAATTTTGTAAAAAAAAAACCTGCACCAGTAAAATCTACTGTAATGAATGATATTTAATTTTCAAATTTATATGATTTGTTTAAATTAGGTATATCCAAACAATGATTCATTAGCCTGAGCTAAAAGTGGTTGATAAAGAATAATAAATCTATACACAACTTGCAAAAAAATTGACTATGAAACTATGTAAAAAGAACTTGAACCAAACCAAGCTATAGTAAAAAAATTAATTGAAAATTTTATTCTTTGAATTTATAATAATTTTCAAATTAGATATATGTAAATTGAGATTTATTAACCTGGGCTAAAAATGAGTGATAAAGAATAATAGATTTGTACCAATTGGTAAAAAAATTGGCTATGAAATTTTGTGTAGAAAGGCTTCACTGATAAATCAGGCTATTGTAAAAGTTTAAATGAAAAGATTTAATTTTCGAATATATATGATTTTTTAAAAATTGGGTATATGCAAACTAATATTTACTAACCAGAGCTAAATGTGGTTGATAAAGAATAATAAATATGTATCAACTAGTAAAAAATTTTGCTATGAATTATTTTATAAAGAACCAACACCACTAAATTAAGTTATTGAAAATATTTTATATTCGAATTTATATGATTTTTTCAAATTGGATATACGCAAACTAAGACTTATTAACCTAAGCTAAAAGTGGTTGATAAGGAAGAAAAAATATGGACTAATTGGTAAAGAATTTAGCTATGTAATTTTGTAAAAGAACCTGCACCATTAAATCAAGCCACTGTAAAAAAATTAAATCAAAATATTTAATTTTCATATTTATATGATTTTTCTAAATGCGTTGAGAATTTTAGAATTTGTACGTTCTTTTGTGTGAATCTTGCACATTTTTTGAAATGTTTTATCTTAAGAATTATGGAGCAAGTGCACTTTGAGTCAATTGGAAAATAACTAGATTACTTTTGAATTAATAAAAGTTTTAATTCATATTCAGATGGATCTTTGAAATAGGAGTTTCATAATGTTATATGTATTTTTTGTATAAAAATTGATATTATCGTATATGAATATAATTGAAAATAAACGAGTTATGGATTTTACAAAAAGGATTAGTATTACGTGAGTAATTTTTTTTGATAATTGAAAGATAAAATTAAACTGTAATTTGTAGCATAATACAATGTATCTATATACAAGGCTTTTCAATGTAAACTGTAGTGTGTAATAAACTTTGTATATAAAATCATGTTAACAAACCATTTTATTTTTTTAACTAAATATTCTAATAAATTTGGCTTTTGAATAATGAAATTACTTATTAACAACTAACTTTACTCTTACAAATCTAAAGTCATTTTCCTACTATTGGGTTTTGACATTCGAATGATGTAGTAGAATTTGGCACTGTTGTTGATACCAAAAATTGGACACAACATACGGTGTGGTCTGGATTTGTGAAAGCACTAGTCTAGGTCTCTCTAGGCAAGGAAAATGATGGAAAACAAAATAGGAAAGAACAGAATGTTAGAATATTTCAATTATGTGGGCCACACATTTAAATTCAATGTGTAACGCTATTTTTGGTGTGAATTCCAATTAATGTGGTCTAATAGGGTAACAAATTTATTGGCATAATTATATTCAGCTGTTATGGAAGGAATGCGTAGAGACCGGAATATTTTTTAGTTTGATGAAGGGCCGAACTGAAAATATTACACTATTATAAATTAGGGGTTATGGTCCCCAAATTACACAAGTTTTCAACGTATTCTCTTTATCCCCTCAGAAGAAATACATTTACCTCTGGACTTGTGTCAATTTGGAAGATCCAAAACCAATTCAATCCTCTTTAACAAACGATTATGGATTCAGGTATGTTCTTTAATTTTATTTCATATGTTCATTTCTCAATTCAATCAATTTTGGGTTATATACATATATGATCAGATCTGCAACTTAATTATCTCCTAAAGGTCAGATCTGAGGTTCATTTAAAATCTAACAAGTGGTATCAGACCCGCCCATAATTGATTTTGTTGAGAAATTTTCTGTTTTGAAGAATATATGAAATTAAAGTTTGATGTTTAAAATTTGTGGTTTCATCCGGTACCTTTTGGCGTCAGATCTAAACATATGACTTATGTTTCTGCTGCGATCTTTTGTATGTTTTGCGTCATATAAGGGCTGTTCTTTAATTTTATTATTATTTTGTTTGCGGATTCACATCTGAGAATGGGTATCGGCCATTGAAACACATGATCAATTATTAAATTTCAACTTTTGTTGGCACCGTACCTTTTTTTTTTTTTTTAATATTGGCATGTACCAATTTTTTGTTGGCACCGTACCTATATTTTACTGGCATGTACAAGTTATCATAAACATTAAGAGAACCAGTACCAACAACAACTGAATTTATTGATAAACCAAAAACACCATTCCCAAATGAACGAGAATAACCAGATTTGTCCAACTTAGAAATAGAAACTAAATTCCGTCTAAATGACGGTATTACAAAAGTATCAAATAAATCCAAATAAAATTGAGTTTTCAATAATAACTTGAAATGACCAACAGCCTCTACTTGCACCGACCTTCCATTTCCCACATAGATGTATCTTTCAGCATCAGTTAGATTTCAGTAGCTCAGGCAACCCTGCATAGAAACACTTATGCGAGTAGAAGCACCAGAATCTTACCACCAAGTGTTTCTAGGTACTGTAGCTAGATTTACTTTAGAACAGACCAAAGTTAAAGACATACCTTTCTTGACATGCCATGCGTGATATTTGGTACAGTCCTTCTTTTGATGTCCAGGCTTTTTGCAAAAGTAACAACTATCTGTCTCCTTAAGTTGTTTCTTTTCCTTCGGATCCTTAGCAGTTTCTTTATCCTTCTTTCTCTTTTTGTCTTTTCCCTTAGGGGTAAATGCCAAGTGAGCACTCTCAGCCTTGTCAATCTTCAATCTCTCTTCTTCTTGCACACAATACGAAATGAGCTCATTAAGAGTCCATTTCTCCTTCTGACAGTTATAACTGATTTTAAACTGGTTGTATTGTGAAGGAAGAGAGATTAATACCAAATGCACGAGAAAATCGTCCGAAAGCTCAAGCTTAAGTGCTTTAAGCTTTGAAGCAACATTGGACATTTTCATAATGTACTCTCTTATATTCCCTTTACTTTGATACTTCATGGAAATCAAGCGTTGCAAAAGCGTGCTTGTTTCCGCCTTATCGTTTTTAGCAAAACGTTGTTCAATCTCAGCAAGGAATTCTTTAGCATTAGTTATCTTTTCAGATACAACACCCCTAAATGCCTCCGGAATGTCGCGCTTTATGATCATTAGACACATGCGGTTGGAGCGATCCCACCTCTCAAAGTTCTTTATATCATCAGATGAACTTTGATCCGTAAGAGGGGCGGGTGCTTCCATCCTAAGTGCAAGGTCAAGATCCATGCAGCCGAGAACAAAAGCGGAGGGACTATATCATGGAAGAGTGTTAAACAATCGCTCATAGCTTCTTCCACTATGGAAGCCGAGTTTGTAGCTTGTTATGAGGCATCTAACCATGGGAAATGGCTGCGGAACTTTGTCACTGGGCTGCGCATTATAGACAATATTGAAAGACCATTAAAGTTGTATTGTGATAATAAATCAGTAGTACTATATTCCAATAACAATAGAAGCTCAAGTAAGTCAAATTATATTGACATCAAGTTTCTAGTTGTGAATGAGAGAGTGCAGAATGGATTAATATCCGTGGAGCATATTGGGACAAATTCCATGTTGGCGGATCCGCTTACAAAAGGATTACCACCCAAGGTCTTTCATGAACATGTTGCTAAAATGGGTGTATCTTTTATTTAAGGATATTTTGGTTCTGGGGGAGTTTGTAATAAGTTGTTATGACATTGCTCTTTGTTTTGGTTATGGACATGCTTTGGTGTTTTTTTCCGATCAGAAATAAAGAAATAAAGTTTGCATTTTTGAACTCTATTTGTTCGTATATATATTGAACACTTGATCTCATTAAAGTAAAGTTGGACCAGTTGGGAATAGACATGTAATGATCACATCTCATGTAATTTCCATGCTACGCATCCATGATTAATCTATGTCGTTTGATTGTGTTGATATATGTGACCACTGATGGGTTTAGTTACGTTAAAGATAACGAAAGCCGCTTTGATCCTTTGTCATCATAATTAATGGACAAGATTGTTTAAGAAAACACCTTATGGTAAAAATAGTAGAGTTTGGAGCTCATAAAGTTAAACACATTTAAAGTTATTAAATATGTGGTCCAGGGGGAGATTGTTAGAATATTTCAATTATGTGGGCCATACATTTAAATTCAATGTGTAACGCTATTTTTGGTGTGAATGCCAATTAATGTGGTCTAATAGGGTAACAAATTTATTGGCATAATTATATTCAGCTGTTATGGAAGGAATGCGTAGAGACCGGAATAATTTTTAGGTTTGATGAAGGGCCGAACTAAAAATATTACACTATTATAAATTAGGGGTTAAGGTCCCCAAATTACACAAGTTTTCAGCGTATTCTCTTTATCCCCTCAGAAGAAATACATTTACCTCTGGACTTGTGTCAATTTGGAAGATCCAAAACCAAGTCAATCCTCTTTAACAAACGCTTATGGATTTAGGTATGTTCTTTAATTTTATTTCATATGTTCATTTCTCAATTCAATCAATTTTGGGTTATATACATATATGATCAGATCTGCAACTTAATTATCTCCTAAAGGTCAGATCTGAGGTTCATTTAAAATCTAACACAGAAAAGTAAATAACATAGAGTTTTTATAGTGGTTCGGTTGTTAAAGAAGCATACATGCACTTTATATTTTACTACTGAGGATCTAAGTACTATTATTACATAAGATCTATTTATTTCAAGTGATTAGAACTAGTTTCCAAAGAGATGAGAGGAAACCACTGATTAATATAAAGGCAGTGGCACTGCTATTTCAGCCATGGAAGCCATTGTTGGAGAAGAGGAAGTGAAGAAATATTTTTACAGAGTCTTAGCAACTAGAAGATTGTGATCCGTTTATGAGTAGCCACCCCTTGTATTTATAGGTACAGAGAAGACATTGGATTAGTTACAGAACCCAATGTGCCATCATAAGGGGAATGTATGTCGACTCATGAGTTCTCAACATCTGATTATGCAAAGTCATCGGTCGATGCTGACCCATAGGACATGGGTCGGTGTCAACCCTTGAGGTGGTGAAATTTGGTGTCTCTTTCTCATTGTACGGTCTTCTAGAGCTTAATGGATCCTTCTCACGAAATTTCATCAAATTCCAACTTGGTTTGATGTAGATTACTCCATGAACATGTAGGATCTCTAACTTGAATGAGCTGCATAGTTGAATCTGGAGTAGTAGGATGCTGCTGAGGTGAGAGTTAGGTCTTAAGTGGTTGTGACCCCAAATCATGAAACTTGATGGGTCGGTTCCGACTCATAGGTGGTCGCTCGGTGTCGACCCATCATTTTGTGTGATTTGCATGCCAAACTCCCAAGGCTGCTTTACCTTGCTCTTGTAGGCTCTTGTGTTAAGTTTCAAGTGGTTACGACTCCCTCTTTGTGTTTTAGCTTTGAATTTCTAAGGTCAGGTCAAAAAATAGTATAAGATTTATGCCAGAGTATGCCTTCATTGCAAACAATGCATGCTCTGGAAGTAGATAAGGTTATTGAGCTCAAGTGCTTACTTAATTATCCTTTCTGGGATTCTCTAGAATCATACGCGCTTGAAGCGACTTTATCGATAACTCTAAACAGCTTTTTGGAACATAGGTTCACTATAGGCCAGTGGAAAGCAGTCTGGACATGGAATCTTCCGGAGTGGTCCCATATGAGATGTTGAGAGTGCTTAATAGGTTTTGGAGTTGAAATTGTGAATATTCATTGGTTGGTACCGAACTGGTACAAACCCATGACTTAGGAAAAAAAATTGGTGAAGTTATATATAGCTACAGTTGGATTGCCTGCTCACTTTGCAATCATCTATTCTTATTTTCTCCAGCTGAACTATCATAGAAAGCTATAAATTATCCTATTGTTCATCGATATTTGATTTCAAGCTTCACAATTGTTCGATTCTTGTTCGATCTCATCATTTGATCAGGTGTCAATGCCCCTATGTTTTCGATCTATCCATAGATCTGATAACGGAATCCCTAGCCCATCGAATATACTCAATTTGAGCTTGTATCCTTCTATCTTTGCTTCTTCATGCAGTTCACCACTCGATCTTTGCAAATTCATCATTCATTTTCGAATAATCTTATTGAAGGTGAGGCTTTGGTGTTCGATCGATTTTAGGGATAGAGGGGGTCGGTTGGATTTGCATTTTGCATGGATAGTTGGTTGAAAGGTTAATTGGAGTTGTCGGCGGCATAGATTAACTCTTGACAGCTCGGTTGAGTTATTTGAAAGACCCATGCTCGAACGGCCCACGAGGGTCAGTGGAAGAATGGGTCGGCAACACCGAGAACATTATTCTTGCATGCAAAGAGCTATGGTAAAGTTGTTGTGAATTTTTTTCACTGTTTATACAGACACGCTCCATGTTGCCATCGTAACTGAATTATATACGTGAGATAATAGGAAATCCTTTCCCGGTTTCTTTGGTTAGCAGATCCGTTATCTATTTTACTCGATAAAGGGTAAGTCAGGATGATAAAGCAAAATAGAAAGGACTTCTGACACTTAACTGTATTGTCTATGTGGAATGAAAGTTTAGAGTATTTGGGAACTTAGCTCATTCACACATCATGTCTACCCCAGTCAACATTCTCAGTTCAACTTGTTGATACACATCAATAATTTTTGGATTTGACGCATCGACTGGGGCCATATTTTGATTTATAAATAGGATTCAGATTATACCTAAGTGCATTAACCACAGTGATGTCAGAGATTGGTAGAGAGCATCGAGATGACACTCCCTTGCAACGTTGAAGGCTCTCATTCCTGAAAGTAGGGATCTTAAAGTTCTATTGACTCAGGCAAATATGGATAAATATGGCCTCTTGGCTCCGAAGCGAAAAATCGATGTTGTAAGTTCTGCTTAAAGACCAAAGAGAGAGAAGAAGGCACCATCTTCGATGCAATTCTCTGACGAGGGAAAGAAAGATGACTCTGATGCCAAGACTAAGTTTGAAGACTCCGATCAGACCCAGTCTGATCATGGAGGAGACAGTGTAGGTGATGAAGGTGAAGAATGCTCCTCGAGCCATGTCGCTTCCTCAAAAGCCACCAATTTTGAGATTAATTTTTCTAAGGGGCCTCCGCTACCGTCGATTCCAAAAGAAGTCATTGATAAGCCGGGTGACATTCCTGCATCTTTTGGGCTGGAAGGTTCGGCTCAGGCTAGTGCTCCAGCTGAAGAGAGCGCATTTGTTAATAGAGAGTGGAAGGCCATCACCTCGAGCGACATTGAGGCGGTGAGGAAGATGAGACAACTAGAGCAGACAAGAGAAAAGAGTCACCGTCATACAACTGGTATGCTTTCAGTGACGAGAACAAAGGAAAAAAATGATGTGGGAATCCATATTTGTGAAGATAGCGCAGAGTAGAGAGAACAATTTACAGGTCGGGAGTCATCGGTTTTTGGGGAGATATATGGGGCTAAGTAGGAACCTCTTCAGTAATGCAAGACATAGATTTTTGTGAGGGGTCGGTTTTGGAAGCTAACATCCAAGCACCAACGAAATTGTCATCTCTAGTTGTGGTTACTAAGCCTCCTGAACTCTTCATAACATTCGCTCCCAAGCATATTGGAGAAATTCAATGCCTCGGATTAAGTTTTTCCTTTTACGTACTACATTCAAGTTTTTGAGTCATGCATTAAGGTAATCGCTAGTTAAGGTAGTTCTAATATATATATATATATATGACATCTCTTTTTCTAAGGCTATTTTCATTCAAGCAGGTGGGATGATAGGGGGTATGTTCGGAAAATTACTTCAAGATTTAAGTGGAAGAGGAAGCGGTAGGAAGCCTTCTCGATACCCTCGCATAAGGATTTCAAGTCGGGATATCAAAAAAGGAGAGAAAGAGAAGAAAGTGAGGGCCGCCAAAAGGAGAGAGTTGAAGATGATAGGCACAAGAAAGAAGATGATAAATGTCGTCGTGATAAGGAGGCGATGCAGAAGCGGAAAGTTGAGGATAAGTAAGCTGCAAAAAGGAAGATCGAGCTCCCCCCGAGACGATAGATACAAGAGGCATATGCATGGCTCGGAGGGTGGAACTTCCTTTGAAATCTCGGTTTCGTCTTTAGGGTTGATTACTTATATAGATCCTTCTGTGTCGGCCATGTCACTACAGCATGGCCCCCTCATCTTGAGGCAAGCTTTTCAAAACTCTTTTTTGAAGGGAATATGGTTCGACCAAGAGGGGTTGAAGTTGGTGGGAGATCGTGACATAGAATATAAAACCGTTGACTTCAGAGATCTTGCGGCTTATGCAAAGGGATGGGAAAAACTTTGCTGTCATCTCTCAAAAGTTGATAAAGTTCATCTTTAGTAAATTCAATCTTTTGATGAGGTGAGGGAACTGCACGATCGGAAGGTTAAGGATCGTGAAGGTGAAATTGAGCTGCTGAAGAAGGAAGAGGCGCTTGAAAAGCTGAAGAAGAAAGAATCCACTTTCGATGAGTTGGCTGAAGCCTCTGCCACTAACATGCATGTATTGAAAAATCAATTGAAAGAGGCGCACGCTGAAGAGAGCAAAGTTAAGCTCTCCTTGCCACTAGTGAAGAGAAGTTTAAGGGGTTGGAAGATATGGTTGCACATCTGAACTTGGAGAACAATGCAACTGAGCTCGTTTCACTCCAGGGATAGGTCGCGAATTTAGAGACAGAGAATTCAAATCTCAGGTATATTACCAACGAAGCGGTGAACGCGAAAGCGGAGACAAAAGCTGCTTGTAAAGCTACTGTGGATAATGAAGATGAGACGATGAAAACGATATATGAGGCTGTATTCAAGTTCTTTGTTGAGGTCATCCTTACCAAAGAGAGTTTAATTTTTCTGAGTACAGACTTTGAGAGAACTCTTCCTCTTCCTTTTGCAAAGATTCACACCCGCCTTCCATCGTATTCTGATAGGGGAGTTACAAGAGATTTACTTGAATAAGGAGAATCAGGCTTCACTGGATATTGGGCACAAAATTTTACAATAAGAGAAGATAGTAGCATGGTGGGTATCTTTCGATCGAGAAGAGTCTTCTCAATCACTTGCTGTCACAGCTCCTTGGCCTTACGATGCTTCTATCACCTCAACTGCTCCTGCTACTACATCACGTGTGTCCCCTCCGATGCCCATAGCTGAGGTCCAATCCTATAACATCCCGCCATTTTGAGCATCTCAAGTCGACAACACGTCAAACTCGAACAATTCAAGACAATGGATTGTTATTGGCTTTTTGAGTAAATAGAAAAATCACAGAATCACAAACACAGACATAGAGAGAAAACAATATCTCGCAGCAGAAAATAAATGATACAATAGTAGTTCATGAAGTTACTAAATAAATTTTACAATAGAGTTTACAAAACAATACAGTGGAGGTATAATACAAAAATCACTAGTACATAAAAAAATGATAACTGTCTAAATTGAAATAATGATATGAATAACTGAATGAGTAGATAAAGGATGAGCAAATCCCTAACAAGCTCCAAGAGTGAACCACAAAGATGTAATACTAAGTCTGACCCGAGCATTTCAATTAAAAACCAGAACAATCGAGTTAGGACAAACATTCTTATGTAAGTGACTAACTCAAATGAAATGCAAAGTAACTTAAAGGATGTTTGTATAAAAATAAAATATCATAAATAACATTAAGGCATGACCCATTTCCCTCTTAATACATTTTTATATAAGCATCGTAGTCTATACAATATTGTTAACTCTGCCATGAACTGGTGGGCTATCAAAGGGACAATCCATAGAAAACAACGCAAACCAAACTCGTAACGGGCTCGATCAGGATAATACGACAAGGTATGCAAGGCGATACCGAGGATAGCAATCTACCATTTTGCAGAACCAGACTGCAAGTAATGCATAGCCGTTACTACTGCCCACTCGAGACATACTTTCGCAGTGGTACGCACCAATCAAATCTCAAGAGTAATAAAATGGTTTCGAAAAAGCATGCTCGATCGGAGGAATAACCCCACTTGGTTTTGGTATATCTCATGTTTTAGTCATTTTAATCATGATCTGAAGGTCAAGGACATCCATCAGTGTTCTCTTACTTTATTCCAGCAGCCGATGACACGCTTTTTGGCCAGACTGTCACATGTGAAACTTCTAGTTAGTAATGCACTCAAACATTGGGGACATCGTCAGAAGAAAGGAAGCGATTTGGTTGAAGTCGCATCGCAAACATAAAATAGTCCGAAACTCCTATCAGATGACCTCATTTGGGCCCAAAAATGTCAATTATGGTGCATTGCACGGTAACTCTTGTAGATCTTTGAGTTAGCTTCAGGTACAACTTTCGTTTGGCCTATTCGGCTTTACGGTTTGGAAGTTGGCATCGACTGGCAAACACTTGGATGAAGTGCCAAAGTTCCAAAATTTCACAAACATGGATTACTTGACCTTTCGGGTCGGATCAGATATACAGGTCAGAAATTCACGAACATGGATTACATAAATAAAGTTATGGATCGAAATCAAAATCTTCAAAATACTTTACTTTGAATTTATGACCAACGGTGTCCGTATATAATTTTCTATCCAATGGTAAAGTGACACAGATGTTATTTCAATATCTAATTTAAAATTTTACGGGTATATATCATTTTAACCCGAAATCCCAAATTCAGTAAAAATTGCTTAGGTCTATCATTTCAACCCATAACGATTTTTTCCCTAATCTAATGTTCATTCAGGTATGTATCATTTTAACCCATAGGGATTTTTATAAACTAAAATTTGCAGCATGGGAATAACATAAATAAAACACAATCGACATCGATATGCAATATCGATCCATGCATGTCACATACATGTCCATATTACGTGTACATGTCAACTGTATACGTCAAATGTCATTTATCTATGCATCTGTACGTAGAGTATAATCGTGCTGATATCCATGTGCATGTTACGTACACTATCATGCATGTCACATTCACACATACGAATTCACGTGCACATCATACTATATGTATTACGCTCATATATAAATTCCATTAACATGTACGAATTTACATACACATCACATCAACATATAAGTAACAAATCGAATCAATATCCACTATAGCAAAAATACCCAATTACAACACTCTTATTACAACGAGCGAGCAGTCCGTTTTAATAAAGAGCTATTACAATGGTCAATTCAGGCATGTTGTAATAGGCACCTCATATAACGCCTTTTTTACAACGGGCAATAAATGGTCGTTGTAACAGAATTATATTACAACGGTCCTTTCTGGCCCATTGTAATAGATGTCAATTTACAACGTTCATAAAATGCACGTTGTAATAGGTGCTTAAAATTCCTATTGTAAGAGGTGCTCATTTTACAACGGTCGTAAAGCTTGTTGTAATAGGTACCAATAATCAATAATAAATAATTAATAATCATAAAGCTTTCTTAAAATTAATATTTAATCATTAATAATATTATTTTAATCATATGTTATTAATTACTAACTATATTATTACATTACTAATTACTAATCATTAATAATATAATATCATTTATTAACAATTAATAATTAATATTTATTATTTATTTTTAAGTATTTAATCATGTAAATACTTGTTAACTTTAACATCTAACATTCCAAAAAAATTAAATTTAAAAATTTCCTAGATAAATTTACTAATATTCAAAAAAATTAAACAAAACTAAAATTAAAAATTAACATTTGATACATTATTAAAAATTTACAACATATAATACTAATAATTTTAATAATTAATAAATTCAAAAATAAAAATAGTAAATTCACTAATCATTAATAATGTTATATTATTTATTAATATTTAATAATTAATCATTATTAATATGTTATTAATCATTTATAACTTATAATAATTAATGATTATTAATAAATATTCACTAATTACTTATTATTATATATATTCAATGATTAATTTTTTCATATTTAATGATCGATGATAGTTAATTGTTAATAGTTAGTAAATTACATTTATATTTTATTAATTATAGTAGTTTTCTTCCAAAAGTAATAGATATCAATTTTCATTCATATTTGTCCATTGTAATAGATGCCTGTTACAAGCATCTTCTTTTGCCCGCTTCAATATATGTCTATCTTAATATATATTTTGTAGTTCTAACAGTATTTATTACAACCTTTTTAGTTTATCACTTGTAATAGTGCCAATTTTCAACAACACTTAACCAACCATCGTTATCTTGGACCCATTGCTTAATCACTTGTAACAGTATTTATTACCACCACCACCACCCATAGTTTTGTAATGGTAGCTCCTTTTCTTTCTTTTGATTGAAATGGCGTAGTTTTACGATTGCTGATGTTTAATGGGAGATTTAGTATTAAAAATAATAGAAAAACGTATAATACTTCATAGTCTAATTCTAAAATATTTCTCTAGATTTTGACTCAATCGATTTCTTCAACCGTTTGTCTCCACGTTGTGAAATTTTGGCTCCACCATTTATGTTTCATAAACCTCCATTCCATTTTATATTTGTTCCTAGATCTAAAAGATTAATCTCATTCTCAAACTCTAATCCCTAATTTCAAATATGTCAACCAAAGTAGTATAGCCGCCACTCCCGCTTTCATGGTCGAAGAACAAGTTGTTCAGTTTTCGCTGGTGCTGTCAGCGTCGAAGAACAAGCAACCTTCGATCCCGCTCCTACTTCCATCGTTGAAGCTACAACCGGTGGATTTGATTTCTTGCGATTTTATTTCAACCCTCAACTTCGATGATTTCGGGCCTCAACTTCAGATAATTTCCGGTAATGTTTCCCTTCGATTTGTCCTAATTATTTGATGGTATACCATTATTAATTTTCACCTTGCAATTTCTAAACTCTGTTACTTGATTTTGATTGTAGTTAATTGTTGTTTTCCATGCGTTTTACTGTTTAACTTCGGGATCATGTTATTTTTAAGTCTCTTAAATTATGCTACTTGAATTTATACTCTTTTGCAATATATTTTACCCACGGTTGATATTTGATTCCTTTAGAAATGTTTTGAGTTGATGTACTGTAATGCTTGACAGTTCTAAAGCTAAATTTATGCTCTATTGCTATTCATTTGTAATGTTCTGAATTGATTCTGGTAACGCCTAAATGTGTCCATGGTCATTTTAAAATATTCATTTAGCCTACAAAAAATCAATATATTCCATTTACCTTACGCTAAAATTATTATATCACATGACTGTAAAAGACTGCAATTCTTCTATTATGTCACATGAGTTCTCTACTATCATAATTGACTCGAATATTATTGGTCCTGATTTTTTATTTGTCTGTGGTGGTTTAGTGTTTACTTGCATGCGAGTTGGACTACAAAATACAATGTCATGTGCTATTTTTCAAATTGTATATTCATGATCTATTTTGTGTTACCTTGCAATTGAGTTCATGTCTTTTACTTGCATTTTTTTGATATTACTTTTAAATTTTGAAATTAATACTATTTTTTGGTTTCTTAAAAAAAATATGCTTATTTGTATGCACACATTTAGTCATGGTTAGCAAAAATAAAAATAAAAAAATTAGACACAGTTGCTTGATTATTATAAACTTGTTGCATGTAGGTAAATGGAATATAGACGCAATATCATGCTTAGATACCGAAGAAAAGAAGGATGCTGAAAGGGAGGGATCTGAGACGCAGCGCAATGCTGTTTGGCTCAAACAGGTTTTTCTGATTAAATCTATAACTTACTATTATTTTAATCTTATTATTGTAGTGAGAGTATTGACCTTCCATTTACTGATAAATTTACATGGGAAATCAACGTTAGTATTGAACATAAACGGATGGATCTTATTGAGTGGGTATAGCACTATACTATATACAAAGGAAGGCATCGCTTAAAATTCGTACATCACTAATAGATTTTAATATATATTGAACTAGTACAACACTAATAAATTTTAATAACAATAGAACTCTAGCAAATCGTCCATTTAACCAAATTGCGTTCTCTGATCTTTGCTACAACAGCTGGGGTATTCAGATGTGGGTAGAAAAAATAAAGTTGTTAAATGCACGGAGGGTCTCAAACTTATCTCTTTCCTTGCAGCTGCTGCTGCAAATACAGTTGGTTGTTGTAAATTTGGTATAGCACTATATTATATACATGATGTTGTAGTTAGAATGAATGCGTTTTTTTATTGTGATAAACGAAATTCTTGTCACTAAATTTGATAATAACAGGGAAAATAAATAGAAGAATTGTCTTCATTGAGGTTAGATGTTGTTCTTCAGTGATTAGAATAATTGTTTTCTATTTATAATCAGTTCATCAGTGTAACACCCCGTAATTTTAATAACACTAAAGAGGACAAATTAATGAATAATTAAATTAATATTCAGAATTAAGAGAAACGGACTGCGCCATTGCGACCATCTTGAAATTCTGGTCTTTGGTTTGCGTAAAACACACAACGCATGAAGAAGTTATGAAGGTTTGAAGTTTGTATACGCGCAAGAATATATATACATATTTATAGGGTCCAAGAATTCAAAATTTTTAGTTCAAAATTCAAAATCGAGCGGATTCGAGGTGAGTGGGAAAAATCCCGCCTAGGGGAGTCGACCCCTTAAGGTTGGTGTCGACCCCTGGGTTGACCCCTTAAGGGGGCGGGGGAAGGGGGGTCGACCCCTCAAGGGTTGTCGACCCAAGAGTCGACCCCCTAAGGGGTGGGTCGACCCCCCCAGGGATGACGTGGCAGGTCGGTTCTTAGGGCAGACAGATATAAATATGGCTCCATTTCTCTTGTTTTCTTCGCTGAAAATCAATGGAGGCCTAAATGTTGTCGGTGCCTGGACTGAACCAAATCTTTCCTTTCTTCTGCAATCAAAGTTTAGAGATTCAAGTGTAGATCTGAGATCCAATTTTTGCTATTCTTCTTCTATATCCAAACGCTGTGAGTTCAAGTTACCTTTAAACTTAAATAATTAAAAGAAAAACTTGATATGAATGAAATTGGATCTATCCCTGTGACTGAATCATACCAGATCTATTGTAATTTGTGAAACCATGATATTCTGAATTAACTATGACTTGGATCTCAACCTTTATCAGTCAGATCTACTTTTGGTTATAGATCAAATTCACCATTTAGATCAGTTTGTACCTATCATGTCTGTGGTTAATGTGGATCGGTCATTAGTTGGACATCTAAATCCTTGTTTAGATCTGATCATGCCTATTATGAAACCCCTACTATGTTAAAACTAGTTTTATTATCATAAGTTCACCGGATCTGTTCTTATATGTCCACCTTAACATTATGCCATTATATGTTTATGTCAATTTTGTTGGAATTATCATTTCTGCCATCTTCCCTTCACCCTGTCCCTTTTATTTTATATAGCCATGATACTTTCGAACCTAGGCATGCCGCTGAAATATGCGAACGCATTAAACGGGGAACGAGGAGAAAAACCTTGAAATTGGGCATAACTTGTAAAGGGGAAAATTTGGCATAACTTGAATAATGTTGATATATATGAATTTAGGGCATATAATTCATTATGAAAATAATTGAGGAAAAAAGGGCATGAAACCTATAACGACAAAGGTAAAACTGGCTAATAATGAAATTGTAACAACCCGAATTCCGACGGATCGATTTTTTTTCAAAAACCTATTCCATCGAAACCCGAGTTGGTTTGCTCTGGTATCCTGCAGAAAAGACCGAGGCATAAAACATGTCAGAGTTCGGAAAACATCTCACATCTGAAGGAAAAAAATATAATGTAATTGAAACATAGCTTTACCTACTTAATAATAATACTGCTAAACCAGTATCCAAAGCTATACAGTCTCTGTCATGAACCTAACATGCGAATGTTATGAGGAGGGGGTCAGAACATAAGTTCTCTGTGAATGAATTTAAACTACACTTCTTGAATAATTCTACATATACCGTTCAATTACATTTTCTCATTTATTAGGTTATCTGTGTTATTAGCCCTCAAGGCTTTCACACACACGTCGCACCCATCTACTCCCTAGTAGATTAACCTAATATAATGTATATGTAGCTACCCCCAAACTGAGGTACACCCCGTGGTACCCCACTCACACGGTCTCCTCCGTAACACCACAGTAATATGCGCAGTCTCTCATCCTATGCCATAGTAACGCAAATATCTCTCTCTCTCTCTCTCTATATATATATAACAATGCTACATCCACATAGAACCACTATCGCTGTACTACATAAGCGTACTGACTGTTATCCTCGAACTATTCGATTGAATTTGGTTCCACATTGAATAATTCCCTCTAGTCTATGATACACCACCCAGAGCAGACATGGTTGTACCTAGACTTTCCCACGTACGTATCATCAATCGTACTCGATGTTTCTACTACACAAAACCTCTACTTGTGCACCCGAGTTCCGTGGCAGGGATACACCAGAAACACGAACTCGGTCGGGAGCTTTTCTATATCTGTACGGGCCCACCTCTAAGAGTGTCCAATGTACAGATATCCCTCGGGTCTGGTTTTTCTATGGTGGCTATGGCCCCATCTCAGCCCCTCCCTCAACTAGTAAAGACCACACGAGCTAAGCGACCACCCCTAACAAGCAAACAATCTAAACATCCATGTGGGGTCTCCCCACACCCGTCCCTTGATAGCATAAGTTAACGATCTCTAGGGGTTAGCTCTTGTCTTTTTGCATTCCTTAGGCTGCTGGTGACAGGCATCCGACGATCTTGCTATCGCTTGGTCTTGACCCTCCACCTCCGCCTGAGGCAACCGCCGAACCACCCTTAATGCCACCGCGTACAGCATTCTGACTGCCCCCAACTTGTGCAGTCAAGGCCCACCCACCTGGTAGTTCCACGCAGACCCAACCTCTGTAATCCTAGCTCGAAGCTAAACCACCACAGAGGACTACCAGGAGCACCTTTAACGTCTCAGGAAGCCGCCTGCCACCCCTTCCAGTCCGTTGGAGCCGCCATAATAATGAACGTGCGCTCCCCTCGTGCCTTCTGACATCGTGATGATCCACCTCGTTGGGCTATTCATCCTATAACGTACGGACTGCTTCAAGCGCCTTAGTTTTATATGTCATTAGACCCTATGTCTAATAGTTAATTACGCACTTGCGCCACCTCATCAATTTTCTCATTTAACTTGGTTATTCTCATTCACATTGACTTTCTTTTTCAAGATTACCAAGTTACCCTCGCTTATTAATTCAATTTATAACTTAATCCATTTAAGTTCATTAATAAGCCTACAACATGTTATTCTCATAGTCTAATAATTATCCCACTTATGGTTATAATAACATGTTCTACTTAATTTATAATTAAGTACGTCTTAATTCACATATACATTGGTTAAGAGAATAACTCCCTAAGTATCAACCCCGAAGACCGAAATCAACATCAGATTGACACTCAGAGAATTACTCAACTCAACCAATCTTCTGTTATGTCATTCATATAACTTATGTTATCTTCATTTGTAGATTTATTCTTGCCTTTGCAGATTACTTAATCTTCAATCAAGTACAACTTTCCTTGTTACACAAGTTGTTTCATCTTCCCTTATCGTTCCTTATAACTTACCTTATTCCATAAGTTATTCTGTTTTCTCCATTATTCATTATAACTCACCTTATTCCACATGTTATAATTCCCACTTGTCCCTAGGACAAGCCTACCTATTATCTTTCCTTTTCTTATTCAAGTTCATTCATAATAGGTTATTATCATTCCCCATTTTAGTATTAATTAAGATTAACTTAATCCTTCCCACTTCTTTAACAAGTTTACTTAACCCCTACTCAGTTGAATTGGTTCGTAACACTACTATAGATTTAATTAGGTAAAGTATTCCAATTTAATGAATTATCCATGCTACCCACGTTACCCATTTAACCCTTTATTATTCCCATGTCTTACCACATGTATTATCTTGGTTAAGTGTTCGTTAATTCATTATAACCGTAATCTTGCAAGACCTCCTACATTAGATTACCATTTGCAGTTGCTGGATATGCCGGGCGGTTCCGGGCAGGCTTATACCGCAATTCGAATCTAACCTCGTGTCTTTGCATTATTACGCATCTAGTTTCTGCCTTTGACCTCTCACATTAGATTACCAAATTGCGGTTGCTGGATATGCCGAGCGGTTCCGGGCAGGCTTATACCGCAATCTGAATCTATCCTCATGTCTTAGGCGTTCATTTTCACTTTCTTGATTCAAGACCCAATTTAAAATCTTTGATTATAATATATCCCAATTACCCATAATTTCCAATCTGAATTATGTTTATAATTTTAATCCAAATTATGCCTATAATCCCATGTATACAAGTTATATTCAATTATGCCCAAATCAATTTGCATTCATTGTTATTAACAATTTATGCCAAATCTCATATATACAAGTTATATTCAATTATGCCCAATCCATAGTCATCAACAATTTATGCCAAAACTCATTTTATTACATATTTCCCAATTTTTCTCAATTCAACTTATAATCCCCATTTACATTCATAATTCCAATTTGATTAATATACCCATAATTATATTAATAATTCCAATCAAAGTTATTCCCAAAACCCCATTATAAGTTATGCCCTCAAACTTCCCAATCATATATAATACCCGTACAAAGGAGGTTATGGCGAATTTTTCCGAAATTTAAAGGAGTTAGTGAAATATTTGAAGTAGAAACGATTTAGAAATCGCCGAATGAATTATATTTTTATATATATAAATATAAACTAAATTAAAATGAATGGAGCCGCTACAGTTCGCGTTTTGAAATCGTAACTTTAAACGATTATACCGAAAGATCCGACCATCGGATTTTCACGAAACCGGAACCGTTGGGTTCGCTTTTGAGAGATTTTTCCAATGATATGAATTTTGTTAAGATCCAACAGTTAGATTTTTAGATATGTGTAAAACAAATCTGAAGAAATACAGCGCCAGTGCCACGGCACGACCTGAAACGTCATTTAATTAATATGAGCTATTTTTAAATAAATAAAAATAGCGAAAAATCATTATAAAATATTATAAGCAATATGGAATGGAAATAAACCAGTTTTACTTGGTTTGCTTGATATTTGATGGTTGAATGTGTTTGACATGAAAATTATACTAATGAACTGAAATGTTGATGTCGAATAATTTAACCATGGACATAATTGATTTGAATTCTAAATATACGTGAATTATTTGAAAAGGCTGAGTTAATTCTCATTTCAAATAATTGATCGACGATTAGAAGTCGAAGATATGAAGACGGTACAAGACCGACGATCTTCACATCAAATGGATGGATACTACTGAGGCTCATGATTGGAGTAGCTACCTTGAAGGGGCTAAAGTGGTAACTGTCCGGACGTACTTGTTGATTGTACAGATATGCGAGGAATATGGTGCCTCCGGTTTTGTTCAGACCCAGAACGGACTTGTAAATGGATGCGTGTCTGACGTTGTAGATTGACAACATGGCATGCTGAGATGCAGTGATCAAGGCTTTTGTTAAAAAGCAGAGCCTTGTGGTGATGATCAAAGCATAGCTTTAAAATAGCTAACTTTGTGTATAACGTTGATTCGCGAGCCTCACACCCGTGTATGAACCAGAAACGGGAGAGGACGTCAGGGAGGACATGCGTTTCCTTCTAGCTAGGAGTGGCGTCAGTGCTTGAACTGGCTGACGAGTTTGACTCATGTGGTTGTTGGATTTTGAGGCGCCTCGGATATATTGGTCGATCCGGGACCGATGGAGTCATTTGGCTCATTTACGCCCCATAGGGCGGGGAACGCATGGTTCATGCATAATAATCCACTTCGTGTGGACCGACCCTGAGGATCCAAGGCTTGCCTGCGCGCTTGCCTGAGACATGGGCTAGATTGTCTCGAAGCGGTAAGGACTATATTTTGCCTTGGTTCATGACGGAAATCCAATTTCCAAATACGACATTGTGTGGTTTTGATTGTAAATATATATGTGGCGACATGATATATGGTACCCATGCCGTCTATGATTGATACTTATGATTGAAATTGTTTTTGAAACATTTATACACTAGTAATAATATTAAATGATTTGTATTATTCGTATCAAGCATATTTTGGCCATTATAAGGTAAAACTCTATCCTCCTGCTTGCGTTGCATTGTGTGATGGGACATGAGTCTTATAATGGCTTCAATTTTCTAAAAACCATTGCGTTGTTACTGATTTACTTTATTCATGCACTGGAAATCACTGGAGTAAACCCGTTCCGCGTTAGCGGCATGGTCCTATGATTTGCCATATTATTGTTGTTTAACCAGTTAAGTAGATTTCTCATACCATTCCCATGACTGACTCGAAGTTTGTTTCACTTTGCAAACTCAGGTGCCCTCATTTCCACACGGGCAGTCGAGTAGCTTATTTTGCAGATATTTTGAGCAGGATTTTGGATCGAAGCTTAAAGCTGTGTCCAGAGCATTAATAGCCTTCCGCTGTGTTAGATTTTGCTTCCGTTGTGCTTTGTATTACATTTGATGTAAATTATCTTCCGCTGTATTATATTTATTTTTCGATATACTCTGATATTCTGTACTCTGATGTAACATTATTATGATGTTTATAAAAGTCTTCTGTTATTTGTTCTGTGTTGTATGCCCAAAGTTAGTGAGCCGACGATTTCTGACTTTTGGATCGGGCCTGTGTGGTTTATGGTCGATCCAAAGGGCGGGGATTTTCGGGTTACTACACAATATTTTCTTGGCTAGTGTCTGACCACCAGTATGACCTCCACACTCTCCATCATGCAGTTCTGCCAACATTGCTTTAGATTCTTCTTTAGTAACACAGCGGAGCAAAGGCATAGAGAAGCCTCGCCCATATAATCGACCATCCTGAATGAGATACATGGGAGCTTTTCAGAGCAGCTTCTTTCGCTTCTTAGAATCATCCCGGGAGCATACCGTTGAGGATATAATCTTTGATTGGAGTCATCCATGAATCTGCCTATGCAGCAGCTTCCATGATCCAATCTACATCGTTGTTGTCAATGTTGGAATTTGAGAGGACTTTTTTTGAGGAAGACTGATGAGTAACGTGGAGCTACCCAGCCGATTAATATATATATATATATATATATATATAATAAATAAGCTAGTTGACAAGCCCAACTGGTGGTAGTTCAAGTTATACGAGCAATATCCAAAGCATTACAACCCCACAAAAACCTACACACAGTTTATATGCATAATATAATTTAGACTGCGCAACATAAAACACCACAATTTCTTCCAAGCTGCACTGATGCATCCATTCAATGCAAGTCAGGGCTGGAGCTTTCATGATTCGATCCTACAGATTCAGCATGGCTATTTGGTAGTGGCACAACAAGTCTGAAGTGAGTCTGAGATGCCGAACTTGTCCAAGTATGATAAAGATGAATAATGAGTCTGCATATTCCATCAAAATGTTTACGAGGCTTATCAAATGCTGAAGCATTTCTTTCTTTCCGTAGGCACCAATAATAAATGGCTAAAAAATAATCCAAAGAAGGATCAACCGGATTATATTACCAGTAATCAAAAATTGATGAAATAACGGGGATGTAGCCAAGTAAATGGGAACTAGATGCAGCAAAAATTGGGTAGGATACATCACAGTCGAAGAATAAGTGATACAAAGTTTCCTCATGGTTGCAACATACGGAACAATTAGGGTTTGATATTAAATTATGCTTATAGAGTCTAGCTTTAGTGTTTATTCTTTCATGAATGAGGCACCATTGAAAGAAGATAACTCTTGGGGGTAGTTTACATTTCCAAACTCTTGCAAAATTAAAAGATCTCCCAGCAAAATTGAGGAATTGATATAAGGATGCAACAGTAAAACCTTTAGAAGGGGATAAAGCCCAAGTGTAACAGTCAGAGGAATCAGATATGTGAATATGGCGAAGCAAATTAGACACAGCGAGAAGGTCAAGGAAATAGGAATATCAAAGATAGAAGAGGGGGAAAGACTAAAGGGGCCTGGTGACAAGATAATAGCAACGGAGCTGAACAAATGATTGGTAGAAGAGAAAAGAGCAGGGAAAAATACAGACAAAGGAAGTTCATCATGCCAAATGTCAAGCCAAAATAGACATGAAGAACCATTGCCCAATTTGACATGAAACAAATTTTTGATTCGAGGTAAAGCTGAAATAACACCTGACAAAAAAGGAGAAGGCTTGGAAGAAGGAGGGAAATGAAAAACAAAGTGGGGGTTAGAGGAATAATAAAGAGAAAGGATCCATTTTTTCCAAATAAAAGAACCAGTGGAAATTAGGCGCCATGTCCATTTTGAGAGTAATGTTGTGTTGAAATTTGAAAGGTCAACAATGCCTAAACCTCCTTGTTTGCTATGTAAGACATATTGTTCGCCAGTTAACAAGTCTCTTGATGTTACTGCCATTCCAAAAGAAAGAACTTCTGATCGAATCAATTTTGTTAATCACCCATTTAGGTAACTTATGGAAAGACATCCAATAAGTAGGGATTGCAGAAAGCACCGATTTTACAAGTACAATGCATCCAACATAAGATAAAGAGTTGGCCTTCCATGCAGATAGTCTTGATTCAATCTTGTGAATGAGAGGACACCAATCATTTTTCAATAGTTTTGAGGGTCTAAGGAGGATGCCAAGGTAGCAATAGGGAAGTGCTCAATGGGGAAGTTAAGGAAAGAAGAAATTACAGGACCCAAATGATCAGAATTACCCAACATGATGATTGAACTTTTGAAGATGTTTATGGAAAGGCCAGAGACTAATTCAAAAACATACAACAGGACCTTGAGGCAATGAATGTGATTGGGATCAGGTGAGGAAAAGATGATGGTATCATCAGCAAACTGCAGGTTGGAGGGATTTGAGAGGACTTTAACTGGCACTAATCCCAATAGTTGTGCATCTCCTGTACTGGCAAGCTTTGCAAGTGATTTAGGCTTCAAATTTTCTTCTCGAGGAATATGCGATATAGTGTAGTAGTTCAAGCGGTTGAGCAGTGTTCGACGACAGAAATTCTATCGAATTAGAAAACCGTCGCGAAATGTAATAAACGCAAGCGCACGGCGTACACTTGTAGTATGTTAGCGAGTACAAGTAAATCCACGGGGAAAGAAGTAATTCTAGATTTTACTCAATCAAATTAAAACAATGTCGAGAGAGATGCTAGCTACAACTACAACTAAACTATATTAACAAACTAAGTTAGATAAAAAATATGAGAGTTAAAAATCAACTTAGAAGCAAATCCACTTTCTAGATCATATAATTCAACAAGTTATGAAATTATGATCTCTCTATTTTGGTCATAAGTGTGATTAGTTGATGTGTTTATCCTAAGCATGGAATATTTGTGCTTATAATTAGCCCAACATATGTCATCAAGCTTTAACACAACCTCCAACCCACTTGTTTAACTCTCATGAAAATGACAAAACTATGAAAATCAAATCTATTTTAAGCATGGCCTATCAACTATTGTTTAGAAGTATAGGCCATCAAATTTCAATTTAAACAATCACTTATTTGCCATAATCATATTTAGATGAAGAGGCTTTTTGTGTTTTGTTCGTTTAAGCATAGTCTATTTGGTGTCAACAATATAGACTATCAAATTCAAAGCTAAACAACAAGTTAAACCACTTCCACAATTTCCATTAAGCACAACAAAGAGAACATAAAATCAAGTAATGTTGAAGCTAATGATTAGAGAGTTTCATTACCCCTAAGTTGAAGGGGTTTAGCTACTCCTATTAGTTATCATATCAACTAAAATAGCTTGCAACATAAAAAGGAAAAAGAGAGCAAAATGAAAAACTAACTAGAACAAGAAAAGAACTAAACTAAGTGCATAGAAATAAATCTAAACTATGAACATGAAAGTAAATCTAAGCTATTAACATGAAAGTAAAGAGCATAGAAATTAAATTGCATTAAAATAAAGAAGTTATATAAAGAAAATGGTTAAGTAGCCATGGAAATAAAAGAGAGCTTGTGCTCCTCTCAACTAAACTAAAGAAGGGGATCCAAGAGGAGAGCTAGAGGAGAAGGTTCTTTACATGACATAAAGGGGTATATATACATGTTCTAAACCTTAAAACCCTAATCAACTTTGTTGGGGACTACCACAAATGCCCCTTCATGAAGGTTCCATTTTGTCTCCATCCACTAATGAGTCATGTAGAATGCATGAAGCCTTTAATTGTCCCATTAGTCATTACATTAGCTTTTAATTATTCTATTAAAGAAAGATGGAGAGTGGGTGGGGTCCTCCACTAAGTAGTGTATGAATTAATTCCATCTCCAATTCCTTTGTCTTCATTTTGTGCATGCATATCTCATGTAGCCCAATTGTAATTGTAGCCAATTTCCTACAAAACAACATGAAAAATGAACAAGTAAATGTTTTCAAAAATAAATACATGCACAAATGACCAATTTTTTTCCAATATGAAGATGAATGTATGATTATATAATAATTTTGGGTTTTTGGTTAAAACATGTAAAAATAGCCAATTATGTTATTTATTTAATTAAAATAAGAGTAAATGTTTGAATATAAATGTGCACATTTACGTGCACATCAAGCAGTTCCCAAGCTTATGATAGGTAAGCTGATAAATTTCCTCCTTTAGCCTGAAACTTTCTTTTGACTTGGTATACTACTAACCGTGATTCGCTGAAAATATGCTAGGCTTTCAATTGTAACTCTTTCACAATCTTCAATCTAGGAATTAGTGCCTTATATTCAGCTTCATTATTCGTTGATGTAAATTCTAGTCTAAAAGCATAGCACAACGTACGTCCCTCGGGAGTCTCAAGCACTACTCCTGCCCCTGAGCAATACTCGTTCATAGCCCCATCAATGAATAGTTTCCATTGAGTGATCACCTCGACAGCTTCTTCTTTCTCATCTCCCATATCCATAAACTCAGCAATTAAGTCTGCTAAACCTCTCCGTTGATTGCCCTTCGCGGATGGTAAGTGATATCATATTGGCTGAACTCAATGTTTAACTTTAATAACCTTCTCGAAGTCTCTGGACGAAACATGACTTGCTTTAGAGGCTGATATGTGAGAGCCTTGATATGATTAGCTTGGAAGTATGGCCTGTGCTTCTTCGAGGCAATGAGTAGACATTATGCAAGATTTTCCAACTTTGGATAGTCCAGCTATGCCCCGGTAAATCTCTTGCTGATATAGTACACTGACCTTTGAATATTTGAATCCTCTCTGACCAATGCAAAGCTCAAGGCATGGGATGAAACTGCCAAGTATAGGAATAGATCTGTTCGGTCTTTAGGCTTTGACAGCATTGGTGGTGATTCCATGTGCTTGACTAACTCCTCAAATGCCGTCTAACATTCTGGAGTCCATTGGAAATCTTTCCTTCCTTTTCTAAGAGCATCAAAAAGTGGAATGCACCTATCTGTTACCTTAGAAATGAAGCGAATTAAGGCAGCAACTTTCCTGTTAAAACATTGTAGCTCTTTCTTTATTATGGGGGATCGCATCTCTCTTAAAGAAGAAATATGTGTCGGGTTGGCTTCGATGCCCCTGGCATTAACCATAAACCCAAGGAATTTCCCCGATGCGACTCTGAATGAACATTTGAGAGGATTCAGTTTCATGCCGTACTTTCTCATAATATCAAACATCTCGGCCGGATTCTCTAGATGATCATGTGCTCTTTTTTATTTTACCAGCATGCCATCTACGTAAACTTCCATAGTCTTGCCTATCTGAGATTTGAACATCGAATTAACGAGATGTTGGTAAATCACTCCAGCATTTTTTAACCCGAACTGCATTACTTTATAGCAATACAAGCCAACATCTATGATAAAGCTAGTGTTTTCTTGATCTAGATCATGCATCAGGATCTGATTGTAGCCCAAAAAGTTATCCATGAAATATAAGATTTCATACCCCGTTGTCACATCAACAATCCGATCGATTCTGGGCAGCAGGAAACTTTCTTTGGGACATGCTTTATTAAGATCAGAATAGTCGATGCATACTCGCCGTTTGCCATTGGGCTTTTTCAGTAACACGGGATTCGACACCCAGGAATGATATTAGGACTCTCAAATAAAGTGATTCTCCATAAGCCTATCCACTTCTTTCTTGGGAGCCACTAACCTTTTAAGGCCCTGAATCCATCTTTTTTGCTTCAGTGGTGTGATGCCTGGGTCGATGTTTAATGCATGAACCGCCACTTTGGGGGATATGCCACACATGTCAGAGTGACTCCAAGCAAACACATCGAGATTAGCTCTAAATAACATAACCAAATCTTTTTTTAACCAATGGCACAACTGAGACCATATCTTCAACACTCGATTGGGATCTTTAGGATGAACTAATATTGGAATGGTGATCTCAGCTAGTGTCGCTCGATTATCCCCTGCACTGGTTTTTTGAGGATCCATCTCCTTGTAAGCCCCACTATGCTCTCCAGTGCACGGGTCGTGCCTTAATTGCTATAAGGCGGGCTCTTGAATCCGGAGGGAGCCTCCAAATTCTTTCCTTTGTCTTTCTTTTTGGCCCCTTGTGGCTCTGTTAGATAGCATTCCCGAGCAGTCTCTTGATATCCTTTGATCACTACAATGTCATTCTCAATAGGAAACTTCATGGTTAAGTACCAAGGTGCAATAGCAATTATGAAGTCCACTAGATCTGGTCTTCCTAAGAATGCATTATAGGATGATAATTCATCAACTATCACAAAAGTCTTCTTCGAGATGGCCACTTTGTCTCCCTCTCCCAACTCGACTAGAAAATCAATGGTTCCAATCGGCTGCTTGGGTTCCCCTGTGAACCCTTGGATTTTTATCTGACATGCTTGGACATCTTTCATTGAGAGCTTCATTTGGTTGAACCTTTTGCGGAATAGAACGTTGCATGAAGCGGCGTATTCTACAAGAACCCTCTTGACCATCGTCGGGCCTATTCTAACTGTTGCAACCATGGGATCTAGAGTGGATGTTATCACGCCATCTGCATCTTTTTCCTTAGAGAGATGTCCTCATAAGCGATCTTTTACTGCTTAGTAGGGAATGTGTTGCTTAGAATTATACATCTCTCCTCCTTTGGGACGCATTCCAGGCTCCACAATATCGTTCAATATCCCCTCAACTTCTTCCGACTGGATAAGCACCACTAGATATGGTGTTGACCACGGGTCTTTTATTTCTCTGCACCGAAGCTCTATTACTTAGATCTGATTGATCAGTGGACGCACCTTGCCCCTAAGAAGCTAGAGCAGAGGTCGGAGCTTGCGGCTTTTTCACGTACTGCTGAAGTCTATTCTTCCTAATCAGCTCTTCGATCAACGTCTTCAACTGCTTACATTCGTTGGTGTTATGACCTGGCTGATTATGGAATCGACAGAACTTTCTGGACTTAGCTGCACTGGTGGTTGTTCTCATTTGTCGTGGTTTTGGGTAATCCTCTGCGTCCTTCATTGCGAAATAGATGTTCTCAGGGGTAATAGTCAGAGGCGTCAATTCTGCTGAGTCGAAAAGGCGAAACTTTTTATTACCCTTGTTGCCTTTCCCATCATTGGCTCGCTTCTACCACTGCGTACTCTTCTGATTGATTTGAGTATCAACATTCTTTTGAGCTTCAACAATGCTTTTCCCGCCACCATCCTAACGCGAGGAGCAGGATCGCCATCCACCCTAATGTACTCCTTCGCCTTATTATATAATTTTTCGAGCGTATTTGGTTCCTTCATCTTTATCCATCTCCCAAACTCACTCTTTTTATCTACAACACCGATTAGAGACACTAGGATCATGTGTGGCTCCGGACTCCCTACTTCGGACAAAGCAATATTGAATCGATTGAGAAAAGCCTTAACAGATTCCCCCGTATTTTGCTCTATTGATGTTAGTGATATAACATCTTTGGACTTCTTAGCTTGCAGCCTAAACTGCTCTTTAAACTTCTTGGTCAAGTCAACAAACTGGTCTACAGACTTAGGCGGCGACTTCATGAACCACAGCGATGCCGCGCCTTCCAAATTAAAAGGAAAGCATAAACATTTGATCTCGTCTGTCGCCTTTGTTGAGTTCATGTGCCATTCGTACTTGTATAGAAATAAGTTAGGATCAGCAATTTCATTGTAAGGAGGCCAAGTAAGAGGAGTGAACTTTTTCGAGAACTCTGCTTTACGGATCCTTTCAGTGAATGGATTTTTACTAGGAGAAAAATCTCATTCCCTTTCATCATGATTACGAGCCATGCTATCCTTCATGATTTGTTTTATCATGTTAGAGATATTCTCCTCAGTGTTGTGTCGTTCCGTAGGGAAGACTTCAATCTCTTTGTCAAATGCTCGTCTTGGCGAGCGATCGCGGTTAGAGGATCGAGGTCTTTTACCTCCACTATGGCGAGGTACCCCTTGGCGGGGCTAGCAACCTTGCGAGTAGTATTTCAATTGGAATGGCTTCTAGCCTTTGTTTTTGAATCTTCAACATTAGCTTCGTATTTATCACTCAACCAATCAACATCTTCCACGTTGTCATCACCACTGTGAGTAGAAGCCGATGAATTCGCCTCCTCAAGGTCGACATGGACTCTTTGAGGTGCTGGATTGGCTTGAGCGGTAATGAGCATTCAAATTGTCCGTTAAAGCCTGGTTAAAAGCTTACATTGATTCAAGTTGGCGACAACTGCATCCAACTCATCTTTAGTTACACCAGCTCCGCCTACCGAACTTTGGCCAACTTCAAGGCGGTTGGTCTGTGGCGTAGCATCATTGGAAAAATTATTGGAACCTCCTCTAATGGACTTATTTACAGCTTTCTTCGGTGGATCCATTATCTCCGACAAGCTTTTAAACTTTGAAGAAAATCCTTTAATTGGCCTGAATTTTAGACTTCGTTGGAATTACCTACAATTAGACTGTATCCTAAAGCGAATTTTATCAATAAAATTTGTAACTACAGTTAAATTTAAAATTTTGGATTATTTTATGGAGATAAATGAATCATAAATTAAATTTATTATTCTTTATATGCATAAACTTCTATTATATATTTTTATATTAGAATAAGAATTTGAATTCACAATTTTGTTAATCTAGTTATGACGGAGATACTGAAATTTCTGTTATTTTAGAATTTATAGGACGCATCAATTAATGGATATAATTATGGGAAAGTCAATTTAGACACAAAAATTAGCACAAATGATGATATAACTAACATCCACATTAGATTGTCTCCTGTATTTGAACTCTCTGTATGAGGACAAAAGGATCTAATATTTCAAATCTTTTCTACCGCCAATTGTGTTTAATTTTGTGTCTAAATGGTCGTCCCTTTATAGTAATATTTAAATAACTTGTGTTTAAGAATGTTTATTTAATTTAATGAGAAATTTTGTTAAATGCCTTTTTTAAAGTTCAAAGTATATAACCTTCCCTTTTTAACATAGATTTCAAGAGACGTTCATATTTCTAATTTTAGTCAAGCTACATTTTTTTTTCATAAACTTCAAATAACTTTTGAGGAATTGCAAATATTCATGATATCATGAACTACAAATAATATCTGAGAATATTTTAAATGTGAGCATTTTTGAAAAAAAGAAGTTTAATTTTGCTTATATTATCTTTGGTTGAGTGGAGATTTGATTTTTAAAATATGATAAAAACAAAAAAAAGTATTTTTTTTAAAGAAAATTTTAAACTTCTTGAAATGGTTTATCGTATATACGATATTAAATAAGGGGAAGATTAATTGTGACAACCGCGTTATACCAATGGCACCAAAGTATAACTAAACGTGCGTTGTGCATCCCAACATCTGTACAAAGATTGAAAAGAAATAAAACGCCATAGAACCTATCGTATATCTCACAATGCATTGGGTAAAAATATAATAGTCATCGCATATATAAAACAGAGGAGACAAAATTACTAAGTGATCCAGATATCAGAATAGAATCCTAAGAGTTTTACGATATAATATAGAGTTTATCCAAAGCGAAAATAAAATCAAATAATATGTCCCATAATAAGATAGTAATCACTGTATATGCTTCATGGTGTTTCACAATGTAATAAGCAATAATATTCATATATAATACAAGAAGGTGCCTTCTTGCTTATCCTCTGCACCTAAACATGTTATTTAGTCTACTAATTCAAGTGTACCCAAGATAATAAGAAGCAAAATGTTAATGTAAAAAATGAACACTAACATCCTGTAAGATGTGTAAACACCTTTAAACCGTTTAGATCTAAAATATGGGCAACCACAAACACAAAATCAGTAAAAAGACAGAGATTTATAGTGGTTCGACCTTAGATCTGGGCTACATCCACTTTGAAGAGGGATTTCATTATCATTCTCGATATTACAAGGTAAACATTTTCTATAACTTTGCTCATCTTTTCTCTTTACAAGAATTCTCTCTACTCCTTCTCTTTAATCTCTCGGATTCTCTCGATTTCACCGTGGAAAATCTTGGATCTCGCTAAGTGTGAAGATTACTGTGGTGGATCTTCAATAATCTTGCACTTGAATGATCTTTGAAGTTTTCTCGATGGTCGAGATGCTTGATCGGAGCTTGAAAGAGGTTTAATGGAGTTTGAGAATGGTTTTAGGTGACGGAGAATGAAAATGGCAGGACTTCGTCGTTAGAGAAATCCGTCCCTTGAATGTGGGAAATGACGCTGTATTTATAGGTGTGGAAATAAGGTGGAGAGGCTAAAAATATCAAGTGCAGGCTCTTGGGTCATTGGGCGACCCGCTACCTCAGGTCATGACCGACCTAACTCATGTCGTGTTCCTCCAAGAAACATTCCAGGACTCGAATGACCGGCATATATGCCTCCTTAGGTCGCTAAACGACCTATCTCTGGAACAACCTTGGTTTGACCATGCGAGAGCAATCCGAAGCCATAACGACCCGATGAATAAAAAAACTTGGACGACCCAATTGTTATGGTCTGATGTAGGCGACCTGGCTTTATTCATTGCGCATGACCTGACTTGCAAAGCACATTATGCATGGTAGCGACCTGGTAGGAGCGACCTGACACCATAAGGTCAAAATGACCTAATTATATGTGGCACATATGAACCCCAATAACCTAAGCTCCGACGACCCATCGCTTGTTTTGTCGATGCAACATATACCAACCATATATTTTTATGGGTTAACGCAAAACATAAAATCTCGAGCCATACAATACTTTGACGTGAGTGATAAATGAATCTAAAATAAGTATTCAAATTGGTATCGCAAGGAACATACGTATATGAAGCATACCTGATATGTCTCTATAATCGACTATTTTACACATAACAATAACAATATGCTATTTTACGAACATCATAAGGGTATATTATACAATGATAAGTGTCCAACCATCCCTATTCATAATACATATCTCAAGTGGCATCATTAGGGTGATAGACTATGGGAGAAACAACCAAGACAAACACTGCATCAATCAAATAATCATCACCATCACTCGGTGTGCCTCATATATATGATAACTTGTATGACCATTCCTTTGCCAAAGATTAGCGGATAAATCTAATTTTCGGTGGACCCATCTTTTCTCGAAGTTGATGGTTTGCTCACTTTATCGGTTCAGGGTACACATCTTAATTCAGTCGATTTGGGCTAGCCAAACAAAGTAGCCATAAGCATTTTCACAATACTCATGCTTTCAAGTGCATAGAAAATATCAACTATTCCTTGGAATGTGCGTATAATCCCTTTCATTTCTCCATCTTATTTCCATTATTCCCAAGAAATCATTCCACATTCATTACTTCCATGATAAAACCATTCAACATTCTACTATGTGTCACCCTTCCTAAAACACGCCCTTTATGGATAATCATTCTTACGATTTCTTTCAGCATCGAGACACCATTGTCAGAATCTAACACTATCCACCGTAAAGTTGCAATCATTGAATTCCTCAAGCTACCATCATGCTACTACATCATCATCAAACTCAAGCAAACAAACGTACACCTTTATTACGACCTATAGAGCCACCACACGCCTCTATGGAATTCCCATGAACCTTACCCCTAGAATTTTATGTCGATACAAATTAAAAGGGATTGATATTAATATGATTCCATTCATCTGAACTTATCCAAATTTTGGCTAAGCATTTTCCACACCGGTTTCTTCTTCTTGATATGCCTAGAGTACCACTCTTCATTCCCTAAGCTTCCCAAGCTCTAGGTTTTGCATAGATGCTAGTAAAACGACTCTATATTGATCAGAAGTTATCGGTACCAATTGCTATAATAAACCAAATATTCTGCTTTGACTCTTGGATTATCTTTATTAGTATAAAAACGAAGCTAGTTGTAACAATATGCACTTTTTGACATGAATCATGCCGAGAAAATACAATTTGTCATGTTTCCAAAACATTATAGAGCACAGTTATAGAGGTAGAGTTTTCAAACATTCTACGCTTTCAGATCTCATAATGGAGTAGATTTAAATATAAATTCAGAAAGGTAAAAATTTCATAAAAACGTTCTCCACAATGCTTTCTTTACAAAATACATTGTTTTCAAGTGACTAGATATGTTTACTTTTTAATATAATAAGTGTCTATAAGAGAACTATAGAAAATAGAAAAACTCCATCATTGAGCTCCTTTCTTCCCCGTACTCTATCGAATGACTGTTATTATATGGTGGTGGGAAAAAAAGGGGAAGAATATAGCGAGTTATACATAAAGTCATGTTAATGGGGGAAAATTGTTAAATGACTAAATGTAAATAGTTCTAAATTTACTCAAAGTGTCATAGAGTGTACACATTACCAGTGCATTCCTAAGGTCCATATCCAAAGACAACTATCCAACACAAAAGGTGATATTTACATGACAAACCCGCCCGAATGATCAGTTAGATTGGGTGTTATTGTACCTTATCTACTAAACTACACCTAAAGAGGGAGAACACACAATATAAACTCGTAGAGTGATTCATCGTATACACCGATGTTCATCTTTCGTACGTAACGTCAAACTGCCTTTTATTACCTACTTTGATAATGTGCTAATCATCGCTAAGACTGAGCATCCACCCAACATTTTCATGAGAATTAGAGCCACTTACTGCTTGCTTCGATGGCTGCAGACCATCGCCAGGGCCAGACTCTTTACCACCTCATCTCTAATCCTATAATCGCTTATTACCTTCTCCAATGATGTCACTGCTATTGATTGTCGGAGCTAGACCTTAATCAATAGATCATACATAACTCACCCTTTTCTTATCCGTCATGGAATTCCCCGATTTCCTACATCGCAAATCAATTGGATTTTACTCTGCTCTACAAAGTGAATACACCCTATCATTTAGATAATGAACCAACTTCCTACATTCTTATATATGCCTCAATCGATGCAATTCTGCCACTCAATTCTAGCGTGATCTAAACCTAAACTGCCTAAAATACTTACTGGTGATCAACTGTTATGTTCGACAATTGACCACCCCTAATCTACCGATGAACCCAACGTTTGACCATCCTTCTTTGTTTCTAAGCATCTTCTACCTTCATTTAAATTTTTACCCTTATTTCTTCGTTTCTGTTACAGTTCATGTAATTTGATTTCATTAATAATGGTAATTATCGCAATTTTCTAATTTCTAGCTTAATATGTTTCAATACATCAACTATGTCCATTTTAGATCTTGATTAGGATTTACAAATTTGTGATAAATCAGATTAACTACTTTCGATTTGGATTTAGATTATTCGATGCTCATATTGTACTAGACCATGTGCATAAATTAACAACACTTAATTTAATTTCATTAGATTAGACTATCCAATGCCCATATCTCTCTAATCTTTGCATACGAATAATTTATTATTAGCACACTCATGTTTGCATAATTTTTTTTATAATTTAACATATCAAATGGTTAGATTTAACATCAAATTTCATTAAAATCATAGATCTATAATTTAACAATTTAATTCAGTTCCTGAACCATCTAATCAACTTAAATTAAATTCGATGTTAATTTATTTAACCACTTAAATCATATTTGTGCACTCACCGCGGTCTTAGGTTTTAGATCTTAGGAAACTAGCCAATGATTGATGTTTCTCATAAGGTATATTCTATTTCTTCTTTAATTGCTTGATTACCTAATTAATTTTACTCAATATTTGATTTAGACTGAGATTTGGGCCCAATTTGGGAATAATGGTTTAATTTTTTGTTTAAGAAATAAGTGGAGTGAAGGAAGAGAGAGTTGAAGCAGAATTCTGTTGGATGTTTAGTTACCATAGTTATTGTAATGTTAGGTTTAGTCTAAGACCATTAAATTAGTCTAGTTCAACTCATCTTATCTTTTTCATACATTAAGTCATCGGTGCTAAGAAATTGATCTGAACCATTTGAACACGTCATATGAGCTTTTGTTAATATCTTATCCATTCATCTATAATCAAACATGAAGGAATCAATTAAAACTACTCATCAAATACTTGGGAGCAAAGGAATTAATAAGGACCGTTCATTCATGCTTATACATGAAAGAATTAATCAGAATTATCCATCAATACTTAACCCCAAATGAATTACTCATAAACGTTCATTAATTCTTAACCCTAAAAATAATTTCATATTTATTTTACGAAAATTTGGCATTATTTTATAACACCCCGCTTTTGACATCAATTCAAATATAATTAATCTAATTAACAAAAAATAAAAACTGAAAATGACATTATTAAAGAAGTTGGAATTCGATCACGAAATCTGTACCAATGTGTTCATGGCTATTTTCTAATGAATTTTCAAATATAATGCTTCCTAAGTGGAAATCAAACGAGGAAGATATCGCCATTTGAAAATCTAATATTGAAATAATTATATACCTATATATAAGATGAAATCAAATATTTGAATTCAAAAATAATGGTTAAATGTGCGCGCATAGTAATTTAGCAGTTATGTAAATAAGTGCAACAAATTAATATGCAATTAATTGGTATTATATAAAATAGAGTATATGTTTATACTGGGAAACACGTTATGATAAAATGGGGTATATATTTAAATGAATCAAAATATAACTTCAATAATAAATCAGGGTGTGTGTCTAGCATATCAACTATCATAAACTGGCTATTATAAATCATCGCCAATTGCTAAATCTTCACTAACTGTGAATTAGAATATCAATAAACAATTAAAATCAGTAAAAAAATAACAATCAGATATGGTTTAAGTTCCTTAAACTTATATAGTCTGCATGAATGTCATAAACATTCGCCTTAGCTAAATTGTAAATCATCCAAACACTGTTCAAAATAGTTCTATGACAAAGAGTGTCTCACTAGGAATCCATGAAAGGCAATTTCATAAAATTTCGATCTCGTATGTGGAAGATACAAAATTAAAACAACTAGATAATACACGAACCGATAAAAAAGAGATTAGATTTTAATCAACATACTAGAAAATCCATTTAGTCACGACTCTAGACCGTGGCAGAGTCATTTTTCCATGGTCTTGAGCCATGGCTGAAAATTGTTAGCATCTAATTTTTTTTAATGTGTAGATATGTATACGGTATTTTCTATCGCATAATAAAGGATTTTTTTGGTATAGCTGATCGGTTTTTATAATGTTCCGTAACACTCTTTTATTATGACTAATAATAAAATTATAATAAAGTACAGGTGACTGTAGCTAGCATTCATCTAATTCGGTTTTTAAGGTGGACCGTCCACCGTCATTTATAGTGGGCCGTCCACTGTATCTAAACTACATTACAGACCAGGAGCTAGTTTTAGTTACTAGACTACTAAATATCATCTCCACGCAGGGAGAAATAACATAAATACAAGTTACACAAAGTAACAAGTACAAATTACATGACAAAGAAACTTAGGCTAGTGCTGAGAACAACGTCATTGTACAAGCTAGACAGTAGCCACCCATCAAGCCAAACATGCCTTAGTGTCAGAGACACTTAACATCACCATGCAGAACAATATGACTTAGACAACATTCACATCCTAGTGCAAGCAACATGTAACCTATTGTTGAATCACGTAAAGGCCACTCAGTAAATAAATATCACCTTGAATAGCAGCCTAAAAATTTCGTGGATCTCGAGACCAAATTGACTGGAAAGGTATGGGACAAGAAGGAAATGAATAAGCAACCAGACAGTCGAGAGAACCACCTGTTTCCTGAGTTGAACAACTGTGACAGGAGCACTGCTAACCACACCAATACCAGAACAAAAACTCCACAGAGATACCAGATAACATAAGAAAATACCATCGAAAAACTACTTATATCACAATGAACTGGGTCTTCGACCACCGTGAACAGCCAAGATCAGAGCCACAAGGCTTCTCGTGAATGACCATCCAACAGTTAAATGAACCTAAATAAGCAATAACATTCAAAGTAATTCAAGCAGACAACCGATGTAAATTCAGAGGCTCTGTGCTCCGAAAGTGCAGAGAAGGGACCAAAAACCTCAACAATTCCATTCAAACCAAATCACAGGAGATTCACCCGAGCTACCAACAAGAAGAACTTATAAAAAACATTGAAGACCCTGCTAGCAAAGAGACCCATCACGTATCAAAAGGCCGTGACGCGAAATCCATTCAGCCAGCAGGAAGTTAGCTCATCATACGACTCCCCGCTAGTGTCACACCACACAATCACCGCAGCTACCAGTTGAAGACGCTGCCTTAGCAGAGAGTTGCCTGAAGCCGTTACGATCACTAGAGTGGGGTGAAATCTCGAGGGATAGCTGGAAGAAATTAAATTGAAGAGATTAGGCCAAAATAGCATGGCAAATCAAAGTCACGGAGCTGATTACATGAGGAAAAAGCTTAGATCTAAAATTAAAGAGAGGCGTATGAGTAGTTTCCATGCAGGACGAAAGCAAGGTCAAGAAGGTAGAGGAGACTGAAGAAAGTTTGAGGAGGCTGAGGAAGATTGCGCTGAAGAAAAGAGAAGAGGGAAAATTGACCCTATCGCTATTCACAGAAACTACCCCATACGAAAGCTTTTTTTTTAATCTCTAACTCACAATGATCGCATAATGGAGGATTATTTTTAAGTTTAAATCAAGAAAGAAGAAAAACAAGATTTTGCTATTGTTTCTTTTCAATGGCACATGTAAACAAATTTAAAGTTGGAAACTAAAATCTACAATGGTAACTACATTCAATAAATGTTGTTGAAACTATTATGAAACTGAAAATTTTCAAATGAACAAGGAGCTCGAATGTAGTCGTGCATTGAGTAAGACAACAAGACATAAGCATTTAAAGTTTACGAACATCTAGACTCAAAATATATTATTACTAATAAGTGACAACCCGTCATGTTTTAATAATCAATATGAACTGCAATAATATTACAAAGAGGATATTAAATCTGAACCAATCAATATGACAAACAAGAACCAAAAATGTAAACACAGCGCTAACACTTACTACTAGGTAAGAAATTTTACAGGTGCAACATAAAATAAATTATAATATTTTAGTATTTAATTCTTCTAGTAAAAATATAGGGTCAGACAACCTCTAGAATTTGGGATTCCGATGGTTATATTGACATGTGAACATCACACCTAACTATGGTTCTAGTAGTCAGTGAGTTGATTGGATGGATTTAGTATTATGTGATTCTAACTTGTAGCTTATGTACAATTAATGAATATTTTCAAGTAGTTTTTTATGCAGACATTTAGAATCCTCCTCGCTATTATCTATTGCATCTATGAAATACTAAAAAAAAGTTCCATTGGCAAATAGCAGGAAGCAACCACCATTGACAATATTGTTGATGAATTCATTTGACCAACATTGGGGGGTTGATGTATTTACTTCATGAATGTAAAGAGTATAAAGAATTGATGCAAAACATACAATCTGATTACTTGAATCTATTGAAAATACGAGGAAAAGGGAAATCATTTACATGTAATAATTGTATCATTTGCAAAGACCTCGTGATTTTAGACAAAAACCTACTAGTGAAATGTAGCATGAATAATTGTTTAATGATTAACAAACATACCTGATACAAGGAACTATAAACAAATAGAAATCGCAGTAGGCTTATTTACTCAATATTCTATTCGCTAAAACATACCATATTCGAAAAAAATGATTTAGAAGAGCTTTAAAACAATCGGTAGCATTAAGTCGAATATCAATTCTTTTCAGTTTATAGAATTAAGTTTCTCAGATCATTTTTCTCTTTTGAATGTATTTTACCAAACTATACATTTATATTGTTAGAGTTTATGCCCTAGAGGCAATCCGTTCGATGTGATTAAAAACATTGATGACGTTATTCTATTTGGAATAAAATATTTTGTTATGATATATTTACTGCGTAATATAAATATTAACATAATAGAAGTCCTTAGAATTATAATACAGAATTATATAGTTCAAGTAAGTGACTTGAACTTGAGATTATATAATATATTAAGTAGTCTAATTCTTAAATGTCCCTAGTCAAGTTTTATTGTTTATATAGAACAACAATAAAACATTGAGACTAGTATGTTGATTGGTTGATGATCATGTCTCATTGATCATTAATATACGTGATATTAATGTCAAGACATGAATATGTATTGGAGAATAGCGTATTGGGCTGATCCACCGTAAGAAAACTACATGGAATATAATTAACAGTATCATAAGTTATTCTCATAGTGACAGTGATGTAATGATCCTCAGACCTGAAATCATTATAATTTTATTCGAGGATATTTGTGTTTTGATATCATCTAAAGTTACTTGTAACTGAGTAGACGATAACGGTGATTATTGGATACATCTCGAGTCGAATTAAAATTGTGAATGATCCATATGGAATTTAACCATACGATATATTTGCAGTGATGTCCATGAGCCTCTTGATTAAGTAAGACCGTGAAATGCATGGTCGTGCTCAAATATTGATTTGTTTCAAATAGTCTACTCATCGATCAAGATAAACGAATTAAATTATAAAGAGGATGATACGATCCATGTCTCGAGTTTAATCCTGGAATATTGGTTAAAAGGATTATATTACATTGAAACACTGGTCACAAAAGGTTGTATCGAGTTGTTGAGCTTATTATAACTTGGGTAGCAGCAGCATATTGCTAGATGCCAATCACTGTTTATGATTTTGAATATGATTGAAAATCATTGCCAACGTTGTAATAACCTATGAGGTCACACAACTGAACATTATAAAAAAGAAATTATTTTGGACAAATAAAATTATAAATATGTTAATATTTTATTTGAGGTTTGAATATGTATTCGATTTGGATCCTATTTTTTAAGGTTCACCTTTATTTTATAAAGGAACATAGCTTTATTTTAAAGGAGGCGGCCAACCCTAAAAACAAGATAAGATGAGACCAATCCAAAACAACCGTTTACCCTTTTTCTCCTTAAACCTTAATAATGGCAGTGACTAGCAGCGTTCTCTCTTCTTCTCTTCAATACGATTGAAGGAAGAAATCGTCCTAGTGGATACCCATGGAGGCATGATGATTGACATGCTATGGATTCGATTCTTCCAAGACTCGAGCAATCCAAGGTTCGATCGTTTTTCATTTTGGGGTTTTTCGCAGCGACATGTATGATTCCTAATCTAAATTAATTTGATTTCATTTTATTGCATAGATCCTAGATTTAATATTGTTAAATCATCAATTTGAAAAAATCGATTTGATCCTTGAAACCTAACATATATAACATCCTAAATCACCTTACACTTGATTCCAGCAAATCCTTTCTTTCTTAATAATTCAAAATTATTAAAACATTATATTTTCAAAATCACTTTATAATCTAGTTTACTAGAAACTAATGACAAGGACAAAAATTAAGGCTTTTTTAACCATAAGGAAATCCCATTAAAAATTTAATCCCAAGGACAAACCCGTTCATAATTTAATCAGAAGGACATTACGATGTTTTTTTAATAACCTAAATCTCAAGCGCGTTATTCCTTTTTCATCTTCGATCTTCGATCGCTCTAATATTTCTTCTTCGATCTTGCGCGTTTCTCCTTATCCCATATCGATCTACAATTTTTATTTCCAAAAATCGATCTCACTCGCATATCGTGTTCAAAGTTTAGTCTCAGCTAATATTAGGTTATTTTTTCCCTCGTTTTCTGTGTGTTAAATATTTTTGTATCATTGTTGTTGAAATTTAATGTGATATATTGCGATCGGTGTTGCGATCAGGTGTTTTTAATTGATTCGGTGATTAATAACGTGTTTAGGCAGTATGAACAACGTCATTCTAATTTTTCTTTGTCTCGGTATTTGGATATCAGTTTATACTTTTTTTAAGTATCAGTTTTGTTAAACAATCATTTTATTTGTTTTGTATTTCTGTGCTTTAATTGTCATGTTTCTTTGTATTATTTCTTTCAATATAAACTGTTGAATTGAACTTCTATTATTTTAGTCTATCAATCTATGATTTAAGAGTTTTTGTTTTATTTTTTATTTCTTTTGTTTTAGCATTATAACAGTTTTCCGGTATCAGTTTTATTTAATTAGATATCATTTTAATTACTGTGGGTATCAAATACAGTGTTATGCTGTTAGAATTTACTTGAATTCGAGACTGAATCGGGTAGAAAAACAATGTATTCTATGTTCGTTTTATGTGTAAACAGTTCTACATGTTTTGCATATCGGTTTTAACTGAATTGGTGTATTCAATACTAATGTTGGTCATATATATGCTGATGGTTGAAATATTCATAATATTGCTGTTTTGCATGACAAATTATTGAAGTGACACCAATCTTTATGCAGTAATGATATTGTGACATTCATGCATGACTGAATTTTCAAAAACTGATACCTAAATACTGTAAAACTGATACCCATAAACCGCAGACAACAAAAAATAGAATACTGATATCTACTAAGTCATAAAACTGATACCTAAAAGCTGCTATAATATTTTAACGAAAAAGTAATGCAGAAAATGTTTACATTAAAATTTAATTGATTAAAATGAAATAAGTTTGTTTGAGTTGCAAAGTTAATGCAGCAGTACAACTACAAAACTAACACAGGAACAAAATCAAATGAATAAAAACATAACACAGTTAATACTATAAAAATGATACCTAAAAACTTCTATAATGTTTTATAAAAAAAGTAACACAAAAACTACTTACATCACAATTTAATTGATTAGAATGAAATAAGTTCGTTTGAGTTGCAAAATTTATGCAACAGTACAATTACAAAATTAACACAACAACGTAATCACATGAATAAAAACATAGCACAGTTAATACAGAAAAACTGATATCTAAAAAAATATAAAACTGATACCTAAAAACTGCTGCAATGTTTTATAAAAACAATAACACAAAAGCTACTTACATCACAGTTTGATTGATTAAAATGAAATAATTTCTATTGAGTTGCATAGCTAATGCATCAGTACAAGTACAAAACTAACATATCACCGAAATTATAAACACAACAGCATAACACAGTTAATACAGGAAAACTGATATCTAAAAAAATAGCAAACTGATATCTAAAAACTGCTGCTAAATTTACCATTAAAAAGGTATTTTCAACCTTCAGATCCAATAATATTTCCAAATTAAGATTCGTTGAAGATGATGAACCGTTGAAAAATAAACATTAAATTATAACGACTATAGCAAAAAAAATCAGTCAAGGTCGATTTTTGAGGTTGATTTGGTGCTGAAATTTGCTATTCGATTGATTTTTGAGATTCGATTGGACGACACGCCATGGATTTGATTCGATTGCCAGTATAAATGATTTCGTGGTAGAAAATCGAATGAGAGGGATGAACGACGGAATATTTTAGGCGTACGTTCTTATGAATAAATTTTTAGACGTGTGTCCTTATGAATAAATTTTTAACATCGATTGTCGTTCTGAATAAAAAATACCCAAACACCATTGTTATAATACAAAGGAAGGGTAAAATGGAAACCATAAATCGAGACTAAACCAAACTTATCTTCGAATAAGATGAATCCAAGACAAATTAACACGTGTCTCAGAGCGGTCTCCACCCCTATTTTTTCGCAGGCCCTCCATCGCATCCCTAATTTTTTGATCAGCCTCAATCTGAGTATTTCTCCTAAATCAAACAAAACCCTATCTAGATCCCCTTATCCCAAAAAACGGAAAGAGAAGGGAAAAAAGGAAGAAACATAATTTAGTCTGGCGAGATATGCTGGAGCAAGTCCTGTTTGAAGGAAACAAAGGTTACTTTTCCTCGATCTACGTATGAATCTCTATAAATTTTGATGTATCATTAATTCTTTCAATTGCTTTGTACTAGTTGATATAGTTTGGCTGCAAGTGCCGAATGTTTCTATTGATTACCAATTTGCGTTTGTTGATAATTTTGTGTTTGTTATGTTGAATATTTTTATTTCATTTGACTAACGAACTTCTTTGTGCTGTTTTTATATCAATCGTTGTTTTTTAGTGTAGTAATGAGAATAGATACACCAAGCAGCACTTTAAAATTAAAAATGAGCCCTCTTACACATATTTACTGAACCAATGTTTGTACTGTCACAATTTCTTTTGTACGCAATCCTGGAAAGCGACCCTTGTTGCAGATTTACTGTATCATCACTCTTTCCAGCCCACATCATCGTTTCGAAACCCGTAGGGCCATAACAATACTAGACTAAGAAGATTTTGCTTTCTGTTTTTTTTTGGTAAGGATGGTTAGATTGTTGAAACTATGTAGCATAATATACTAGTTAAGGAGCACTAAAGCAATAACTGAATATCAGTTTGTGGCAAAATAAATAAAGTTGAGCATCTGATAGTTTATTCGACTGCTGAGAGTATGCCAAACTTGCAAGTTGCGTCAATGACAAATTAAGCATATTTAATATATATTGTTACTTCGTATCCAAAAAAATAGTTATAAGTATAAAATTCATTATAAATATAGTTTTTCGTAGCTTCATCGAACATGAAACTTATAGCTTACTTTACCAATAAGTAATATCATTTTAATCCTTTATATCAGCAAATAAATATATAATCGTGTCTTGCCATTCTTTCTATCAAAGGAAAAAGAAAAAGAAAAATAATGAATGATTAATTCTCTAAAAAACAATGTATTTGATAGGCGGCGAGGGTACATCATTTCGAGCTTATTTGAAATCTTTCGATTTATTATTTTTTGTTATGTACATAATGTCTACAAATTGATGAGCTTATTACTAATTCACTGTGATATGTACAATAAATTTGTAAACTTATTTCGCTTGGTACTTACTTGTTTAACGAATAAGTGTGAAATTTTATGCTCGACATACAAAAATTTGATAAAAAATGTAGAGTTTCACTTGAGATGTGAAGTGTCATTATTGTTTATTTAATTTGGGCGTGGTTTTTTTTATTTTGGATAGAAGAAGATATGATATCTTTTACCCACTAGATTATTGACAATCAAAGTATAATGATAGTATTTTGCTCGTTTTCATGAGGTTTTGGAGACAAGTTAATTTTATTTTCTTTAGTTAACTAGGAAATAAAGTTTTGTTTCAAATTTCTTACTTCAATGTTTTACTCTTGGTTTCTTGAAGTTTGGTAATGAAAATATATATTTTATTTGAAGACGTGATATTAGTATTGATTCTTAAATCTTGTGTATATGCAAATATTTATTGATTTATTAAATATTTAAATTCACAGATCTCTTATCGCTCTGTTAGCAAGGTGGAAAAATGTCTTTCCTCTCACTCCACTAGCAATTTGGTCACTGTATGAGTATTGCAATCTGATTTTAGTGTTCTTAAATATCATGTATAATATTGATTTTTGAATATTATGAATTAAGACCAAGCACATTATTGACTGCACCACAATTGTTTATGAACCAAAATATTGCAATGTTTTATTTCTAACTTCAAATTTATGAGAATTTTGTGCCAGATAAGGATTGTGTGTGATTAAATACTGATATGGTATTATTATCAGTGGCCTACTGGGTGGAAACACCATGATGGAAACCATCTGTTGGTGAAATTTGGATTTGGTGAGCAGTAAGAAGCAGGAGACATCATGGTGACATAATCATGCTTAGGAGGTTTCATTCTAACCTACTTTATTTACTGACAAATATATGTGAACAAAGCTTTAAGATTTTCAAATGCATGCTTTATGATTGCTTATTCAGATGAAAATTTGTCTTATATCATGTTTTCATGTGACACATAAAATCATTGCTAATGTAGTGCAGCAACCTTCCACACTTCACAATTCTTCAAAATTGAGGTGTACATTATATATAATCATTGTTGATATCTATTAAAGTGGATGCATGGATAAGCCTGCAAAGATATATCACATTTGGAATATATTCTTCAAATACTGGCTGAATTAGATATACGGTTGTTTTGTAACAATTGGAATCATTTTTAATATGTAGTCTGAGTTCAAGAAATACATGCTAAGTTCTGAAAGTGCTATTGCAAACAATCTTTATAATGTATTATGGGGATGGGTTCCCAATTTGATATTCAATATAACAGTCTTTTGGATTAGTCGTAAACCTATAACGATAGCTCAAGTTTAAATAAGTGAATGTTCCCTCCTTTTGGAATTAGTTAGCCTTTATCATTTGCTAGATAATAATTTTAAATTTTTGTAACAATTTTTTCCCTATGAAATCAAACTTTTATTGTGGAAATGCTATATGCAAAATAAAAGTATTCATGTAGCAAATAATTTTGATAATTGGCATGAATTATATATTATGTTGCCTTATTGGTTTGACCTTTAAAAAAATTATACTAGTGTTGCCGTTACCAAATAGTTCAAGCATAGTGGTAAGCCTTTAGTAGATTAAAGTTAATTTTAGTTACTTAGTCTACTTCATAACATGGTTTAACCTACTTTTACTGTTGTGATTGGAACGAATTTATTTGTATAATATGGGCAATATATTCAATATTATTTAATTTGGTTAATCTGTACGATTGTATTTTGTGCTAACATTCGATTATTTGATTGATAAAGTTGGTCAGTACATAATTTGAAGTTGCTTCGTTATTTTATGCAAAGTAATTTGGTTTATTCGGTCTACTGCCATTTTATTCAAATTTTACTGGTTAAAAATTAGTAGTAAATAACGCCAATTTATAATAGATGAATTACTTATAATTTGATTACAAAAACTATACCTAGTTTACTCTTAAGTGTATTTTAACCAAACTAAGCAAGTAATCAGCTATTTTAGCTATCCTTTTGATCATTCCATAAGTAACTACCATATATTTATGAGATTTCCATTAAATTTTGACTGTATACTAAGATAATTGGATTGTTGGATGAATTCTCTTTAGATTCTTAGCCTAAGTTTTTTTTGAAAGTTTTTTCATCCTTAATAACAAAAGGCCTAGAGCAAGATACTGTCATCAAAAAGCAAACCAGAGAGCATGGTAATAGTTAAGCAGTCGCCTAGAGCAAGAACATATTAGCATATGTTACAGCAAACCAGAGAGCAAAACTGCAGATAAGGGTGTTTCAGTATAATCGTAATGTGCTATAAGTAAGCAAACTGAACACAAAAGCAGCTTTAAGCAATATTTTTGAGCTTAAAAACAAGCGAATATGGATTTTTTTCTTCTTTCGGATAATTCAAACGTGTTTACTAATGTATTTTGTTGGATGGCTGTTTGTTAGATTATTGCGTAAATATTCATTCAAAAGCTGTTCCTATGTGAAATTGCAGTTGATGGAGCAACCTTGGAAGGGGTGACCTTGAAACTTAAGAAAGCTATGAGCAGCTATTTGGCACTGTTGAGGATATGTGCTCTTGCTTCCAAATTCATATGTAATGAATTTAGTGAATCAAATATTTATTAAAGCCTTTTAGTGTTATTGATTTGATTGTTGTTACTGTTTTGAATAGGAAACATTTCGATTGACAGGAAGCTGGTCGATCCTTTAGGTGAGACAGAATATGTATCCACATATGAAGATAAGGATGCAGACTATGTTAGTTGGAGATGTCCCACGGAAGTAAGTTTCAATTTACTTTCTGTTAGATTTATTCGGATATAGATAGGGAACACTCTTTTGTCCATGTTGGTTTGATACACTGACAAGTTGCAATGAAAATGTGTTATATAATGCTTTGCTACTTGCGTAGGTTTCGCAATTTTATTCTGGTGGAATTAACAGTGAGATAACGTATAAAATAGCATGAAAATTGTTTTTAAGAAAACGGACAGACACCACTTTGATTTTTGTTGTGATGACTCATTTCCATTAAAGTTGTAATTATGGATGGGGCAACCGTAAAATCACCCGGTGGTGGGCTGTTGGCAACATTAACATGTGGATATGAATATAAGATATAGGCTAGGAACATTGTAAATTAGTTCATACACATGGATTGAGTTCCTTCCAACTCCAAGTCCAAATTTTCTTGTACCAAAAATGGGAGGTGAATTAAAATTTAGCTTGGTTGGCCTTTGCGGTAAGCACAGCTATGAAGATTAATCCCTTTACATGGGGTAAAACTTCATAGATACGGTGTGAATTAGACCTGACTGCCTACGTTCACATCTTCGTCCAATCGAGTTATTTGTTGGTGATTTCCACTCTGTAATAACCTTTCCATTATGATATCTATTTGATTTTAGGCAGTAGGTACATGTTGGCATGCATCCATTTTGATTAAATTAGTTATACTTTTTAGTGTTTGCGACGAATTGTGATGTGCAACATATTGCTGAAACTATTATTATTATGTTACTTTGGAAAGCTTATCTATAAATAAAGTTTTTGAAGTTGCTTTACTGAAGCAAACTGTTTGGGCATCTTTCACTTGTACAGTAAAGCCATTCATGTATCTGTTGGCTTTTTTCCCCTGGATTTAAGGTTAGAAAGATCCACAAAACTATAAGTTAGTCAACTTTGTGAGCATCCCAGTACATAAGAGATGGTTATGTATGTTAAGTCATCATTTTGAGGTATATAAACACAACTTCAACTTTGTACGATGCTAAGCATTGCCATATTCTTTTCACAATGCATTACCTGAAATTATTTGCGCCTCTGTATATGAGCATTTGTAATCAGATTAGGCTAGGGTTTGCATTTTCATTTTCAAAGGTACCAGCGTTACGTGGAATAGTTTAATGTGTCCATACTAGCTAATCTTAAAGTGGAAACATTCTTCAAGACTTAAAGTTAATTGTTATTTTCGTTTACGAGTTACCTGGGTTTCTTACATGTATGCGAGCACATATTACAAATACGTCTATAAAATTTGAACCATAACAGCTACCATGTGTCCTGCTATGTTCTCCATGGTGTCGGCAGCAGTAAAAAAAAAAAAAAAACCGCGAATTCATTCAGAAGAAGAAGAAACGGAAGAAAACCCTAATTCGAGCATAGCAGGCTGTTCGATCTTCGTATTCGGTCTCGCTGCGGATTTTTTTTTCTGCCCTTTCCCGCTTCGTATTTTGGCTTTTTTATTTTTTTCCTGTGTTGTGGCTGCTGTTTGCTAATTAGGGTTATTATTTGTCTGGGCTTGACTTGGGTATGGGCTTTGGTTACTTTTAAGCTGCTAAGAATTGGTATGGGCCTGAATATTTAATACATATGCTAAAAGTTTGATTTCTGAACCGAAACCGAAACAAAAACCGAAACCGCCGAAACTGACCGAAACTCGTAAATTTTCAAATGACCGAAACCGAAACCGAGTTTTCGAACCTTGATCTATACTGTTATGTTCATGGCCACAACGTGTCCTCACATGTATCATACTTGTTTGGAATTTAATATTTATTTGCTGGTGATCAGTCAGGTTGCTGGCTTATTGGTGTAATAAGTAATAAGTATCTCCTTTCCATAGAACATAAACATAATCATGAAATCTTAAATGTACTTTTGGCATATTATTATAGCTTTGAGTTCATGAGGACATAAAATGGGTTATGGTCTAGCATGTATTGAAATGTGAACGAAGTAGTTTGGATTATTAGTACTTGGGTATGTATACATCTAATCCAACTTACGTAATGTCTAGCGCACCCCACCACCCCCAATAAAAAAAGAAAAACCCAAAAGATGATCTTATTGTAGTTGGATTTAGCAGGACGTCTGTGTTTTGTTCAGTGAAGATTTGTGGAATGTTGGATCAGCAAAACAACTGAACTACCTTAAACTTAAACGACAACTCTCTAAACTTTTGTGTCTTGATCAAGGTTCGAGAACTCGGTTTTGGTCATTTAATTTTTTTATTAATGTGGGATGGTTTTGTAAATTTTGAAAATTTCGGTTTTGTTTCGGTTTAGATTTTGGTATGTATAGTTTGTTAATAAATTTGTAACAAAGATCTTTGTAAATTAAATATAAAAAATAAAATGTCATTTGTATCTCTTATAATTACACGTTTAATGCAGTATTGTTTGGCATACATATTTAGTTTAGTGTTACCCATAAATTTTCTATTAAATTAAAGGCTTAGAGCCCAAAAAGAAAAAGGCAGTCCAAATCAAAAGCTAGTTATCTTCTCTAATTTGAAATGCCCAAAAACTAGGGCATGTAGATCCAAATAAAAAAACATAGAATAAATTTTTTCTTGAAAAAGTAGCTATTTCGATTTGACTCTATCGAGAAAGGTTAGAGCGTTCGCTTTATTCGACTTGCTTTTGCCTTCGCTATATTCGAATTCGGCTTTGCTGTATTTGACTTCTCCTTCTCTGATGTGCCTTCGACGACTCCTTCCCTGACGTGCCTTCGACTTCTCGAGGACAAGTTGATTTTTTGTTGATTGCTTTAATTTATGATTGAGATCTATGTTTTTTCTCCGTGGAATTTTTTTGTTAACATGATAGCCGAGACCGTAATTTTCCCTAATTTCGACTCGGTGAGGGCAAGTTGGTTAAACGTCATATTTTTAACAATGCTAGAAAAATATTGTCCTGACTCTAAATTATTAAATCATCATATAGATATCTTGAAATTGTTTTTTTTTTTTTTTTTTTTTTTTTTTTGTAAAATTTGCTATGTTTAAACCAAGGTATTAAATTCCGGTCGGCACGCCGGGTTTCCGGCCATCTCGGCCCGGTTTCGGCGATGACTGGACCGGAATTTAACCAGAAAACCGTTTCCGGTTTTCTTCACAAAAAAAAAGAACAAAGCTGTGGAATTGAATTAGGGTTTTCTTCCGAAAACCTCGGCCTTCTTCCTTCTGCATCAACGCGTCGCCACAAAAAAGTTTTTTTTCTTTCTTTTTTTCATTTTTTAATGGTGGGGTTGGAAATTTGAACGAGATGGAGAGGAAAAGTAGCGGCGTGATATGTCGGGTTTGAAAAAATCGGAATGCTGTTATACTGAGTAGAGGGAAGGGTTTGAAAACTGGGCTAATTGCACTTTATTTTTTGGGTTTGCAATTTTTTTGGGTCTACAGACATTTTGGTTGAATCTGTTAGATAAGTTTAGTGCAAGTTTTCTCCATCTGGGTTTGCTTATGTTTTCTCTCATTTGCGAGCAACCCAAATCATTGTGCACAAGTGCTCCAGTGAACAAATGTTCACTCACATTTACTCCAGCAACCCTTGCTTCTTTGGTACACTATTGAATAAAAAAGAGTTTCATGGTATTTCAGCATCTTCATCTTTGTCAGTGAAATCTTTTATTAAGCGACAAAATTAAACGTAGAATGAGATATCATTACAATGTAAACATATATTTAAGTTCTTGATTTTTAGACTAACAATAATTTGCAATTGCAAGTGTAATGAGTATCGACTTATTGATATACAATCCTTCAATATATCGATAAATCATTAGCTACATGTAATTTATTGCTTACTAGCAAATGACGTACTGAAATCATAGCGGTAAACATTACCGTTATTACCTAGCAGTTCGTAGTAGAACATGCAGAATATATCAGATACCTATCTCGTACAGAATATATCAAAATAATTTAGTGTAATTGATTAGTAGTATTGCATATTTATTGCGTATTTGTAAAAAAAGAAGCACCGAAATTGACAAACCGGAACTTCCGGAATTCCTGGAACGGGACCGGAATTTTAATTTTTCTAAATGGCCGGAACGGAACCGGAAACCGGAATTTCAAACCTTGGTTTAAACTAATCGACCACCCCCATAGCCCGGAAAGTCGTGAGAATAGTGCTAGGTAGGTGACTGTCTGGGAAGTCCTCTCGCTTGAGTACAAGAGCCTTTGGCACCGGGGGGGGGGGGATCCACCTTTAAATTTTGTTGTTGTAGCGCATGATAAATATTGTTGAATACAATAATTTAACAACGTCAAATCAAAATTATTAGCTTTTATATTTCCGTAACATCACAATGATGTTATGAAAACCCAGATACATGGTATACGAAAAAAGCGTTGTCAAATGCTTTTGTAACAACTATTTGGGCTGACATCATAGAAATTAATTTTATTACAGCACTTATGCACACTGTTTCAAATCTCACAAATATCGCCCGAGATCTCCTTCGAGATCTCGTTTTAGGCTCCTTCCGAAACGAAACAGCAAATATCACTCTAAATCTCCTTTCGAATATATCGCCCGAGATATTGCAATATCGAATGATATATCGACTGAGACGAAATACTGAAATATCGCCCGAGATCTTAATTTTTTTGGTTAAAATTTAAATTTGTGCCTGAACTATAGAACTACAATTAAAAAACTCAAATCTAGCCATATCAATCTTTTGTTATTTTACGTTTTGCATGTTAAATGACTATATTGTATGTTCGTATATGTTTTATGATGCTTATGATTTTCATATTTGTCTTTTTACATACATGTTACTTATGAAATTATGTATTTTATGGTTTAATTATGCTGCATTTTTTTAATGTTTCAGATCCTTTTAATGTTTCCTATCTAACAATATTATTGTTTTAAGCATATTACGATTTAGAGTATGAATGATCTTTCGCAAATTAAAGAATAATAAAGTTATTTTGCATTTTAAGTTTAAGTTACTATGTTTTTGATATCATTCATAATAATCATTTTGTTAAAATATCATTTTTAACATATCATGTACCCGAGATTGTTCCGATATGAACTTTTAGGCCCTAGATGAGAATTCGAGACAAACTCCTGAGTTAGACTCATTTGGTCCGAGATCTCCCCCGATACGAGACCGAGTCTATAAAATCCCCGAGACGAAACGCGACCGATATCCGAGATTTAAAACCTTGCTTATGCAAAAGACGTCATCATGCAAAATCATTTACAGTTTTTTCTTTAATGCAAGCAACTAAAGGGTTTTTTTTTTTTTTTTTTTTTTTTTTTTTTTTTTTTTGGGGGGGGGCAACATTTTGTAGAACTGTTGTCAATTCAGGGTTGTAAAATAGCATTTTTCTTGTATTGTGATGCAATTTTATCTTCGTTACCTTGATATAATTCTAACTGCATTAGAAGGTGCAGTAATTTACTACATGTGCATTTTCTAGTTAATTTTTGCTATTCGAAAGCAACATGTGCATGTGTCTGTTTTACTGCATTTGAAAGATATGGAATAAAGTAGTTCATCATTATATTTAAACACATTATAGCATGGTTGAAGCTTTATACTTGCATTTGAGAAATGAAATAATGAAGTTTATGTAGTTAATTTTCTTGTATCTTTTATTGCTTTTGTAATAGATACTTGTTTTACTTCAAACGATGGATGCAGTTTTATGAAGCTTTATATTGGTTTTATTTGTTGGTGACTTCCCCTCTGTAATAACCTTTCCATTATGATATCCAGCTATTTGATTTTAGGCAGTAGGCACATGTTGGCATGCATCCATTTTGATTAAATTAGGTATACTTTTTAGTGTTTGCGACAAATTGTGAAGTGCAACATATTGCTGAAACTATTATTATTATTATGTTACTTTGGAAAGCTTATCTGTAAATAATTTTTTTGAAGTTGCTTTACTGAAGCAAACTGTTTGGGCATCTTTCACTTGTACAGTAAAGCCATTCATGTATCTGTTGCCTTTTTTCCCTGGATTTAAGGTTAGAAAGATCCACAAAACTATAAGTTAGTCAACTTTGTGAGCATCCCAGTACATAAGAGATGATCATGTATGTTAAGTCATAATTTTGAGGTATATAAACACAACTTCAACTTTGTACGATGCTAAGCATTGCCATATTCTTTTCACAATGCATTACCTGAAATTATTTGTGCCTCCGTGTACGAGCATTTGTAATCAAATTGGGCTAGGGTTTGCATTTTCATTTTCAAAGGTACCAGCATTACGTGGAATAATTTAATGTGTCCATACTAGCTAATCTTAAAGTGGAAACATTCTTCAAGAGTTAAAGTTAATTGTTATTTTCGTTTACGAGTTACCTAGGTTTCTTACATGTATGCGAGAACATATTACGAATACGTCTATAAAATTTGAACAATAACAGCTATCATGTGTCCTGCTAAGTTCTCCGTTGTGTCAATGATTGTTATGATCTGTACTGTTATGTTCATGGCCACAACGTGTTCTCACATGTTTCATACTTGTTGGGAATTTAATATTTATTTGCTGGTGATCAGTCAGGTTGCTGGCTTATTGGTGTATCAGCTGTCATAATGGTAGTCCATGAAGTAGAATCATGCAACTTTTGGTCTAATGCACCCCACCACCCCCAATAAAAAAAGGAAAAGAAAAAACCCAAAAAATGATCTTATTGTAGTTGGATTTAGCAGCACATCTGTGTTTATGTTCAGCGAAGATTTATGGAATGTTGGATCAGCAAAACAACTGAACTACCTTAAAGTTAAACGATAACTCTCTAAACTTCTGTGTCTTGATCAAGGTTCGAGAACTCGGTTTTTGTCATTTAATTTTTTTATTAGTGTGGGATGGTTTCGTAAATTTTGAAAATTTCGGTTTTGTTTCGGTTTAGATTTTGGTATTTATAGTTAATAAATTTGTAACATACATATTGTTGTTTCGGTTCGGTTCTATAATTACACGTTTAATGCAGTATTGTTTGACATACATATTTAGTTTAGTGTTACCCATTTAAATTTTCTATTAAATTAAAGGCTTAGAGCCCAAAAAGAAAAAGCAGTCCAAATCAAAAGTTAGTTATTTTCTCTAATTCGAAATGCCCAAAAACTAGGGCATGCAGATCCAAATAAAAAAACATAGAATATTTTTTTCTCGAAAAAGTAGCTATTTCGATTTGACTCTATCGAGAAAGGTGCCTTCGCTTTATTCGACTTGCTTTCGCCTTCGCTATATTCGAATTCGGCTTTGCTGTATTTGACTTCTCCTTCTCTGATGTGCCTTCGACGACTCCTTCCCTGATGTGCCTTCGACTTCTCGATGACAAGTTGATTTGTTGTTGATTGCTTTAATTTATGATTGAGATCTATGTTTGTTCTCCGTGGGATTTTTTTGTTAACATGATAGCCGAGACAGTAATTTTTCCCTAATTTCGACTCGGTGATGGTCGAAACTGGTACGGTGCTCCCGAAATTTCGGGGTACCGGCCGAAACCTTAAACCATGGTCTTGATCCTTAGTATCGATTTTTTCTTATTCTTGTCTTTCTGAATATGATATCAAGTAACATTTGACTAATTAATTTTTTTGCAGAATGTTGGCTCTTGCAACAACTCCACCTGATGGACGGTTCAGAAGCTGGTTGTCTTGCTTCGAGAGCATCTCAAGGGAGCACAAACCACACAAGGTGAAATTGCTCAGAAGCCCTTTTTAATTTGATGATATATTAATCATGTGCATGGATTGTTTGTCATCCTTCTTGTTTTCCTTGGGTTGACCATTCACAAATACATCTCTTGAGAGCATTACTGCACTTCAAACCGTTTGTTAGAACATTCGAGCCCAGTAAGTTCATTGATTTTATATGTTTGATAAATTAGTATACTACTTGGAGTAGAAAATGTTTCTGGGCACCTTTTTTATACTTAAAAGCGATATAGTATGTAACGAATGTCATTGCCCTTGATGGGAATATTCCAACTCTGCCGGTTATTTTGAAATATATTATTTTCATAGATGATCGTAGAGATAACGTCATTTCAAAATCTACTATCTGGTGATTACCATTTACAGTTGAATTTATAAAACTTGTTATGCATGTTACTTCTACAATTTTTAAAAATCATTGTCATGACATGAGTACCAACTTTCAGAACAATATACGAAAATTATGTAATAAAATTTTGAAAATATTACCAAAATATTATTGTAAGTTTAAAATAACATTATTTATTGCAAGTTGGTTAAACGTCATATTTTTAACAATGGTAGAAAAATATTGTCGTGCTCTAAATTATTAAACATCATATAGATATCCTGAAACTGTTTTTTGTAAAATTTGCTATGTTTAAATTTTGTTGTTGTAACACATGATAAATATTGTTGAATACAATAATTTAACAACTTCAAAGCGTAACATCCCAATGATGTTATGAAAACCCAAATACATGGTATAACGAAAAAAGCGTTGTCAAATGCAAATTCGTTTTACAGCTTTTTCTTTAATTAATACAAGCAACTAAAGTTTTTTTTTTCTTTTTTCTTTTTTGCAACATTTTGTAGAGCTGTTGTCAATTCAGGGTTGTAAAGTAGCATTTTTCTTGTATTGTGATGCAATTTTATCTTCGTTACCCTGATATAATTCTAACTGCATTAGAAGGTGCAGTAATTTACCACATATGCATTTTCTAGTTAATTTTTGCTATTCGAAAGGAACATGTGCATGTGTTTGTTTTACTGCATTTGAAAGATATGGAATAAAGTAGTTCATCATTATATTTAAACACATTATAGCATGGTTGAAGCTTTATACTTGCATTTGAGAAATGAAATAATGAAGTTTATGTAGTTTATTTAGACTTCACATGCATTCAGTGCCCCCGGTTGATACCGCTAAGGGGACATGGGAGTTTTTAATCCGAACACCGCCCAAATTCAAATGGAATTCTAGGAAATTTATTATATAGATGTTACCTTATTGGTTTAACCTTTAAAAATATTATACTACTGTTGCCGTTACCAAATAGTTCAAACATAGTGGTAAACCTTTAGTAGATTAAAGTTAATTTTAGTTACTTATTCTACTTCATAAAATGCTTTTACCTACTTTTACTGTTGTGTTTGGAACAAATTTATTTGTATAGTATGGGCAATATATTCAATTTTATTTAATTTGGTTAATCTGTACGATTGTATTTTGTGCTAAAATTTGATTATTTGATTGATAAAGTTGGTCAGTACATAATTTGTAGTTGCTTCATTATTTTATGCAAAGTAATTTGGTTTATTTGGTCTACTTCCATTTTAATCGAATTTTATTGGTTAAAAATTAGTAGTAAATAATTCCAATTTATTATGGATGAATTACTTATAATTTGATTACAAAAAACTATACCTAGTTTACTCTAAGTGTATTTTAACCAAACTAAGCAAGTAATTAGCTATTTTAGCTATCCTTTCGATCATTCCATAAGTAATTACCATACATTTACGTGATTTCCATTAAATTTTGACTATATACTAAGATAATTGGATTGTTGGATGAATTCTCTTTAGATTCTTAGCCTAAGTTTTTTTAGAAAGTTTTTTCATCGTTAAAAACAAAAGGCCTAGAGCAAGATACTGTTGTCAAAAAGCAAACCAGAAAGCGTGGCAATAGTTAAACAGTCGCCTAGAGCAAGAACATAATAGCATATGTTACAGCAAACTAGAGAGCAAAACTGCAGAAAAGGGTGTTTCAATATGATCATAATGTGCTATGAAGTAAGCAAAACTGAACATAAAAAGCAGCTTTAAGCAATATTTTTGAGCTAAAAAAAACAAGCGAATATGGATTTTTTTTTTTTTTTGGATAAATCAAACATGTTTACTAATATATTTTGTTGGATGGCTGTTTGCTAGATTATTGCGTAAAAATTCATTCAAAAGCTGTTCCTATGTGAAATTGCAGTTGATGGAGCAACCTTGGAAGGGGTGACCTTGAAACTTAAGCTATGAGCGGCTTTTTAGCACTCTTGAGGATATGTTCTCTTGCTTCCAAATTCATATGTAATGAATTTAGTGAATCAAATATTTGTTAAAGCCTTTTAGTGTTATTGACTCGATTGTTACTGTTTTGAATAGGAAACAATTAGATTGACTGGAAGCTGGTCGATCCTTTAGGTGAGACAGAATATGTATCCACATATGAAGATAAGGATGCAGACTATGTTAGTTGGAGATGTCCCATGGAAGTAAGTTTCAATTTACTATCTTTTGGATTTATTCGGATATAGATAGGGAACAACACTCTTTTTGTCCATGTTGGTTTGGTACACTGACAAGTTGCAATGAAAATGTGTTATATAATGCTTTGCTACTTGCGTAGGTTTCGCAATTTTATTCTGGTGGAATTAACAGTGAGATAACGTATAAGATAGCATGAAAATTGTTTTTAAGAAAACGGACAGACACCACTTTGATTTTTGTTGTGATGACTCATTTCCATTAAAGTTGTAATTATGGATGGGGCAACCGTAAAATCAGCCGGTGGTGAGACACTGTTGGCAACATTAACATGTGAATATGAATATAATATATAGGCTAGGAACATTGTGAATTAGTTTGTACACATATTGATTGAGTTCCTTCCAATTCCAAATTTTCTTGTACCAAAAATGGGCGGTGAATTAAAATTTAGCCTGGTTGGTTTTTGCTGTATGCACAGTTATGAAGATTAATCCCTTTACATGGGTAAAACTTTATAGATACGGTGTGAATTAATCCCGACTGCCTACGTTCACATCTTCATCCAATCGACTTATTTGTTGTTGACTTCGCCTCTGTAATAGCCTTTCCATTATGATATCCAGCTATTTAATTTTAGGCAGTAGCACTAGCCACATGTTGGCATGCATCCATTTTGGTTAAATTAGTTATACTATTAAGTGTTTGCGACAAACTGCGAAGTGCAACATTGCGGAAACTGTTATTATTATGTTACTTTGGAAAGCTTATCTATAAATAAAGTTTTTGAAGTAAAGCTATTCATGTATCTGTTGGCCTTTTCTCTTGGATATAAGGTTAGAAAGATCCACAAAACTATAAGTTAGTCAACTTTGTGAGCATCCCAGTACATGAGAGATGATTATGTATGTTAACTTGTTAAGTCATAATTTTGAGGTATATAAAGACAACTTCAACTTTATACGATGCTAAACATTGCCATATTCTTTCACAATGCATTACCGGAAATTATTTGTGCCTCCGTATATGATCATCTGTAATCAGATTGGGCTAGGGTTTGCATTTTCATTTTCAAACGTACCAGCGTTACGTGGAATGGTTTAATGTATCCATACTAGCTAATGTTAAAGTGGAAACATTCTTCAAGACTTAAAAGTTAATTGTTATTTTCATTTACGGGTTACCTAGGTTTCTTAAATGTATGCGAGCACATATTACAAATGCGTTTACAAAATTTGAACCATGACAGCTATCGAGTGTCCTGTTATGTTCTCCGTGGTGTCAATTATTGTTATGATCTGTACTGTTATGTTCATGGCCACAACGTGTCCTCTCATGTATCGTACTTGTTGGAAATTTAATATTTATTTTTCTGGTGATCAGTCAGGGTGCTGGCTTATTGGTGTATCAGCTGTCATAATGGTAGTCCATGAAGTAGAATCTTGCAACTTTTGGTTGAGTGGTGTTTTATATCATATTGTGTAATAAGCATCTCCTTTCCATAGAACATAAACATAATAATGAAATCTTATATGTGCTTTTGGCATATTATTATAACTTTGAGTTCATGAGGACATAAAATGGGTTATGGATTACTAGTACTTGGGTATTGAAATGTGAACTAAGTAGTTTGGATTACTAGTACTTGGGTATGTATGCATCCAATCCAACTTATTTAACGACTAGCACACCCCACCACCCCCAATAGAAAAAGAAAAAAAAGAAATCCAAAAAATGATCTTATTGTAGTTGGATTTAGCAGCACGTCTGTGTTATGTTCAGCGAAGATTTATGGAATGTTGGATCAGCAAAACAACTGAACTACCTTAAACTTAAACGATAACTCCTTGAACTTTTGTGTCTTGATCAAGGTTCGAGAACTTGGTTTTGGTTTCAGTAATTTAAAATTTTATTAGTGTAGGATGGTTTCGTATATTTTGAGAATTTCGGTTTTGTTTCGGTTTAGATTTTGGTATTTGTAGCTTGTTAATAAATTTGTAACAAAGATCTTTGTAAACTAAATATAAAAATAAAATGTCATTTGTGTCTCCTATAATTACATGTTTAATGTAGTATTGTTTGACATACATATTTAGTTTAGTGTTACCCATTTAATTTTTCTATTAAATTAAAGGCTTAGAGCCCAAAAAGGAAAAGGCAGTCCAAATCAAAAACTAGTTATCTTCTCTAATTCGAAATGCCCAAAAATTAAGGCATGCAGATTCAAATAAAAAAACACGTAGAATATTTTTTTTTTTCAAAAAAGAAGCTATTTTTATTCGAGTCGATCGAGAAAGGTTAGAGCCTTCACTTTATTCGACTTGCTTTCGCCTTCGCTATATTCAAATTCGGCTTTATTGCCTTCGACAACTCCTTTCCTGACGTGCCTTCGACGACTCCTTCCCTGACGTGCCTTCGACTTCTCGAGAACAAGGTGATTTGTTGTTGATTGCTTTAATTTATGATTGAGATCTATGTTTTTTCTCCGTGGGACTTTTCTGTTAACATGATAGCGGAGACCGTAATTTTCCCTTATTTTGACTCGGTGATGGTCAAGACCGGTATGGTGAACCCGAAATTTCAGTGTACCGGCCGAAACATTAAACCATGTTACCATGGTCTTTATCCTTAGTATTGATTTTTTTTTTCTTCTTATTCTTGTCTTTCTGAATATGATATTAAGTAACATTTGACTAATTAATTTTTATGCAGAATGTTGGCTCTTGCAACAACTCCACCTGTCATAAGCTGGTTGTCTTGCTTCGAGAGTGTCTCAAGGGAGCACAAACCACACAAGGTGAAATTGCTCAGAAGCCGTTTTTAATGTGATGATATATCAATCATGTGCATGGATTGTTTGTCATCCTTCTTGTTTTCCTTGGGTTGACCATTCACAAATACATCTCTTGGGAGCATTACTGCACTTCAAACCATTTGTTAGAACATTCGAGCCCAATAAGTTCATTGATTTTATATGTTTGATAAATTAGTATACTACTTGGGGTAGAAAATGTTTCTGAGCACCTTTTTTATACTTAAAAGCGATATAGTATGTAACGAATGTCATTACCCTTGATGGGAATATTCCAACTCTACCGGTTATTTTGAAATATATTATTTTCATAGATGATCGTAGAAATAACGTCATTTCAAAGTCTACTATCTGGTGATTATCATTTACAGTTGAATTTATAAAACTTGTTATACATGTTACCTGTACAATTTTAAAAAATCCTTGTCATGAGTACCAACTTTCAGAACAATATACGAAAATTATGTAATAAAATTTTGAAAATATTATTGTAACATTAAAATAACAATATTTATTGCAAGTTGGTTAAACGTCATATTTTTAACAATGCTAGAAAAATATTGTCCTGACTCTAAATTATTAAAACGTCATATAGATATCCTGAAACTGTTTGTTGTAAATTTTGCGATGTTTAAATTTTGTTGATGTAACACATGATAAATATTGTTGAATACAATAATTTAACAACGTCGAAGCAAAATTATTAGCTTTTATAATTCAGTAACATCCCAATGATGTTATGAAAACCCAGATACATGGTATAACGAAAAAAGCGTTTTCAAATGCTTTTGTAACAACTATCTGGACTGACGTCATAGAAATTAATTTTATTACAGCACTTATGCAAAACACGTCATCATGCAAAACTGTTCACAGCTTTTTCTTTAATACAAGCAACTAAAGTTTTTTTTTTTTTTTTGGACAACATTTTGTAGAACTGTTGTCAATTCAGGGTTGTAAAATAGCATTTTTCTTGTATTGTAAAATAGCAAGACCTGAAGTGTTATTTTAAATATATATTTAATTGGGTCTATTACCATTCAAGAATGAGACGCAGGAAAGAATAAATTTTCTTTTTTTTAAAAAAAATAAATAACATTCAGGAACGATGAAAAAGGCCTTATTTTTACATATTTTAGATAGAATTTTGTTCGGTGAAACTATATGGTTTGCCGGTTTATAACTGAAAATAAAACAATTCACAAACAAATAACGGAATGGGATAAAATATCAAAAAGCAGTACAAGTAGTGACAAACCTAAAATAAGTATTAGCAGCACGATATCACAGTGATTTTTTTTAACATACAACTAATTAGTTGCATAACAGATAACGAAATATAAAATCAAGCAATTAAAACATATATAAAATTGGACAAATAAAGGCAACCAAGTCAGCCTTTTTTTATTTTGGATATTAATATATAATTCGTTATAGAACGGATAACACTTTATGATTCGTACAACAACACATTTGGATTACAATTGTATGCCCGTGGATTGGTTACGAAGGCCTTGGATGTCTATCTATCTTAAAGCGATACTCAACGATTAACTTTCTGTTTGGAGCCATAGTGTCTTCCCCACAAACAATTGCAGGCTTTCCTAAGTTCCGAGCATCTAACCGATCTCTTAAGGTTGTAATATTTATGCGGTTTCCAGTGGCAATGTTTGGAAGCGCAGTCATTACGGTGTTGTACTGCGTCAGTGCTTCTTGGTAGTATTGAATTTGGGATAAACCGGAATATGTTCCATGGCGGTCCCACTCATGTTGCAAGAACCCAATCCAGCTATTTACATTCTTAACATCATTAGCATCAACCCAGTTTGTCTTCAAACCATTCACTTGTGGAGGCTGCATATTAACAAGTGTTGCGAATTGATGAATCAATGAAGATTGAATAATAAAGTGTTAACAAAAATGCCAACAACGATTTGTAATAAAGTAAAATAATATATATAATAGTTGCTAAGTAATCATACCAAGCTTGGGTCAAATTGTTCGTTGGAGCGAACACTTGCATGTTGTGCCCAAAGGCCGTGAATGGTGAATTTGCGAGTGGTTTGAGGTGGATGACATTGTGTTGTTTTGTTGCGGCAATAATTAAACGGGTTTTGCACCGCTAAAACGTAATAACTAAATGAACCAAGACCCGTGGGAGGTGGAGGAATGCTTGGGGCTGCTATTGTGATATTGATCAATGTAGTACACAAACTTAGGATCCAAAGGAAAGAAGACTTCATTTTGTTTGTTTAGTTTTTCTTCTTGAGTAATTATAAATTTTTAATATATCTTGAAAACTCTTTCAAGGGCTGTACATATATATAGATAGGAGATGAATTAATGTGTAATGCTTAGTCAACTTGATTGTCACCATGTTAATTACTTGTGTTGCTTGTACCAACTGCATTGCTTTTCCTGCATTTGAGTATATTTGGAATTGTTACCAGAATCACTAATTTTTTTTAAAGAAGAAAATCTGAAATATATTAATACAAGTCTTTAATTTAATTTAGTAAATATCATTTACTTGTGTTGCTTGTACCACTTGCATTGCTATTCCTGCATTTGAGTATATTTGGAATTGTTACTAGAATCACTATTTTTTTTAAAAGAAGAAAATCTGAAATATATTAATACAAGTCTTTAATTTAATTTAGTAAATATCATTTACTTGTGTTGCTTGTACCAATTGCATTGCTTTTCCTGCATTTGAGTATATTTGGAATTGTTACTAGAATTACTAATATTTTTAAAAGAAGAAAAATATTAATACAAGTCTTTAATTTAGTTTAGTAAATATCATTTACTTGTGTTGCTTGTACCAATTGCATTGCTTTTCCTGCATTTGAGTATATTTGGAATTGTTACTTGACTTATTATTTTACTGTGAATGATTGATCAGATTGTGATAATAGCCTGAAATAAAATGAATGGATTCATTATGAACTTGAGCAACAAACACAGCAGGACAAGTTTCTTCATATCTAAAAAACTCATAGCAAGTAGTGGAAATTACAACAATTTCTATCCATAATGTTTACATATTACTCGATTTTGCAGATAAGGCGCGGAGTTCGTCGATTTTGCAGTCTACTTACTTGAGTGTCTTAATGGAGCAGGTGTTGCCAGTGTCTTCCTCTGTTCTGTTTCAAGTCAAAGAAGACAAACAGCCTGAAAACAGAGTCTGCACCATATTCATTATTCACAGCCTGAAAACGTGGATAAAGTAATCCATAGAGCAAAAGCATTACTGATAGCATACAGCCTGAAAACAAAACAAAGTCTGCTTCATATTCACAGCATCAACGTTTATTTCTCATATCTTTGTACCATTCTTTGATTACTTTGACAATTTTTGTTTTACACGCTCTGTTTTACTAATCTCTTCTCTTAGGTATTAAAATATTTCTTTCATATTTGGTCATGTCATGTATCTTGGACACTTTGGTACTGTATTATAATTTTACGCTCGATATTCTGGATTAGAAGAAATCAGAAACGCCTTTGTGATAATTGAAAATTTTATCGAGTAAACTCACATTTGATACTGTAAATATTTTATAGTGGATTAAATTGTTTGTTGTTTGTATGAATAATTTACTGTATTTATCAGTTGGCTTTGATTTATTACCACATCTGCAGCGATTGTGACCCTACTACTGCAATGGCCCACCATTTTAAGAGAATATAAATTGCTCAAAATGATTTATAATTATTGATGTAATTAGAATTATTTATCAACTGTTTTTAATATACTATAACATGCGGTTTAACCTGAATGTAAAGTAAAACGGAACACGAGTCAAGAAGTACATTTCGATAAGTTAACTCAAGTTAAATGTAACAATAACTCAAGTCAATCATATTACAATTCATGAATAAATTCATTACTATTGAATTTACTGACCTTTAGGGTTAAAGCTAAATTCCATAGTTAAAAATGATTCTTCTTTTCCAAGTTCAAATTCAATCTAAACCATTCCAATTTATCTAATTAGATTTTCATTCTCAATTCAATTTCACAATCATATTTCTCGAATATTTAACCAAATCCTTATAAATTTCCAACTTACCTCTTAGGAAATTGAATTAGTGTTATATATTATATAAGGAAATTGAAATAAATTATAAACTCTCTGATGCATGTCATAGGAACATGCCACTACTGTTTTGCTCAGCTTATTTAACTTATTGCAAGCTTTTAAGTTTAATTAAAATAAGTTTCTTTCATGTTTCCTATTATAACTTGAGTGTTATAATTCTCATGCAAATATCTGATTTGCTTGTTCCGTCTTTTCTTCTTTTATTATAAGTTGTGTTATAATTTCTATTGCAAATGACTGTGTTTGCCTAATTTATATTTTTCTACATTTATTCAGTTTTGTAATGTTTACATCTAAATGCTGTAATGTTTAACCCCATTTTAAATCTTTAATTAACAACTATTGGTCTTTTATTACACTAAAGGATTAAAATGGATAAAATACTTAAAATGGGAAAACTATGTTTTACAGATCTAAAATTTACTAATAAACAGATGTAAATAAAAGGAAAAGCAGTAAGTAACTGTAAATCCTGAGTAAAATGACTAAATAAAATAAAAAGCGGAAGAAAGAGGAAGAAGAAGAAGAACAAAAGAAATAACTGAAAACTATAGAAAATAGTAAAATAAACTGTAAATATAGGTTTACTAAAAACCAGAACTATTAGTAAACCTTGTTTCGTTAAGTTACTTAAATATTCTAAATAATTCTTTAAACACTCATCCATAGTCCTAAGTTATGAATCTTTAGTCCTTCCTAGAACCCCAATAAAATATTTTATTTAAAAAGAATTCTCTCCTCTAAAAAGGATGAAGGTTCAGCCTTAGGTAATGATTCAGAGAAAATTCTAAGTGAAGAAAAATGTGAGTGTTAGGGGTCTTTATAGGAATGTTAGAGGATCTTAGGTCATTGGATCTGAAGGGTAAATCCAGTGCGAACACCTCATAGGCTTGGTAAGAACCATCGGATTTAGAAAACAATATACTAGATTCATAGAGACAAATGAAACAATAGTATATACAAGGATGAATTTACATCCATATTACGAAAGGGCGGATCGACTACTCCTGTAGGGTTGACCAGCGGTCGACTAGGGGGTGGTCAGGTCGACACCCTTGGAGTTATTTTATTTTATTTTTTTAGAATAAAAGGGTACTTAATTACATGAAGGAAAGTTACAAGAGGTTTGAGCATGGCTACACGATAGAACTCACAACAAAACAAATGCTATACAAAACAAAAACAAAACCAGCTCAAACCTAATCTAAACAGACCCAAAATACACAGCCCCTAAAACAAAATAAAAGACCCAAAAGAACCAGCTCCACAAACGGTTAGAGAGATTACATGCAGGAGCCCAAAACCATCATTCACGAACCAAATAATAACCTCCCAAGCCAAAAAAAAAAAAACACCAGAAAGAAATGCACCAGGAAAAGCATGACATCCGAAACGAAGACACAATAAAGCTCAAAAGATAACACCAATGAAGCATCAGCAACAACATGCATGGTTAAACAAAATCAGATTAGAACAAACACTAGCAAAACTCCATCCAACCAGACTAGGGTAAGCGCGGAGATACAACCAACCGGAAAAAGCTCCAGAACTTCTAAATCAAGAATGAGCCCAAGAGACAACAGCAGAAGACAACAGCAAGGCAACAAGAGACAACAAAAACCAAAAGCAAGCAACTAGCAGAAGTTAACCTATGCTGAACAACATCTCTAGGATACCAAACAACACATAAACCATCAAGACCTATCTGCATGAACTCCTGATCAAACTATCGTTTGGATATACCTCCATTCATAATGCCTCCAGGACTACCCCAATCTTCCTTGGCTTTTTTGGTTTTAGATTTAGCTTTGAATTGAGATACCAACTTAGTCCACTCCGGGTTAGTTTCAACCAAAGGGTCACCACTAATAACCCTATTATCACCTTTAAACTTATTTGCTTTCAATTTATTCCTTCTCCTTTTAATGCTATTAGAAGAGCTATCAGAGTCTTCCATTAGCATATCCTACAACATATTATTTTCTAATTCCCACAAATTTAAAGAAGATGGAAGACTGACCTTAGATGGATATGTTCTTTCTTCATGAACATTAGTATTACCATGGGATATATTATTATCTCTCTCAACAGAAACACTTCTGGCATGCATACCCTCATCAACCTTTTTGTCTATTATGCAATCAGAATTCTTCAAAGAACTAGAATTGCCTTTAGGCTCATCATTTAAATCCTGCATACAAACATTAGTCTCTGCAAGAACATTAAAGGGGTTGGAAATACTAGCGGTATTAGTCTTAGAAGTCACTGCTGTCCTTAAAACCTTCTCCTTTTCTTTAGGATTTATAGCTGAAGTATTGTCACTATCATGTAACTTATTCTTATCTGCGTGTGAACTACTAACTTGGTTCTGATTTTTCAGATTTATATCTATATCCAAGCTTTACAACCACCTAACTAATCAATGCACTTGTCCTTAAAAAATTTTAATGCAATTTATGACTTTATGCATAAGGTGTAGTGTAAATGTCCCTAACTAATGCAAAAGATTAGGCGGTCTACTGGTTCAGTTAACCTCCTTTTATGCAAATATGTACATGCCACACATCCATATGAATGCAATATTCATATTGACAACAAATAATCCTATATGCATGCTACAACCATCATCCAAATGCACCACGATATGATAGTTATCCATATATGATAGCCATAAAATAAAATAAAGATGCAATTGCACTCATATCCATATGCATATGATCTTTGTATCCTAATCATTCCAATTCCTAAGGGATAATAGTGCCTAAATGGCGTAATGCATTCATTAGCAACTACTAACAAACACTTGTGATCACATGCAACCATCATACATAACATGTTCT